>JBAMJR010000140.1:2440000-3115000 GCA_038501785.1 Myoxocephalus aenaeus
TTCACTTTGATATGAGATGTAACTTTCAAATGTAACTTAAACTCTTAAAAAAAAACACAACACACACCAATTTAAAATAACGAAGGCAACAAGAGAAAGATCTGCCTCCTCGCAGTAGAAACTGGGTCAGATAAGCAACGGAGACTGACCCGGTCCAGACGGGAGGCGACTGCACAACAGTGGCTGTTGCTGCTCTTTCGCAGTGATATCACATACGGCCCTAATGCCTGGAAAACGCTTTAATAATTATCCTGTTTACACGCTGGGGGGGATAAATCTATCAGAGAAAGCTGATTATTGCCAGAATATATGAATGAACGAGAGAGAGAGAGAGAGAGAGAGAGGGAGAGAGAGAGAGAGAGAGAGAGACCGACAGAGCGGTGATGGCAGCTAAAGTCGCCCAGGGGTCTGTGATGTCAGCCTTAGCGAGTTAATGGTAGAGCTAATACTCAGATTAAAACTATTATGTCACCGGACTGACATGACCTGCCAGTTTTCTCTCTCTCTCACACATACACACACACACACACACACACACACACACACACGATGCTGATGTACACACATCAAATCTAGAAAGCTATATTGCTGAAGTTCTTCTATGCAGAGCACAAACGACTCATAACAAGGGTACATTAGTGTTATAGCAGCACACACACACACACACACACACACACACACACACACACACACACACACACACACACACACACACACACACACACACACACACACACACACACACACACCCGTCCATCTCTCCTACCTTCTCCATATACTGTGAGCAGTTGGACTCCTGCAGGAGATTGGAGGCTTCCTGTTTGTAATACTCTCCTGTTTTTGTCAGAAATGGCCCTTCGAAGATTTCCTGATAAAACTGCAACACAGGAAGAGGCCCGTGTAGAATTTAGTATACATTGAGATGCACAGACCGAAATGAACGGTTACTGTACAAGACACAAACAGTAATTAAAAGACATTAAGCGGTCCATAAAATGCTTTTCTTTAACTACAATGACTGAATAAATGGCCAGATATAAAAAGACAATGCACACAGCTGTAATCCTCGGGGAGATGCATGTGCGGCCTCACCTTTAGTGGAAACTTCTTCTTGTACTGTTCAACATGAACAAAGGAGTTGATGACCCCGTGGATTACCTTCTGGTTAGGGTTCTCGCCACAACGATCGCTGTGAGACACGAGGAAGCTGGCGTTAGGTCTGATGCGCGCGTCTTTTGGTTCTTGACATCGTTACATGGTGGGAACGGCGTGGAGTTTAGGCTAAACACGGCAGCCCAGTGAGACTGCTTGTCCAGACATTAACAGTGTGAAAGCCTAGTAATGTGCCATTGCACTGATGCTAATTACAAACAAATTAGCGTACAATCAGAATACCAGCACTGTCCCTCTTATCTCTACCATTGCAGAGGAACAATCCCCAGTTGTGGCTCAACTTGTGTGAAAGACTTTACTTTTTGATTTCATTCAGCAACATCCGGATCAGGACAGCCTGCAGGGGCTCGATCATGAGCTTCCTCCACATGTCGAGCGCCAACTGCAAAGACCAATGAAAAGACAGATTATAACAACGGCGTAAACACATCTGTGAGGTCACTGAAGCTGGGCAGTGAGATCTTGGTTTGAGTACAACTCACTCAATCGGAGCACGCGCTCTCCTTTCTTTTATGTAGGGGCTGTGCGATACGGACAAAATCTTCTATCAGCACGCGTGTCATTTTCATACCTCAATTACATATACATGTCACGATGTAGCATATTTTTCGGTCATTCAAATAATACAAAATACATACGAAATAACCGCATGGTTTTGTATACTCGTGTGTGAATGAAATACTTGGCAAACGCTGAATATTTTCTCATATATTAAGAAATGTTAGTGCAAGTTAGAATGTGATTGTTATCGTGTGTCACGATAACTCGATATATGATTTCATCAGGATGGGATTCCATTGAAAGAAGATAAATCCGTCCAGCACTACTTATATTAAACAAACCTAATGGAAGCATTAGTGTCAATATGCAGGACTTTTTTTATATTTAATACCAGAGGAGGAATAAAAACGAGCCGATACCTCTCCGATCTCCATGAGCGGCTCGTTCATGTCCACTCCCCCGTAGCCGTACTGGAGGTCTGCTTCTGTTAGTTTGTTCTTCTTGATGAACTGAGTGTTGAGATACCTGAACACAGTGGGGTAAGGAGGTCAGGACGTTAGGAGATCAATTGCATCCAGAGGCGCTTGAGGGAGGCGTGGTCTAATATCTAATGTGTGGAGGTGTGTGTCAAGAAACCCTGAGACCACGACACTTCCATCCTCAGGGGGCCACCGGTGGCAAGATGACTTCACGGAGGCTGCTACGCGAGACGGCCATCCTTTGGTCACCATAATTAAATTCTCCCTCCCTCCCTCCCTCCCTCCCTCCCTCCCTCACTCACTCACTCACTCACTCACTCACTCACTCACTCACTCACTCAGTGCCTGTTGAGTGTCAAGGTTAGCCAATGAAAGCAAAACAATCTCCAGGACTGTTGGACAATGACGAAGGCAACAATGTATGAGAGGTGCACACAAAAAGCATTTTTGGAACCTATTTCATTCATGAATATCAAAGTGAAAATACCTGATATTACAATATATTAAGCGCACAGCCTATTTGTATGGTTCCAGTGACACACGTTTACCAAATAGTCACAGGAAAACTGTGGAACTGTACTGATGGAGCGCATTCAGGTATTTTTAGATCCAACATCTCATTGACTAATTATTCGTATCCGTTTGAACGATTAAAAAACATCTCATCCGTAAATGGGACAAACCACATTATTCCGATTATATGGACAAAAGAATCCCATCTTAATCTTGCATGAATCATACGTTAGATACATTAACCGTGGATCAAATTACTACGTCTTGTGAGAAAGGATCGAAGCACTAAAATCAGTGAGAGTTTGCAGCTCTACGGAGCGTTTCAGCCCTTTATGAACTACTAGAACACATGTAACGCAGCTTTGACAGGAGGCCGTGTTTCATATTGCACTAAAACACACGGAGCATCAGCGCGACGACGATGCATTTTATATACGGAGGCCACTTGTTCATACGACACACACGTTAGGCAGGGGAAGCGGGGGTCCTCCCCCAGAACATTGTAAGCGTAAAGATTTCATTTCTTTAATCGGTTTATAGTGGAAATGTAATGGGAATTTGATATTTGTCACAGTATTTATTCATGGAAAGAAAAGAGAAAATTGAGGAGCCGGGTAACAATTCCAAAATTTTAAATATAATGTCCTTATAAATGTGCATGTGGCACCTATTCACGTCAATGATGCATTCATTACTTTATAAACCCATGGATTGTAATAGCTCATATTTGTTTCAGGAAGATTTCTCACTTTAAACCTTTCTGCACATCCAAAACAATCTGTATGTGTTTTCTAGATTTAGAGAATGAAGCCATAATATTTTGAGAAAAAAAAGTGTAATATTACAATGACTTCTTATTAGGCATAAATCTCCCCATTGTGTGGCTCATTGTCCACACAAATGTTTACTTCACCACCTCTGATCCACTTTATCACGAACATCATATCAAATCCCTCCATTGATAGCAATTTCAAGCGGTTTACGTCATTCAGATGCAGAGAGACTAATTACAGAGGTCCTGACCTCGGTGACCTCATGGCTGTTCTACGGCCATTGCATTCTCCGTTCTGCCCCTCTGCGCTGAACACGGTTGTAGTGGACGAGGTCGCAGCGGTACTGAGGGTGGGGAAGTAAACACTGTTGAGCACGAGAGCGATACGAGTGCTTCCGGCTTTGGAGGCGGTTGGCACAGCCGTTATTTTGTTATCCCAAGGAAAGGGGGGGGGGGGGGGAAGACTAGGTCCTAATCGGTCACAATCCATCCCAGCCTTCACCAAATGTGTCGAGGCAGCGTTAGCTCCCCTCCGGGAGAGCAGTGTTTGCATTTTTGGCTCATTTCCAGGAGAGCAGGCAGCAGCACAGTTGGGTCGCAAACTGCGCTTTTTGGGAAGTTTTTGCAACTAGTTTGGCTGAATTGTGTCCACGGTGGTTGTAGCGCTCTGGCGGCTGCCAGCATACCTCTCGAGAAGTCTAATGTAACAGATATGGGTCAGCCCCCAACTTGTGATGGCATAATCCAGAGTGTGAGGGCATCATGCACTAGAGGGATGCCTGGATGAGCAGTGGTGTCTGGACAGAAATGGACTCCCATTTCAATGCTGTATTGTGGTTGTTTTGACGCTCCCTCAGGAGCCACGGGATAAGGGTAACCCTATCTCCCTGAATTACAACAGCAAGGCTCTTCCATCGCCCCGAGGTGTGAGGGTGCATTTGACCAGGTGCATGGCATCATGGGTTTGGTAGAAAGGAGTTTCTGTGACTATTATATGTAGCAGTTAGGCCAGTTTGGTCATCGCTGCACACTTCTGCTCGACTTAACAGTCTGGATGGGTCACCATTCTGTCCTTTTGACCGGGTCTATGATGCACTAGTGTGCCGAAGGTCCGACTCCGGTGCGGTGGCTGCTCTGCAGTGCGTGAATATACGACCCCATACTACATGTGTTACACCGACTGACTAGCCTGAAAGGGAACCACGTGTTACGTCTCGAACGTCTGTTCCCTGAGGAAGAGTAACAAGGTACAACATCTGGTCGCCCCGCTGCACAGCTGGGCTCGGTGAAGAGCGGCTATCGAACTGAGGGATGGCCCCGGTTACGGATGTAAATAGGCAGGGCCTCACATACACCACCACAGGCCATTTGCCTTCAAATACAGGTGTCTTCAGGTAGGTCATATTATGGGTATCCCATATTACATGTGTTGTACCTTGTTCACTTCTTCCGGGAACAGAAGTTACTGACATAACATCTCGCTCCACCCTCTGCCTCTTTCAGCGGTAGAGCAATCACATTCAACCATATTTCTCTCACCCATCCATCTTTAATGAGCATAAAGCAGCAGCATCAAGTGTCAAATGACTGCTAGGAAAACTTGATTCAGTTGGCACGTAGTCCAACCTCCACGACGTGATTTATGTTTGACAGGTTGCAAACATAAACATGTGTATTCACAGACATCAGATTAAGATAATCGGCATCACTCTTCTATATTAAGAACTGAACACAACTATGTCGCCACTAAAGCCAAGACCCGCCCTCTCACTCTCTCACACTCTGTGACATAATGAATTACAAAAGGCCTATGTATGCACAGACAGTCTGGTAATTTAAAAATAGATCTGAAAGCTCTCCAAGGGAGTATTGAATTTAAATGGATCGGGAAACAAAAAATGCCCGTTGGCACTGCGCTTTTACGGTAATTTAATTTTTTAAGTGTGCAAAACATTTCGGGAAGCTTGAGATAGAATGTGACCATCCTGAATCTAAGGACCTTTACACACAAAGCCAACTTAAAAGAGCCAAGGATGACAAAGACAGACACCACCTTTGGCTCAGGGCTTCTGCTAAAAGCTGTACTTTAACACACCACAAGGACAACAGCAGGTTCACTACGGGCATGTCCTTCATTTGTACTTGAAAAATATGCCAGAATAAACAACATGACAATGTAGCCGACCATTTTAACACCATTGTGAATGTAAGCAAGGTTATAGCAATGTTACCTGTACAAGCAGTCCATGTAGTCAGCTCCTTTGCTGTACTCATCCCAGTATCTGTGGTACATCACTAAAACCTTCTCCTCTGAGTCCAGGACTTTCTGAAATACACACACAGGCATGACATGCGTTATGGAAAGCAGAAGAATGCAGAGATAAAATGCACTCTAAAAGAGTTTTCTTTGCCAGGCCTTGGAGAGCTTTCGTGAGTGCTTACCTTGTACAACTGCCGAACATGATTCTCAAGAAACACCTTGGTCTCTGTGTATAATCTCTCACCCAAAGGCTCTGGGTATGCGACGCACAAGGCATAAATGTCGCTGGTGTCGGAATTCAGGATAAACATGAGAACAAATGTGGTTTGTATATGTTTAGATGTTAATATACAGTTAGTAAAGATGTAGTATGGAATACTAGATACAGCTTAGCGT
The DNA here is from genome assembly GCA_038501785.1 of Myoxocephalus aenaeus. Taxonomy (NCBI): domain Eukaryota; kingdom Metazoa; phylum Chordata; class Actinopteri; order Perciformes; family Cottidae; genus Myoxocephalus; species Myoxocephalus aenaeus. Next base: position 2,446,095 of record JBAMJR010000140.1, read on the forward strand.
CTGCCTGAACAAACAGCTAATTTCACACTGACATTTAACATATCAATAACAACTCTTTGAAAAATCTATTTGTCTTTCTTAATTAGCCATATTTGGTGTTTAAAGTCCAACACATACAACTCTATACAAGCTGGCCCTTACTTTATTGCGCTAAGTAGCTGTATGACTTTCTGTCCACAAACCCTGCTCGAAAAAAATGAGCAGAAAGCTTGTGTTGCAGTTTCAATTTCAATTTCAATTTCAATATGAAGCAAGTTGGCATAGGATACGAGAACCGATCATTCCACGTGGCTCTCTCCACGTAGTCGAGCATCACAACAGCCTTGATTGTCGTCAGTAGCTTGTTCCATGTCTCGTCAAAGTCCACCACCCGCGGCTTTAAGGACATTGTAGAGTCTCTCTTTCAGCCTGATAGAAAAACAGGAATACAGAAGTGAGTAAAGGAAATTAAAACACAAACACAGAAACTGCTCGACTCTTTAATTCCGCCCCTAACTATGTATGTTATCATGAAACTATCCACCTGTAATTTGGACCGTTTAAAGCAAACTTACTGTTTCCTAAGTGAATGGATTACATCCTATTAGTGAACCCAGCTTAAGCAGGAGCATCAAAACAGAAATACACAGGCAAGGTGATACATTACACAAAAACATAACAATGAATAACATTGTCATGTTATTGTTTATGAAGCTCTCTGCACTGTATATAGTAATAACAATATTAAGCAACAATGTGTTTGTTTGTTTAAAATAACATGCATGAGTATAAGGATTTGAAAAAAATCAAAACACATGAATCAAAACTAACTACATTCAATAGATGTAAGGATATAGGGCAAAGTGAACATGTACATCAACAGAAATAAGCCTCTGATAAATTGCCTGCTTCAAAACAGCTGCTCGCATTACTATAGCAGCAACAGATGAGATAAACATTGTGATCAAGTTCATGGAGGTAATGCTAACGCTCATCAACAGTGAACACATTGGTATCAATAACTGTAACGTCAGCTGTGCAACGTACCAGGGGACTGCTGCATATATCAAATATATATAGACTTCTCTATCTGTGTCAGAAGAATCACAGATCAGCTGCAAGTAGGAGAAACTAGGCCCTGTGTTGTTTCTCGTCATTCATACCAGTTGATTTCACGTCAGTGAAAACACTGCAACATCCTCATGCAGCTTTTTTTGCTACAGATTTCACACATGCCAATATCCGTCCTTTGAAACAAAGTGTCAACGTGACTAAACACACAGCCTTCCTACAGTCATGATAAAGGCAGCCAAGTTAAGGTTACTAGCTAGCGGAATGCCAATCCCAAAATAGGATGGCTAGCTAAAAGGCTAGCTAGCTCCTAGCTAGCGTGCTACTTCTTCCTGCTCAAGTCCCAACAGTTCGGAAGGCAGCGGCTTGCAGCTCGCTGTTAGTCAGCTAGCAGGGAGCTAACGGCAGCTCAGCTATCGTTAGCTCAAATGGTCATCTTCTTTGCAATTTCCCCACATTTGTACTGACAGCTCGGCAGAACATGGTGCTGTTGTTAAACAAAACGGCTTGCTGAGGTCAAGCGTGGACTTTTGAATAGTACGTACCTCTGTTCGGTATTTATTTGTTATAAAACTCAAGTTTCTCCGCTGTCACAGGCTTGATTTGTCTCACTTACAGGTCTTTCCTACCTCTGGGACTATACCATTGTACTCGGTGGGGGTGTGTTATGAACAAGTGTAATTTGGTCGTCACGCTTTGCGGCTCTTTGCCATGGTAAAGTGTCTTTGAGACGTTTTCGATTTTAAAGAATGTATCTTATATCTATGCATACCGGTGAGAAAACGCCGATCGCACACGGGTCCAAGCCGTAAGAACACCCGTGTGTGCTGATGGTATCGCCCAAAACTACGGAAACATTTTAGGAGATTCTGTATGTTATAATCTAATGTACTGTATTGTATCTCTGTTCTGATGAGAGAGGGTAAACATCTTTTCCTCAGCGTAAATTATAATTACACTCCGTATATATCTAACTGTGGTTATTCATCAAGTTTTATTTTCCTTATGATATTTTACATAAATACCCACCGGACATTTCTGCGAGAGAAATGGCAACAACCACAAATTAAACTCGTTCGCAAACAATGGTTAGTGCGGCGAATGGCATTTTAAAAACCATAAAGGAGCTACAAATATCAGGATGCATATTGTATAATATTAAATACCGAGTAGCAGCAATAGAAGAAAAAAACAACCAATCAGAATGGTCGAAAAACTGCTGCCTAACGTTCTTTGGAGATTCTAAACAACGACTACAAGAACAACAAACTGTCAATTAACTGAAGCTTCGTGTTTGTTCAGATCAAGCTCACCAGGCCACTACAACAGGTACAGGGTACTTTCATGTGAGTATGCCGGTACAAATAAGTACATTAGCATGTTATTTAGCGCTGGGTAAATTAGCTAAGCAAGGTAACATTGGTCGATATGAGGAATTTGAAGTGTACCCGGCTAATTTAGACACTAGCTAAAGTATATCCGTTACAATAATCCGTTTTATTATCTAACTGCAACATGTAGCTATATCGGTTGGCAAATTATTGGCAGCTGTAAGCTTTGTCAAACTTTCACCCAACCTAGAAATAAAGCAGAGAAGAAAGCCTTCGTTAACTGACCTAAACCTGGTTAACTGACCTAACCAGCAGAGGGAGACATCCAAGGTCCACTTTTATCAAACAGGAAGTGACACTGTATGTATATGTTATCATCCCCACCAACAAATCCACAGTTGGACATTGTAACATTTTGTGTAATGGACAAATTGCTTTAATGGTTAGGCAGCACTGGTGGCTGATTGCAAGCTGTCCTGCCCCAGACAGACAAAGCCTGTGCATCCCAAATTCTTGGGAAAAGTGAAGACAAAAAAAGTACAAACTTCTTAGAGAAACCAAGCAAGAGGAGTATGAGGTGGCAAAGCAGCGAGCGGTAGCTCAGGGAGCAACTCGCTGTACCCAACATGTGCACACATTATGTAGTACCGCATAGTTAAACACTCGTCACTTTAACACACACTTTTAACTTAAATACACATGTCACTTTAACGTACATTCACATTAACGTATCTGTTGACTGAGCACTTGCTTATCTTACACATATTTTAATACCAATTGCACTGTTGTTTTCGTTGATTGTTGATTGTTGTTTGTCTCGTCTAACGTCCCATGTCCACGTCCAATGTATGCACCTTCCGCCTCAAAAAAATCCTCGTTTGTGTGAAAACATTCCTGGCAAATAAACGGTTTCTAATTCTGATTCTGATTCTGGATTAGAAACCCCTAACTGTAACCCTCTTTGCTCCCCATCAGAGCGAGCAGCAGCCAGTCAGCATGAACCAAGTGAAGGCCGAAGAGAACTCTCTGCCTGATGTACCCGTTTACCAGGAGAACGGTGACAGTAAGCATGCCTGCAAAACCCATTTCCCCCAAGTTTGCCCTGTTACTTCCTCTACGGACTGTTGTGACACCATTACTAAATGAAAGAAAAAAAAATAGAACAGGTCGAGAAATTGCAATGAAAACTTTCTAGAAAGTGACGTTTGTTTAAATACAATAACTTAAAAACAAGTTACAGATGCAAAGCCTCCCACCAGACTCCTGGCTTGTAAAGTTGCTATGGCTAACGTGTCATTAAACCGCTGTTCAATGCTCACATCCAGCAGACACAGAGCGGCATTATCGCCGGGTCGGAGTTGTGTTTGCGTCCACCTGACAAACGTGAATCCGATATTCATAGTCCTTTTAGCTCTGTTAGGGTCTTCACCCATTCCTGAGGGAAATACCCAGGGGAGGGCTAGGGGTTCAGACGCGTTACCAGCCTTCATGTTCCAGTTATTTACTTGTGTAAACCATACACACTCATAAACTGCCACATTAAGACAAGTATCATACACTGTATGAAAAGAGTAGACACTTTACTGTTGCTATAATCACAGATTGTGTCATTAAATCGCCTGATCTCTAACTACGTCATCTTTTTTTTTTTACCATTTAACCTTCCAGTTGGGTTCTTTGTAAGAGCGCCCTTCCAGTTCCTGCCTGCCCGGACAGAGAATCTTCCACCTATGTGTCTGTCCAGCACGCCACTACCACAGCTGCAATCTAGCGCCCCTCAATGCCACGGGGAGGCGATGAATATGGTGCCGAACACCATTATGACCCCACTGCCAGGTGACCCTTAAAACCCAGACTTATGTGTGCATCATAGAAGTTATCTTACAAAGAATGAATAATGCCATATAAATCAAATACTAAGGCTATGCATGAGAGAGAAAGGTTATTTATGCGTTAACTTGGTAACCTTACCTTTTTTTTTTCTTCCTGCAACCCCCTCTGTCAATATCAGAGGAAACCATTATCCTGTCATGAAATTAAATTCACCTTCAGGTGAATTTAATTGCTTGCTTTTACTTAATTAAAGGAACGCTTCACTCCAAAAAGTTGTCCCTCCTACCTGTAGAGATATACCAACAGAAAATAGAAAATAGTTCCAACAGAAACTGCTCCCAACAAGGTCTGTAGGTCTTCTTCTTGCTGTTTTTCAAATGCATTTCTTTTCTACGCTTTGACCCCCACAAGCCGAGTGTCATACGTTTCCATTATATTAGAGAGAAGGCAGACATCTCTACGGCTTATATCTCCTAAACTAGGCAACTCGCACCAAAACAATCAAGATTGATAAATAGAACCAGAGCAAAAGGGACAAATATGTGTTTATGATTTTGGGGGTGAACTGTCCCTTTAAGTAACAGGATCTGAATCCTTCCTCCATCCCTCATTCACGTTCTCCTCCAATGGCTGAGAAATTGTCAAACAAAACATGGGACGTCGTCAGATGTCGTTCAAAAAAAGTAGGTCTTCTATCTACCTCCGTGAAGCCCACAGAGGGAGCCAGCTCTTTCCTCGCTTTGGGGAGGGAATGAGTCAGTTGAGAGATAATGTCTCGCTGTGACAGTGACTCCACATACATGTACCATGTGACATGGCTGTATGAAAAACCTGGCTCAATAGTGAAACACTTCTTTACAATGTTTTATCTAGATATTCCATTGGGATTATAGCAATGAAAAGACACAACATGTTATCAAGGGTTTGATCTGGCTCACACATTGAAGTTGTAGTTTTAGAGTGGAGTCCAAAGCCTCTCAGGACTGTCAATCCTCAACCAGCAGTCGAGCTGGAGAGCATTCCTCCCCTCAGAGCCCCTGACTCACAGCGCTGTGTCGGGGGGGAGAGCAAACCAAACGGTTGCCATCAGGAGGCCAGTGATGTCATGGTGATGTCAGTGCCTCTAATTGCACACATAGCCCCGGTGTTGGCCGTGGCAACATTTCAGTCAGAGAGAAGACTCTGAAGGGGACGGGTTTCTCTTGGAAAAGCCTGGGAGTAGACGCAGTATGGCTGTAACTGGGGACGAGACCAAAACCGGTACGTTTGCCATCATCTCTTTTACTGACAGACCTGGAGAGAAAAATAATAATGTTCTTTAGCAACTCTGAAAATATAGTGAGTGATTATTTATTTTTTATGCCAACATTCACTTTGGCAAAATGTGCAGTTTATTCGTATTGAAGTTAAAAAACAAACAAATCTGGATTATTGCGATTGGCATTTTAGACATTACACATTTGTGTATGGATTGTTTTCCCAGATCACTGTTAAAGAGCTTAACCATTTCCTCTTAAAAAGTAACAAAGGACTGTTGAAATACTAGCTGAATTTTCCAGTCAGCAGCAAGAAGCTTACTCCGAGGGTACTCACAGGGTTTGCTTGTCTCCTCAGTCATGCTCTCTCTCTCTCTCTCTCTCTCTCTCTCTCTCTCTCTCTCTCTCTCTCTCTCTCTCTCTCTCTCCCTCTCTCTCTCTGTGAAATGCTTCGGTACTCGGCCCCCTCAGAGCACAGAGCAGCAGTGGCTGACGTCATTGCTTTTCCGTACGCTGACGTCAGCCACCGGCCACGCCGCGATTCTGCGCAGTTCCCTTTTGTGACTCCCAATTAATCATCAACGCGCTACATGATACGAGGGGGGAGTGAGCAAACAATGAACAGAAGAAGCAGATAAGAGTTGGCACCCGTTTCTCCTGCTTTTTTTCAGTGTCACACACTGATTTGGTGGCACGGAAGAGTGGAGAATTAAATGTGGAATTCAATCTCGCAAAATCTCGAATGATATCTATTTATTATTGAGACGTTCTCACGGACTCTCTGGGAGCAAGAAGAGCTTCTGGTGTCGAAAAAACGTGAACACGTTAAGACAGGATTATGTATGTGTTATAGCTTTATCTGTCACTGAATTGAAAATAATAGACTGACAGATCTCCCTAAATTCGTCCTTAAAACTAGCCTCTGAGTAACTGAACTACATTGTGCACCGCTTAGGCTTGCATAGTAAAATATGTCCCTCTCATTATAAACTCATATTTCATCCATGCACGGCTGAACAAGACAAAGTAACGCCTACATTTACAAAGTGTTTGCAATTATTTCTGATACGTCGCAGCTCGTGATGCGATGGTGACTTCCTGGCTACTTGCTGAATTGGGGTGTGGCACAGTTTACACATTGCTAAAGTCTCTTTCGATCTAAGACTTAACTTTTATTGGGTGCAACACAATTTAAATAATCACTTGTTTCCAAAGCTTGTGTGGAAAAGTCCTTCTTAAGTTTCGAGTAACTACTGGTTGGCGAGTGTGAGGTATACAGTGTCCTTTTTCTGGTTGTTTACTGCAGCCCAAACACCTAGAGATAAGAAACGTACCCACCCACCTCATCAACAATCACCACAGCGCTGTTCGTAACGGACATGCGAACAGCTGGCGCAAACCAACCCCGTTGACAGACGTGTTGTTTTGTGTCTCCCCAGGAAACTCGGGTGACTTGACTGCCAGCTCCAGCTCCAGCCTCCCTCAGGAGGGGGCGGGGGCCGCCGCTCACAGATCCATGCAATTAGTGAAAGCCAGCATAAAGAGGGAGCACCGCTTGATAAAGAACAGGTAGAGGACCATTCACGCCTGTATCATCAGCCGATGTTCAATATAGTAGTATCAGTGGATATGGGCCTTGTGATTGACATGACATGTCAGGGGAGGATGTGTTTTTTTTTAAAGCGATAGTACAACATTTTGAGAAATATGCTTTTTTTTTTTTTTTTTTACAAATATTTTTATTGTTGTCTTTTCCACAATGCACAAACAAACACAAGACAAAACAAACAAAACAAAACAAGGCACAACTAAAATATAACGTATAGGCATTTCAGATAGAGATATCAATATCAATGGCATGTTCTTTTTTTTTGTTAGGCGTTACTGACTGTTCCTCAACAGAGAACCAAAACATAACAATAGAGGGTTACAGATATGCATATGCACAGATAGATACATATAATACCCCACAAATGAAATGCTCCCACATTCCTTAAATGTGAACAGTGAGAGAAGAAATAAAAGAGAGGACCAAAGGAAATATGCTTATTTACTTTCCTGAGAGTTCAACGAGAATACCACTCTCATGTGATCACACTGAATATGAAGCATACAGCCAGCAGTTAGCATAAATACTGGAACCCGAGGGGGGTTAAGAACAATGTTACCGTTACATCGTTTTTTCCGACAGAGATCACTGACAAGTCAACACGTTGTCACTCCCAACTCGTCAAATACCGCCGCTTGGTCGGCGGCCCTTGATTGACACTCTAGGTAACCCTGTAGCGTTAGTTTTGCCTGCCATTATGTGTTCGTTACGTACTTAGCGTCCTTCAAAATGAACTTTTTTTCCTCTGGAAGTTAAGTTTAGGTAACCTAGGTATAGGTTTCTCCACCGTTGTTCCTCGACTCCCGTCCTATCCAGAAGGTGTCACGAACACGGTGATAATTACAGTCGGCTTAAACCCCTTTTGTAGCTCTTGTAATGTGAGCTCTCTCTTTCCCTTGGTGTACACTGATTCACGGTGGGCTCCCCGTTGGATCTGGGAGAAAAGCCAAGAAGCGTTTTCCCTTTTTTACACGGTATAACTGTTGTTGTTGCTTCCAGGGATGCCTCCCGCGAGTGCCGGCGGAAGAAGAAGGAATACGTAAAATGTCTGGAAGATCGCCTGGACATGCTTGAAAATCTAAACAAGACTCTGATCGATGAGCTTAAAGCCTTAAAAGACATCAACTGACAGTCCAGTGATTCCTTTAATTGTGCGGACTGCGTCGGCCTGCCTTTGCGGGGCGACTTGGGGATTCTAGCTTTGCTTATACAGACACAAAACACCCCTTTGTCCTTGCAGTGAAAATGTCTTTAACCGATGATGTCAACGTTTCTGTTATTGGGGACGCACTGGATAATACAGAGCCAGAAACAAGAACCTTGTGTCAGGTCATTATTATCAGGGAGCATTACGGGGAAATTGTGTCCCTTTTGAACAGGGATAGTTCCAGAAAATACAGGATAAAAAATAAGGAATACGTGGATGGATTGAAGAGCCGCACCACCTTACTGGAGACCGAGAATAGGATGCTGAAGGCCGAATTGCGTCGCTTGATGACAATGGACATCAGAACCTTCACCCTACGTCTGACACCAGGGCCGCCATGACAGCGCTGCATTCCACATTCATTTTTGCAAACATAATTTGGCTCTATTAAAATGATGTATCAATTGATCGTCTTTCTGAGGGTTTTCTGTTTTGCGATGGAAATGCTCCCAGAAGCCGAAGGTTCAAAGGGAATCGGGAACTCACAGAGAAATGTTTGTGTTTGATGGTATTCTACTTCAGAAACTCTGACGCGCCCAGGAATCAACACCCATCGCGTGTATCACCCGTCTTCCTTTTTTATTTAAGACCTGCCAGGATGTGTTGTGGCATTAATATTTATTTTTGCAGATTTACCCTGTATTTTCTTTTTTTAATGTAACGTTTTGAATACGTAGTTTGTGCAAACATTTTTAAAAAAGGACAAAAGTATTTATGTTAACATGAATACGTGTATATTTGGTAAATGAACGCACCCATTTGTTGAATGAAATGAATTTACTGTTCACGTGGCTGAATTTAGAAGTTTGTTTCAGTTCTCTGGTGGTGCTCTATTTCCTCCTCGGTTGTCATGTCGTGATCGCCTCTTCTGCTTTAATAAAGTTCTTGCTCAGTCTCTTTGTGTTTGTCTTCTTCTCCCGCACAGTTAATATATAGATATAGGACACAGTAGCATAGTTCCATTATGAGCGTTTAAAAGCTTTGAGCCCATTTTACATAAATCGCATCCTAATGAGCGTGCATGTGCCAAGGGCAAGAAAAGATCGGGCCCTGGTTCTCAGTGATGGCCTTCTCTGACTTAGCGGATGCAGTCGACGTCTCAAACATTCAAGAATGTGTCGCAGTACAAAGAAAAGCGAGGAACTGATTTATCTTTTATTATCAGAATGATCTTTTACGTGGAACGCCACAATTAAAGATGTGCAAAAGGTTTGCTTGCGGCGATCCCTGCACTCTCGCTCCCCACGTGCAGTTTCGGTGAGGGGGGTCGCATCATGGAAACAAAACCACCGAGGCAAGAATCCAATACCCCTGAGAGCTGCGCTGCACCTGTGCCTGTTGTGAAACCTTATTCCTGTCCGGTCCATAACAAAACACGGTCAACGTCCACCCTGCCAGAGACACACACAAAACACTGCGGAATGCACCAGTAGGTCAAAGGAAATACTGTCCGAGTAAATTGACTACACCCAACATTTAAATCTTACTGCATCAATGAGAGAAAATGGACTGCGTTGTGTTCCAGACAGCAGCTATTAAGTTCCATTATCTCTGTGAAATCACTGTCCATTACATAGTTTGGATTGCCTGTGACATGCAAAATGCTTTCGTCTGTGATCTTGGTTTGCAGAATTTGAAACAGTCTTTTTCTTTTTCTTTCTTGAGTGCATTGTTCTCTCATTTAATGCAATGCAGGTGCAGTACCAGCAGGCTGCACTGCAGCACCACGCCTGATCATGTAAAGAAGAAAAAAAAGAAGCCTGTCAATAGCCATACATTCTTCAATGCTATCAGCGTGTCCACATTGTCTTGCCTGTCATGGATAACATCTCAAAGGATTAGGCTATTCCTCAGGACCTCACTCTGTTTACCATGACCTCCACTAATCTGGCTTAATCCTGCAGACAGGTTTGGTATGAGCAGCACTCTGTCACAGGCAAAGCAAAGCCCCGTGGATTTGTCCGTCATGAGTCAAGATCCTGTAATTAACTGGCACTCACAAATATGAGTAAGAAGGAAATGACAGATGTCCAGGTTTGGGTCCATGACATGTCGTAAACCAGGGATATACAGCATTCGCTCACCTGTTTTGCTCGGTAGCCTATTCTTAGTTTACTGTTATTAAAAAACTAAATGTTATCGACACATTAAGTATCCTGTGACAATCTTTCTGTATTTATTCGAGCATCCTTGCACTCTGCATCTTAACTTCAAATTAAGATACATACACAGTAATAGACACACAAAAAAACAAGGACAACAAAATAGAACATCATAAATAAATCATAAACATTTACACACACACGCGCGTGTGTGTGTGTGTGTGTGTGTGTGTGTGTCTACGTGCACATAGTAGGTAAATGTTTATGATTACCTTTGTTCTATTTTGTTGTCCCTGTTTTTGTTTATGTGTCTATTACTGTGTATGTATCTTGAGAGCAACGGAAAAAGGTCAATTTCCTATAATAATAATAAGATGTATTGTCCATGTATAATTACACATACATGGACAATACATCTCATTCTGATTCTAATTATAGGTTACTGCCTGAAGATACAGAGAAGTGGAATGGAAGGAATCCTTCACGGACTTCCGAAACCCTCCTGAATTAATGTGAGAATATATTTAGTCCATTATAATCTATATTTATATTGATATATTTCTTAACTAATTGTAGGCCTTTCTTCTAAGAGCCGGTCACAATTGTCCATGTATTACATTGTTACCACCTACGTGAACCGGAACCGTTTCTCATAGCCGTAAAACTGTAGTTTTTTAAGGTGTGTTTACGTGCTACCGGATATTGTATTTTTGATTTGCTTTCATGTCGCCGACGACCCTTCTCCCACGACTTGGTACAAAACAACAAACAGCAGGAATACAGAGTGAACTGAAGGTAAAAAAAGAAAAAGACATCTATTGTGCTTTGCTCTTTGAAAAGATAAACATGCCAAAGGACAAACAATGCCACAATATCATAAAATATGACATCGAACGAGGTGGTTAGTTTCCCAGGTTTCTTTTTCTTTTTTTTTGTTATTATAGTTTTCTCTCGGGCTTCGGTGGGTTAAAAACGACAGGACTAAAAGGTTTACTTAATGTATTTGAAAAAGTGCGTTGCCATTACTTAACCCTAGTGTCGAAGATTCGACTTTACGGGGAGCACCTGAACGCAACACAACAGCGGATGTAGCAGCAGCAGCAGCCTACAGTAACGTCGGCAACCATGTAGCGCCGAGAGCTAAAATATCTCCTCAAAACACACCATGTCCTCACGTTTATCCTGGTCGCCATGCAGAAATAAGTCTATCAAAATGCTTTTGCGGAGATAACTGGACGCTCGGACGGGAAATTACGAGGCAAAGGGAGTCGACGGCTGTGAAATAGAGGCACTATCTGTACCCGGGGACGTCGGGCTACTCCTCCGCTTTATTAAACCTACCGGGGCGTTTTTTTATCAGCCGTTTAAATGACCGAACTTTCCCCGGCTCCGCGCAGCCAGCCGTTGGGCGTGTAGCGCCAACGGACACCGGGGTTTGTAGTCTGCACTCCCGCGTTACCGCCCCGTTTTTTTCCCCTTCTTCTTCTCCTCCTCTCTCTTGTCTTTCTCGTTATCAGCGAGAAAGCTGAAGATACAGCTTTCTGTATCTTCGGTTTCGCTCCCACCATGGGGAATACGACCTCTTGCTGCGTGTCCTCGAGCCCCAAACACAGGAGGAACAACAACCACTCCAGGCTCGAGCCCTACCGGCCGGAGCCGGAGCTGAGCCGCGAGGACACGGGCTGCAACCTCCAGCACATCAGCGACAGAGAAAACCTAGACGGTAAGATGCAGATGCAGCTCGACACTAATATGCATCACAGTAATAGGTGTGTGTGTGTCTGAATAACATGTACAAAAATAAATGACACACACCTATTACTGTGATGCATATTATTGTTATGATTATTATCATTTGGTGGTGTTGTAATATATATATAGACGTACGCTGTTAACGGGAAACGAGAGCTTGCAACATCTGTGCAAAGGACCCACCCACCACCCATTACACCACTAACTACAACACTGGAGGCTTCCTTCCTTCTCTTAGGGCTCCCAGCTTGTTGGATCTCAGCCATATGGCAGTGGATGCTAAAGTACAAGGCACCTCAGCTGGGCAATCTACTTAATAGAGAGTCTTTTCGTATTAGTCTCACTATGCCATCTTTATTACACATTGACTTAGATCGCTGCAAGCTTGGTGCTGCTGCTGCTGCCTGGTTATTTGGTGGCCTGAGCCCGGACCCCCTGATCTTACGTCATCTCCACCGTGTGTGTGTGTGTGTGTGTGTGTGTAAGGTTGGCCCACTGTGTTAAAGGGCGAGTGTGTGTGTGTGTGTGTGTGTGTGTGTGTGTGTGTGTGTGTGTGTGTGTGTGGGAGGCGATGCGATCATGATGGGCAGTGTTCATGGCAGGGTGTCCGTTCACTTCCTACAGGGAGCTCTGAATGGGAAATGACGCAGCCATCACATATCAGTGCTCATTAACACGACCAGCACAGTTGCAGTTGCACTGTACATTTTAGATCTGACGCCCGCGGGGCCCATCGGGATGTTCGGGGGTATTCCCCTCAGCAAAACGAGGACTATAGTTTTGTGGAAATGATTTTTTTTTTTGGCTTGTAAGGCATTCACACAGCTGTTGGTAACGAAATATGCTTTGCTCTGTTATTTACCGAATTAAATCAGACAACAGCGCTATCTTTTATTCTAATAAATTCTAACGTGTGTCTAATTGTGTATCAGACACACAGCCAAAAACTAGGCCAAATGTCACTTGGAATTATGTATAAACAGCTCCAGAAAGATCCTCCACCAATCCATCCATTCTCTGCTGCGTGGCGGCGAAGCAGCCCAGACATCCTCCCCAGTTAGGCTACTTCCTAACTCATTCCCAGGCCGTGCGATACATAGCTAATCCTCCCAGCATGCTCAGGGTCTACCCAGAGGTGTCCTCTTAGTTGGACGTGCCTAGAATACCTTCCCCAGGAAGGCTGCGGGGGCGTCCTAATCAGATGTCTGAACCATCGTAGCCTTCATGTTTCCATCCGAAGCAGCAGCAGCAGCAGCAGCAGCAGTTCTGCTCCGAGCTCGCTCATGGGGGAAACCAGACACAATGGGAACTCAAGTTGTGTTGCTCGGGTCCACAATCTCATTCTTTCAATCATCCAGAGTTGGAACAATGCCTTCGATTAATCGGTTGGTCTATGAATCCCAAAAAACATCCTCAGGTGTCTTTGTGTTGTCCGACCAACAGTCCGAAACCTAAAGATATTCAGTTTACGATGATACAAAACAAGGAAAAGCACCTACTGCAGGGTCAGTTTCTCCAAAAGACTCATCCAGCTCCGCTGTTACAGGAAAACATTTCTGCCCACGGCAATAAGACTTTACAATAAGTCACCTCTTGCCAGATCCTCTGTAGATTAATCAACATCAATCGCCCTTGCACCGCTTTTCTTGTTTGTTCCTCACTGTACATGTTTATGTACACTTCATATACACTACACACACTTAGCATTTTTGCACTTTATCTTTTGTTTAAATTACATTTCCTAAATTAATACTCTCTGTGCTGTATATATCTTTCATCCCAGTTATTGTTATTTCTGTGTCTGTAGCTGCTACTTGGACAACACATTTCCCCTTAGGGATGAATAAAGTATATATATCCATCCATCCATCCATCGTTCTGAGAAGCTTGACCCAGCACGTGTTTAGTTTTTATAATGATTTTACAATGATCAGCCTGAACTGAATGATTCAATGATAAATGAAAATAGTTCTTCATGGCAGCCCTAGATTGGTTAGAAGCTGCTTGTGCCAGGGTGGGTGAGGCGGCACTCATGAGGTCGAAATGACCAACAAATCAAACACAAAGCCTGGAATCGTGCCTCTTAGAGTAAATGTGACGACGGCAGGATGAAGGGAAGGGTCACTGCATCTCTAACGGCTTTCCAGTGCCCGTCCTGTGGAGGAATACCGCTCCTAGCAGGTGAAGGCACTGGAAAGTCACATACTGTGTAGGTCATATAATCTTGAGGACTTTGCGAACAGTAAATAATGGAAATGTTCAAGGAGGCTGTGTGATGCAGTGAGATTTGATATCTGTCATTTGAAGGAGTGGAGAAATAGTTGCCAAAGTGTTTTTCTCTTGTGTTGATCATACAGTCAGGTCCATAAATATTTGGACATTGACACATTTTTCATTATTTTGGCTCTGTACACCACAACAATGGAGTTGAAAGGAAGAAATCAAGATGTGCTTTAAGTGCAGACTTTCAGCTTTAATTTGAGGGTATTTACATCCAAAACAGTTGAACGGTGTAGGAACTACAACAAATGTATAAGTGGCCACCCCGTTTTTAAGGGACCAAAAGTAATTGGACAAATTAATATAATCATAAATCTAATCGTCACTTTTAATACGTTGTTGAAAATCCTTTGCAGTCAATGACAGCCTGAAGTCTGGATTCCATAGACATCACCAGACGCTGGGTTTCGTCCCTGGTGATGCTCTGCCAGGCCTCTACTGCAACCGTCTTCACTTCCTGCTGCTTCTTGGGGCATTTTCCCTTCAGTTTGGTCTTCAGCAAGTGAAATGCATGCTCAGTTGGATTCAGGTCAGGTGATTGACTTGGCCATTGCAGAACATTCCACTTCTTTGCCTGTCATTGACTGCAAAGGATTTTCAACAAAGTATTAAAAGTGACAATTAGATTTATGGTTATATTAATTTGTCCAATTACTTTTGGTCCCTTAAAAACGGGGTGGTCACTTGTACATTTGTTGTAGTTCCTACACCGTTCAACTGTTTTGGATGTAAATACCCTCAAATTTCAACTCCATTGTTGTGGTGTACAGAGCCAAAATAATGAAAAATGTGTCAATGTCCAAATATTTATGGACCTGGCTGTATCTCATAAATTAGATTTTAAGTCAGATTATCTTTTGAGTGCATGCCTCCATCTGTTTATGTCTGCGCTCGTGTTTGTGTGTTTGTGCGCGCGTATTGAGCATGTGATTTGCAAAAGAAAAAAATCCCCAAAACAATAATCAGCCATGGGAACTGCTGACAGTGGTGACGACACAGGCTCACACCCAAACAAACAACACGCACAGAGTGTTCCTCACGAGCGTGGCTCACACACCAGTCGGACATAAAGAGGCTGGAGAGATTCACGCTTAACCACGACAGCTAATTTACACCTTTTTTTAGCATTCAGCCTGTCACGCTTTTTATGTTGTACTTCACAGCACGTGTCGTATATCTGCTTCTTTGGACGTAGCGCGCTAATGCAGGTCCCTCAGGGTCAAGCCCATCGCTCGCGTCAATGAGGACACGTCGACCAGCACAGAGATACCGGCCTGAAAGGTAGTCGAGTTTTATGGTTGCTATCAACGCAACGCTTAAGTCATTGATTCCCGAGGGGAGGAAACCACTTGTGAAAATGCCCGCTGCTCTCCAGTTTGACTGGTGGCTTGTGTGGTCACCGAGACGCTCTCCAGACCAAATGCACTTTGATATGAAAGATGCACCGGCAGTTAAATAAAGACGTGTTTTCTAAAGTCTATAAAAGGCTTTTTGGATATTGGGTGTTGGCAGCAGTGCTTTTGGGTACAAAGGCGTTATAAGCTCGGCTTCACGCCAGCATGACATATGTTTTAAAACTTTCATCCGAACCTTTTTAAAACAATACAAATCCAGCAATAGGGAGTGGCACTGTAATTTAATTAATTAGTTTGATGTAAATAGAAAGAAATGGG
Organism: Myoxocephalus aenaeus; assembly: GCA_038501785.1. NCBI lineage: Eukaryota > Metazoa > Chordata > Actinopteri > Perciformes > Cottidae > Myoxocephalus > Myoxocephalus aenaeus. Next base: position 2,462,188 of record JBAMJR010000140.1, read on the forward strand.
AGTGGCGTAATCATATCTAAACGTGTTTTATTATAATCACAGTTTCAGGGTTGCAATTTCCTTTTTTAAATTTTTTAATAAAATTTGAAAGTGTGCCAGCAACATCCTCTCTCTGCGCTAGATGAAGACAACCGGGAGCAGAGCAGGACTTACGGGATGATCAGAGACTACAGGCTGACATCCACATGCGCATGTTAAAGCTCAACCGAGCTAGTCTCACCGTCTCTGCAGCGCTAAGAAGAGAGCAATTTCCAGACCGTCCACACACACACACACACACACACACACACACACACACACACACACACAGCTGAGCTATTTTTAGACTTAATTTGATCAGAGAACGTTGCAATGCTGGATCGCTGCATAGCTGCTCTTAGTAAAGGTAAACCAAGGCCACTTATGATTTCTCAGATATAAGAGAGAGAGACGGACCATAACACAGATGGATATCTCACCCTGTTTGGGTTTTTACTTAACTTAGACATCTGTAAATGAGCGATCGCCCCGGGCCCGGCATTCGTCTCTGTCTCATCAGTGTTAAAGTTAGTTATTTCTGGAGTGCACATACACACACACACACACACACACACACACACATACACACACACACACACACACACACATTGATGAGTCTTGCTTGCAGGCTAATTGAAATCTGCACATGGATTATTCATGCCCGGTTGGTGAGCCTGGGGAATCTCCTAACTATGACTTCCAGACGAGTTGACCTAGAATACCCGGGTATATGATTCGATTCAGTTTGGATTGTTGCTGAGATGAAAAGCAACGTAAACTAGGGCAACTAACGATTGTTTTCTTTATCGATTAATCGGTTGATTATTTTCTGAATTTACTGACCAGCTTGTTTTAGGGGGAAGTGGATCATAGCTAAACAGTAGAGCTGATGGTGGACAATTTGGAAAAAATGTTGGCCTTTTCCTCATTTGCTGGTTCTAAATGTACAAGCATTGAACTGCTAGTTTTTGTGATTGAAATGAAGAGAGCCAGCTCTTTTCAGAACGCTCCTGTCCACAGTTGGATGAGCCGTCTGAAAACAGGGCAGCACACGTCACATTTTGGTGTCGGCCTCTCGGAGTCAAAGGCAGATTCTTTGTATAGCCACATGTTGACAGTTGACACAGTTCTTTTTCTGGGACAAATCAATCATAAAGGATGCAGAAATAACTTTGGGTTTCTTTTCAACATGATGTCACCAATGCTGCATTATCACTTTCACTATTGCCCTCTCCACGCATACTGACAACTGCAACTAGTATGATTTTATTAATCAATGCTTTTTTCCTGACATTGCAATTTAAAATCGTAATAATTGGTACTTTATATATTAATGTGTCGCATGTCAGGATAGCAAAACCAACAGCACTCATATTTTGTTTGAATGTTTTTGGGTTTGGACTGTAAAACTGAAGTAAATTTGATAAATGTCACTGTGGGCTCCAGGAAATTGTAGTCAATAATGATTATGTTTGTTTTTTTTACCATTTTCTCAAAAAGACTAATGGGTTAATCAAGAAGATAATGGGCAGATTAATCAACAAAGATGATAATTGTCAGTTTGCATCCCTATATGGAGCAATCAAGGAGAGCGAGGACTTTTCCTCTGAAATAGTTGGGGTTACGATTATGAATGTGTCCGAAAGTATTTAAAGATTCAGAGCCTTATGAGAAGTTCGCAACGCTTTTTTGCGTGAGTTTACTCGTTTGACTTTATGTGGCAGCATTAGTGAAGGCAGGCAGGTGTCAAATGTATTCACTCAGTAATGATGTGATCGTGACATTTCAGTCATTGATATGTTCTTTTTTTTTAATCTTTCCAAACACGCTGGCTGATGCTTATTGGTAGTAGAAACAATGTTATACCACTGACTTCTTTTTCAAGCTGCAACTGACGATTACTCTCATTATTGACTCGATTAATGGTTTTGTCACAAGAATGCATCATTTCTGTTGGTGTTACGTTGTCAATAGCCCCAGAACACAAATGGCAAGCCTCACCTCTCAACCAGAAGGCCTTGCTTTTACTCTTAAGTATTGTAGCTGCATTCAATATAAAGTAGCACAACTGATGGTGAGATTCTGGATAATGTCTGCCTAAGCTTCATAAAATCATTGCCTGATTTAAAAACCCAATTCATCCCCTTTGACTGCTTTATTTGTATCCTTTCTCACGGAAAGCCGGCAAATTCTTTTCCGAGAGGAGTAACGAATCGTTTCACGGGGAGCGGTTTCTGTTCCAAAAACAAATGAACTGATTCACAGAATGAACGTTCAGGAAAACCCAATTGCCTGCGACAATCTCATCCTGGTGTCTGGTTGGGCCGGACTCGGCCTACGAGCGGAGAAGATGCATCTGCTGACCGCAAATGACCTGCTCACGCGTTCCCTCGCTGCCGGCCGTCTGCTGAGAAATTGACATCGCAACGGTCTCCTGCCCCGTCCCGGTGGAGAGAACGGAGAACCGCCTCTGGATCACTGATCAGGAACACCCATTAAAAGAAGAAAGACATCCTTTCATTTTCACTGCCATCGAGTCGTAACACCTATCCAACCTCTTACACACTATCTGTGGTTAGATCACGGGGTTGGGAGCGTAACGTAGAGGGGGTTAAAGCGGGGTGTCGTTGATACTGAAGTTAGTATATTTACAGGACAATGCTACCATTGTGCGGAAACCTTGATACACTTGTTTTCTCTCTCGCTGTAGTTGGTTTCGCATTGCGCTTATTTCTATGAATAGGACAAAGAAAAACGAAAGCTCCTTTGCAGAATTTCACAAAGGCACAATATGAAAAGGACATTTTGTCCCCACGAATTGATAAAACATTGACATTTTGGAGATGGGTGGTAGATTATCTGTGCTTCCTATGTGGCAGTCTTTGTAAAGCGACTAAAGGGAGGATAGAGAAGGGCGTATGGGCAGAAGACCTGTCCACACAGAGCTATTGATGGGTGTGTTGGAAGGCAACCCGAGTGCTTCCCTGAGACTAAAGGGAGCTTGAAAAAGGGTTTCCCCTCGCGCCCGCTCTGAATTTTTCAATCCCGTCCCTCTGATGGTCAGAGCAGGTTGATACTGCTTGCATTGCTTAACTACATTGCTTTTTCTTTGGTTCTGTGCTTTCAAAAAGGTCTGGTTTTGCATGACAGCTGCACAGTGGTTCAAGTGGGAACGCCAATGGCCTCTCCGATCCGGGTCTCCAATTGTTTGGGGTGCGTTCCCCAAAATCCAACTGGTCAAGAGTGTTCGCCTCTCGTAAACTGGAAGCACAGAAATATGTGGATTTTTTTTAATGTGTTGAGTGTCTTAAGTAGATTCCCATCAGTGCTCTTGAATGGTGTAATCCAGTGTTTTTCAACCTTTTTTGAGCCGCGGCACATTTTCTACAATAAAAAAAATCCCGCGGCACACCAACAACCTAAAAAGTTACAAAATGTCACATTGTAGCATAATACAGCATATATGGTAGATCATTATTGCACTACCTACTGGCATGGAAGAGTATTCAGTGGTTCAAGTAAACCAGATCGCTCCATCAGACAAAAAAAAAAAGTGTTATCACTTTGTTAGAAAAATGAAAAAATAACTAATATTTAGCTCTAAATAGCTTATTGTATTGCAAAACAAAACGGAATGAGTGCAGTTGTGTGAGCATCACGTTGTATCAGTATTAGAGGCTGCTTTCCTCTACACATCTTTTTAAAACGGGGTTGTAGATTTGATACGGCTCTCAATTCATGCTCAATGATGAGAGACACAACAGCAGAAAGCCGACCTCACGGAGATCTCATAAAGATCGGCTTTTGGCGAAATGCCAAGAATCGGCGCATGCGCAAGCGTAACTTGTTAACGGCGGACGGTGAACATTTAAAATCAGCATTTCCTCTTGCACCACACCTGTAATAAACACCTGTAATAAAGATATTACACCTGTGATAAATACCGCCCCAGTTTGATAAATACTGACTTAAAGGAAACACGGTGTTCATTTATTTTAATGACGACCACAAAGTGAGCAGGCTTTATCACTGCAGGGTGTTTTTCAGGCTTTTGGAAGAATATTTCCAGAGCCTCTCTGAGTCAGAAACGTCATTGATGGACCTCCAGGCTGTTTGTCTTGACCTGCAAACACATGAACTGTTGGGCTTCAAACGTGAGAGCTCATATCTTAAAATACTGATAGCTTCAGCAGCAAATCTTAACGGCACGCACGCTTGGGAACTTGACGGCAATTAGATGTGGTGTTGGGGAGCTCAAGAGATCATCTGGGCACAGCTGTCTGCAGGCTACTCGCACTACTGGAAAACTGTCTTTCTTTGAGCCGGGAGGACGGAAACATCCACGTTATACAGACGGATCAAGTTTAGTCTTTGTGTTTGACCTCGCCGAACTCTTCACAATAGGATTCAAAGTCGAGATCTACATGTGATACCTCAGACTCTGGTCCGGCCAAGTGACAGAGACGGAGTGTTTCTGACCCAAAGCTGACCAGTTTGTGCCTGAACCAGACAATAATTAGCTGGCTTTTTTTTTTGTTATGTCAAAAACTCCTTGAGCAAGGCACTTAATGCCGAAAGGGCTCCAGTGGAACCAGAACAGAGCAGACTTTGTATTGGGCTTAGTATTATACGATGATGCTGAAGTTTAAACTATTAATTCATCGTATGACTTTCTCTGTATCTGAATAAACACACTTTAGCGTTGATAATGATCCATTTCCCAAAAAAAATAAAACGGTAGGTAGTGTATAGTAGTGTCTAGTTTCATAATATATTGTGTGTCTCCAAAATAAATTCTGGATGAAAAGAGTTATTTAACCCTCACTTTGAGGAAAAGGAGCTTCTTTGCTGCCGTTATTCCAGATCCACACATCCATTCTCATGACATTACATCAGTCCGACAACGGCTGCTGTTGGACTTGCTTGAATACACTGCAGTGTGCGGATGAAGCAGCGTGCATAATTTTCCCTCGAAAAATGACCTCGGGCTCTTTGCTTTGCCAGTAAATTGCAATTCATGAGGTGACTTGATGAGCGGGGAAACCCCCTGCAGGGCGACGCCGTAGGCCTGCAGCCCTTTTACTTAAGTTTGATCTTACATTAAATCATAATATTGTTTTTTTTTACTGTGGACACATAACTGAAAATTATTTTTTTGCTATCATTACACAGGCAAAAAAATGGCGTACAGTTTTCTTCTGTCTGATGGCTCAAACGCATACTGGCAACAATTATTTTTCAAATGGCAAACATTTCTGTATTTATGCCAGCTTTGAATTCACATGAGAGCTTTGATGTGACTTTGAATCACATGACGCGCTCTCCTCGAAAACAACTCATGTCCCAATAGATCACGTCTGATACAGTGTGGAAAGTCAGTGCAGTGGGATCACGGTGCTCGACGATCGAAAATTCTCGATCATATTATTGTCGGAGACTTCCAGTAAGAAGAATACATCTATTTTCTCAACTGCTTCTTCAGTGAGGAGCCCTTGGTAGGAGCCTATCCCAGCACACTTATTGCGAATGTTGGCAATACGTCAGCTACCCAAATATCTACTGTACGTGTGTGTGTGTGTGTGTGTGTGTGCATCAAAATCCATTGTTATTCCGCTGTGTTTGTGTTGATTTATGCATGAGTGCTCATGCCTGTATGGGGGCTTGTGTGTGTGTGTGTGTGTGTGTGTGTGTGTGTGTGTGTGTGTGTGTGTGTGTGTGTGTGTGTGTGTGTGTGTGTGTGTGTGTTGCATGGCAACATTTGCCTGCGCGCATGTGTTGTGGGGAAATGTCAACACAGACGAAGTATGACAGAGCTTGGCACAGATGGCCTTCCTGTCATCCTCGGCTCTTTCCACAGCTTGACACCAGAGAGAGAGAGAGAGGGAGAGAGGGAGAGAGAGAGAGGGAGAGAGAGAGAGGGAGAGGGAGAGAGAGAGGGAGGGAGGGAGAGAGCTAACCTTTAACTAAAAAACACACCCTTTTTTTGTTTTGTTTCAGATGAACTTTCAGGGTGGAAGCATGGGTACATGAGGAGATGTGTAGTGTGATTGGCTGTCATGTACTAATTAACTATTACATGTCTGTTATATTGAAACCTACATATTTCTTTACCTTCACATTTCCTCTTCCCCCAGGAATGGAGCTTGACTATATGCTAATACTCTACATGTAAATGGCTACTGCATATGTTATTTTAAAGGCCAAAGTGATTAGCATGCGCAGGTCCCTGGCGCATGGGAATCTGGCTCCATGTGGGATCTAGAATATAATGACGGCTCTTGCTGGCAGCCATTCGCCCGCAAGCGTTCTTTGATTTAATGTGATTGGCTACTTACCGCTACCGCTACGTGCTGCAGCTACACACAGCCGGCCCTGAACACCGACACACGTAACACTTTCTATGTTCTGTTCTATTTAAGCTGGCGGACCTCATGATTTATGTTTGTTTGTTTTCCACTTAAAAGGATGCTCACTAAATAAAGGTGTTCATCTGTGATGAAATAAGAAGATTTAGAAGTTTTAACCATATTTTGATATTATTTTCAGCCAGGATAAGTGTGGCATAACATTTTCATATTTTCATAAAACTACATTCTACATTCCTCAACATTTCTTCTTCTTCTTCTTCTTCTTCTTCTTCTTCTTCTTCTTCTTCTTCTTCTTCTTCTCCTGTCCCTGATCCCAGAGCAGTGCAGCAGAGCTCTTCCAGTTCCTCGTTTATTTTGCAAAAGTTCTAAAAAAATCGCATTTCTGCAAACAGCTCTCAGCTGTCTGGTTATCTCCAGCTCTCTCTTTGAAACAGTGACTTTCTCTGCCAGTTGAAAGACAACGTGTGACCGTGGGCATGTAGTGTAACAAGGCAATGCAATGGACCCTGCACTAATGCTCTGTGTAGTCCGGTGTCATTGCATCCGCACGCTCAATATGACTCTGCAGCAATTAGTACAGTGTGGCGTATGAGCGGGTGGGAGAGGGGAAGAAAAAGACAGCGAGCCCGGCTGTCTGTCTGTCTTTGCCTTTGATGGACCTGCCTCCACCATCTGAATCGTTTCAAGCCCGCGTTGCCTAGTTACAGCGAGCAGAGGATGCAGGGAGCGAGAGCAGCGGTGGGTTTCTGGCTCTCAGCTGGGTGCAGAGGACACAAACCCTCTCCAACCCCTAACCCCTTACTGGCTTCTCTCTCTCTCTCTCTCTCTCTCTCTCTCTCTCTCTCTCTCTCTCTCTCTGTCAATTGTGAAACAATTAAAGCTCGGGCTGTAACAGTAACTCAGTTAATGGATTTGGCCACTGACAGACAATTAAACAATTTCAATAACATATACCTTATAGTTTTTTCCGTTTCTAAGCTGAAATGATGCACATTTGTTGCGTCACTGACGACTTGATACTTGTCTTTGTTTAACATTACGGTAAACTTAATATCTTTTGCTTTTGGTACCGTTCGTCAGACAAAACTGGATATCGGAAGATGCCACTTTGGGCTTTTTATAGGCAAAAAGGATTAATTGGATAATGAAAAAAAAGATCTATAGCTGTAGCCCTAATACCAGCTAGCGACGTGTGACTTGCACCTTCACGTTCATGCACCTATGGTAACGTTCCAAGTAAAGGACTTGTTAATTAAACAGCGTTTCCACCGCGGTGGCAGTTCTGACGACCACGTTTCTGTCTGTGGCTCCAATTTAATTTGTTTCTTCGCCCGCCGTGCTCGTCTCTGCTCACGCTAACCTCGCCGTGTCGTTCTCTGCATTTCTACTGAAGAAAGCACACCGGGCTTCTCCTTTTCTTCTTCTTCTTCTTCTTCTTCTTCTTTTTCTTCTTCTTCTTCTTCTTCCCAAAAACACCAGACTCTGGATGTTCAGAACAGCAAACGTAAAGGCGTACGTGAGGAGAGAAAACAGCGTCGTCCACGTTTAAGTTCCTTCTCGTCTCTCGCTCATCAGCGTTTGTCCTGAGCCTCAGCGGGGCAGTGCAGCAGCGGATGCTGCAATGCCATTACGCTGAACTAGACTGTTAGACCTAAGTGCCTTGAAAACAAACATATACGAGCTACTGCTGGCCTCTCTTCATGAAATGTCAATAACAATTTGTGAACGTCGTCTATAATGCCCTTGCAACGCAATTCTCCGGCGTCTTCTTGATCCCCCCCACCCCCGTTCTTTAACATAGCGTTCCAGCATGTATTGAAAGAGGTTTTCGACTAAAAACTAATCTCTGTATCTTGTCGTATATGCTCTGTGTACAGCATTTCACTGTTTTTATTTAATTTTGTTATTTCTTTGGAAAAGCCCGTGCTCCTCTGTACTCCTCTTCCCTGTGCTGTTTCACTCTCCCATCACCTAATTACAGACGTCCGTCAAGTGTAGAAGTAATCACCGGCGGTGCTCCACATCGGTATACATAGCCAGGTGCGCTGCCAGGGAATGTCGCCGTGACAAGTCCCTGTGATGGATTGTCAGACGTGTGATGCTTTAACGTGGCGCTCTGGACACAGAGGGGGAAGGCCGTACTTTATTGTAGCTCCTTACACGGTCCTGTGAGTCAGGGATATCCCCTCTGTCAGGGTAGGACATGGCTGTCAGCAGATAGAGGGTCTGGCATTCATGGAACTTTGACCTTAAATAGACATACAGTATATGTATGTATGTATGGGACAGTGGGAGAGGGTACAGATATTTTTTTCACTCAGTTTCCTTCACATTTGTGTGAAAAAAAAGCCTCTTATTTCTGTTTCTTTTGAGTCTGTGATTGAGTTCCGCTGAAGTCACCAGAAAGAGAATATGCTTTCTGTGTAGTTGAAAACCTCTCGTCCCCGTCGGCTTGTTCTCGATAAACGCTCGGCTCTTTCCCCCCCGATGAGTCGGCAGCGCGGCACTGGGTTTGGTGGATGTTGTCGATCAATGATTTGAAACGCAAGGATGTTTAAGCAGTTGGGGAGAGCTGGGATGCTGCTGCTGGGGGTTTGTTCCATTGTGTGTGTGTGTGTGAGTGAGAGAGTGAGAGAGATAGCTAAAAGGGTGAGTCATTAAGCATTAATCTTTCATTCACTTGGTTTTCCATTCACTCAGTCTCTCCAGCAACCTCTAACCCTGCCTCTCTTTTCAGTTTTTGAAAACTGGAATTTTGTCAGTTCAGAGTTCAGCAAATGAGGTGCGTAGTAGCGTAGCATTGAGGAGTTTATTTGATTTATCTTTTCCCTGACTATAACCACTGGAATGTGAGCAGATTTGATTTCGCTATTAAGGTGTTTCGCGGTTGCAGCTTTAACTCTGGCCCGCTCCCTCTTATCGCGCACAGTGTTTAAATGCAAACACGGCGGCCGTATCGCTAAGTGGCACGGCGGCGAATGGCGTAACGCAGATAGCGTACTTTCCCCAGAGGCGCCAAGCATTTTGTTATCTGTGGTGAGAACCACTTGAAAAAAGAACCAAAACTCAACTGACGGCGGCGATGAAGGACACGCCTCATTTGACGCATTGGCAGATTTGAAATGCCAACACCCACACAACCAGCAGTGTTTTAGAATAACTTCGATATTTAGGCAACATCGCTGTGTACTGCAGACAACGCCGAACGCCGGATTTCTTTTGAATTATTTATATGATATGAATGAAAGTTTAACTAATGGGAAATTGGCCTCATGTGATCCTTTTGATGGAAGACGTATCACTCTTGAGTTTTTGGGACTCCAAAAATACTAGTATAAGTATCGATTCATTATTTATTCATTTGATAAATGATCCTCCTATGGGGGAAACACAAATCCATAGCTTTTTATTCCTCGCAGAAAAAAAACAGCTCCGGCCCTCATTTGACGCACCCAAAATCGATGAGGGCAGACTACTCAGGTATCAGCGACGAACTCAGCGCTGCTTTTCGGTGCGCGGTCGGCCATTGAAATCAATAGGTCGGACGCTTTCAGTCGGCGCCACACGGGGGTCGAGATCTGCCCTCGGCCTCACGCTCCCAGCCTGTACCGGAGTCGGTAACAATGCCCACTGAGCATGCTCAGTTAGCACCCGTGCTTCCTGTCCTCTTGATGCTTACTGTCCTTCTTTCTCACATTACAAGACACACACACACACACACACACACACACATACTCTCACACTATCATGTGGCTCAGCAGTCATACGGTTTGAGCTGCGATAAGTACTGGATGAAAACGTTGTGCTTTGCTGCTCCAAACGTCACTCTAGAAGCTGTTTCACACCAGAAGAGGGCTGAGATCCGAGGTGTGACCGAGACAGAAAGCGATGCAGTTATCAAAACGGAGAAGAGCAAAGTTCCATCTGCACAATAACAACAACAGTGGTCCTCGCTGCATCCTCCTTTTGATATACGTCGTTATTGTTATGCTGCTTTTCGAAGGACAGCTTGACTTTGCTTTCCTTAGATTACAGTGACACGATAAGTAAACGCATTCAGTAAAATGAGCTCCATCTTCTCGAAACCCTCCATTACAAGATGTGCAGCGCGCCGCTTATCTTGACCGCGTGGGCGTGTTGTTTGATAGCAAGCCGGGCGCGGCCATCTGGATCTCAGCGAAGGGCCTTCATGCCTGGGGCCTGATGTTGTGACCCAAAGCCACCCTCATGACCGGCTCTCAGGGCAGGCAGGCAGAGGGCCAACAGCTAACCACAATATTACACATCTTCCTGTTCACAATGGAACCAACGGGCATCGGTTTCCTCTCGTCCTTGTAGGCGGGTGTTGGCTGGGCGAGGTGCACGTCGCAGGACGTTCTCGGTTCAAAACGAGACACGGGCGGCACACTGTGATCTACCGAACCCGGATTGGACAGATGGGGCTGCTGAATATAATGCTACGGAGGAGGAGGAAACATGAATTCAACCAACTCAATCTTGTATTGGAATGAAATTTCAATATGTATTTTCTCCTGGAGGAGAAACAGCAATGATTTAGTCGAAACCTCGTAAGCAGTTGACAGTTGAGCTGGCAACTAGTCTTGACCAAAGAAAGTAAATAGTTTTTTTTATTACTGGTAGTTTTGTGCAACAATCTGAGCAATATTGCGACAATTTTGTCAAATTGTCCCATCCTTAATGTGTGGGAAATAACCAACCATATTAATGAAAGTAACCCCTTTATTAGGAATGGGCGGTATGGACAAAGCCTTACATGTTACCGCTTATTTTTATTTATTTTATTTGCGAAGTTGTGATATAATAAGTGTTTGGGAAAATCAACCAAGACCCTGTTTATGAATACAATGACGAGATGGGTGTTTTTGGTTAGTCCGGCCAAATGCATACCTAACAAATCAAAGTACTTCTTTACATTGATGCAAAAAAAACAAAAAAAAAACATGCTAAATAATTTGTCTAAAAAAAGGCCAACAACGCTGTGGAGCATTATTCTGTGCTCCCAACTGGAGAGCGCTATGGGAAGAGGCGCTGTCTTCTTTCGGGCTTCGGCTTCTATTTTCCTTCGGCGCGCTCGTGCGTTTTTTAGCATAAATAGTGCTAACACATGTGGCTTGAATCCACACACACTCACCCGTTCCCTCTACTCTTTGTTCAGAACAATGTGCAACCATCACCCCCAACTTCATTTCCCCCTCCGCTTCCTGAAACGCAGGAAGTTGGGTGCGTTTGTCTCCCCCACAGGTTGGAGAAAACTGGGCAGGGTGGAACCACACCAAAAGGTCACTGACACAGCGACAGCCATGCAGAGGGACACTCCCCGTTGTTTCTGTGGCCAGGCAGCTTCCTGTGTTTAAAAAAAGTGACATCACCAGGAGTTCAAAACATATTCGTAACAGCTGAGCACACGCAGAATCATTAATCCACCTTCAGTTCTCCTTCACTGCTCTTTGCTTCTTCCCACACACACACACACATCTTTTTTTAATTCAGCACCGAGTGTCACTTCCTCCTCCATCATGGCTGTGTGTGTGTGCTTGTGTGTGTCCTTTGAGGCTCCTCAAGTGGCTCTTGAACACAAAAAGGACAATAGTTCAAAAGAGGCTGATCTGAGGTATGCTGTCATGGTAATGGTGTGTTTTTTAATGCTGGATCCAAACTACAGTCTTTACATCCAGCGTGTTCATTTCCACAAGATTTTACACTGAAGCTGGTTGACCTTTTCTTCTTCACTTCCTCCCGTTCTCCCCCATTTCCTCCCTCACCACCTCCACTCTCATCCCTCTCTCGGTTTTCCCTCTTCATATACCCGCCTCACCTTCTTATCATTTTCTCTCTTCTCTCTCCACGCCGTCACTTCATTTTGCGTCTCTCTTGTCCTTTTTCACCCTCATTACCAGCTCGTCACTCTTCTTTCATCCCTCCGCTTCTCTTGGCATCTGTTTTCATTTTCTCTCTATTGGTCTGTCTGGGTGTTGGTCCCTTCCTCCTGACCCTTCCTGTCTCACTGACATCATCCAAGAAACCAGGAAGCCGCTGACAATGTTCTTTGTGTGTGTGTGTGTGTGTGTGTGTCATAGTCGTTTAGTTTAGTTTCCTCGCTTATGTTGTGACTTACAGAGTTAGTATTACAGGTAATGATTAACCTAGATGATAATGATAATAACTGTATGTCAACAGCAGGATATTACATCTCTTTACCATAAAAAATTCAAGCGACCGTGGAAAACTAGTACCAATCAGCTGTTCAAACAACTGGGGTTCTCTGTTTCACCCGCCACAAATGTATTGTTTATGATTTAACAATAAAAAAATGTTAATTGAGGAAAAGAACTAGAACACAAAATGAATATGCATTCATATATTCAATGGTTTTCCCCTAGCAGCCGTCGGCCAGGCAGCAATGTCTGTAGCTGCAAGCACGTCTATAAAAAAAGTAAATATAGCAAACATGAGGACACTGTGCATCTTTCATTTTATTTGACATTTGTATATATAGGCTAAACGATTGATCATATAATACATAATGAATGCAAAACAGCTTTCTGCAGCACTAAAACACACATTGACTTTGTTAAACACCAGTGAGCCAGAGGCAGTCCCACTATCTGCAGCCGTCAGAGGTTTACCATGTGACATTTCAGAAAGTAACACCTGGACATTGTGATCAAACTAATGGAAAGCTTTACAAATGGCTTTTACAAGACTTGAGACCTGGAACAATCTTTAGTCACTTTTAATTTGGAAATGTAATCGTGTATCTCCATGTTTCAAATACAAAAATGTATGTTTTAAATTAATAATAAATGCAAGTTCATACAGCATTTCAGTCTGAAATGTGATTGTCCTATTTTTACCTGCACATGTTTTCGTGTTTAACTCCGTTATTTGGACATCGGTCCACGTATATTTCTCTTCCACTCGCTCTCGTATGTCTGAAAAGACTCGCCGGTACCTGCAGGAGGACAAACGTGGTGCAGACCTGCTGTCACGGTTCACCGGCTCATGGAACGCTCCAAGATCTCTCTCTTCGATTCATTGCGCCGTCTCTTGACAGCTACTGTTTAATCTGGTGGTTGTTCCTCGGTGGTACGTTGTTGTGTACAGACACCGATCTGAAGATAATCCATACCTTTCTGGTGAGCTTTTAGCACGTCGATTTACAAACCGCCGTTTGAACAGCAAACTGTCGGCCGACAGATTGTTTTTTCCATTCAGTTTGGGCCAAGAGAGGCGGTGAACCCCTGGAGCCATATCCCACACATCTAACCCTCACCTAGTCGTTTGTTTTGGTGAACACACTACAGCCTCGTGTTCGTGGCTCGCGATTCCCAACATCCTGTTGAATATCATTTTGTCAGAAGAAATCTTAAGAAGGCTTAGTTACTAAACAAACAATATGCAGACTCGGATAAACACATGTTGTGCCATACATGTGTCTTAAATGGTATACAAAGCACTTTGGAATCAAACTTTTTGAAATCAGGGGTGTCAAACATACGGCTCCCGTGAGGTCAGTGTGGCTACAGACGGAGCACCATCAATGCTCGGGGGGGGGGAAACCGGTGTTGTGAGGAAAGTGAGGAGAAAGTACAAGCTGCAAATGGAGGATGACGTGTTGGGACATTTCACTGTATTATTATTACCAGGAGGTATTGTGTTGCAAGTCGTTAAAAATGGATCACGTCATGAAAGTGGCGTCACAAACGCGTCAGAAAGCGAGGGAGAGCCCAGGCAGATAATCAGTCAATTTTTGGTCTTTATGTTTCTAGTTTATTGTAGAAAGACCTTTTAAAATAGGGTTCATCATCCAAAAACCTTCACCAATGATTTAAACATAGATACATATTGTCGTTGTGTATTTGTTATTATGCTGTGATTTTACTGGTCTGGCCCACTTGAGATCAAAATGGGCAGCATGCGGCCCCTTCACTAAAATGAGTTTGACACCCCTGCTATAAATCAAATGTGAATGCCTTTTTAATATAAATGTTTTGTTTCCCCCTTTTTCTTTTTTCATTAGATCTGCCCATGGAGTACAATCCCTCAGATCATCCCCGGGCCAGCACCATCTTCCTCAGCAAGTCACAGACCGATGGTGAGCATCCTGAGCTTCTTTTGAAACGTCCACACTGAAGTGCAGGGCCGGGGGGAAAAAAGTTGTTGTTAAATATGTCTGAGTCTTTATTTGAGGCCTTTTCAAGAGGCCAGTGCGGTGTGAGGCAAGAGGAAGTTGTGTCATGTGCTACTTGTTTTTAGTCGTGTCATCCACAAAGTTGGAAAGAATGTCTTTTACTTTTGGTTGATTAAATTCTTAGGCACCCCCCATTGATCCCATTGCTTTGCCACTTTACATCACCTCTCTTCCCCTTAACTCCCTCAGGGCCCCTTTGACCATTCATGTTGGCTGCGTGTGTGTAATCAGTCGCCATTGATCCTCAAAAACCAAGTCATTCAAAGAGCAGTGTCGCCATCCACGCGGCAGATTGCACATTAAGCCAGAATGCAGCCTGCAAAGAATCATTTAAAAAAAAAAAAAGGGTCTCTTTAACGTTTCAAAATGCATGCAAGTCAAACAATGGCCGCCCGCCAAGGCAGATGTTTGATTTCAGTTGGGAAGCCATACAAAAGTGCCGTTGATCAACAGCCTTTTTATTCACAGTAAAAGCTCCGGTGGACATTTTTGTAGCAGCTGCCTCAGCGTCGGATTTCCTGAGGCACACTGCGGTGTTTTGATCATCTCTCTCAGGCAGAGATTGACTGATCCTGGAAGCAGCCTGGACCGCTCAGACTGACAGTAATGCACCTTAATCAAGTGGCTATGTGATGAAGTTAGTTTGTGAGATCCAGCTAAGCCACAATCTCGTCACTTTAACGATAAAACGCCTGAGTTTGTCCCCGTTTGCCCTCCGGTTCGTAGCCAGAAAGGCTGGTGTATATATTGAGCCTCATCAAGCTCCCGCGTGAACGTTTGCCGGCCTGTTTTCACCACACGTTGTACATGAATGAATAAATCCCAATGCAGGACACAGAGACAACTTGGACTTTGTGTTTTTTCAGTTGCCGTGCCCAACAAGAGAGGTAAGCATGTATGTGTCTGGTCTCTGTAGGCGTCTAGCACTGCGCTCCCTGTGTGTTTTTGGGCTTCACTTTTCATGTGGTCTCAGGCTTTATTGTTTTTGTTGTACTTGGATCTGTGTGGTTTTCTGTCAGCGGGTGACGTGCCTCCACTGCTGAGCTGCTGATATCATGCTATGTGTGTGTGTGTGTGTGTGTGTGTTTGTGCCCATGTGCATGTTGGTCTGTAGGACGCACCAGTATGAAAAGGGCTGCAAAAAAAAGAAAGAGCACACCAGCAGCGCTTAATACGTCTCTTCTACAGAGGATGTGTGAATGATTCCACCGGGATTGTGTCGGCATTGATGTGTGGTGGAGAAAAAAACTAAAAAAATGACATGATTTTCTTTCTTATTGTTTTAGAAATCAATACAGAAAGCACAGCGGTCAGGATTGTTTGCCTCACTAAAACACGAAGCAGCGCACACAGTCACGTCTGCTCAGACTGTGTGTGTGTGTGTGTGTGTGTGTGTGTGTGTGTGTGTGTGTGTTGTGAGAGGCAGACAGTGCCCGGGACGAGAGGCGCCAGACAGCTCGCTACGTCACTGTGCGCGTGATGCTGCGCTCTGCGCTCTCGTGTGTTCTCCTACATCGCACACACATACACACTATAGACACACACTATAGACACACAACTGCACGAGCGTCCGACACACAGCTGTGCGAGCGTGCGTTATGCCGTGCACTCAGCGAGGTGAGCTCTATAAAACTAACAAATCTCCATGGCCATTAAAGCAGAATTAGCATCCGTCTGAGCAGAGAGGAAAAAAAACCTCTCCTCCTGGAAGAAGCCGGCACTTTTCATATTAAAAATGCGGTTTGCTTAAACTGCCGTGCGTCGTTTAATGTAGTGTTGCGTAATTAGAAGGAAAACAACCTCCAATGTTTCCTTAAGATATAGTGATAGGGGACTTGTGAACCCTGGATAAATGCTGCCCCCTGTCTGTGAGGGTTGTGTACTGCACTCGTACTAAGCCGTAACACCTGTCCTCTCCTCTTCCCTTTCAGTTCGAGAAAAACGAAAGAGCCTTTACATCAACCATGTAAGTAAGAGAGAAATGTGTGCGCTACATTCAATTGTGAATATTATAATGGTGCAAATAGTGATTGTATTGTCTTGTATTTCTTGCAAGTTCACACACATTTCGGAGAACAAGGTAAAGTCCTTAAAACAATGACCCTTTCAAAAGATCCAACCCTTTTAATCACTGTCCATCCCTCTTCAAACACACACGTTCCACTTTTAGTCGTAGTCACGTGTGTGTGTGTGCGTGTGTGCGTGTGTGTGTGGGTGCTGAAATATGCATTATTTAGATGTAGTAACTACAACGTCATCACATTACGGTGTAGTTCATCTTTGTCCGTCACTCTTTCAGGCCCAAGTTCAGCAATTTGTAACATTTTCGTGATGAATCAGTGTGTCGTTATCTTGAAAAGAATAACCATCGTTTTGAGTTTGAGCACAATAAAAGAAGGAAATTATTGACATGAGAAATCTCTGGTTCAGTATCTGCCAAGCAGCTAATGAGCGTATTAAAAGAAAGTTCATCACTTGAATGCAAGTTTTCTCTGAAGATGCACTGCACCACGAATGCCTTTTCCTGCATGCGACCATGTGACGCTGACAGATGACAGACATCATTAGTCTGTGGGCTTGCAGGTGCCCTACTTTCCTTGGCCGGTCCGAGTAGGACTGGCATAGAGATTGATGCGGATGTCTCTTTGTTTGTGTGTGTGTGTGTGTGTGTGAACTCCAGCATCATCCAGGCTCGGTGAGACGGAAGTACAGCTCGTGCTCCACCATATTCCTTGACGACAGCACCGTCAGTCAGCCCAACCTCAAATACACCATCAAATGGTAACGCGTGTAATTCACAATTTAATATTCAATCTCTGCCTCTTATCATGATTTGAGTTTGAAATGAATTGCTTTTTCTTTCTGCCTTTTTACAGCGTAGCCCTCGCAATATACTACCACATAAAGAACAGGTATGAACCGGGTTTTTTCCTTATGATCCTTTTATTAGTTTTTTGCATCATGCATCAAATATCAGCATCACGGGTTAGCAGACCAAAATGAAACCGCGACAGAAAACAAAACGCCCCTTCACAGCTCACGTTGAAGTGGCAAACGCTTTGGATATCGTGACATTCTGTCTGATGGCTGCCTCCTGCAAAACTGTGGCCTTGTAGGGCGACGCAGAGACGTCCTTTTCCTTGTCTCCATAGCGATAACTGGGAGGAATCCTGTGACGTGCGGAGAAATGCCCATAAATGGCTTATTGAACAGGCAACGTGACCTCCCAGAGGATGAAGTCGTATTTAAAATGAAACGAGTCTCATGCCACCTGGTTTTTGTATTTATTATTTTTTCTTATCCCATTGTCATTCCAGGGACGTCGACGGAAGAATGCTGGTCGACATTTTCAACGAGAAACTGCACCCGCTCTCGGTAAGGCCTCAACCGAAGATGCGTCTCCATTACGTGAACAGTGCGGAGCTGTCGGGGCTCGTCAGCGAGACAAACCACACGGGCAAATACACACACATGGAGCCGGCGGCTCGAGCTCCCGCGCCGGTTAAACAATCCCATCGAACGCCGTTGAACGGAGTGAATCTGTCGTTTTCATTTGGATTTTTGTTTGTCTTCCCGTTCTAGAAGTCTGAAATTCCTCCCGATTACGAAAAACACGACCCTGAGCAGAAGCAGATCTACCGCTTCGTCAGGACGCTGTTCAGCGCCGCACAGCTCACCGCCGAGTGTGCCATCGTCACCTTGGTAAGTGTGTGTGTGTGTGTGTGTGTGTGTGTGTGTGTGTGTGTGTGTGTGTGTGTGTGTGTGTGTGTGTGTGTGTGTGTGTGTTTCAGTGCTGACACCAGGAGGGAGTGTTGCTTCCTGATTCTCTTTTTGCCCTCCGTGGTTTCACTTGCTGTCCTCTTGCTCTACCTTCCTCAGACTCTTCTCTCTCTCTCTCTCTCTCTCTCTCTCTCTCTCTCTCGTTTATTCTCCGACATCATTTCTTCCTCCTGAATCCTATGAAATGCTCCGTACATCCCTCTGGAGATTGGGTCCCCAAAAATGTTGAAAAGTGAGCCAATTCTCACAGGAGGGGGACCAGAGGATTGGAAGGTCACACATGATTTGGTTTGATCCGAGCAGTCTCCTTTCAGAATAACTTTGGTCTGCGCCTGCAGCACGGATCTAATTGGTGCTTCACTGTGCAGCAGGATCTCTCCCGGCGACTTCAGACATCGTGCGCTGCTCACCTGTTTAAAAAGAAACCTGAAAACAAGGACAGCTTTTCTCCCCAGTCTATCTCATTGCTTTCTCTGCCTCTTCTCCCCCGACTCTCTCTTCCTTTCACATTTTGTTGTGTGTGCTTTTTCTTGTCCTCAAATTGCAATTTCTTTAGTAAAGTAATGGCATGTCTTTGTGTTATCTAACCGTAGTAGAAGCATTTAAAGAGAACATGCATATCCACACACATAAAAAAAAAAGCTTCGCTGCCTGTTTTCGCTGCAGTAAAAGATCCGAGAGCTGGTGATGGATTAGAAAACACCACAGAGTTTACCATGTAGGCTGGTCCCAAACCATTAAGAGCTTACAAAACAAGTAAAAGACCCTTACAATGTATTCTAAAAGGCACTGTGGGCCAATGGAGTGCAGTTAAAACCAGGGAAATGAGCCCTCTCTTCCTTGTTTTGGTTAAAAGTCTGGCAGTTCAGTTCTGAATGAATTGAATTTTTTAAATTGGCTGTTTTTTCCAAGAGAAAATCCAGTAGAAATCCTTCCCTCCCCGCTCATCTGCCCAGACGCTTCTCTTTCCACACTTCGTCGCTCGGGCCGACACCAGTGTCCCCAGAGACTGGAAAGGGCAGAGTTAATACGGCCGGCCCGGTGGCCTTGTATCGGGTTGCCCTGCTTCCTTACAGTTGCACAAATGTGTGAACTGCATGGGGGAAGCACACACTCTGGTACACACACTCTGGTACACACACTCTGGTACACACACTCTGGTACACACACTCTGGCACACACACTCTGGTACACACACTCTGGTACACACACTCTGGTACACACACTCTGGCACACACACTCTGGTACACACACTCTGGTACACACACTCTGGCACACGTCCCCCAGGGTAAAGTCTGACATGCCGTCTCAGTAATCGAATAGGGCTGTTGGCGGGCGGATATGCGCTTAGCTTAGCTGACGTGGCTAACTTTAGCCTTCCTTCCCCTCCCAATCATCACATCATTGGATAGGAAAGGGACGGCGGAGGGGAATCGAGACGACAGGGACTCCGACAACCAGCCTCTCCTGTTTGGGAAGACAAATGGTGCTCAAGATTCCCAGCAGCAGACACCATGGACACATCACACTTTGTGACATGTGACGCTACAGCTCCACAGCTCAAGCTCTTAACATTACCAAAGCCATTAGTTTAGAAACATGTTGCACACTTGTAGAAACTATACCTCCCTCACTAACTGGACAGTCCTGCACTGGTAATAGATCATACCTGGAGAACAGG
This sequence comes from Myoxocephalus aenaeus, assembly GCA_038501785.1. NCBI lineage: Eukaryota > Metazoa > Chordata > Actinopteri > Perciformes > Cottidae > Myoxocephalus > Myoxocephalus aenaeus. The sequence continues at coordinate 2,482,247 of JBAMJR010000140.1, forward strand.
GAGAGATCTATAGCATCATCTCTGGCTCTGTATATTGTCAACGCTCCCAGCAGGATCTGTTTTACCGGCGAGTTGTTTCGATGTGGAACGCTGCATGTTGATGGTTTGGAGTTTAAACTGGGCGTGCTGACTAATGAGGCGTAGTGGTAAAAACAACCACCAGTCAGGAACGGGGTCATTTTAATTCCTCTCTTTTACCGAGTGAACCATCATCAACGTTACATGGAGCGCTTTGTGCTTTGGCAACATAAAACAGATATTAGAGGTTGAATTATGACCCGTTTGTCTCGCTAAGTCTCCAGTTTATAATACACAATACAAATTACGACATGTTTTATTATGTTGCATGAATAAAAATACAATATTTGATTTCCTAATCATTGAATTGTGTGTTTTGAATGCAACTCACCACTATGGATGACTTCAACAGAGTAAAAGGAAACAGTTGATGAAAATAATATATATTTTTGTTCATTGGCTATAGGCCTATTAGAAATGGACTTATTAAATGAAACGTGTTGACAACCTGCATACTCTTCAGTAATATATTACAATGTTTGACATCGCAATCCTCTGCGTATCACAGTAACACCGTATCGTGATCGTATCCTCTGGTGAGAATCAGAATCACACAATGAGTTGAGTTGAGTTGAATGTGCTGCACAGGTCTCCTGTTTGCCAGCCACTCCGCCTCTGGATTCGTTGTCGTGCCTCTTTGTATGGTTTCCTCTCTGTGCCGTTGGAGTCGTATCCCCCAGCATGCCGCCTGGCTCTCGTTCCATGCAGGCTTTCCTCAATGTTTGCTGCACGCTGCCAGAGGAATGAATATATGGTCTCTGTTGGCTCTGGGCTGCTGCAGAGAGAGGTTAGCACCGCCTGCAGGCACGGAGCCCAACCTAGCATGACTTGTCCAATTAGCCACCTGAGCTGAGCTAGTGGGCGACTCAAAGCAGGCTGCAGAAGAGGATGAAAGTAGGATGTTCTCCGCTCTTCGCCTCTCTGTTTGTCCAAACCACAAGGTAGCCTTTTTATGTCCCGTAATTAGACGGGAATACTCATCATCTAAAAGAGGACCCTCTGCTTTCCAACAGTCTTCCAGGATTCTGTTTAGGCTTCTCCGTTCGGCCACAGCGCATCCATCCATCCAGACAGAGTTATGAGTTGAGTTGAGCCCACGGCGTATTTTATATTTCAATCTGCCACGAAAAGTACAGCATCTCTGCAGACCAGATGTATTTTTCGGTTGTCAGAGCTGTAACTGGTCTGAATTCTGAAGTCTGCAGAACATTTTATTTATGGGAAATACAATAAAGAAATATAGTTCCTCGTCAACAGAGGAAGAAAATGCTGTTACGAGTTATGTTGTTTTAGACTGTATTAGATCATATCCGTTCCAAATTTAAACAAATCACTACACATAAAAAAAATGAACAGGATGAAGGATACTGAATTGACAGTATTTAATAAGAAAAGTAAATAAAAGTACAAAACCCATATTGAAAACTAAAATGAAATGGTACTTTAAATACAAAAGAAAACTGAAAAGCTGACACATGTCGGCTGTTTAATCCTGTGCTGCGGCTTTCATCAGCACGCCAGACATTTGGGGCGGATCACTGCAGCTTTCGTGCTTTTTACAGCGACTCTCTAACACAATGATGATCAGTGGAATCAGCCTCTGCGTCGCACAAAGTATCCCAGCTTGGGAGGAACAGGTGCCCGCGGGCTCGGTGTAGATCTGTAGACTGTGGGAAGTCTGGCTACCGGGGAAAAGAGAGAGAACTGGAGCTGTGGAAGTGAGGCAGAGAGACGGAGCGTTTCCATCCACGCGGATATTTTAATGAGCGAGCTCTGGAGAGGCTGGATCAGTTTCTGCCACCTTTTTTTTTACCTGGAGGAGTATACTCGTTGGCAGGAGACAAACAGTAAAGCAGCAAACTAACTCTGCAATGTAGAGCAGAGGCTAATGGGTAACACAATAATACAAGCTTCTGTTCTATGTTCCAAGTACGGAAGAAAAGACCTCAAGGATCTCAGCCAGGTGTACAATCTAGTTTGTTCAAAGAGGTGGAAACAGAGATATTAACATGTGACGCGTGTCTTTGTCCGAGGTGTATTTGGAGAGGCTCCTGACCTACGATATCAGATATTAACATGTGACGCGTGTCTTTGTCCAAGGTGTATTTGGAGAGGCTCCTGACCTACGCCGAGATCGACATCTGCCCCGTCAACTGGAAGCGCATCGTGCTCGGAGCCATCCTGCTGGCATCCAAGGTGTGGGACGACCAGGCGGTCTGGAACGTCGACTACTGCCAAATTCTCAAGGATATCACCGTGGAGGACATGTGAGTTGCTGCGAGGACACACTCAAAACACACAGCTGAAAGGCCTGTAGCCTGTTCAGTTCAGTTCATTTTAACAATAATTAACAGATGTGAAAATGTGTTAAAGATAATTATGTGTCTGTGATATGAATGTGGCAGGAGATGTGTTTAATTATATCTGTGCTAAAAATGTAATCTCACTCACATTTAAATAAGACATCACGGCCAACTTTTCATTTCCAGTGCATGATCTATTGAGGGCAAGAGTCACATGTCTGCTGGTCTGGACATCGCTCTGCCCGCTTTGTGTGACTCTTGGATCGGTCCCAAGAAAGCAGCGACACAATCGGATGGCCCAGTTTGACACAACTGATGAGAGACAAGCGTGAAGATGCCGTCCGCCCTTGGTTAGAGCACGATTAGTGCATGCCGGCCTCTACAGAGCACTGGTTGAACTTTGTTGGTGTCTGTTTTTTTTAATCAGGGTTTCTTGCAACAGTATAAATCCACGTGGCTTAAAACGTGGCTGGTTTGTTACTTCCTGTGTGAGACGGGGAAGAGGCATCTAGAACATCTCTGTCTTGTTAAACCACATTCGTCCGGATAGATTTTTTTTTGCTGTAGGCGACCTCTGACCTCTGTTGCATTCCCACCCCTCTGGGTGGTTTACAGTGGCTTTATATTCTTGTCCTCGAGGCTCCGATTTTACAGAGCAATGACTCGAGTCCACCTGTTTGGGACTCTTCTCCAGTAGGGCTGTCAAAATTGCTAAAAAATTACGTTCGAATATTCCCTTTAAAAAAAAACACATATATGCGAACATATTCGAATATATGTGTAAATACAAAATTCTTCAGTTTAGGTGTTCACTCTCTCTCTATTCTCCAGTGAGGGGCGATTTACTCGACAGTGACTCCTCGGAAGATCAATTTTAGTTTAGTTTTTTTAATCCATGCTTTGGTAACACAGTCTGCTGAATTCCCCTCTCCACCACCAACAGACACAAGCTTGACTGTGAAATGTCCGCAGGGCAGTCTGTGAAGAACAGCGAGGGAGCGGAGGAACACAAAAAGAAATGGATGAGAATAGCTGAGCGAGTGCCACGGCCAGATAGAAAAAAGAAGCGGCGTTATCAGGCGGGGGGGTTCGGCTCCAGCGGAGGCTAAATTTAGCCCGTCTGTTGCTGCGTGCCTGTAAATGTGCGTGGGTGTGGAACAGAGGCTTCGGAAAGAAGAGATGGATAGTGCCTCTTGTGCAGGTTACAACACAAAAAGGAAATGAAGATAAACGGATGAAAGCGGCTGTCGGCGTGCTGCAGCGGGCATCAGAGCCGCGCAGCATCAGGCGGTGACTGACAATAGCGTTTTCAGGATCAATATTCCTCCTCACACGTAACGCTCACAGCCCTGTGCTTAGATATCACTCCTTCAGTACGACGAAAGGCTTATGTTTGGTGGGCGCACTGGGGATTTGTGTTGGTACCGCACATGTGAAGATAGAGGCTGAAGAGGTGTCTCCTTCTTCAGCCTCTAGACAGAATGTGTTTGGAGACAGACAAATCAATTATATTCTATTTCAATCTCAGTTACGTCTGGTTCCTCGATAAATATCTGATTGCACATGCCTCTCTCTTTTCTCTCTCTTTTCTCTCTCTCTGTGAAAAACCCAATCAGGAATGAGCTGGAGCGTCAGTTTCTGGTGCTGCTGCAGTTCAACATCAACGTGCCGTCCAGCGTCTACGCCAAGTATTACTTTGACCTGCGCTCCATGGCGGAGGCCAACAACCTCAGCTTCCCCCTGGAGCCCCTCAGCAGGGACAAGGCCCAGAAACTAGAGGTGAGTTCAGGTCTGAACGCAAGTTGTTGGAGCCTGAGGTTGTGGTATAAATGGACTGAGGGTCATCAACACCGTGCACATGAACCAGCATCTGCTGCGTGAAGGACAGGATGTGTTGCTGTGTAATTTAGCTTCACTGCCTGACGATGAATGGACGTCACACAGCAGACATGTTGACATTTCATAACAGGAAATTTGGTTTGGCCTGTTGCAGGACGCTGGTACTCTGCTGTTATTGCTAATGGACGGGAAGCTACGTGTTAATGTTGTTAGTTCAGCTGCGCTTTCCCCGCTATGACAAGTCAAAACAATTCTATTCAATTGCCTATACACTTGTCTTATTGTAGTAACATGCTAGAGAAAGTCCAGTTTGTACAGAGAAGAGCTCTGATCTGTTCACCACATGGAAGTTGAAATGGAAAACACACTTCCATAGACTAAGGATGTGCAGGGGAAAGCATTTGCTTATTTTATGCTGCAATCACAGTCATGTATTATGATTATATTGATATATTTAAAACACAATTAAAAAAACTAAACAAAATCAACTTTAAATAAAAGAAAGGGAGTGAGCCATCTCTTCTCATACATTAATTAAATTAATCGAAATAGATCGATACAGATTTCTCAAAATAGACCCCAACACCTTTACATGAAATCAAGAATCTGATCAATTTCAGTCTCGGGGTCCATTGTTTTTGCGGCTGTGAGCCTGCCTTTACATAATGCTTGTTTTTCCAACATAATTGGTTGTTTATCACATCAGACAGTTACAACATCAAAATAAACGAGTGGCTCTTTTCCATCTCTCACATTTCACACGTGCCGACAAAGATCTCAGCCAGTCCCTTTTTAAAACAATACACTTCCTCACCTTCTCATTTCTGCTGTTTTTTTTTATTCAGGCCATCTCGCGGTTGTGCGACGACGTCTACAAGGACTTTAGGAAACCAACGAAGAAGCGGTCAGTGAGCGCCGACAACCTGTCGGTGGTGCGGTGGTGTCCGGCCATCCTCTCCTAACACTGGCGCCCGCAGCACGGAGACAGACCCCTCAGACATACTGTACTGTGTTTTCTGCCTGGGGAGCAGGCCAAGCAGGCAGGCAGCGGTCCTGTGGATCAGTACACACACACACACACACACAGACCCCCCCCCCCCCCCCCACACACACACACACACACACAGATTTTACAAGTTTGATTGCACCCTCTCTGGTTGTTGTACATAAGAGAAGTTCCACTGGCTGCCTGCACTGAACCAAACAGAGCTCAGCTGAACCAAACTGAAGTGCATGAGTGAAAGTTGTTGGAATGAAGACCTCGACTGCAGAAGAGACCAAACAGAAACACAGCTGGCAATATATATATATATATATATATATATATATATATATATATATATATGAGAAAGACCATGTGACCACGTGAAATTGGGACAAGCTTAATGTGGTAAAAACTAGGCGACAACAGCGTTCCATATTCCCCTCTGAGGCTCCGCTCGCTCGTGCGGTCGCTTGAGGGAGGCCGTGTACATTCCTGTCCTTTTACATCTTTTGGTTCAGTCACTTTCTGAGCTGAAGCGTGAGATGTTTTTCCTCTTCTTTTTGACAGGCACATTTGGAAATTGAGTTTCAGAGTTTTTGTTGGTGTTCGCCCTCTCTTTTCGCATCTCCGATCCAAGAGAACAGAAAGGAAAAGACGCGTTCGTTCCTCTGTCGGCTTCGTGCACTCGATGCATCGGACCGGACGGCATATCATTCGTACTCATTTCCACCGTAGCTGTCTCTCAATGAAGTTCTCACTCAGAGGGGCGATGGCTGTTTCGCAGTGTTTCGCTCTGACGGGACCAGGAAGTCACAGCGAGGCCGTCCCACCAACATCCAGACAGCTATTCACTGAAAGCAATATTCATGCATTGCTCGGTTGTTGTGATTTAAATACGATGAAGCGTGCATCCTGCGGAGGACACGTTCATACTGTAGAGCTTGTACTTATTCACTGCCATCGTCCGGACCTGTGGTGCCTGTAATAAGCTAGTTTAACCCCTTTCTACTGGAGGAATAGAACAAATAACTGAAGTATTTTTTTCTCTCCTTTCTTTAACATTTTGTATGGTTCTTCCAGCTTACCAAGACACAGCACAAAGTGGAATATCGACATTTAGGAGCCACTAAAACGCATGATTTTTTTTTTCTGGAGAGGAACCCAAATGACAGAAGAAGAAAAAAAAGCATTAAGTGACGATTCGAACACTGCTTACAAAAAGATAGATTGTATACGTTTTGCTAAGTTGTCTGTACAGTGTAAATGTGTGCAACATCTGGAAAAAAGAAAAGAAAAACAGAATGATGATAGAATACTTCTATTGGATCAGTTCATACTGTAATGAGGGGGATGGTAAATATGTTGGATGTTCCTTTGACAAATCAAGTAAAGATAAAGTATTACAATTTAAACGGGAGACACCACTTCAGATATTTTTTCTCTGTTTTCTTGTTACGATTTTTTTTTTCCACAGCAGAAAATGCAACGTTTTTATATGTTAAAGCTGTATATGGTAACTTAATAATTACGAGACAATTCAGGCTTATTTTATTTGTCTGTTTTTTCTTTTCTGACCCCACTCTGAAGGCTTCGCCAGATCCATGTGTTCCTAACCGATGATGCTTGTTCGTTATGGAGTCCCGTAAAAGAAGAATGTCGCAATCAGGCACATCGAAAACACAGTATAACTGAATACTCAATAAATATAATTCAATTATTTAAATGGTGTGTAAAAAAAAAAAAGAGCTATAACGTTTTATTGTTTTCCTTCTCAACCCAATCAGTTGGTAAAAAAAGCTTTTTATGTTTTTTCTCCTCTATCAGTGAAACCTAATTTATTTTTCTCGTCTCCATCTTCCTCTTCTGTAGCTCGTTACATTTGTGGGTCTCAGCACACACAGTAAATCATTTATTTTTCCTCGTTTCCATTTGAAATTTTACAGTTTTACAGACGTCTCTTTTAGAATAGTGGTCTTCAAATGCTTTGTGGGCTGCAGGGGATTTTTTTTTTGTCAGCATCCCGCAAGTTGCTTCAATGACTACACACACACACACACACACACACACACAGCCATTATTTTCTAAAATATGACAATAACAATACAGCACAGTAAATGTTGTGTGGGAGAAATGGGGATTAGATAAATAGTGACATGTGTGCCAAGACCAAACATTTTGAAAATGAAGTTGGTGGAAGATAATAAATAAAGTTTTGGTTTATTTGATCAACTTGTGAAAAGGTTAGAGGACATTTCAAAAGCGTTATATTTATTTTTTGTTTACCTAACAATATTATTTATTCATGTATCCAGTTATAAACGTTGACTTTTCCCGATAACCTTATTTTGAACGTTTATCAGGTTTGGGGGTCCACAGTTTCTGGCATTTGCTGAAACCTTTTTTTTTTTTTTTCATGAAGACATCGCTTCCTGATTTGCCCTTTTCTTGACATTTCTTGAATCAGAAACAGGAAAATGAGCAGGGATGTAGTCGAAGGTAAACCTATAAAACCTATAACAAGTTGAATTATTGACACCTAAGTGGTGAAGTGTGAAGTAATGCTTTTATCATAACACTTGATAGTGGTCATCTGCCTTAAGATCAACTGGACACACATTTGGCTTCACTAAATCCTTGAATAGATAATGCATTTCCAGGCTTTTAACGCATTTCTCTTCATAACAAAAGATCAGATCATTTAAACGTGACGTCAGCGCAGACCCTCCTTTCGAGCCTCTCGCTGGCTTTGTGCATTTCATTGCCAACTTTCACATCTGTGATTTACGTCGTTCGGCAAGCTTGGAGCAGCGAGGTGCGAGAAAAGACGGAAAGCAACCAAAGTGGTGGAGAAATGAAGAACGCTCCCGTCCCTGTGTTGCTCTGCTCCGGCCCACACGTTGCACATGAAGTATAGAAACTCAAACTAAAAGGAGAAAGCTGTGGGGACGTAGACGGAGAACTGTTGTTTTGCATGGTGCAAAAATACAGTGCAAAAATGTGTCTTTAGGAAAGTAGCGTTACTGGAGTGCTGTTGTGAGTTGGATCTGTTAGAGGTATTCAAAGATTGTATATCCTATTTATTGTATGTGTGTGTGTGCAAACGTGCCCAGACGGGTGTTTTCTAGATCCACCAGTAAGTAGGCGTTAATGCCGTGGGGTCAACTATGGGCCCTGAGGTGAAACTTTGACTCTCAACATCAAAGACCATGGGCCGGAGGCGTCCTGTCGGCTGGCTCCCAGGTGTGTGTGTGTGTGTGTGTGTGTGTCATAGCCTTGTGCACTGAACGCGACCTCTACATAGAGTTTGACCTTTTCCCTTCATTTCTCTTTGACGACAATGTTGGTCTCTTCGCACATTCGGCTTTAAACATGACGGTTTCCCCCCGCCAACATCAGTCATCTGCTGTAGCTGTGACTTTTTTTTTCCTCCATTGATATTAATATTTTCAACATGTGCTGTATTCTGTTGTCATGGTTGTTATCGTCAGTGTATTACTTTCTTTCAGCCATTCCGTTTCTTTTGCCAAACTCCGATCTCTCTCTGTCCTGTCCCGCTATGATTTAAATAAACTGCTCCCAATTCTTCTCCTCTGAAGCAATGTTTAGAAAAACCTGTGCAAGAATTAAACTTTAAAACCTTGCAATAAAACCCAGTGTACGTCTCTTTGATCTAAAAAAAAAGGAGGACCATTTCACCCAATGCACGAGCTGAGATCTCGACCCATACGTGTACTGTATTGTGCAACCGATGTGACTGAGCAGGGCTTCTGTCAGAAAGAACCATTCAAATGGCTTAGAGCAAGCGGTAATACAGAGATTACTCTGCCATATTGTCACTGAGGGACACATTTAATCCTCCGTGTTCGCCTCCATTTGCATTTCAATCGCTGCTCTGGTAATTGCCATACAAGTCAATTCGATGCGATGAAGAGCTGCGGGGAACTTAAGTGAGAGAGCCACATCATGCATGTCCATTTCAAACACGTACCACCATAGGATCCAATATTAATTCTCCCACTTGCTCATAGCTTATATACACTACACATTGTCATTTGACCCATTGCTCATTTAAAAATATAGTTTAGTGCAGCTTTAAGCTGACAAAACCACATTTGATCTCATAAAAGGAGCAGTGTAGGATTTAGCGGCATCTAGTGGCAAGGTCGCAGATTGCATGCAGCTGAATACTCTACATGGTAGAGATCTGCTCCCTATGTAGATAAATGAAGGGCTCATTCTAAACTAACTAAAAGTAAAACTCATCAGGTTCAGGTGATACTACAACAAGGAGAACATTATATTCCATTTCTTCTAATAAATCCTCCTAAATCCTACCCACTGCTCCTTTACGACAGTACAGTGTTCAATGAGAGCCGAAGAGAAAAATAGCCATCACCCACATCTTATTTCTTTTTAAAGTTTTTAAAGGACTACAGAAACGGGTTTCTGTAGTCCTTCGTTGATGAATTAGATCATGAACAGTGAATAAGACAGAAACTCTGAAGCGAGAGACGTGTACACACAAAAAAAAAATCTCAATCTGCATCTTAATGTTAAATCAAATCATGTAATGTGCTGCAGTTTGTTCTGAAATTCTGATGGGACGCTTGTGCCACACCTGTACATTGATAAGGGATAGCGGTTTTCAGGCGCCACACATTGCTAATTAGGAAAATAGGGAGCAGCTGTGGGATCAGGTGGAGGATCAGGTAATGATGAGGCTGGAGACTGTCCAAGTAGCAGCAGCTGGATAGGTGGGGAATGGCAGGGTCTGAAACCAGAGGGATGTTAGTATGCACGGAGGTGGGAGTACTTGTTGAAATTATAATATTGCCAATATGGCCTCAAACACAGCCATGAAGGGCATTCACGCTCCAGTATAGACACAGAGCTCCATGAGCTGAACGGCAGGTATTCCTCTCTGAAAACAAACTGTTTCAAAATAAATGTAATGAGTTTCCATAAAGCCTCAAACAGAAAATAAGGATGAGTTCTTGCCGCCTTGCTTTTTGTTACGAGTACAGATCAGGCTAAAATGTATTTTTATAGTGTAACATTTCATATACTTTAAACCCTTTGAGCTCGAAGTCCCCCCCTAGGGGGGAGAAGCCCTTCTAGAGGCCTCGGAGAGGTGTTGGAGGAGTACTTAGCAACCTCTGATCCACTGTTATAATGTCTCAAACCAACCAGCAAAGTCTGTGTAAGAAAAAAAAGATTGTTTAAACTTGTTCATCATAAATAGGATTAAAAGTCATGAGTCGGAGCAAGATGCCCCAGAAATGGGGCATCTTGCGGATACATCACGTGGATACATTTACGAGCATGGAGAAAAAGCTGGCCGCCTTTTGGCACACCAACTTAAATGTCAAACTGCAGCTCAACAAATTCCACAAATAAGGAAAGTGAATGGTGACTTAACTAGTAATCCAGGAGAAATTAATGAAACATTTACCTCGTTCTACTCAAACCTGTATACGTCAGAAATGACAAATGATAGAACTGACATGGAACATTTTTTTAATAACCTCCAGGCCCCTTCTATAAACATGATACATAAGTCAAAGACTGAACTTCCATTACAACATTTTGAAATTATTAAAGCAATAATGGCAATGCAAAGTGGGAAGGCGCCTGGCCCAGACGGTTACCCAATAGAATTTTTTTAAACTTTTCTGAACAAATTAACCCCAATTCTACTAGATATGTTTATAGATTCTTTGTCCCGTGGGTCACTACCACAAACACTAACTGAGGCATCAATTACTCTCTTAAACCAGGTAAAGATAACACAGAATGTGGCTCATACCGTCCCATCTCTCTCCTAAACAGTGATGTTAAGATCCTGGCCAAAGCTCTTGCCCTACGCCTAGAAATCACAATGAGTGATGTGATCTCGGATGACCAAACCGGTTTCATTTTGGGGAGACACTCATTTACCAATGTCCGTCAGCTTTTAAACATTATACACTCCCCTATGTCCAGTAGGGTACCAGAAGTGGTTATCTCGCTGGATGCAGAGAAAGCTTTTGACAGGGTTGAATGGGAATACTTATTTACATGTTTGGAGAAATTTGGCTATGGCCCTAATTTAATTTCATGGATTAAACTACTATACAACTCACCCAAGGCCTCTGTAGTTACAAATGGTAAGAAATCACAGTACTTCACACTGACAAGAGCAACCCGCCAGGGTTGTCCCATCAGTCCGCTGCTATTTGCTTTGGCTATAGAGCCCTTATCTATCACACTCAAGTCGTTAACGACAATAAGTGGAATTATTAGGGGAGAGGAGGAGTACAAACTATCTTTATATGCTGATGATTTATTACTGTACATATCAGACCCTGTTCTAAGTGTACCTCACATTACCCACACTTTGTTAAGATTTGGTAAATTTTCTGGGTATAAACTGAATTTTAGTAAAAGTGAATGCTACCCTGTTAATAACTTAGCGCTTCAAATTCAGGATAACGTATTGCCATTCAAAATGGCAAAAAATGGTTTTAAATACCTGGGCATTAACGTCACAAGAGATATGCAGAACCTTTACAAAGAAAACTTTTCTTCTCTACTTGAGAAAGTTAAATTGGATCTTAAAAAATGGAAAACAATTCACTTATCCTTAGCAGGGAAAGTAAATTGCATAAAGATGAATGTGCTCCCCAAATTTCTCTACCTGTTTCAATGCCTTCCACTCTACCTTCCTAAGTCTTATTTTAAATGTATTGACAAAGCTTTCACCTCATTTATATGGAATGGCAAGAACCCTAGAATACGTATGGAGCTCCTCCAGAGGCCTAAACTACAGGGAGGGCTCGCTCTTCCTAATCTTTGCTACTACTATTGGGCAACAAATGTCCAAAAAATTACCTATTGGCTTCATGCCCCAGATATGAACTGGTGTCACTATGAGGCTAGGTCCTGCAGTTCAACATCTCTTACAGCTCTGGTCACCTCCAGTCTTCCAGTCTCTATATCACATTTCACAAATAACCCAATCGTCATCAACACCCTCAACATATGGTTTCAATTTAGACGGAACTTTGGTTTTAAATATCTTCTTAACATAAGCCCTATATGCAATAACCACCTCTTCCACCCAGCTAGATTGGATGCTACATTCTCTCTCTGGCGAAGAAAAGGCATCGTCAGATTTAAGGATATGTACATAAACAGGGTATTTGCCAGCTTTGAGGATTCATCACACACATTTAATCTTCCTCGGTCAAGTTTATTTCGATATTTCCAAGTCCGCCACTTCCTGAAGTGTCAAGACCCCAACTTTCCAAATATCTCTTCAGTGGCAGGCTTGGATGATATGCTCGAACTTCCATCCGACACAAAGCGGCTAATTTCAAGAATACATGACTGTATATCATCTCTTAAAAACGTGACCTTGGCGAAGATAAAGGCGGACTGGGAAGGTGAACTGGGGGTTGATATAGAAGAAGACGTGTGGAACTGTGCTCTACAAAGTGAATGACAGCTCGTCTTGTGCAAAACTCGGCATAATCCAATTCAAAGTTCTGCATCGAGCTCATTTTTCAAAAGCAAGATTAGCTAAGATATACCCCAACTCGGATGCTAGTTGTAGCAGATGCCACCACACCCCAGCCAACTTAACTCATATGTTCTGGTCATGCCCTGCTTTGACATCTTACTGGTGTACGATCTTTAAAACACTTTCTGAGGCTCTTATTATTGATCTCCAACCTAACGCAACTTCAGCTATATTTGGTGTCACAGACAGACAACACTGCACAATAACAAAAAAACACAAAAACATCATGGCGTTTATGACACTTCTTGCACGTAGAAGAATATTGTTGCACTGGAAATCAACAAACCCACCCAAGACATCTGTGTGGTTTGGTGACCTGATGCAATTCATCCATCTAGAGAAAATTAAATACTCGCTGAGGGGGTCAAGGAACAAATTCTTTTCCACCTGGGACCCGGTTCTGACATACTTGGGTAAACTCAAAACTATGCCCGATTCCCTCTAGCAGTATCTTTTGGTATAATCCCTAAATATTAGGCACACAATAGACATAACCCCTTTTTTATTTTTATTTTTTTATTTTTTTTATTTTCTTCTCTTTTCATGTTTTAATCTGATTGTTGGATCGGCGATAATTTGGGCGCTCTGGTTTCTGCCTACTGGACAGAACTGCTGTCAACCAGTTTGTGGATATGACTGTATGATGTGATGACTGTTTGATGTGCAGAGTGAAGCAGGTGTGTTTATGTTCAGATGTACCAGAGATATGTGTGTTTAGGTGCGTGTATGTGTGCAGACGTCTGGCTCGGCAAAATGAGGTGACCTCCTTTTTATTTATTTTTATGTATTTATTTTCCTATACTCTAGGTGGGTGTACCAGTGGGAGGGGTGGGTGGGAGGGTATGTTGTATGTTTGTATATGTCAAGAAAAAGAGGGAAATGTCAGTTGAAATGCATGTTTACCATGTTATGTATCTACCAACATTTCCAAATAAATAAAAGAAAAAAGAAAAAAAAGAAATGGGGCATCTGCAACAACACAATCCAATAAAGCACTGACATGTTAGGAAGCATATTCAGTCCAAAAACCGTGTTTCTCGGTTCAAAAATTTAAAAAGTACCTACGTTGAGCTGACCCTTGGTCCCACCATGACAGATATCAAAATGATCAGCCGTGTGACGGCCGTAACAGGCGATGGGCCCAATTGGAGGTGACGTTCTCTAGATCTCTGCAGTGAACACCTTTTAGAGGGAACCAAAAACACTTGTGTATCCTCATGTCTTTATTGAGACCACGCAATTTAGAGATGTGGATTTGACATGAGTGCTAACAGTTTCTGTCAGTTACCTGCAGCCGACGATCCTTCAAAGAGACTGGCGCCGCTGCAGCACACCTGCCTAAATGGACTGGCCCGGGTAATTGGACCATGCCATGCTACCTCAGACAGAGGGGTGTCCTCAGCGGCCAGGCTATTCTGCACCACTAGGGAGAGAGGTCTACTCTCCCCTTCTAATTAACATGGACTCGCCGACTGCTATATACCCTGCCGTGGGCGATGGCTGGGAGTGTCTCCGGTTCCATGGAGTGCTCATTATGAGTGTCTCTTGCTTCATGGCGACCTCACTATGTTTGTCTGTAACTTTAGTTTGTCATTATTCGTTGCTATGTTAAGATTTGTTCCCCATCCAAAACTTGTAAATAGTATTGGGGCAATAAAATTGGTATTTTTCACACCTTACCCTGCCTTCCCAGTTTTTGCTTCTTGTGGTCCTTCACAAGCTGCTTCCACATGTGCTGTCTGACGCGGTTTCAGAAGAGCGTGAGGATCAATGAGAAAAAACTCTGGTCATGTTTCGCAAGGTGGAGATACTAATAAGGGTCAGAAAAGGATCTAGATTGATTTATCCGACTCCCACAGGCCCGTACGGTTACAGGGATGTGCCTTTTTTTTCTATAAAAATTCTGCATGGACCGTTTTGTTACAATTTAGTTGGGGCACTTCCTCCAAAGTGGGGCGTGACCAAAAAAAGTTTGAGAACCAGTGATATAACCCATTGTGGGCCTTTGATATTGTTTATTTACATAACTTTATCGAGTTACTTCCTACCTTGTTTATGACAAAATTATCTCATTTAACTAAATTACTTTCAAGTTAATTACCTTCCAGAGTTATTTAACATAACTTATTAAGAACCAACTTGTTTTAATGGTCTACTTTTTGATTCAGAAATAAGATTTGCAGACATTAAGTCTCTATGACAGGGCGTGCTCCACCAAAAGAAAAGAAAACAGATTTCAGGATGTTGTAATTTCTTGGTCTTGGCACTGGTTGCTGGGTACTGTATGTGCGATATATTGGTCAAGCTCAGACTATGATGGAAATAAAATGTCCACTCTGTTACAGGACATTCACATCTCTATAAATGTGTTTTTAATACACAGGTATTGGAATAATTAAATTTTCTAAGAGTAAACATGTTCTTTACTTTAACCTTAAAATACATTTTAAACAGTATTTACAAACAAGCATTAATTTGAAAAAAGGTTATTCATCCACATTTCTATTATTTTGCCACTTCATAACCTGCAAGTAATCACAAAGATATGCTTAATATTTGTTGATTTAATTTAATTATAATTACTCAGATAACCGGGGGGAAACGATACCAATGAACAACTTATTGTATTATGGAAGGCAATTCATTTACATTTCACATACACATTATAAATGTAACTTCCATCAACAACCATTAAACATGAACACACAGATTTAGTTCTAAAAGAAAAACAGGCTGCTGCAGTTTAGCTATAAACACTGGGGCAAATATGGAAGTACAACATTGAACTGTAAAAGTAATTTTGATGAAAACATTGGCTTAACTTTTCAACTGTTTGAGAGCCACCATGAAAAAAAAATAGAACAGATTACTGTTTCATTACAACTATTAAAATAGTAATAAATCAAAGAGAACGTTTGGTCAACAAAAGGTAAAATATGAAACAACAGTTATGGAACAAAACTGCAGTTTCTACAGTAAATCTGAATCAAGGAAGTAATGAAATTAAACTGAAGAGGAAATGTTGCTGAAGAGAAAGAAGGTTCAATATTTCCCTCTGTTTCATCACCGATGATAATTCAGCTTAAACCATAGTGCTGCATAGGGAACATGGAATACTTTGACAACGTAAAACAATAATAATTAATATATACATGACAATACATAACACATGAAACATGAGACAATATCATAGAAACAAATACCAACAGAATTTAAATTGTGTGTAGCTTCATCTTAGCTGAATAAACTTATTTTGCAGTCTGTATCAGTCCGACTGTTTTTAAGCGTTTAACTATGTCTAATTTATTTCTGATCTCATCAATACACTTGTGGTTTGATAAAATATCAGAGACGAGAGAATCTTGTTAAGCAAACTCCAGGACTAATTTGTTTCTCTAGTGTGGACTTTTGAATGTTTTTGCAGATTATACTTAACTGTAAATGTTTTACGACACACGGAACAACCAAATGGTTTCACTCCGGTGTGGACAATCATGTGAGTGTTAAGGTTTCTCTTTCGTGAAAATGTTTTACGACACACGGAACAACTAAATGGTTTCACTCCTGTTTTGGATCTAGTGTGTCTCTTCAGACGTACCTTGTGGTCAGCGCTTCCAGCACATTCAGGCGAGCTGATTGATGTATTTCCAGTACTACAGTTCACATCACTTACAGGTTCCTGAGTCTCCTTCTAATCGCTACTGTTATCAGTCTGAGGTTCAGACGAGTCATCAGTCTCATCAGTCTCTGGTCCTGATCCTCCACAATCCGCTCCATCAGCTTCTGTTTCCATCTGTTCAGTTTGTCTTTGATGTAGCTGTGAGGACTGAGCTTCTTCTTCATCATCTTCACTCTTTACAGCAGCGAATGAGAACTTGATACCAGCCTCCTCCAGCCCTTGAAGCTGCTCTCCTGCCTGACTGGTCCAGATTTCTTCCTGTTCCTCTTTAATGTGTGGAGGCTCTGGGTCCTCCTGTTCCTCTTTCTTGTGTGGGGGCTCTAAAGATCTCAGCATTTGGACTTTAGACAGTTTATTTAATTTGAAAATTATTATTTTGAAGTGTGTGCACACTAATAGTTGCCCAATAATTGTGAACACACAGATATTCTCCTAAGAAATAAATATAACTATTCAGGTAAATATTCAGGTTTGAGGTTTATTAACATTGTGGATTAACCAAGATCAATCCTAAAAAAACTTCTTTCATAATAATTGTGCAGTGTATTTCATTTACCACATTATGTATTTATAAAAAAAAAAAAAGATCTCAGTTTTTTTTAGAGTCCCCCTTGTTTTTGTAGAACAATCGAATAATTAGTATTTTTTGTGTTAATATGCCTTTAAACTTTAAACTTGAGCCTTTAAATTAGTTATTGTATTAGCTTGATTTGTTCCATGACTGTCTTTGTGATGATCACATTGTATTATGTCATTTATTTGACACGGTTTTTGCTTGTTAGACAATCTACCTACAGTTCGTAGGTAGATTGTATTTGGTTATTGAATACAAATCAAACCAAGAGTGTGATCAATGACTTACTAAACCAATACAGTGTTCATATTTGAATGGGCCCCGGGGCACTTTGTACTTGAAAAGTTGGGCCCCGAGGTCAAAAAGGTTAAGAATCCCTGTTCTATGTGACATTCATGGCAGACTTGATGCATAGAGCGCATTTGATCAAAATACTATTTCATCATTGTCATCTTAAGTTAGTGGTTGTTCACTTGGAAATAAAAAAAAACTATTTCCCAACACATGAACAGGTTTCTAGAAATACAGAGGTCCAAAAACTGACCTTTTATTCAAGTTTGGAGTCATGTTGTCAAAGTAAGAACATCAGGACGTACGTCTCTATTCAACAAGAGGATGGCCCTGAATCAGTGGTGACATCGTGTTCATCTGCAAGCCAAAGTTGCATAACTTTTAAAATACCTTTTTAACACTTTGGTGTTTATCTAGCTGACATCTGGGCGGGTAAACGCAGAGCTGTGCTGTGGAGCAAAGTGGGCCCTTTTAAAAATTTTGCTACAGACCTGCAAAATTTGGCCCCTGGAAGGGAGCTAGAGAGTGAGGTACAGGCAGTAAAAGCATGCAGTCCTTAATTTTTTTTGGCCAAAACATTTTATACCCCACAACTATCACTTAATGTTTTGAATGCATTCATTAATTCAATAACCCATTGTGGACCTTTAATATTGTTTATTTACATAACTATAAGGAGTTACTTCCTATCTTATTTATGACTAAATTATCTCTCATTTAACCAGTTATTAAATTAAACTACTTTATTTAATATAACTTATTAAGAACCAACTTGTTTAACGGTTTACTTTTTCCGTGGGGAATCAAAGAATTGATTTAGAAATAAGATTTGCAGAAATTCACGCTTCAAGCCACATTAAGTCTTTATGACAGGGCGTGCTCCACACAACATGACCAAAAGAAAATTGAATGGATGGCCTTTTGTTCTGGTGATCTCTGAAGGATTGTAGAGAGATTCTGAACAGGGAAAAGGCAGTGGCAGCCATCTTATCTTGGCATAGGTCGGTGAGACCATATGATAATGTCTATGCCATTTTATTAGGCTCGTTCGAGATGAGCCAGTCCTGTGCAGAATTGATCACAGCCGATTGCCGCACAATGCATGCCGGTTAGAGTTGTGTCCGACTTGCTCTGACGCCATGCACATATGGTCAATGATAACCTCACGAGAGCAAGGCGGACGCATATTTTAGAGCAGGTATGTATGATATATTGGTCAAGCTCAGGATATGATGGACTAAAAATGTTGAGCAATTCTTTACATGTGAGCAAGAAAAAATGTCCACCCTGTTACAGGACATTCACATCTCTATTAATGTGTATTTAATACACAGGTATTGGAATTATTACATTTTCTAAGAGTAAACATGTTCTTTACTTTAGCGTTAAAATACATTTTAAACAGTATTTACAAACAAGCATTAATTTGAAAAAGGTTCTTCTGTAATTCACCCACATTTCTTTTAGAATTAAGGGGAATTTCAATGAAAATTCTACTAAATTTGTAGGTTATTTCATTTTGCCAATTCATAACCTAAGTAATCAAGTAATCATAAAGATATGCTTAATATTGTTGATTTCATTTAGTTATCATAAAAGAAAACTCAGATAACAGGGTGGAAATCATATTAGTGAACAATATATTTTATTAATGAAGGTAATTCATTCACATTTCACATACAAATTATAAATGTAACTTCCATCAACAACCATTAAACCATTAATCATGAACACAGATTTAGTTTAAAAAGAAAAACAGGCTGCTGCAGTTTAGCTACATTGAACTGAAGTAATTTTGGTGAAAACATTGTTCCAGTTTACACGATCCTGGCTGTTTGTGATGGGTGACGTGTTGGAGTTTGCTTTGCTTTTGCTGGGCTTTCTTGTTTATAATTCTGTTTTTACCTGTGGCCCATCATTACTTTAGCTAATAAAACTGCCCTTACTTGCTCATTGCCCCTTTCAAACTTTCCCAATGCCACACAACATCTACTGTCCTTTATGTGCAACATCAGCACGGCCGTGCCCATGTAAATGAATTGCAGGTGCAAGTGATTTTCAAGCAAAAAGTTCTACTTCACACACTATTTACTTTTCAACACAAACCATTATATATTCCAAATCTTAGCTTTGCTATCAATCCAAAATGAGCCGCGTGGGATTCTCACCGTGAGCCAGTATGGGGGTGCTAATGACCATTGATCTGTTGTGATTCTGAGCCAAGCCAACTGTCTTTGGCCACGTGTCCCACCAGAGACCTTGTCCATGAACAAGGGTGGATGCAGCCTGTGTGAAAGGAACTCATGTCCTCTGTAAAATCATTTCATGAGGGAGGTGTGCACTATGATGAACATTTGTTGAAGCTCATTTTAATCTTTTATGTTTTTAAATAGAACATTGTAAATCTGGTTCCTTGATCATATATGAACTCCTTTTGTACCTAGATTAATAATTAAAAAGAGTTTAATTGCTTATCCATATGAAATTACTAGACAGCAGGTGCTTATGACATCATAAACTGGCATGAGCTGTGGGGAAATACAGTTTACATCCCATTAACATTTCATGAGAGTTAATCCAATCTATGGTTCTGCATATCTACATGCTACTTTGATTTATCACTGGAAGATGCAGCACTAACTGCTTATATTTTGATGGAGCAGTCAGTTTGAACACTTTTGCCATTGTGCTTGAGAACCTAATACAGCAATCTAGAGTGAGTAAGCTCGGAGGCTTGTTCCTCTCCTGGAAGGACGACCAGCGGCACCAAAATATCTCTGCAATGCCAGGGACGGCGACGTGCCTTTGGAAGTGTGTTAAGAATAGACCCACAATGGGGCTCGCTCCCGTCTTCTGTTGTCTGAGGACAGACTGTTGTCTGCAGGGAACAGAGGAAGAGGCCAGACAGAGTATTTACATGGGTCTTTCTGAGACTTGGGTGGATCACGCTGGATTTTCCCTCCCGGAACCCGGTACATAATCCCTCCAGGAGAAAGAGAGAGAGACTGCTGAGGGGACTTCGTGTCCGTCATCCCGGAGGTTATTGTGCTACTGGAAGCCAAAGTGCCCGTCGGGAGAGTAGGGGAGAAGTGTCTGGACAGGGCGTGAGGTGCAGACGGTTACTTTGTGGCCTGAAACTGGAAGACTTTGGTGGGCCTTGAGCACTGCAAACATGATGGGATCAAGTGCCTCTGAGGTCATCTTCATCTCTGTCATTCACAACGTCACTTTGATGGGTGAGTTGACTTCACTGACGTATTAACTGGTTTCTGTTTTATGTTTGTGCCGTGAGATCTATGGGCTTTTCTAGAGATTTCTAAACCTCAAAGTGAAATCTCAAGCCCATTTTTGATACCAACGTGCTTATCTTTCAGGTAAGGTGTGGCTCATTGTGATGTTCTTCCTCCGTATGCTGATCCTCCTCTTGGCTGGTTACCCTCTCTACCAGGACGAGCAGGAGCGATTCGTCTGTAACACTATTCAGCCCGGATGTGCCAACGTGTGCTATGATCTATTCTCTCCCATCTCCCTCTTCCGCTTCTGGCTGGTGCAGCTCGTCACCTTGTGTGTCCCCTACATCGTCTTCATCATCTACGTGGTCCATAAGGTCTCGAGCGGCTTCACTGTGGATATGAACCCCACGGGTCACACCAAAGCCTTGCCGTTGCTCAAGATCCGCCAGGAACCGTTCAGCAAGACCTCTGTAAACAAGATGGCTGAGCGAGGGTGGGCCCGGTGCTTCACAGGAGCCTACATCCTCCATCTGTTGGTCAGAACGTTGCTGGAGGCAGGTTTTGGGGCAGCTCACTACTATCTGTTTGGATTCTACATCCCCAGGAGGTTCCTGTGCCAGCATCCGCCGTGCACCACCCAGGTGGACTGCTACATCTCCAGGCCCACTGAGAAGACCGTGATGCTCAACTTCATGTTCGGCGGGGCTGCTTTGTCCCTTTTCCTAAACGTGCTGGATTTCATTTGCGCCATCAAACGCTCGGTGAGGCAGAAGAGCAAGAGCAAGATGATGGTGGTGGAGAAGATATGCGAGGAAGAGCAGTGTTTCCTTTCAGGCAGAGGAGCTTTAAAAGGAATAGACCCAAACGATTCACCGGCTAAGCAGGAACAAGAAGCAGAGGCTGGTCACACAGGGAGTTTCCGGAAAAGGCGAGGCAGCAAGGGCTCTTGTGGAGGGCTTGCTTTAGGTCCGGAACCACCCTGCCTGCAGCGCTCCTCTCTTCCACGCTCTCCAGGACGCCAAGGCTACAACACCAACGGAAACAATGGATACTCTGTTTCCCAAGAGGAAGCTCTGGAAAGGAATGGCAGCGAGGTGGCTCTGTGCACCCCCGAGCCAATGGGGACACCCAGATCAATCCGTGTTAGCAAACGCGGTCGACTCAAACCGCCACCGCCGCCCCGACGGGACCTGGGGTCTTCCCCCAGGGAGCCGGCAGGGCCCTTTGGAGACGTTTCCACAGCAATTTGTGCCAGAAGGGTGGGTCAGTATACGCTGGTTGAGCTGGGTAGCGGCGCAGAGCTACAGACCAATGATGAAGAGAAAAGATCCGAGTGGGTGTGAGGGTTGGATTGCTTTATTTCCAGGTTATTTTGGAGCACATGGATGGGAGAAATATCTATGGAAGCAATGTGATACACAGACAGAGATAACCCCAGGCTTCCACAGCGATGGAGCTGACATCCTGCCAAGCTCTCTACCTCTATTTTAAAATGCACACTGCACTGCCACGTGAGGAGATTCCACAACGGCAATGCATTCACAAGACACCTTCGACCCACAAGGCACACTTGTATTTGCTGTGATTTCATCACGCCATCAGATCACGTTGCCTTTTGAGAGGCGCTAGCTGAGTGATGAAAAGTGACACGAAGTCAAGTCCTGAATAGGAACTCTCTGAACAAAACGAGTCAGGAATGACAGGACGCTCTGGCCTTCAGCGTCCTTGCACAAACCTCAACCTTGAGAAAATGTAAAAGAGAGCACCTGTTTCTTCCCTTGTTGGCTTTTACACCCACCTCCCCGGACACACTGTCCATAAACAAAGGCAGGCCTTGACCTGTCCCACATATGTGACCCCCACCCCCACTCCACATGATACCACCATCTCTTTTGTGTTTGGGGTCACTGGGGTCAAAGGACATGGTTAGCCTTCAGGCCCTGGTCTTGGATGTTTGGGCGACCTTTTGGAATAAGTAGGTCAGGCCCAAATGAAAAGGCAATAATCTGTCTGAGGTGGTGTTATCGGACTCATGGAATGGAATAGGATTCCTCCGTCAGAAGCGAAGGACACTATGAAGGACCCTAAAGCCGACATAGACTCTCAAAGCAATTATGCTCCCCATAGGGGCTCTGTATTTATGGAGACGGCTTGTCACTCTATTTCAGGGCCTCGCGGAGCTTAGGAGGAATACAAGTCTGGACATACACTGTCACCAGAAATAGAGCACCGCGGAGCTCTGCAAAGGAGCAGCGTGGCCTGTTGCCCTTCAGGATATGTGCTCCCTGCTGGTTTTAGTTTCACCTTGATCAAAGCTCAGATTAATGTGGGCCAGACATTCCCACTGACACTTCTCAATCATAGACAGTATACTGTTTATAATTGGGTTTCTGTAGCGTTTGATTGACATTTGCTGAAATGTTTCCAGGTTTTTAGCAACCGGTCAGTGTATTTTCTTGAAATCCCGGGACGACCCAACACCGATGATTGTGAGGAGACTCCCACAGTAAATCATCACAGTTGCACCTGCCGCACTATAGCTGTGGGGCCGGTCTCTGTGTAAACGGATAGCTCTTGATCTTCCTCCTCTTGTGGTCTCTTTGAAGGCGACAACAAAAGCTGCCCAGCCTCATGTCTCACCTATCTGCTGAGGGCTGCACCCTGCCCATCATGAGGGTGACCACGGGGGTTTTTCAGGACCTCCTACATGCACCCAGTGGGCTCAGTTACACTTGTGTAGTCTGCGTAGATTGTGTAACTTTTGGGTTATTGTTCATGTAAAGCGGAGCCATAAGGAAGTGACTTCTTACATTATGTGTTTTAATAAGTGATGTTTTTGTTGTAGTATCCAATGTACAACAATTTAATAATCTATGTTTTATGCTCACCTATTATTTCCTTTTTGTATTGCAATGTATCTTTGATTGACAACCCATCAGTGCCTTATTCTTAATAGAAGTCATATTCCAACCAATTTATAGCTATCTTCCAATACAGAATCAATTGAATGTATCTAGAGTTTGATAAACTATTTCATGTAAAGTTTGTTTCTTTATAAAGTAAACAATTCTTTGATAGTTTGATCTCTTACGTTTCTACATCTCATTGACTTTAGTCTGTGACATTGATGCGTGTGTTACATAGCAAAGCACTTTATTGTGGCTGCTCTGGTTGGATCCAGTCCTTTTGTGCTGCAGTCGCTTCACCAATGCTGGAGCATTAAATCATGCTGCCCTCCAGTGACGCAAAATGTGAAATGCTGCCATATTTTAAATCCAACACTTCAGACGCCCTTTGGCATTGTGTTGACAGATTTTCATATGTGAATTTTTTTTTGTATCTTCATAAAACATTTTGGTCGTGACACTTTCCTTTATTAAATCAGGTAGAGATACCTTTTAAAATGTATTTCCCTCCTGCATCTCCTGTCCGGTAGATTTTATAAACATAATTAAGGGGGCCCCTACTGACAAGAGAAGCATATCATTTCGAGATTTAAGGGGGCAAAAGGATGTTTTTCAAATTGGAGGCACACAGGTCAGGCAGGCAGGGCCAGACTAACCTGCTCAGGGGCCCCAGGCATAGATTAGCCGTGCCCCCCCCCCCCCCCCCCCCCCCCCCCTCTGTGTCCTGTCTTGTGTTTACAGTCACTGTAAACCTTTTCAATATTAAACCCCAATCTTTGCATTTAATCTTAACTAAGTCCTTAAACAAGTACTAAAGCACTTGTTTCTTTGACATTTCTATAAGTATAAGCGCCGTTTAAGATTGATTTGAGTCCTTTTCTGGCAAGTCGGCCATGAATGTGGATTATTAGTATCCCTTAATGCCCTGTTTGGTTAGCAGCATTATTTGCAGTGGTCAGTCAGCCCTTAGCAATCACAACAGGGAAAGTCTACGTGCCATTTTCTTAGAGGCCGCGTGCATGTTGCTGCACGTTACAATGGAATGCAGAGAGAAGCAGCGCGGCCGCTGTCACAGGTGTGTCCAGCGCTGATGATTATGCTGCCCCACAGGAAGCGGAGCAGCAGCCAGGAGGCTCGCCTGTCCCATCGCCCGCCAGGACTTGCTCCATTGTGTCTTTTCACGTGCTCCTTTACCTTCGGACAGCCAGGAGGATGAGGAAGGCCTGAGATTTGAGCAACAAATTTCAAGCCAGTCATAGGCTTTATCTATATTTTGCAGTGCAGTTAAAATATGTACTTAGTAGTTAATTAAAACAGGTGTTTTTTCAGACTTTTTTTTTTTTTTTTCACAGACACTCAAATAGGTCAACTTTTAACTTACGGTAATGTTCCAGATCACATCAAAGTGATGTCCTGCTCAGTTTCTAGCTGTGACGTAAGGCATCCTCCTGTATTCCTCCTCATAATCATTTGACTAGGGATGGGCAAGCCTGCCTAATAACAATGAAAGCAGCCTTTAAACTGACATTAAACATTTCTAAAAAGAAAACTGTTAACTATTAGAAACAGCTTTAGCTCGGAATATCTTCTAATACCTTTTTGTTGTGCACAGAAGTTTCCTGCAGCAAACATTTAAACGTCTTTCCTTTTTTCTTTCCACTCTTAAACTGAACGCACCTTCACAGAAAGTTAATCTTCCCTTCCAGCTGTACGACTGTTCCCATTATTCAAAACCTGCTGCTGTCTTTTATTGGGAGTCACCAATCTCTTCATTCTCATTCCTCAGACTTGTAAGGAACGTGTAACTCGTCCGGTCCCTGAGCACAAAGAGACCCGGGTCCCTGGGCTGTCTGGATGAACTGGATAAGATGTGCGACATGCACAGAAAGTGCAATTTACATGTAGGATGCAGCGAGATATAACCCAAAAGATTAATTTTCACTTTCCAGGGAGGCGGCCGCGGCTCCTTTTTCTGTGAGGATCGACTCCTCCTGTTCTTTATGGATCTTCACTTCGCTGGGACTGACCTGCTCACTGGCTTCCTCTAGCTCATGACCTACCTCATACACAAGGTGCAGGAAGCCGCTGTACGTTCAGCCTGTGATTCAATCCTTCTGGCATCTATTCTTTCATTTGGATGTCTGAGGTCACTCTGTCCCCTAAACCCGACCGCATGAAGGTCCAAGTCAGGGACACACAGTAGTGGCCATGTTATCCCAATGAGACAACGAATGCAGTGAAAGAAACAGAAAATAATATGTGTCTTAAAGTCATCTTTACAGGGACAAAATGTGAAAATGTGTGGGTGTCCACATCCATTCTATATGATATTGTCCAGTCGGAGCTGTGAGAGGAAAGACAACTTCTAGTTCATGGCTCCCTCAAGTGGACAGAACTGGGTGTTGCGTTTAATAAAGTTATATTTCGTAAGCTGTAAGATTAAAAAGAAAGCTTCATAGGGAAAATGTCTAGTTAAGTTAGTGAGTTTGGTATAGTGGGCCACGTTGTTTCATCACACTGATCTGGAGGGATGCTTGCAATATGGAGTAGTACACTGTCAATGAAATGTATATTTGAAACACATCAGGATGTCTTGGCTGAACAACATTATATTCAGTTTGGCTCCTGGACTGATATGATGGAGGCAACTGATCTTGGCCTGTGGCCCAGGTGTGGTGTGGCAGCATAATAATGATAAAATACCTTTTATTACATGTGACTTTCAGCATACTTTTCCAAATATGTCTGAATAATATCAAATGATTGTATTTTTGAAAAGAGGCGTGACCTCTGTCACTGCACAGAACTGCTGTATTCAATAAATAATATGATGTCAAATGCTGAAAGCTCGGTCGCATCGTGTGTGACTTAACACGTGACACAGTTTGTGCGTCGAGGTATAAACAGCAGCATCGCTCTCGCGCGTCCTCCGATTGTTCTTCTGCTATATTTATTTATTATCAGAACCGACACGTCACACCCATTTTCAATGATGAACGCGGCCACGTTTGTTGGTTTAAGCCCCCCCACACACACACACACACCCCTACCCCTCCACCCAGAGTGAATCTGGCGAAACACTCTGCGCTTCAGATGAAAGAAGTTTTTCCTTTTGTGTAAATGTCAGTCAGTCAGTGAAGGACTGAGGGAACACAGTGTTCTGCCGCTGTGTGTGTGTGTGTGTGTGTGTGTGTGTGTGTGTGTGTGTGGAGGTGGGGGGTCTTTGGATTGGAGCAGGCAGCAGGGGTGCTCTGTAAGGACTACTAAACCACAGGGGCATTGTTGCTGTGCCAACGGGGAGCCGGCCGCTGCTGGTATCTCCCGTGAGGCTCCGTCATAGCTGCTTGAAAGTGAAGCGTTTATTGGTTAAAAAACGGCCCCACCGACAAAACATTTCATTTTATTCTTTTTCACCAAGCTGCAGCAGCGCCGATGGCGTCCGAGTCCCCCCTAGAAACCGTAACCACGGAGCCCGAACCCCTCTATTTTCCAACATCTGCCGTCTCCAGTGGCCAGCTGGGGATGGCGTGCCTGAGCTGGAGGTCAGGAGCTCCAACGGGAACGCAAACGGGTCACAGAAACCCGAGGTCACCGTTACGCTTCATGCACGGAGGAACGCACTCACGGAAACTTTACTGCTATTGTTCATCTTCCACTGATGTCATCTGGAAAAGAAAGAGGAATGACTAACGTATTTAACGTAGCGTATTTATGAATCCTAATGTAATCACACGAGGGGGCTTTAAACGTTTAAATGTCCACAGCTTCAAATTTGAGGTCACGTTTTTGTAACTTCTATTGTCTGCTATATTAGAAACACCACATATGGTCTGATATGATCTTTAATACCAAAGCGACTAATGCAGGGGACGAGATGCGGTCCACAACCAACCTTCTCCCAGATGTATCACAAGGATCAATAGTAGCATCACGGCCGGCCTATCGTCCTCTCTGCTCCCCTCCGTGTCTGCCTCACATCGATATTAGATGTTCCAGCATGTCAGGACGTTGCTCCTGACCCCACGAATGAGGCTTTAACATCTGTATAGAGATGGCGGGTGAAGGAGACGATTCAATCAGCCGCGTGGAAGCTCGTCTTCTGGATTCCTGCTCGGGTCGGAGGGGTTTATTTGTCACCAGATTTGTTTAGGAAGCTCCCACCTCGGCTCCGATGGGGCCCTGCAGAGAAAACAGTTGTTTATTTCAGGGCCATGAACAAGCCCTGACAAGATCGGATCCATGAAATACTAGTTAAACTAAACCATAAAGTCCAGACCTGCACTGTTACCCAGCCTGTCCGTGTGAAAGTCCCCTGAACTTTGCAGTACTTTGCAGTGCACTGGGTCGGTGGCCACTGTGGAGGAAACGGGCATTTACCTGTTCATTACAAATGTGTGTGTGTGTGTGTGTGACGGTCGAGCCAGGAAACGCTGCTTTGAGATGCTGGACAGTTGGGTTGTAGAGCCGCGTAGTTGGGGAGCCGGGGCGATGTGTTTAGTGTTTAAAAATGTCTGAAGAGTGGTCCTAAACTTTAACTTTGGTCGTAAAAATGTCATTAAATACATAACTTTTAGTCCAGTTTAAGGTCTGACTGCAGCGACGCCTGAGTGTTAAAGTAAGGACTCCAGTTATGTCCACACAAAAAGCCCTGACTCAAGCAGCTGAGATGATACATTTCCCTTACTGTTATGACATCAATACATGCCGCTTGGGGCACTATTCATAAATGCCTGATATTAAGTGATACTCGTCTATGGAGGCCCTAGAATTCGTATTTTTATGTAACTCAAATATTCATTGATTCTGTTTTGTCTTTGAAAAGTTAAAAGTAGTGAAAGAAATATCCCATTGCCACTGCAGTCGACATTTTACAAATGTCTGGTTTTCCAAAACTCCAAAAACACGATGATAAAATGATAAAGAAACGCTGAAACCAGGGAATAGGTTTTTTTTTCCCCCCATAATTTCTCCTGAAATGATAAATCTTTTAAAATAATTGCTGATTATTTGATTATTTTTGAAAATTGACACATATTTCTCCAAAAGGTATCCGAGTTTACACGTTTAGAACAGCTAAACTTTCACACACATCAGAATTGTTGCCTTTCACAGCTCGGCCTTCGTCCCATTACACATGAATCCTACTAACGTGAACATTTCCTTGTTGTGTGTGAGCACACGAGTATTGGAACTTTAGTTTATCTGCATACACTTCCTGTGTTAGTTTGGGAGCTGAGTCCTCTGAACACTCAAAACAAAAGGAGGCACGTGGAGGTGTGCACTTCTGCTTCTGCCACTAGGTGGAGCTGCACGTTAGTGCCACTGCTGAGCGGCTGGCAGTGAGAGCTGGAGCTGCTCACTCACTGAGGTTTTTGAGGTAAACACCAGAAAAAGAGAACCAGCTGCAGCGGTGAAAGCTACCGAGACTATTTGATGGAACTGTGACCGCAAACCATTCAGAGCATGAACCTGCGTGCTACATCTGTACCAAACAGAGAGCCGAGCAATATTTACATTGTTCTTTTGTTAAAGCTGAAGAGTTAAAACTCCCAAACTTGATCTGTACCAACTTTACACAAACACTCAGAATGACGAGCCGCGCTCAAGCAGCCGCTCTTTTTGATCTGGAGAAAAGTTTTAGTTACGACTCCCATCTTTTTACTGCCTGTGTCTTTTGCTGACAGCGCTGATGCAAGATTTATACGGCTGATTTACACTCCCGACAGATGCACGTCTGCACTACAGTGAAAAGAAGCTCTGTTTGTGTGTGTGTGTGTGTGTGTGTGTGTGTGTGTGTGTGTGTGTGTGTGTGTGTGTGTGTGTGTGTGTGGAGGTCCACGTCTACAGTCTTGAGTGTAAAGGAGTAAAGCAGGAACAAAGCAGTCACTACAAAGCCCACCGTCACCATTGACCTGCAAATCAAAGGCATTTCTTCCCTGGGTTACAGTGTAT
Source organism: Myoxocephalus aenaeus (assembly GCA_038501785.1). NCBI lineage: Eukaryota > Metazoa > Chordata > Actinopteri > Perciformes > Cottidae > Myoxocephalus > Myoxocephalus aenaeus. The sequence continues at coordinate 2,511,648 of JBAMJR010000140.1, forward strand.
CATCTTATGCCAGCGCATTGGGTTAATTGGGACCAAAGCAGATACATTTGTAGCAAGAAAAGAAAAAAGAAAAATGCCTCGATTAGGGGGCCCTAAGATGTGAGATCATGTGAACAGACCACCTGTGGGGCTTTCATTGCTATTTCAATATCATTCATGTCAAGGCCCCTGCACTCGCTGACACAGCTTGAGCCGAGGGAGAAGATGTTTCAATTCAGGCCCCTACGGAAAAAAAGAGAAGAAGAAGAAGAAGGAGGAGAGAGAAAAAAACAACACCACCCCAAACACAAGACGCAGGGGCTCTGGCAGGTTTCAGCTCTGACAAACCCAGAAAAGCAAAGGGGGCTCCAAAACGCTCTTTGAATCGTAGGACGTCCATCAAAGCATCCAAATGGGGACGTTTAGGGGGAACCTTGGCACATCAGACAGACACTCCTAATACACACCACCTTTTATTCTCGGCTGTTAAAAAAGAAAGATCAAAGTTTCTGCAGATGAAAAGGGCCCCTTCCCTGCATTTATACCCCCATTCACCCACTCCCTCTTTTGCTAAATTAAGAAAAGCGGGCTTCGGCAAGGCATGTGAAGAGGACTTCAACAATTATGGAGATGCTCCAACTCAACCCCTGCCTCTAATTACCGGTCTCTGATGGTTAAAAAAGGGCTTCCTTTTTAGCAAGAAGTGGGGGGACGGGACACACACACACACACACACACGCACACACACACACACACACACACACACACACACACACACTCAAAAAGCTGCCACCGTCAACACGGTGACCGTCACCACGAGAAGAAAACATTGCGCCTCGACAACCTCCTTCGCAAATTGGTGAAAAAAACACTGCAAAGGTTCACAGGGAGTTTGAGATGGATCAAAAAAATGTTTTATTGTCAAAATAAAGCTCATATTTGCTTTTCCCTCACAAAAAGAGACATCTACACTTTGTACAAATTTACAATAGCTTATAAAGTTTTTTCTTTTATACACAAATGTACAGCTTTTTTTTTTCTTACAGAACTTTGATATAAATACATTTTTATAGAGAAATTACAAAATGAACGGACCCGTAGAAAAAAACAAAAACACTTGGGCACTATTATTAAGGCTTAATTTAAACCATCTTTGACGTGATTGGCTGACACAATGTCATCTTGGCACTGTGTTAAAAATGGCACTGAGGACCCAAATGCTCTTTGTGTGAAGCTAAGTGAGGAGCAAACCGGTTCAGCCACAGGCTTGTACCTCCGATACAAACTGGGAGGAATCACACCTGTGAGAGTGCAGGTACACTCACCGAGGTGTGTGTGTTGGGGAGAGAGAGAGAGAGAGAGAGAGAGAGGGGGTCACCTCAGCAGCAGGTCATTACCATGCACATTGCTTAAGACAGGGAGTGATGGGGTTATCTCCCAAACAATTAGCAGTCCTCATAAGCTCCCATTCAAACCTGGGACAATGGCATCTGCTTGGGGCAGGACACGGAGCTGGCCGTGCCCGACCTCCACGTCAGCCCGGTGCTCACGTCGCTGTACATGGAGCCGCTGGTGCCCTTGCTGCCCCAGCAGCAGCGGGTGCAAAACGTCCTCCACGAGTCCAAAGTCTTCCCGGACCAGATCCACACCCCGGACGTGATGCCCACCAGAAGGCACATGAAGTACTTGAGCATAAACACGGCGTAGTCCGGCCGGCTGCGTTCCCGCTCCAGCAGGCAGTTGGAGCAGTTGTGCGTAATCTCCCAGCTCTGCCGGTTGTGCTGCTCGTAAAAGTAGCAGGCGACGATGATGGTGGCCGGCACCGTGTAGAGCACCGTGAAGATCCCGATCCGGATCATCAGCTTCTCCAGCTTGTCCGTCTTGGTGCCCCCTTGCTTGATGACGCTGCGGATCCGGAACAGGGACACGAAGCCGGCCAGGAGGAACATGGTGCCGATGAACAGATAGATCACCAGAGGCGCCAGCACGAAGCCCCGCAGGTTGTCCAGGTTCTGGTTCCCCACGTAGCAGATGCCGGCCACGGAGTCCCCGTCCACGGAGCTCAGCGCCAGCACCGCGATGGACTTCATGCTGGGGATGAGCCAGGCGGCCAGGTGGAAGTACTGGGAGTAGCTGGCGATGGCCTCGTTGCCCCACTTCATCCCGGCCGCGAGGAACCACGTCAGCGACAGGATGACCCACCAGATGGAGCTGGCCATGCCGAAGAAGTAGATGAGCAGGAAGACCACGGTGCACAGCGCGGGCCCGGTGGTCTCGTAGTGGATGTGCTCCAGGTCGAACTCCCGGTTGCACGCCACCTTCTCGTGCCCGGCGATGAGCCGGACGATGTAGCCCACCGACACGAACATGTAGCAGGCCGAGAGGAAGATGATGGGTCGCTCCGGGTACTTGAAGCGCTCCATGTCGATGAGGAAGGTGGCGACGGTGGCGAAAGTGGACACGAAGCACAGCACGGACCAGAGTCCGATCCAGAAGGCGGTGAACGCGCGCTCGTCGTGCGTAAAGTACGGGTTGTGGCACGGCATGGCGCAGTTGGTGATCTGCCCGGTCTTGACGCGGTTGTAGAGCGGGTGCCGGTTCGTGTTGACCGGCACCATGGGCTCCAGACACTTGCAGCCCGGCTCGCACGGCGCGGCGGGCGGCTTGTGTTTCCCCGGCGCGCCGGGTCGGCTCGGCTTGCTTTTAGACGGGTTGTGCCCCTTGGCGGGGTGGTTGGTGGGCTTGGAGAGGACGGGGGACACCGTGGTGGAGTCGGTCCTGTTGTAGTCCATGCACAGCGTGTCCGGGTTGCCCTGCACCGGCAGCAGGTCGCACTTCATCCGGTCCGGCCACGGGAAGCCGTACTGCCTCATGAGCGGCGCGCAGCCGGCCCGCGCTCTCTCGCACACGCTCCGGCACGGCGGCAGCGGCTTCTTGTAGTCCTCCAGGCAGATCGGGGTGTACATGCTGCACAGGAAGAACTTCAGGTCCGGCGAACACTGGATCTCCACCAGAGGCCAGAACTGGTGCACCTCCAGTCCAGCCTCGTCCTGCGTGTCGTGGTTGAACTGGTTGGGCATGTAGGTGTAGTTGTAGCCGATTCCCTTGCACAGGGGCACGGCTATCTCCTGGCAGGTGATCTCCTTGGCCGTGGTGCAGCTGGATCGGGGCAGGAGAGCGAGCGAGAGGAGCAGGTACATCCCAAACAGGTCCATCCCTCCCTCCCTCTTCTGCTCTGGTTGCCGAGAAATCCTCTCCGTCCGCTGTCGCCTCCTCCGCTCCGGTTAGATGTCGCGCGGCGAGCCCATCGCGCTCCTCTCGGGATCTTGCACGGAGTTGCAAGCAATGTGCACGCCGTGTTTACTTTCAGCTTGAGCAGGAGGAGGAGGAGAGAAAACAGCCTTCAGGGCGGCGAGCAGTCAAGATGGCTGAGAGGAGAATCCACCTTCTCGTGGAAACTGCTTTCTGTATCCTCACAGTCCGGTAATATAAAAAAAAAAACAACAACACAAAAACAGCCCACGTGCTGCCGCTGTCCGATCGCTGTCAACGGGGAGATGTGGGCCTGGTTTCTTTCTCTAAAACACATCCAGTCGGCTCGTCCCACCGTCGTCCCGGTTCCCATACAAATCAACGGCTGGGAGACGACGCGGTGCCGATATATACCAGAGACATCGCAAGCCACACCCACAGAGCCGCTCCTCCAATCACAGAGCGGCAGGAGGGGGGGAGGGCGGGGCTTTCCAGCAGTCGATCGAGTTGTACCCTAAAAAGATGTATTTGCCACACTATGCCCACACTACCTGTCTGTGGCAGCGGGATGCTGCGCAGAAAGCATCGTTTCAGTTCCATCTCCAGCTGATGACGGCATCAAACAAACACGTTGAGCTCAAAATAACTACTTTTGTGCTTTTTTTTTCTTCATAAAAGCGCAGATTATAGGCGGCGTGTTTATGATAATATGTCAAGCCCAGAGCCACGGCTGCTCTTAAATCAACTGTAATACCCCCCCCCCCCCCCCCCCCGTCCCCCCCCCCCCGTCCCCAAGCAATTTGTGTCAATTTTAAGATCCTAATCATAACAATTTAAAGTAATTATAAAGACCAGACAGTTGGGAGTAATAACCTGCTATGTTCACAACCGTCTTGTAACTGCTTTTAACACTCAGTCCTTAGTGTGACAACAATGGCAGAGCGAGTATGCGTCTCTCTCTCTCTCTCTCTCTCTCTCTCTCTCTCTCTCTCTCTCTCTCTATGTGCGTGTGCGTGTGTGTGTGAGAGAGAGGGAGCCGTTTGGTAAATTGGCTAATTTGCGCATGATAAGACGACCCAGGGAGCTGTCTGTCCTTGTGAAAGGCCCGTTTTATTTTTTAAATGAGGTGCTAATGTTTCGTTTAACGCTCGCTCAGAGCTCCGCGGGAGGCGTAATTGCGCGAGGCAAAGCCCGAGCGTCATATCAACACGTCACACTGTCTGGGGATCTCTGCGCTTATTTGACATCTCACTGTAGTTTGTTTTTATGTCTGATATTGATCATTAACGTCTGTATAGACATGTATTCTTCTCCTTAAGGCATTCTTATCTCCTGTTGATACTTGTTTCTTTACTCAAGTACTGTTAGAGTGCAGTTGTGAGGTACTTTTCATGTATTTCTCAAATGTCTGGTATTTCATATACTTTTACTCCATAATATTTCAGAAGCACACATTGCATCTTTTTTTCCCTTCTCCACTATAACTATCCAGCAGCTACTTTATGATGTTTCACACACATAAGATGCTTTGCTACACATTCAAGTGCCTAAAATGTCAGGTGGTTGACCTTAAATTCAACCCAAACAGCTACCAAATTAAACTCACAAAGACTCTTTATTCCATATGAATAGTAGTGTGCTTATTGGTACTTTATGACCTTATAAATGTATCTTATAAATATTCAGGTCATAAAAAAATACGACCCTAACACAAATACAAAAATGCTTTCACATGAGCAGCACGTATAACTACTGGATTTTGCTTGAAATATTGCACAATAATGATAATAATGCTCATTATTTGACCCCTAGAGGGTGAACGTAGAACGGGTTACACATTATAATCTTTCTGTGACATAACAAGTTAGTTGTTCATTCCTAACACACTCAATAAACTCATAAAAGATGTACAAGTGATATTTTCTTGCTGAGAGAATGATAACTCTCATCATCACAGACATAACCGCAGCTCCTGCTAAGGAGGCACGAGAACGCCGACCATGTGATCGGCACATCTGTCCGAAACTCGATAGTCACTCCACCAACAAGAGGGATGAGTTTTTGAATAGACATTTTGTTCTCCGCTGTACACTCTCTCTCACACACACACACACACACACACACACACACACACACACACACACACACACACACACACACACACACACACACACACACACTGCACGCATCTTCCTCTCAGTTTCCCGGCCGAGATAAAATGCGACATTGTGTGCTGTTGTTGAAGTTTACTTTGTATTGCGTTTGGAGCGGAGCCAGCTCTTTATCGCATGACACAGCCTCGAACCACAGAGTGAAATGACCCCGCAGCGATCTGGGCATCATGGGAACCCAGATTGATTAAGTGAGTGGCCGGCGTGAGATAACAAGGAAGGAGCTCTGTTAATGGCTGTTTGCTTTTGATTAGGAGAAAAGAGTTCGGCCAAGGCAGTGCCGTGGAGTTGGAGCGAGTGCCCGTCTGTGCACAGGGTGGACGGTGGGATATTTTCCTTAATAACAAAACCCCTGGCGTTCGGGATGAGTGAGAAAAGGACACATAATCAGAAGGGAGTGAGGGTAAGGTGGTGGTCAACGTGTGGGAGAGCGTCGGACAGAGGGTGAAGCGAGGGCCCGGTAAAGGGTGTGTTCTGTACAGAGAGATGGTTCACAAACCCACTCATATCCCCCCAGACCAAAGCCTTAAGGAGACACTCTGACCGATGAATAAAACCCGGATTCACGTCCGGATCCCGAGTCAATGTGTTCAATTTAAAGCCCCGTTCTGTCTGCCGAGAATCAAGTGCTCCCAACTGAAGAAAGAGGAAGACCCATCAAGTGTGACCGCCTGCCAGATCCCGGACTTATACCTCGGAGATGGCGAGGCCGAGATATGCTAATGCACTTTATCTTGTGAAGGGAAAGCTTGGAGGAGATTTAACCAATCTGCTGGACACAATTCCAAGAGCCTCGGTGGCATTTAGCGGGCCCGCGCTAACCCGGGGCTGCTTGTTAAGACTTCATTAGCTGTGTTTGCTCAGGCCTCTGCTCTCCAAAGAGGTGGAGGAGGGCTCCCAGCCTCAGCCCCACTATAGACACTCCATATGGGGCTTGTTTGCTCATGGCTGGCCTGGTAATCACTTTCAGGTGGAGCTGGAGGAGACGGAACAAGGCTGAGGGGATTTTGGGGAGAGCTGGACACCTCCTCCTTCCCCTCACTCGCCCCAGCCCCCGCCGGCAACCTCCTCCTCCACCGTGGTTCTCCTGAGGTGACGGAGCGTGGAGCGTGTACCCTGTGAATTAGCTCACCTAGGGCCCATTACCTTAACAAACACAGCCGGCCCCTCCAATCAGCCTACTGCTGGGAGGACAGGCGGCCCCTGTAAATCCTCCCTTACAGCCGCCGTCCCTCTCTGTGAGACCAGGGAGGACCTGTGTGTGTGTCTTTGCATGTAGAGTAAGAACTATGAAAACCAAGTGAGACCAATTAAGTCTCGTCTTGAAGCAGCACAAAGCAGCTTTACTGATAGCAAGAGTGTTTCAGCTTGAGAACATTCACTTCACTACGCAGAGCACCAGGCCACCAAATTAAAAGTGGTTCTGTTTTCTGCTAAGACACTTTCTAAGAGGTTTATAATGTGTATTTGCTTACTTACTAGTGGTCTATAAACCATTTATAAGCAATTCATAATAACTTTTGGGTTGCCATTGGTTTGTTTGAGCACTCCATGTATTTACATATTATCATATATTACTCTAGTAGATGGCTATAACCCATGGGCGTTTACTAAAAGATTAACATTTTGTCACTGTTCAAAACAAACCATTCATCTCAAAATTTGGTGATTTTTTGTTTTTCAGAAAAAATACATTGAGGGATTAAGTGTTCAGAAAAGAATCCTCCTTGTTTTGTTGCTATACAACCCATTAAAAAAAGAGCTTTTTGGAGAAGGTGTCACAACCAACCATAAAAATGACAGTGATGCGAGTTTCATGGGGGCCTTACAGACCCCCGCTATGAGAAGGCCAGATAATAGCCCGGAGAAGTCACAGAAACAAGACGAGAAAAGACCCAGAAGCCAGTTCTACCACAGGAGGCGGCAGAAAAGGAGACAGAAGAGGTTGTTGATGCTTTGACCCGCGTGTCTCCAATACCTGTCATCACCGAAGGGAGGAACCACACGAGGAGATCAACAGTGAGAGGAGATGGAGGTTAATTAGGGGGAAAAAGAGCTTTAACATTGAACACAGGTTTGACACTGCATCGCTCTGACCGATGATTGAGTCTTTCCATCAGAAGACAGCACTTTGAGATGGGGGTTCAGCGCATGTTGGCCTTCAACGCTCCGAGAGATGCCGTTGTCTATTTTGGAGATTTATTGGACTTTTTGCATTCTTACTTTCAGCCTTATTTTTCAGAATACGAGGAGGTTGCGAGTAGAAGAGCGATAGGGATAATAGGAAAGGGACAGACCGGAGATTGTTTGAATAATTCAGTATTGATTGCTTTTATAATTGCTTTGGATTGATGTTACTGATGCTGTCTAAAATAAAGTAACCTGTCTGCAGTTAAAGTAAAAGTTGATCTGTATTCATTTCTTTAGCAGCAAAAGGCATTTGCATGCAGCTTAAATAATTTTAAACTGTCACTATTTCAGAAGGGTACTAAAGTATTTTCCCGTCGTATCTTTAGGTTCAGGCCACTAAAGCCCCTCTCCCACTGGACAAAAAACCCTCTGACGTCTGGCTTTTGTTTTCAGTGGAAAAGGTTACAATGGGCATTCATTCCGGGGACAAATGACTCCGCAGAAGTCATGGATATTTATCAGCAGTGGTGGAAACATGACACCCGGGTGAACGCGCTACTTTAAGCCCCTTTTCACGTTTTAAGTGAATATATAATATAAAAAAAATCAATATGCGCTCCGAAGCCACAATAGCAATTTGACCTGACAGACAGAAACCAAATAAAACTACCACAATAATCACCAACTCTGATTTGAGAGTTGGAAAAAGAGACTGAATAATTAGGAGATAAAAAAGAAAGAAAAGTAACCACGGTCTAATTTTCACTGTTTACAAAGAAGAAAGTTAATAGCTGGATGAGTCAGCTTCACTCCAGTCTATTGTGATGAGATGTGAGGGCTGTTCTGGTTTGAAAGTAGCACCCAAATTTCCATTTACTTTCATCATATTGGGCGGCAGCAGAAATATCAGAGCTTGATAAATATCTCTAAATCTGGGCAAATCCAAACTATATCTGTGTGCCTAAGCATATATATCTCTTATAATTTGGTGGGCCGCCCCTTTAGTGCTGATAAAACACTGCATTGCTCATGTAAATACCATGCTTAGCGCAGCTTTAATCATATACACAGTGAAACCGAATAGAAGTTGCTAAGCAGCAAAGTGAACCTGTTACATAATTACACAAACATCTGTAGGGTGGGTTACACCTCAAATCTGGAGAAAAGCAGATCCACTTTTCGCTCACGGAGCTCATTAAAAAGCAGCGTGGCCTCCGTGAGGAGAACCTGTACCGTTCTCCTGCAGCCAAGGAACTGTTGGCGGCCGTCCCCGAGCCAAGAGAAGTGCGCGTGTGCGTGTTATCGTGTGATTGTTTGGAGTTTTCAGCCATCCGATGCCACAAGAATCTGGCCAGCCAGCAGAGGTCTGCTTTTGGCTGCTATGACGCCTGCTACTTGACACTCCCGTAAGATTTATCTCCCCTCTTGTAAAACAGCATGCGACTTGTTCTCTCCGTCCAGAAAGGTAAGTGAGCCTACAGAGATTTCTCCCACACACACACACACACACACACACACACACACACACACACAAACACACACACTAGCCCATATAATAGCGGGAACTGATTTTTTTTTAACCCCTATGAGTAACCGGAGATGAGGCCTGCGTGCCTGGAACGACACATGGTCGGCACTTAAGCAGGTAGACTTGCCATCTGGTTCCAACACATGGGGTGGAACACTAGTCATTTCATTTTGCCGTTGTTACAGCACACAGCGGTGGGATGCCCTGGCGGCCTCAGTGCCGGTTCTGACCCGACTGCGGAGGGGTCACATTTGTTTCCACAGGGAGGGAAGAGGCAGCGGGTCCTGCTAATGAACTCCCTCATTACTATTCATGCAGCCTTTAGACGCATCCTCTACCTGTGCTCCTTTAAACCTAATGTCTCTTAATGTCAACTGCTATCAGCTATACATCCCTTATTTACATTTTGTTGTCACAGAGTTTTGCGTACTACAATGTGGACCTGACCGTGAAGCCTCTATGCTACGGTGATAGCAAAGAGATCTACTGGGCACGTGTGGAACAGGTCCTAAAAGTTGTCCGTGTTGTCCGCACTAGGTTTTGGAGTAAAACCGAGGTTTTAGCATCACACTTTAAACCAGAGTGTGCAGATGGACACGCAGCTAGTTTGGTTAGCTAGCATGTTACCCTGGAGGTAGATCCCTATGCAGTTAGCGACAGCTAATCTTGTGATGCTGATCAAATGTCCTGGTTTCACAAGACATGTGGAAGGCTGGAGTTAAGACGGCCTGAGTTTTGGTATAAATCCAGTTTAATATGGGTGAGACTGAGCTGTGCTGTCATTGTAATGATCAGTCCAAAGGTACAACAAAGCACTTTTACAGCCCACATAACAGATCAATAAATCCATAAATTGTGATTTTTACACTTTGTTTTGGAACAGATTAAACAATTTAGATAATAACATGTGCCCCGTCACAGAGTAAGCCATTTCCCTCTGATGCTAAGCTAGGCTAACAGGCTGCTCTCTTTACCTCCATATTTAACACACGGATTTGAGAGCAGATCTTGTCTTCTGACTCTCGGCAACACAAAGAACAATGAGCCTAGAGACTTTCGAAATGTCCGTGGAATTATGTACTGTACACCCTTCATGTTTCCCTTCCTCACTTATCCCCTCTTTAGCACCGTCTCCCTCCTTACCTCCCACCGCGTCTGTGTGTGGCGCTCTGTGAAACAGATGGCGAGGGCAAGGATGACCGCCAGACAGAAGGAGGGAGAGAGAGAGAGCGAGAGGCGGAAAAAAAACGACATGGTAGGGAAGTGGGAAACCGTATCCAGTGGGTGAGAGACGGGGAGGCGGCGAGGTAGCAGATGTGTAAAACACAAACGACCTTGTGGAGTTTGCGTCTCGTTCTTGGCGGGCTCCGATCAAACCCCCCGCCATCGCTCTCACTGTGCACATCAGAGAGGCGGAGCGACGCCCCTGGTGAGCTACCCCGGGCATCCTCATTAGCAGTCGATTAAGGCGTGTAAACACAGGCATTACCTTCAGTATTAATCGAGCCTCCACACTGGGTTTGCATCTTTCTTTTATTCAACCTTTATTTAACAAGACAAAGAAAAGTCAAATTACTTTTTACAGTGGTGACATATAGGCCACTCCCCAAGGTCCGCATCTCGTCAAGCTTTACACACCCTACTTCACATGAACACGTACAACCATGTCGTTTCCAGCTAAATAATTGGTATTAATTGATAATAAACATGGTGGTTACCCACATATGAAGCTCACACATCGCCTTGCACTGTAATGCCACGTCTACATTGAATATTAGAGGCCTCTAATCCGTCCGTGCCATGGGTTCGACATTTGTTCTGGACTTTTACTTTCGTGTGGCATATGAAGGAATGTAGCAAACATGTCGAGGGAAATATAATGAATGTGGACACCTGCGTGCCTTCGTCCTCTATGTCCTTTTCCCTCTGTAACTCAGAACAATTCTGATAACCTCTCGCCACAGGAAATGCATCCACGCAATTAATGTCGTTTCTATCGGATTCAATGGTCGTGCCTTTCCGTCAACTCCCGATCTAACTGTGCAATGTGCAACAGCACGGCAAGATAAAAGCGCCCTCCTGATGCTCTCCTCCACCTCCAACAGTACGGGGGCCTCCAGTCCAGCAAAAGGTAATTGGATCAATTGAAATCAGCGTGTTGCTGAAATGAGGTTAGCAGGCTTCACTGAGCCCCTTTTCACTTTGTTTTATTTTCACTGATTGCATCAGGCAGGTAAGGCACAGCGTAATAATGCTTCGACTCTCCAGCTGGTGATGTTATCCCCCCTTACTCCCACTCTCCATGTAGACTAAGGACGTCTTTATCAGCCAATGACACCATTAAGATTGGCATCTCCAGACAATGCAAGTGTGCTTAGTAGGCTGCTAAACTAATTGCGCAATCAGGCAAGATAAACAAGAGGGCTGAGACCACATTCTTACTGAGCTTTTACACTGACCTGCTAGTTAGCATTTCCTGCTATTTTAGCTAATGGGTTTTTGTTAATCTCTGACTATCATCTCGTGGAGTCTTATATTTGACATGCAAACATTGTCAAAGTCAACACGGCACGCTCTGGTATTGTCATCTAGGTCGACTAATATATATTTATATAGTAGTCTGGTTTAGCACTTCAGGTGTGAATAGTTTCAGGCCACGTATCACAATGCTGGATGCAAAATAATGGCTGAATGGAAACTGTAATAGATTCCCTCTGTCCAGGGAAAAAGGGAAGGGAAAATGTGAGAAAGTAGAACTCTGGATGAATAAGAGTACTTTTTAATGTGCCTTGAAAAACGTATAAAGGTGAACGGAGCACCAGAGGTTGAGGAGAGGGGTTACTGCAGTGGACGGGAGAGCCTCCCCTGAGCTACGCCGTATGATGTCTGATTGACAGGCAACACGCTAAGCTCACCTGAGCCTCTGACCTCTCTTTTTTTTACATCTCTCTGTCACTCTTCTCCTCCATCCTTTTTTTCCCTGAGAGCAGGGGGAAACCTGAGGAGGGCCGAGATCCAGGGTGGAATGGCTTCAGGCTGCGACCTGCTCTCAGGCGGGAGGAGGGGGTCACCAGGAAACAGAGGCCATTCAGGTAAAGCGCTCTGAGCGAAGGCCCGAGACAGACAGGCTCCCGGTGCAAATAACTTTGAGGCTAATGTACTAGCGTTTGCACAGTCCAACTCCAGCAGACTCGGCTGCAGCGAGTGCTCAGGGAGTGAGAGGTGTGTGGCTTGTTTCAATCAGTGAAAGAGAAGGGAAAACAGACTGACAGGTGAGTAAACACAATGCTCCGAAAGCCCCGCTGAACATTCCTGAAATGACTATAGCGGTGTTGAAAATATTCCAACAGAAAAGTAGTAATCCTCTTTATGGCGGCTAATCTTGGGCAAATTCAGAACTTACAAACCACATAAGAGGACTTTAAAAGCTCTCCCCCCACTCCGCGAACGCTCGCTCACTCTTGTGGGCCACGTGACTCTCTGCGAGGAATCAATATGCTTTGTGTTTGATTAGCACCTCTTCAGCAAACAGCAGACGGAATGTTGATGAGTGACTGAGACGTCCACGTTAATTGCTGCCAGAAATTGTCAACCTTTCAGCCTTATCTCATCTCCCTAACTGGTCCACTCTTGTTCGAGAGCTGAGGAGCTACAGCAGACGGTCTCATTTACAGCACTGCCGTCTCATCACTGAGGCCTTTGGGTCTCCCGTTAGCATGTCTGCTGCCATGGCCCTGCTGATGCCCCCCCCCCCCCCCCCTCCTCTCTACCTCCTTCTGCTTCATGGATCGTGGTTATCTGGATCATGGACCATGCCTACTACTCATTATATGAATAATTTATGTCATATTCATTGAATGTGCTGTAACTACGCTATTCATTCTGGCCACATGACATCTATTGCTTCTGTCCATCCGGGGAGAGGGATCCTCCTCTGTTGCTCTCCCTCAGGTTTCTTCCCTTTTTTCCCTGTGAAAGGGTTTTTACTATCTTTTTAGGGGAGTTTTTCCTGATCCGATGTGAGGTCCCGGGACAGGGATGTTATGTGTATAGATTGTAAAGCCCTCCGAGGCAAACTTGTATTTGTGATGTTGGGCTATATAAAATAAACTGAATTGAATTGAATGTCCTCCCTGTGTGTGTGGGCTTTTTCTTTTTTTTTTACTGGATTTTCTGGTTTCCTCCCATTCCCAAAAGACATGAATGTTAGGTTTTGGGAATACTCCTGGCAGTGCTCTTGATTCAAGGCCTCAGAAGTGGAGTTGGTCCATTTCTCTTAAGTAGTTAGGATGAGTCAAATGCAGAGTACACATTTCCCCGCAGGGTCTAATGGAGAAAAATAGGCTAAGTTTGCACGAGGCAAAATGATGAAGCATCTTGAACATCTAAACACAGATAACTTGGACACATATTAGGGTATTCTTGTTACCGGTGGACAGAACCAGGCTGGCTGTGCCAGTCTTTATGCTAAGCTAAGCTAACCAGCTCCTAGCTGTGGCTTTATATTTGGCCAACAGACATGAGAGTGGTATCGTTCTTCTCCTCTAACTCTTGGCAAAATGTCACTCTTCCATAAAACCACATTTTGGTTAGCTTAGCGTAAGCCCCCAACTACTCCAACTTCCACTCCTTCACTTCAGATGTCAGGTATGTTACCTGTTTGCAGTCACATCTTGTGCTGGTTCTCTTTATGCTGGGCAAACAGATGTATTTCATTTGTAGATCAGTCACTCTTAAATTCGCCCCGAGGGAAATGTGCATCTGTCTGTTTGTGTTAGCCATGTGACGGATTGGCAGCAGCCTGTCTTGGGTGTTTCCCCAACGAAGAGCACACCACGAGGATGGAAAACTGTAACTCCAGTTCATCCGCCTCAGTATTGAGAAAACTTTGAATGGTGACAGATTATTCCCCCTCTCTCTCCCAACCAACTCAACGGAAATAGCAAAAGCAAGTTATGACCTCTTCAACATTGCTGTGTGTGTGTGTGTCAGAAGTGTATAACATGTGAGGACTATAAGGTCTCGTTTGTGCCCGTGGATCCTGTGTTGGCTCCGAGCGATAACGCTCTTCTCCCTCGTGGACGGGAGCCCTCTGTCCCATCTCAAAAGGTTCTTTAAAGTGTCACGAGCACCATTAGCATAGACTGGGCTGCTCACCCCGGGCTGCTTCCACATTTCAGCCTCCCCACAAAGCCACAGTGATGAAATGCTATCTGTAGCTAAACCGTAGGTTTGAATCTGACTCCCCCCCCCACATCCATCTCTCCTGTCTCCCTCCTCCTCATTTCTCCGAGCAGGTTTCCCTCTTGTGCCTGTCATTCTTCTGCCTTTTGTATCTGTGGGCCTTTTTGCTATTGAATGCCGCTCTTCTCTCCCACCCCCACCTCCTCCCCTGCTCTCCCTCACTCACTCATTCACTCTAGGGCCTAATTATGAGATAGCTTCGAATAAATACATGTATTTCTTTTCCTCCTGCGAGGAAGGGAAGAAAAAAAAAACTTGCTTACTTTTTTTTCATGACGGTAGGCTGAATTCTAGACTCAAGGAGGTTTTATTCAGCGAAAGTTCTTCTGCAGATCGGATTGGTCGCAGCGACGGGATATTTCCTGGGTGCAGTAATTGTGTCTCATTAATTCTTACTGTAATGCCGGGTAGCTAAACAGGCTACGCAATTAGGGGGCTGAGCCCTGAATAGGCCGGCTAATCAGGGGACAAAAGCTGAGGCTCAGAGGCCATTAGGCCTGGAGGAAGTGCTTCCATTGTGAGGAGTGGTCTGTGATGCCTTCATCTTCTTCCAATCCGTGAGGGAGGAGGGGTTCCTCCACTTCTAAACCTTTACTGTTCATATTCATAATAAAGCGCATGGAATACCTTCAGCTTTTAATACAAACAAAGGTTGCGTCCTGCTCATGATTATGCTAAACCAACAGTGGATTTCCTGAGTGTAGTTGAACCAAAAACTTTAAATAATTTATTCCCACACCTTGTTGCCTGCTGGACTGTTTATGGGTGTTTCACAATCACAAGTCGCCAGTTAGGTTTGAGATAAAGTGCTAAAATGCATCTTTTCTAATGAGAATATCCTGACTGGCGGCTCTCAGAGACGTCAAGTGCACCCTCCTCCACCTCCACTTCCTCCTCCTCCTCCAGCCCCGGCAGCCCACACACTCCTCCAAACTGCCGACTCAGTAGTCTGCGAGACCTCTCTGCCATCTGGGAAGGGTGGAGGAAGGAAAAGAATAGAAGACCCTAACATTATCTATCCCCTTGCCTTTTTTTCTTCTTCTTCTCCTCTTCCTTCTCCTCTCTCCCCCTCTCCCCTCTGCAAGCTTTATCTTTCATCCCTATTAATCACATCGCCAGGCAGCCTAGACGGAGAATAAATGAACTCTCCTGGTCATTAAAATTAAGCATTGAATTATTGACATGCAATTAGCCTGCCATTTTTTTTTTGTGGAGAGACACTGAAAACTTTCTCCTTGCAGCTAGAGGGAAGAAATAATATGAATGCTGTAGTCATCAGAACCCCCCAAAAAAGTGGGAAAGTGTAAAAAAAAAATCACATGCCAGAAAATTAGAACTTGGAAAATCCTATTTATCACATAATAAGAGCACTAAGCCTGGTTCCATCTCATTTAGCTGAGTTTTATTCCAATAAGGAAGGGGTGTCTTGTTATCTGCTTCGTTATGGAGAGGCCGCCTCTGGATTATTCTGTGGATTATGTTAATGTTGCAGAGACACGCCGGCTAACACTGAGGTGATCTCTCCCTGCTGTACGTTCCTATATGCTAAACGTGTTTCTCCCTTTTCGTTTAGCATTATGCTGATTCATATGCCATTATCATAATAACTGAACAGATTGATCCCAAACTCGTGCGCCTCCATCACTCAAAAACACAACAACAACAACAATTTGAAGGAGAGAAAAAGTAAACTATCTTGGGGAGACGCGCCTCCACTTCTTCTTTCCAGTGACTCCCAATTACAGTGACAATTGCCTCTGTAATTTTTTTATGAATAGCAAGAAACACTTACTGTGCTTGTTAGTCAAATACACATTCTGCAGCCTTTTCATTGCAGCAGAGCAGGAGTTTGACAAGCTGTTTACGCTAAGCCTGAGTAAATCAAATTCTGAGTTTGCCTTCCCTCCCCAGTAATCTCATTTTGTTTACCGCTAACGCTAAGTACATTAGCATCTGCAAGGCCTGTCTGTATTTACTCTATTTACCCCTACTGTACTGGCTCTGAGCCAAACAGGGACTAATGTTACAAAATGAGGGTAACCAGCTGTATATTCATGAACAGCTCGCTCCTAATCTGACACTGAGGCAGGGATCCAGAGCAGGCAGAGCTGCAGCCGAGAGCATAAACTGACAGAAGATGTGGTTTTTGCTTAAGTGAATGGAGATATTAACTGCTTTTAAGCTGTAATATTTTCTCTCCCTCCTCTTCGGTGTTTATATGGGAAAAGTGAGGCATGACAGGAAGGGAAATAACAAGTCTCCCTCTCAGGAAACCAACAGATACACACAGTAGGGAGTAATGGTTTGGGTTAGATCATTCCACAGCAGTTTAGCTACTCAGGGTTTACATAGGAAGTAATTTGAACCTGTTAAGTAAAGAGGAAGTGACATCAGGGTCAAAGATTTGGTTTCCCGGCCTCTGTTGTGTCTTCTCTCCTGGTCTTTGGGAGTGAATGGGGCCGGTGTCAGATCTCACCTGTTGTATGCGTCCTCCTGTTTGTCCACGGTTCCAGGGTCTGACCACGGCCCAGGTTCCCATAACCTACACGCTGACCTCCACGCCTCATTAGGCGGCCGCGTCACGAGCGAACACTGGCCTGAGTGGCAAACAGATGCCGCGTTGACACTGTTGCCTCATCAAACGCCTGAGCAGACATCATAAGATCTCACTTTCGGTATTACAGGCGATAATATCAAGGGAAACCGAACATGGGCCCTCAAAAGGAAAGTGGGCAGTATGAGCAAAGGAGCTCCTGCTTATCCACGGCTTTATTTTCATTGAAAGGCTACATATATAAACATAATTTCATCATCCAGATTTTGACATCCAAGCTGTCTTCACCTCCACGCTGGATCATAAAAGTCAGGAAAACATCCAGTTGCCTCTGGCAAACATACACGCATTCACGCTTTATCCGAGTTGTTGCACCACCCGACAGCTGCATGCTCACTATTTATTCTTTCACCTGAAGGGATTGGCAATGTCGGTTGGTTGGTCGGTCCGCCGCTTTGGCCCAGGCTGAAATATATCTCAACAAATACTGGATCGATTGCCAGGAAATTTGGTTCAAACATTCATGCCTCCGTTGGGGGTGAATCAGTGATCCATTAGTTTTTATAACCAGCTCAAATTTCTTTCTTTGGTTTATGAGCAGATACCTGCAAAACTAATGACGGCCTCAGCGTCACTTTTTTAATTTATTTTTAATACTTGATATTTTATTTAGGCATTTTTACAGTTTAACAAACAAACAACCTTCAAAAGTAAGAAGGAATATAAGGAATTAACCATGCATCTGGCCAAGTGGGCCATAAAGAAAGAAAACAAATAAAAAATATTTAATCAGGTAAATAAGTAAAAATAAGAAAACAAAGCAATCAAACAACCATGCAACACTTCAAAAGCATCGTCAGTCAATCGTGTCAACCATAAATTCATTCCAACATACAGATATATTACACAAATTTATATTCAAAGAGTCATATTCACAGGGTTTCATTAACTTAGTTTTAAACTTATAAATATGGGGTTGCATCTTGATGAAACATAGTGTTTGTCTTTTTAAGAGATACTGATCTTCTAGAGCCAACAAAACCAAGAAACCTGAGGTTAGGGAGGGCGAGTCATCTGCCAATTTCCTTATTTTGACATATATTTTGTCCATTTTGTCCATCTAGCTATGTATATGTCCTTTCTCAGTCTCAGAAGGAAGGTCATTCTTTCCATCTCGTGGATTTCTTTAATTATTTCAGTCCAGTTTTCTGTTGGGGGTGGGTCGGTTTGTGATTGCTTTTTTTTCTCAGCGTCACTTGTGTAGCTGTGTTTAGTGCTAATCAGTAGTAAATGTTAGCATGCTAACAAGCTCAACTTAGATGGTGAACGTGGCTAAAATAAAACCTGCCAAACAGCAGCGCTCATATATGATTACAATGTCCTGATTATGGCAGAAATATGTGCCTTTTTACAGATCCATCGTACATATACTGTATGTGGTGTCATAATTCCACTCAACCATAATGGTGATACGACACAAGAACATTTAAAAATGCCACAAAAGTTGACGACCCCAGTTGAACTCCCAAAGAGACTTCAATGTGTATATTAGGTGGAGCCCCTCCCCTTTTTTTTTTAAATAACACAATCAGGCTAAGTTCATTTCAATATTTGCTCAACTCTGAGAGGATCACCTTTTTCCTTATCCCTCCTCTGATTGTTTGACTGCCAGTGCAAACACATGATTAGCAGGAGTGTTAACGAAGCGCTCAAACATCACGCGTTGTCGCGCCGATGTTGCTGCGAACTGTCCGACACGCAGTTTACACAGAGCGCAGATTGTGCGTCGCCTACGTAGAGAACGTTCTGTGCAGGAGGGCCGAGTCCAGAGTGGAAACAGGACGTCCAGCTATTCTAGCCTCCCAATTACAGTTGGCAAAAAACCTTCTTTATTTAAAATAGCAATTTCTACACATTTACAGAAGCCAAAGAAAATCTCCTTGGTTCTCGGGCCGCTTTACATTCGCCTTCACTTCAATTAAAGCGGCCTCTTCTCATGCGTCGCCGCGTGCGTACGCATGTCCGTCCGAGCTCGCATGTTCCCGAGCGCTGAAAGCCCTGAATGGGATGTGCTTCATGGATGTGCACTGATTTACTCCCATCCTCACGAGGATCAAACGCAGTCCGACTGCGGCTGCCTTCGCCTGGGCTGCAGCTCCGAGAAGTTTGAGCGGTGGGAGCGCTCCAGCCCCGCGGCGACGCAATCTCTATATCCCAATGCAATTATCAGGATAAGACGTTCTCCGTCGGCGGTGAGGGCCAAAGTTTCCTGCCGCGCTGCGTGGATATTTGATTTGATTGAAAAGGGCTGTGGGTTAAGCCTCCATGTCCACATACAATAGTTGATAAATGCATGACTGCCCTCTCTTTCTCTGAATCACCGCTGCATAGAAATCGGAGAGGGACGCTTCACACAATTTGCCGCAGAAGCGTCCTGAAAAATATCCAATCAAATTAAAAGCATGTTGAATTTCATTTTTTTGGGGGGGGGGAAAGGAATAACTCTTAACATCCTGGAGCTTTCTATTCCTCCCCCGCCTGTTGAATCATCTCTGGGTTCCCCGCTTGCCCGTGACAGCACACCGAGGTATCTCATTGCATCTGCTTGAGGCATTTCCCTTCGCCGCGTCAGAACACGGGCGTGTGGAAAAAAACAAAACTTGCAGCCAGGGGAGGGACGGTGTCGAACTCGAGGTCAGTGGAATATCTTCTGGTTCATTGGTCGCCGGGGTCGCACACACACACACACTCACACAAACACACACACAGCAGGGGCTAATGTCCCTCAAAACAACATCCGATGCGGCACGTTAATAAATGCTGTCTAACACACACATTAGCTGAATGCTGTGACATGTCCATGTGGACGTTTGATTAATTTTTTTATTCCGTGCTCTTGCATATCTATTCATATGCAAGACCAATTCCAGGGAACACACCGCTGAACACCTTGCTCAGCTGGTTAAAAATTAATAGGAATGTCAATGCCTGAGCAGTGTGTTACCTTTTAACCATGCGCGTCGTTAAATATTCAATCGTAGGGGAGGCAAATACTACATTCCTCTACCTTTTTAGTCGCGTCTTTGTCTCGTGTCATGTTGCTTCCCTCTTGTCTTTCTTTCTCTCTCGCTCTCTTCCTCTCCTGTTGACTCTGATGCCCAGGCTTCGGCTTTAATTGGTATTTTTCTTGATTTTTGTGTGTGAAACAACAGAGCCTCACACCTCAAATGCGGTATTTATTCATTATTTTTTTCACACAGCGCTCTGGCAGCAGGACACCCCATTAGCCGAGGTAATTGAAGGGGTGACTCGCAATCCAATTAGGTCTAATTGGAGCCTTCAGAGGTAACCTGCTCCGGCCGCCGCTGCATCCTGGCGCCCCAGGACGCCGTCTTCCTCCCTGCGTGAACGCCGCCGCCACCGCCACCGGGGTTGTGAGTCAAACCTCTTGCAACAGCGTCGTAATGAAATTGTTACATTATGCGGCGCAAACAATGGAAATCTATTCATGGTGATGCGGCGGAGCAGAGGGGGCACCGAGAGGCTAATTCGGCGAGGCCACTCGCACAAAGACCGGGACATTGGGCCGGGTATAGAGCTGTTGTCTCAGGGCCGAGACCACCCCGGCAAACCTTCACTCACACACACACACACACACACACACACACACACACACACACACACACACACACACACACACACACACACACACACAATGGACACTGGTGGCCTCCTGGTCGACTCTCTAGAAACATGAAATCCACATCGTAGGTGTTGAACCCATGAGTCAGAAACAACGTAAGTGGAGCTCCAGCGTGTCTGTTTCTTCGGTCTCTTGACTCCATCATGATGTCTGATCATAACTTTGTTCCAATTGATTAATTATCAAGATATAAAGTAAAGGTATCCCATCGCACTGCAATACGATGAGGTGCTCTCCGTGGGGGGATGTGAACCCTTTTGACTTTACAAACCTCACCTGTGACCAGCGTAGTGCTGCAGCTCCTTGACTTGTTTAGGATACGGTGTATACGTTGTGGGAAAGCACACATTGCTAATACACACCATACCAGGAGTTAAACTGGGCTGAACAAGCGCTCATTGTTTCCTTTACGCAGGGCTCTTGGAGCTCAGTGCTGCTTTAACAATGTCAAATACTCAAACTCGAGTAAAACGAGCTCAAAACCCCGGATAAATCTACCCCTCTGACATGGTTCAAATGAAAGCCAAAAACATTAAACTTGTCACAGGATTTATTTCCGTTGGATTGGACGGCGTTGCCTTGGACGGCTGTTCATCATGTCGTATCCCAGCCCCTTTACAGCGCGCCGTTGTTTGAGCTGATTTTGAGACACAGGAGGAATCGTTTCGGTTTCAGACGTGAGCGTGCTGTCGCTCTTCCACAACTTGGCAGCGTGATAAAAGGCTGCAGCTGTATTTCACAGGCAGATCCCAGGTCGAACGAGGAGTCATAAGAAGCCCGTGCGTCGCCTGACGTGAAATCCAGATGTATGAAATGTGTTGACACTTGCACAGTGCAGGTAGAGTGTGCATTCTTATCTCAACATGTGCATCCCCTGAATCCCATTTCCTAATCAGTGTGATGTTTCGGTTTAATGATTAGATGTTTGACCATTGCTTATTCCTCAGGAGATGGAGTTTGCTCAGTTGTATGTAGGTGTTCAAATTTCCTTTTAAAATGAGCAATTTAAGGACTTTTCCGTCCATGTCGACTCAGAAATTGAGATTTAAAGTTCTTTCTTAAGGTAAGGTAAGGATATTTATTGTCATTGTAACAACATACAACGAAATTCAGTTGGCGACTCATCAGTCAGTACAGCAGTAACAGGTAAAGTTCTTGACCTTGAAGACAATAGTGAACAAATAATTCTTGACACAATGTCCTTTTAGCTGTTGCAGAACCCCAATCGTATTACACACACTTTGAATCTCAATTTCTTAAACCAACATGGACGACAAGTCTTTACGGTAGTCAATAAAATGGAAAATTTGAACTACTTATATCAAGTTAATGACAACTAGGCACACTTTAGCTGCAGAGGAATATCATGAGATATGGCAGAAAGCTCCAGATTGGCTGCTAAATGGACATTGTGGTGAGATGTGTTATGCCAGCTATACTGCTTCCAAGTTTAATGATTTTCTGTGAATTAATTAAATATGATTTCAAGTAAAATATCTCAAAAGAAGCCCTGGTGCATACATACATGTCCTGTCATCTCTCTATGGCACTATGAAATAAGAAGGCAAACCAAACAAAATGTCTGCATGAACATACTGAGTTTAACTATCTTACTAAGGGAACTGAACTGTGTCTTAAATCTACTCGTAAGCACACGCATGGAGGATCCGGACTCATATTACTCCTGAAACCACAATATTTGCACTTCTCCTTGTCACAAATGTCTTCATAAAGTGTCACTTTCACCCCCAGCATAGACGGCAGCGCGTCCCACATGACATATCCTCATCCTGATGATCCCCTCTGAAACATCTGCGATCATAAGGGCACACGAGAGGCTCCACCGATGCACGTGGAGCAAGAACAAACGCACTTTCCTGGATGAGAACAGTGTCAGGTGCCCAGGGAAACGCACACCAGCGGGGTGCTAATGTTTCCTCTTTAGGGGGAATCCGCCGTGTGTGTGTGTGTGTGTGTGTGTGTGTGTGAGGAAGAAGCAAACGAGTGGGGGTAGTCCCTTATCTGATTGGCCACTGGCCTGGCTTGGAACGTGATGCAAGTAAACACAGGCTCCCTTTGAAATACCGAACGCACCATTTGCAATTCTAAACATCTCTGTTTACATTTACTCATTGCAACCTGGCCGTGTGTGTGTGTGTGTTTTCTGTGGTCAAATCAGTCAAACCAAAAGCTCGTGGTTAAAAACCGGGAACCTTTGAACAGGCCTGTCGTGCTGAGAAAAGACGGAGACGTGAGAGAAGAGAAAGACAGACACAGGATCTTTGCAGGAATATACTGTTTAAAGAACCGTCATCATAATTCACCTCGGAAATTGAATTGACAGGAAGCTGTAAAGCGTCGAGCACATTCTCGGAGCAGAGTCATGAATCAAAAGAGCTGCGCTCGTGAGTTCTTGCAGGATTTTACAACAGTGAGGGTGGACACCTGTCATTCGATAAGTATAGCTCTAACACGGGGTACTTCACCTGTGGCAAGCCCTCTACAGAATGATATAAGGGAGGACAGGAATGTGTACTGTGACGGATTCTCTTCTTTTTATTGCTTACTTCTCTGTTTTTGGGCCCGACTTGTTATATTTTTTTTATCGGGGCTCTATTACTTTCACCGGTGTACGAGTAAAATGAACCAGTGCCCAGCCGGCACATCAACTCATCGAGTGGAACAGGAATAAAGATTTCAGCAATTCAGATTAATTAAAACGGCTTCTGGGAACGCAATTACCAACGCAAACAGTCCTCAGACCGGGCTCATTGGAATTCCTGCCGTACAGAAACAAGCGGCTTCTCACTCCGGCGAGGCAGATAGCAGACAGACAAGCTGTCAGGATCGTTATTGTCGGCACTTCATCTCGTTAATTTGGTAGATGGGAGCGCGAGTATTTGCCCTGTGGAAAACTAACCCCCCCCCCCCCCCCCCCCCCCACACACACTCCTCTCTGTCCACGGAGAAACCAGCCGAGCAGCAAGGCAGCCAGGCCCACACATAGCCTGCAGTCATATCAGACCCAACAGCCTGGCTGGAGTCAATATGACCGCGGGCGAAAAAATTGTGGTGGAGCTGGTCCCCCTCAATCTGAGACCTGGCTCGGGCAGCAAAAAAAGAAAAGAAAATATGAGTGAGCTTCTCCATCATCCTCTGCCTCATACACACCAATGCACATTTCAAAACTTGCTCTCACTCAGCTCATGTCAACTCTTTCCAGCTCCTCTATCCCACTGCACCAACCCCAACTCTCTCAACCTCTCCTTGTTTTTACTGTAAGATGTACATAGCTTTTTTTTCCCATTAATATGTGAAGGCGAGTGGTGTGTGTGTGTGTGTGTGTGCATGTGTGTGTGTGGCACACCATTCTGACAACCAGATTTGATTTGACAGCAGATGCTCTCTCTTTTCCCCCTCTCTGCTGACCCTGCAGAGCAGAATGTGGAGTGGATTTGGGCTAAAAAAGAAGCTTCTTTATTTACCGGAGTTTGGTGCTTGTTATGAGCCTCGCTGCTCCTCGAACTCCAAAGCTCACCCGACATTCTCCACCGCTCTTTTGTCTTTCTTTCCTTGGATGCTGATCAAAAGTTCAATTGCGGCAATTTGGAGAGAAGTGATGATTAGGAGTCCACTGCGGAGTCGGTGTCGAGCGAGGAAGCGCCTTTTGTCTTAGCACACGCACGCACGCACGCACACACACACACACACACACACACACACTTCTTTCTATAAAAATAAACCAATACTAGCAATTGATTAATAATTAGAATATATCAGCCATTATTTTGAGGAGGTCATCCACAGGGTCAGACCAAGTCCCGCCCTGTTTTGTGTATCCACCCCTATTATTATTCATTTTGTCAACTGAATATTTATGACTAAAACACACACATTTCAGGCAAAATGCAAGCGCTCCCCACGTGGAGCCCTGCTTAGACATCTCAAAGAGAATACGCGAACACAGACTGCTTTATTGCGGTGTGTGTGAACAGCCCTGTCAAACGTCTGTTTACCGTCTCACGTTCCCAGAGGCACAAACCTCTCGACGGAGGCTACATCTATTTTTCCTGCTGAAAGATGTCTTTAAACAACAGCGTTTTGCAGTTTCTGCTTTTAAAAAAGGCAGGATCGATGTCAGCGACCTCAGAGGACAAATTAGAGTCAAAGTAACATCGCCCTGTAAGAGACGCTGTGTGTAAACAAAACCCCACAGTCGAGATCTAAATGTTTCTACATGTCCCTCTCGTGGATAGAGCTCGTGTTAAAGCAGTAGTTTGAGAAATACATTATTTATTTTACCAAGAGTAGATGATAAGATTTATACCACTCTCACGTGTGTCTGTTTTAATACAAGCAGCCAGGAGACTGCTAGCTTAACTTAGCATTAATACTGCAAACTGGGGGAAACAGCTAGCTTTGTCGAAAAGGTTAAAAAACAAAATCCACCTGCCGCTTCCTCCTAAAGCTCATTAATGAACACATTATTGTCTGTGTTTCAATTTTAATAAACAAGTTGTAGTTTGTAGGGGCGAGCCAGAATAGCTGTTCCAAGTGCGCTAAGCTATGCTAACTGCTATCATATTTAACGGGTATAAAATGGTATTGATCTTTTCATCTAACGCTCAGCAAGAATGCCAATAAGAGCGTTTCCACAAAATGTCAAACTATGCCTTCTTAAATCTGAATTAAAGAGGAAGTGAGGAGTCTCAAGGTGCTCTGTTCTAAACCCACGTGGCTGCAGGTGATCTGAGTTTAGGAGCCCAGCTCGTTTGTTGGTCTCCCTCCCAGCGAGCACATCACTGCAGATCACTGCTTCATAGCCCCGGCATCCCAAATATAGATTTCACTGTCGTCTTTAAGTATGCAAAGGATCCGCCTGTCTGCCGGGAGATGGACGGCTCACTGCTGCATTCCAGGCGTTCTCATTTTAATACCCAACTTGACGCCGCGCTCCGACGTCCTTTTGTCACCGCGCTGAGCCTCTTGCCGGCCAACAAAACCTCCCCCAAAAAAGTCAGTTATACGGCGGCAATTGATGCGACAGGCATTTTGTAAGGTGATTTCTATGGGAACAATCCTCAGGAACATTTTCATTTTCAGCATCAAATGGGTAAAAAAAAAAACGCAGCGGTGATAATTAGCACTGTGTGTGTCGCTTAATATGTGTGTGTGCAACCTAATTTAAAAGACTTCAAAAAAAGCCTGGAGTAAAAACACTTTTTCGCTTCTCTCTCTCTGCTGTCAGTCAGCATTACGGGCTGTTTTTGCCTGTTGTATTTCCTTTTGTAATCTAAAGCACCGTCCTTTTAAAACGACTCCGCTAATTACTTTATTTAATCGGGCGCCGGCCGAGGAGTTATTTTCCTAGCCCGCAGCTAATTTTGAACCTGTAACAATAGCTTTTGGAATATCAGTTTAAGATAAAAAAAAGCTTTTATAGTTAATCCTGGAGGCTGCTATATCTATACATTTCAAGTCGCACTTTAATGTGGACCCTTCAAGATGACGAGGACTCTGATACACTTTGTATTGCACCTGAGGATAATCTGGAAACCAATGCAATTAGTGTGACTGCACGCAAAACAAGGGAGAGGAGAATATTTAAGAAAACAAGTCACAGTGTTCGATTCTTTTTGACTAAATATCTCTGTTTTCTGACCCACACCTGTTCCGTTCCTCTTCCTCCCTCTTCTTTTCCCCCCGTTTTGAATCAGAGAAACACAAGCACAAGGCAGTAAATTGTGTTTGAAAGACCCCCACCCTCGTCCAAAAAAAGAAGAAAAAAAAAGACAGGGTTGGGGGTTCAGTGTCAGTGGAGGGGGGTAAAAAAAAAAATCAAAGTGAAATCGGCAGAATACGTACTTTCAGAGGCTGCGGCACAGTTGAACTGAGCAGGGCCCAAGTCCTGTGAAAAGAAATGGAGACAGCCTGAATGCAAATTAAATCCCCCTCATTCCAGCAAATATTGTCTTAGCCATTAGTGCGGGCTTGACTAGAAAGGAGTGGTCCCACTCATTGTCGCTCGGCCAGGGAGAAGTCAGGGGAAGAATTCTATTCAGTGGCCGTCTTGGGGGCTCGGTGCACTTGGGCGCTTGTTTGGTACCATTCAAACGCCACAGACCGTGGCAACAAAGAGAGCTTTCAGCGTACCTCACTGTAAAAGCATGTGAAAAAGAAGAAAGGAGGTTAGAGAGGAGGGGAGAGAAAGGAGGTTGGTGGGGGTGAAGTGGAGTTTGTGTGTGTGTGTGTGGGGGGGGGCACTGGAAAAGTTTAGGTGTAGGAACTGGGCCTGTGAGTTGTTTTTTAATCGTCCGGTTTATTTTGCAAGGTAGGATTCCAAAAGCACACACACACACACACAGCTTTCGAGCGACCCGCTTGGCCTGTCTTCAAGCAGCACCCATGAGAGAGAAAAAAAGAGCCATTTCAGCACAAAACCATACCTGTCTTGTCTCCTCTAAAGCTGTTTTGTATTTTCGATGCGTCTTACAGCCGGGCTCTGCTTTGTGCATCATCTCTTCGTTCCTGTTTTGCTCTGAAACTTCCTCATCAGGCGCCACTGACCCGACGTGGCTTTCATACACGCAGAAGACAAGTCTTTTTCATTTTTTTTTTTAAGCCAGAGCACATATATATATGAACCACCCACTCACCCTTTTTATTTTTCAAATTCCAGAACCTTCTGCTGTAGCCATCGGCTCGCAAACCAAACACGACTGTTCACGAAGGGATTATTTGTGTTTGGATCCCACATGAGAAAGTTCAATCTGCGGTGCAGGCGCTCACCGAGCCAGCGAGGTTGCGCTCTGCCACAGGCCCGGAGATCTCATGGAGCTCACACGCAGGAGCGAAGAAGTCGGTAAAGAAATACCGCACAGGTTTGTGTTTGTGTGCATAGGTGGAGCCGGGGCGTGTGCACAAAGGCAGAATAGCCCTTGGCATCCCAGGTTTGTTTTGACTGCTGCGTTTACAGCTGCTGCAAGCGGGCGAGGAAGGGCCCGGCCGAAGTTAAACAACCAAATTCTACCTTTTCGTCCTCGTCTTCTCTTTCACTCTTTCCTCCTCTCCTGTCTTCGGAGAGATGGCTCCCGGCCAGCCAGCTGTATAATCAAGCCCTTCATTTCTACTTTATTGACAGATGCTACTTCCCAGTCTTGGTCGGGGCAACACGGTTTGTTTTCTCGAACCTTTGGGAAAGATTGAATTCCACGGCGGGGTGATGTATGCTTTCGGAAAGGCTTTGTTAACGTTGGACTACAGCTGCACGGGAGAAGTGCTGGAATGCTTTGCTCCGTTTTGTCAAGAAGGAGAAAACTTGGAGTGAGCGAGAGAAAAAGTGTATAGAAACTAATGCAAGCAGAATCGCTCATCTACTGTATATTATACAATTTGGTTTTATTCATTTCTAGCAAAAGTCCTGACAGGATGTTTTGCCAATGCTCATGTACAGTATAGGATTGTCAAAGTCTGACCGCTTCTCTCTATTATGTATATTAATATCCATATTAATGAGTTTCATTTGTCACTTTGATTTTCTATAGGAGGATTATGCTCTAATGTTTGCAACTACAGTTCCCATGATTTGGGGGCTCTCAACAGGATTCTTGACATTGCAAAGCTTATTTATTTACATTTTGGTAGAATAAGCACCATTTAGCGTAGCTATTAGCCGTTCCTGTTCGTAGTGCACCCATGGATGTACTGACAGCTACCACTGTAATACTTTGATGGAGAAGACAACTTAAACATTCTCAGGGGAGTTCTGAAGTGAGAAGTTTCTCTTTTCTACAATTTCAATGCGGATTTATAGACATTTATTCACAATGGACATTGACGATACTTATATAATTATATACATGAGAAGAATTAGTCACATGTAAAATGACTCCCTCCATATATCAACGCGTCTCGGCCACTGCTGCAGTCCCAACAACCGACCATGTTGGAGAACCAGGCGCCAAATCAGCAGGACAAACAGGAAGTAACTTCCCGTAGCTTTCAGTACATGCACCTGTCCCCTTTGCCTCACGTCCCTGCATAGATCTGCTTGTCAATGTGCACCATCCTAAAAAAAAATGTACGCGTGATGGCAAAAAACACCCATCACTTTTCATTCCAGTTTTCTTTGTCGCCTCTGCTCTGTATTGTCATCTTCTTTGTCAAACAGCACCCTGATCATTTCCCATGTGCTGCAAAAGCAACCAGGAAAAGTTTAGATTTGGCTTTTGCGCGTCAGCCGAGAAATCGCTCACGCAAACGGAGAAAGGCGGAGGGTGCCGAGACAATCCGCAGGCGGCGGAGGCGGCGGCAGGTTGGCGGCGCTGACGGATGGGATGGAGAGGCCGACTCCTTGACTTTGAGGACGGTATCTTCTATCTCTTCCTGCCAGCCTGTCGGCTCCCTCATCCAACGGGGGCCTGCGTGTGGTTTTGTGGGCGGGACGCGCTTTCACCTCACGCAGTTGCCGGGAAGATTGACGCACGTGTGCGACACACACAGTGACAGGAGCAGTCGAACACAGACACACAACTCATACGTTCATGTTGTTTTCCATATGCACGAACGCTATCACAGGCACAGGTTTGTCACCTCACCTACCGTCCTCCGCTTGAGGGAAGGGTTTGTCCCCTCAATGGCATGCTGTGCTGTCCTGGGAAAAAGACAGATGTATTATTATCATTATAAGTAAATTATACCTGGACTCTCGCTACATAAACATTTCTTCATCATATGATCTAATATGTGTCTCGACATGGCTGTTTGTGGTTTCAAGTAATTTTTTATTTTTTTAAATAGATTTTTTTTATCCATACTGCTTTTGCAGCTGTTCATTAACCCACCAAATTAAACAATTTAAACCTTATATATAGAAGTAAAAACATGAAAAGTTTTTAATTATCAGTGTCGATTTGCAATACCGATTTCCAGCGCAGAGCTTAAAGGGTCATTTCCCGTTAATTACAACGCGGGTCTCATTTTCATAGTTGTGGTTATCGTTTCTGTAGTTAATTAATGCCATCTGGGAATGTGATGGAAAAAAACACGAGGATAAAACACCCGAATGGTGTAAAAGTCACTCAGACAAGTTGGAAAGAAACCCACAGGTCAGACAAACCTATTGACCTTTTTTACAGCCGACGTCCTCAGAAATAATGGGCGTGCATGTTGACAACGGAAGGATCTGGAAAGTCAATTTGTTTATGTTGCATTCTCGACCCTTGGTGGTGAATGTTCTTGAAAGCAGGGACTGACTGAGGAATGTGATTGAATATGTATAAATAAAGGCTGAGACCAGATGCGGTATACAGATTTTTGGTTACTTGTATCAACACACTGTTTCGAGGGACGATCATCAACATGCTCTAGCTTTCAGCTTGACCTCCGGCTCTTGTGTCTGTTGTCTCGTTGGATTTGGTTGATGAGATGTCCCCGTGTCATCAGATCTCATTTATTACTTGATGAGTTTCTATCGCAACCAAAACAATGTCCAAAACTACCCAACGCGGGGGTCTGGTAAACCAGAAGCACGCACAAGAACCCTGCACGCTCACGGTGACGGAGTCTGGTTTTTAAATTGCAAACCGAACGTTGGTGAGAAAATGGAATGAGGTGCAAGATTCCAGAAAAAAAGGGCTTGTTGACATCTGTGTTTTTCCACTTAGCAAGAAACTGCCAAAACACAGGAGCACCTCAAAACCACTTCCACTATGCACGGCTACTGTGGCTTTGTGTTTTTTTTTTAAATTATACCCTGCTCCGTAAATGCCAGCGGACACCGGGTTTGTCTGCATATTTCTAAATATGCCTTGGGTACAGGTGTGTGGTGGAGACAGCCACACCTGGAAATATAACCAGGACTATTTATCCTCTCTCTCTCTCTCTCTCTCTCTCTCCCCGCTTGCCTGCCGGCCTCGACTATTTCCCCTCCAGCAATGGCAGGATTATGTCTGACATGTTTAAGGAAGTGGTTTTGGCAGGCGGTGTGGAGGAGGACAGCAATCAGACACACACACGCACACACACATACGCACACACATACACACACACACACACACACACGCAGGTGCGCGCACATTCCTGATGCCAGCCTTGACTCAATAACCTTGTATAGCGGGGCAGGTTTCGACGATGTGTCTGTCTGTCAAGCCGGAGCTGAAATTAATCTGCGTGTAAAGAGAGCGGGGAGATGAGGCGGGGAGGATTTAGCATTAACTCTGTTATCATCACAGATGTCAGGCGGGATGACAGGGGAGGGCCGATGCTGTTGGTAAACCGATCGCCGCCGCTTGATTCCGAGCGCAGGGGGGATTAGCCTCGCCACGTCTAATGGAGGTGTTGGGACAGGTGAGCTATTTATTTACACTGAGAGTGATGACGGCGCTTTTCTATTTTTCTTTTCCCCCCCCCGTGCAGAGGAGGCCTTCGCTTGTCTCCTCCGGAGCTGCATTTTGTCTGCCAAGAACATGACAAATGACACTTAGGAGGAAGAGGAGAGTAAATACACGCCAGCTCTGGCTTTGCGCGGCCCCGACCAGACCGGCTCCGTCTTGCGTTTCGAGACGGCGGAGCCAAATTCCTGGAAAATGACTTAATTGCGGGGTAGATTTCCAAATGATGATTCGAAAGGCCAAATGACAGACAGAACAGAAAAGAAGAAGAAGAAGAAGAAGAAGAAGCAGCAGCAGCAGCCATGGGCGGGAGTCTCGTATGACTGCCTGCTTTTCTGTACAGGTGAAGTCACTGAAGCTGAGGTAAAGTAAAAAAAAACAAAAAAAAACAGAGGGGATAGAGGAAATAGAGGGGAAGCAGGGATACCGTCACAGGTTCTCCCAGCAAGAAGTCAGATGATAATTGCAGACAAACGTGTCCAAGACGAGGGAAGCTGTCTGCAGCCGACATCCTGTGCTTTCAGCTGGGTTTTTATCCCAGAGACGGAGAACAAATGGCAGGAACTGGAGCGCCGGGACACGCTGAGGGGCTCCTTGTACCTGCTTTTAAGTCGACGTGCCCGAACGCGTCGGCTCCTCCGTCATCCCCCCGGAGGTTTGCTTTTTCCCCACTGTTGATTCAGACACAGGACGCCCTCCATCTCCCTGTACCCACAGCCCCACCATTCATCAACTTTTATATGAAGTCACGGGCTGTAAATCAGCGGTCTAAAAAGGAGAGGAGAGGGGAGACAGTCACAGAAGTTCAGAGCCTCTTTGAACGTCTCGCATCGTCACTAACAGGTGTTTTGATTCACAGTGTGCGTGTTTAATTGGGGGCATTTCTCTGGTTCACATGAAAGGGAAGGTGATTTGATATTTTTTTTCCGGCTGAGAAAGAAGACACAGGCGATGTTTTCCTCTGAAAGATGCGTTCCCGTCCCACTGTGAGAACGTTAAACGTTCCCTTGTGTGGAAGAATTAGCATAGAGCTTAAGCAACCTCATTCAGGCGCCTTTCAGGCGTTTTATAATTTTTAGCCACGCTAGCAGCCGACTGTTGACAACTGGCTTCCTTTCCATGACATTTTCGGGGGTCCCCAGAGGATGGATCCTAATAACGTTGGTCCCTTTAGCATTTGGATTCAGAGGTTAATATCTTGACAGAGATTGTAGGGATTGCTGTCAACATTCAAGGTCCCCAGGGGATAAATTCAAATGAGTTTGGTTATCCTCTGAACTTTGTATAGACATTCATGGGTCCCAGAAGATGAATCCTAAAGACTTCGTCCTGACTTTTCCATTAAAGCCCCAATGTGAGGTTGATCTTGAGAACTATTGGACAGACTGCCATGACATTTGCAAAAGATGCTTATGTTCTCCAGAGGATACATCACAATGAGTTGATGGGGATGCTCTGACTGTTCATTAGAGGTGGGACTACATCATTGTTTTCTCAGTCACAAGTCTAAATGCTTTGTTCTCAAGTCCCGAGTTGTAAAATTTGAGTTTCACGTCGTAAAGAAGTCATAATGAGCTCTTCAGCAAATGTAATGCCATTTGAGTCTACTTCTATAGTTCTTGGCCTACACGTTTTGTTGACATGGTTCTCTCTGTTTGGTTTGTGCGTATTTGAGTGTTGACTTGCTGAGAATGAAAAACGCTAACGTTGATTCAGGAAATGACTGATCGTGGGCACGCTTTTTGTATAACTTTTTCTTTGGGCTTGGGGGAAGGTATCAAGTACTTTCAAGTCAAAAGGCTCAAGTCCAAGTGAAGTTACGAGTCATTGATGGTGAAGTCCGAGTCGGGTAGCAAAATCAAACAACTCTCTTCTAGAAAGATAATAACCACACTCACCAGTCCTCTGTGATTGCCCATTTGTCCTGTTGCTTTTAAAAATGTTCCTCTCTTCAGTTACACTAACAGCACGCCATATGAAATAAAATAAACTAATTGCATGCTCTCAAAGCGAGCTATGTTGTAATGGGGTGATCTTGTTCTATTTTATGGTCGTTATTCTTGGCATTGTCTCCTATTTGTGATTTATCATCTAATGGTAATAGATTGTGGTTCTGGTAAATACCGCAGCTGTCCGCTCAGAAGCGCGTGTCCTGGACTGCTCACCAGCGAGGCTAAAATAAGTCTCGGTTTGTTATGCTTGTTTGAACAGAAGCTGTGGCCTCTTCATTTAGTGGTTTCCAGCAGAGCTCCAGTTTTTTTTTTTCCCCCTCTAAATATAATCCTGAACACCACTACCTCATCCTACTCTACTTGTGCCATTGTACTAACTGACCAACCCAAACACATGCGTTTTTACATTTTTATTTACTGGGGGGGCAACAAAAAAAAAAAAAACTAGGAAACTTCTATGGGACATTAGTAACTGACAGATTTTATTTTCTCAAAGCCAGACGCCAGTGAGCAAGCGGTCCAATTCATCATCGAAATCCACTTCTTCCAGCTTTTCCTCACAAATGTGGGAATTGTCCAGCGTGTCAGCAATGTGTCACCAGCTCCACTGCTGAAGTCATTAACACCAAGGAGACCTCTAAAACGGCCTGAAACAACACATACGGGTTTATTCCAGCGGAGCGAAACACGTGGTGAGACGAAAAAAAACGAGGAAGTGTTGAATTCAACAAACCGCCGTACATGAAAATTCATTTCACGAGTTAAAAAGCTGCGATGAAAAAAGAAGCGAAGAGCCAACTAATACCTTCCGCTTGTCAGCCTGATAATGCAGTGCTCCGAAAAGACGGTGCTACTTTAATGACCGGAGGCGTGGACAGATTATATGCACACACACCAAAAAAAAAAAAAAGCTGTCAAAACTGTTGCCAGAGCGCGCGCATCAGCAGCACCTCATCTGTTTTCCACTAACTCGCTGAAAGAGAAATCACAAGTCCGTGTGTCTATTGCAGCAGATTGAACTTGGCGGATGTGTGTTAAACCGGCCGGGCCCCGGAGAACCGAATAATGACTCCCGGTCGCCCCTCTATCGCTCGGTGTTGGAGTGCGGAGCAAGGGGAAGTCTGAATGGAAGAAGAAGAAAAAAAAATCTTCTGTCCAAACAACGGTCTGCTGCTGTCTCCGCCGCGCGCCCTGAGCGTCTGTCATCAGTCGTCCACATTGTTTTTGGACAATTGGCACTAATTTGCCATCTGGTTGAGGGAGCCTTTGTCGTGCGGGAAAGGGAGCATTGTGTAGCTATCAATGGCGAGTCCACTTAGGGAGCCACCGGTGGACAGAGACAAATGAGGAGACAATGCTCTTTATCTCGGCTCCGCTCTGGTTCACTCTACTGGCATGACTGTTTATCGGACGTTTTTTTTTTACAAAAGTAGAGCATGTAACTGTTATGTTAAACCAGATTTACATGAAAGAATCAGCAGATTTTAGAACACGTCATTTAACAAAACATTGCATTTGCTTCAATTGTTTATGAACGGCGGCCCAGGGAGCTGAATGGACTGTAGGTAGCCATACAGAAAACACATGAATACAGACAAAACATAATCAAATGAAAATGAAACCTTCACAATTTGGCGATACATATGCAGATTAACTACAAATGCATTGCGGATGGAGAAAGCGACCTAATACAGAAATGTGCTGCAAAAACCAGACGATACAAGCAAAGACAAGTTGCACAGAAGTTGCAAAATAAAGTTTCATGGGGTTACAGATGCATTCACAGACGTTCATTATTTGTGGCTCATGCCTTGACTTGCTGTGTGTGACCATATATATTTGCTATAACATGACATGCACAATGTGTACAGCAAGATCAGAATGTTGAAACTGAAAGACACCAACATCTCAGTCATGTGCTTTTCTGTATTTGGATGCATTGACTGAATTTTATATAATTTATATGATATATATTTGCACTGAGCTCTCAGGGCCACCGTAGGTTCTTGGTTGTTGAATATGTCGGTAAAGCAGAAACAGTTTCTCAAATAGCCCCAAATCACAAACACCGTGGGTTAAAACTTCCTCCAATGCAGAATGCCCCAAGAGGTGAAGAAGACCACGAAAGTATCTTCATAGAGCAATAGCCACTTCTCTTCTTGCCTCAACTTTTTTTATTTTTCTGCCCTCCTCCTCCTCCTCCTCCTCCCCCCTCCTCCTCTCTCTCTCTGTTCCGTCCTCCGGGGAAAATGCACAGTGATGTCACCGCAGCTGAAAGGGTAACAAAGCACCGGTGCCTCTGTTGTTTTTCCAGTTTGTTTACCTCTCTGTGTCTCCTCCTTCTCTGCCCTCTCCATCTCCCCCCCTGGTTTTTGTTGTGTATTATTACCACCACCAACACCACCACCCTCTTCACTACAAATCCATTTTGCAGCCCGGCCTGGAGAAGATGAGAAGTGGTGCTCTCTGTCCACAAATCAATAGGCCTTACCCACCTTTGAGTCAGGCTGCAGAGGCAGCAGCATCACTGTATGCAGCTGTACAGTATGTGCAGTGGAGAGGGAAAGAGAGAGAGGGGAGGGAGGGAGGGACCCAGGGGTGCTAGCCAACCTGTCTAATGCATTATTGAGGAGTGCATCTCAGCCATCAGTTGCAGGTAGAAGGCTGAAATAGTCTTATTAGCTGCTGCAGACTGTGGAAAACACAACTGACCGCAGCTGAAATCCAGTGTATGTGAGGCAGAGGCTGATGTTACTTTATGTGGGGATGCTCTGGGATTTGTCTGACTCTGGAAAAGTTGACCGGCATTGAAATATTGCTAAAGAGTTATTTTTTAAAAGAGACAAATCATCGGATTCTCTCATCAGGGCCCTATTTTTCATACCTGGCTAAACAAAGTCAGGCAAATGTCCTAATCTCCAGTTTAAATTAGCGAGATGATTGACATCAGGCTATCTGGGTTTCTTCACGGCTGATCCGCGCTGAAACGGTCTCGTTAATTCTAGCCAGACGTCAATCCTCTGGATAATTGCGCGTGTCCGTTCCTCTTCAGAAGGGATAATAATCGAGCACTGACACCACGATCTTCTAACAGTACAATGCCAAATAAACTCAGAGGAACCTCTTTTTATTTCTCCGATGAGAAGCAGGAGATGATCATGAAGACATATGAGGAAGACATTACCTTAATCATTCACAGCAAACGCGTTGTGAATATTCCAACGTTTTTGTAACATTGTTGCCGTGAACGCAGCTTAACTCCGCCCCGCTGCGAGACATAAGCGCCGCAAATATATCAGACAAGTTAAATGTCAGTGTTGGGAAAATGTATCCGCAAATTTTAAGTGCTTCATCACCCAGATCAATCAGATTATATTTACGAATAAATATATACTTATGAGGATATATGTACTGTATGCGCGTATGAACCATGTACTATATGTATATACATGTATGTGTATATTTCTATATAACTAGGAGTTTGAATATGTGTATGGGCGGATCAGTATGTATGTATTATTCATAATCAGAAATTCAATCAATTGAAGCAGTGAAAATACATTGTGTGTGATTCTCTGTATTCTCATCATGAGTCCACCTTAATCATGTTCTACAATAATGATATGTATGGTGTACTAATAACACTGTCATATAATTATGAGTGCTTTCAACACATCCATAAGTTTCTTAAGCGCTAAATAAACTTAAGAACAGCGCGGCATGAGACGGGCCGTGAGACGGGCGATGGGCTGAGCCTGTGGGGATCAGTGTCCGCGGCTCGAGAAGCTCTCGTAAATAAATGATTCCTTGAAGGCAGAATCTATAGCGCCGCGTACAGGAAGTCATCCTGATGTGAGGACGTATCTTGGCGATCTCAAAGAACTCTCTCCCAATAAAACTAATATAACTAATATCGCTCCTTCATCAATGAGGAAGTGAGCTGCCTTTTTTGTCCGGTGGGAGTGGCCAGCTTATCCAGTGAATTTCAGTTAGCCTGCCCGGGAGCAGGTTTACATTTTTGGCTGTGTTGCTATGGTGATTTATCTAAGCTTGCTTCGAGAAACTGAATAAGCCTGACCTACGTCATCTTATCCTGACAATTAGCCCGCTAACTCAGTAAGCCAGGTATGAAAAATAGGGCCCAAGCTGTAATATAGTGAGAAGTTGTCAGGTAGCAGATTTCCGTTTGACTTTGACTGAGAGGAGGTTTTTGAGCTTGTTTTGAGAGAAGTTCTTAATAGAAAGGGAAATTCCTTTGTCAAAACAATATCTTCATTGTCTCGCTGTCTATGGATCCATGTTTTATGAAACCCCTTCAGAGTGCTACAGCAGATTCAAATATGTATCTACTTAATTCGTAATGTGTTGGATGCTGTTTTGACTCCGTAAGCACGGGTCCTTTTCATTGAATTTTCAATAAACATCTCGCCCTGAGGTTGCGCTCTTGGAAAAATAACCTCTTCAGGCCCTGTCAGCGCGGAGATGCAACAGCATACTTAAATATTCTCAACCAAAAACCCAGAAAGCAAGTTTAATTTGGAAAGTTAATTCGCACCCCAGTGGGTGTGTAAACGATATGAAAAACCAATGAGCATTGACATGCCATTAAAAATACATGTTCCCAACAGAAGCATGTGATCCAGTCACATATTAATGAAAATATGGGTGCAATAGGCTAAAGGTCTGACATGTCATTCAAGTAATGTTTAATAAATGTGTTTATATTGCAGGGATGATGATTGAAATTCAAACAATGCTACGCCGCCATTCAAAAATAAATGGCAGTTACATTCAGCATGCTGAGCGTGAAAATTAAAAGTCAGAAACATTACTGTGGTTGTCCTTTTCTCTTCTGTGTTTTAGTGATAGTGAACAAACCCCAGCAACGCTTTGACAAACACAGCCTTAGTTAATATTAATAGCTTACACTCAAAAAGCAAAAACGTGCACTTTGTGTATGATCCAAACAATGTCAGTATCACTTGTAAAATAATCTCATGTAGAGTGTGTGTGTGTGGGGAGGGATGGGGGGGGTGTCTTGACAAATCAGACCGGTTTGAACAATCCTGTCAATTTGGTTTAATTGGTTTGTGGAGTGTGCCGGAGCATGTGACAGCGTTCACCAAATGGCATTTTCATAGATCTGAATCCTGACATTCCTCCATAGGTAATGAACAGAGCTGCGTCTGTTGGCATGGAAAGGTCCCTTTTGTCAAAGCGGGATATGGTCTCTCCTTGTTAAAATATGAATGTGCAACTTTGATCAGCAATAAAGGCGCAGGTGTTGCGCTGTCTTCCCCGTCTACGTCGAGTAGCGCTACAGCGCGGCGAACGCCACCAACGTACAAGCACCGCGTCTGTCCGATGAGCGCCGCGGTGAAACCTCAGTAATGTGAGGCTGATAAGACTTACAGGAGAGAGCTGTTTTTATCTAATTAGGCAGAGCGAAAAGGGAACTTTAACTGGGGCAAAGAGAAACCAGGCCAAACCCGCGTACATTTAATACCTGATGCTGTGAGACAGCGCTGTAATTGCACCAGCTAGCTAGCTAGCCTCAGGACATGCGGCGCAGATCCACCTATCCTCCGATCGCCCAGCCGGGTTTTGGGAAGAGAAGGCACACAATGTCGCTTAATTACAACTCGCACGACTAACTTAATTAAAATCTCCTCCGCCTCGCATGCTTGATGGTGAGGCCTACAATTTGATGATACAGATCCATGAAAGTAAAACATGTAAAATGTTGAGAATAGGCCGACAACGGTAAAGAGCTTCCCAACAAGGACTGGAAGACTCTCTCTCTCTCACATGCAACATGGCGGACAACTTGAAGAGGACCTGCTCTGTACATAGACATAGCATAAGGTAATTCATAATTTAATTTTCATAAAAACATACTTATGAGAATTATTTCGAATTTCTGCCAAAAAAGCCCTCTAAAATCCTACACACTGTTCCTTTTCAATAACATGCTGTTCAAAATCAATTCAAATGGACATATTTGGAACACGGTGGGCCAACTTCAGCTCACCCAACATCTAGTTAGTAGCAGGGAACCGCCGATGTAAATCACACGACTGTAATTCAAGGAGAATATTCACGGGCTGCAGCATGACTGAACGTCGACAGCCGATGCCGACAAGTCCGACTGCATTGCTGCTCGCATTTGTTTGTCCGTCGCCACCACAGACGTGTCACATCCAATTACCAAAGAAAAGTGAACTTAAGTGGTATGCATCTGGAGCAACCGCCATTTTACAAGCATACAAACATAATATCATGTGAATTGATTCATTGGCCCGTAACACAATCTCTTATTCACATGCTCAGACGCAGGCAGAGAGGTCTCTCTCTCACACTCACACTCACACACACACACACACACACACATGCTGCTGCTCCACTGAACTGTGCATCCCCTAACAGAGCCTCAGAGTGGTATAGTGAGTACTCCTCCAAAGCACTCCTGTATTTTAAACAGCAGCCCATAGTGACATAACTAGACACAAAGGAACAATTGTTGCCAGCCAGTGATACTGAAACTGCCTATTTCATTCCTTCTATACATGCTGGACTCACCACAGTATTAAGGCAGATTACTATCAATGGCTTCAGTGTATTATATCTTCAGTCAGTGGCCCCACATGAAACGTTAGATTCTGTGTAACCTGCTAAAGCCGGTGTCCGAGACCAGCAGATGACACCGGTAAACTGTATCCTCACTGTCCACTTCAACTCAGCCAGTAGTTCACAGTAAAGCTCTGGATCGTCTCACATTCCTTTGCGTTTCTATAACACTGCAGGTAACGTGTATACAGGCGGCGCGGCCACGCCCTGAGGCTGAACCCGGAGTGACCTGATAACTGCCTGCCAGGTCAGGGGAGTGAGCTGTCCAGGAAGTGGGTAGTTGTCCTTTGCCCCGCTGAGCAAACCCCGATTTAACTGCCTTGAATCTGGTGCAATTTAGAAGAAAAGCAAATATATCCCATGATAGGAATGCAATGCAGGTGGATAAATGCTCTTTCTGATTCTTATTTGACCATTTGCGAGACACAATAGGAAATGGTGATGCGCACGCTCCCATTTTGCTTCCAGTCGGACATTTCTAAAGCTAACTTGTCAATACGATCATTTTTGGTGTCTTTTTTTCTGAATTAGACTTTCTTCCTCTCAGAAAAAAATGGCCATCACTGATCATGGCACCCACCCAGTTTGAAACAAACGCCTCTATAGCGCAGGGCATGGAAGAGACGCGATAACCTCTGCATCATAACTTCTTCCAGTCCAAATGATAACACTGATATAAGGCGAACTTAAGGTCCAACATCCTCATTCTGTGCAGCAGCCAGAGTCAGAAGGCATTGTGATGTATTAAGGAACACAATTTGTGTGGACCTTTCCCTCTCTGCACGGTGGTCTCCGGCTTGAACACTAAGCAGGCCTGTGGAGGTCCAATCCTAAAAAAAGGGGCCCATTCAATCAATCTAAGACGGCCAAATATAAATAAACCTGTATGATGGCAGCGGTGGGTGGCTGGGCAGCGCTCTCGGGGCGGGGAACCGCGAGCCTCGGGGAAATAGAGCAAGAAAAAGCAAGCAAACCGTGACCCGAAGTGATTTGTACCTCTGGAGTAACTTCACTGGGACCCTCGGGGTGCCATACAATGCAGCGTATATTGGATTTGTTTACACCTCACTTGGCCTCAAAGGCCACCACAACGGGTGGTGGTAGAGGGAGGGTCAAAGACGGGGATCATGGCTCCATTTGCAGATTGAGGGCGCGGAGGGAGAGAGCTCTGCCTCTTTTTTTTCTTCTTCTTCTTTTTTCTTCTTTTTTTTGGGGGGGAGCGCAGACGCGAGGTCAGCGGACTCGGGTCTCGATTCTCTATGCTCCAGATAAGGGGAGGAGGGATGGGGGTGGGCTAATAACTGTTTTGGGATCAGATGGAGACGAGCGCCCGTCTCGCGGCAGACGGGACACACGCGGAGGCTTCAGACACGACTTGACTTGTGGATCACATTAATCCCATCGGTGCAGCTTAACTCTTAAATTGATGTCAATCTCCCTAACCGCGGAGTCTTTGTGAAACGCGGAGTAGACACGGGGAGGTGGCGGTGAGGAGAATGACAGAACGTGTGGTGAGACGCTGTAATGTGATGAGCGGCAACAAAACACTAGCAATAGCCTCTTCGTAGCGTGTATTGTAATTCTTAGAAATATAAAAACTGGAAACCCTTAAATTCAAAACGTTTAGCCTCGGCTCACCAGATGACCAGCAGTCTTCAGAGTAATGACTGGACCGTCTGACAATGTTGGTCGTGTACAGCCGAGGACCCGGCCGCTGTAGATCTGTGTGTGAAGCGTACATAGCCAGGGAAGCAGGGAGCTGCCTGCCAGCAAG
The DNA here is from genome assembly GCA_038501785.1 of Myoxocephalus aenaeus. Lineage (NCBI taxonomy): Eukaryota > Metazoa > Chordata > Actinopteri > Perciformes > Cottidae > Myoxocephalus > Myoxocephalus aenaeus. The sequence goes on from JBAMJR010000140.1 coordinate 2,552,953, forward strand.
CAGAAATGCAGCTGCAGGGCTTAAGGATGAATGCATCAAGTAGATGTTAATTGGCGGCCCCGCTTTCTGCCACTAGTTGAACTCCTCCCCCTTTTCCCTCCTTCCCTCCCGTCCTCCCGCTCTCCCTCTTTTTAAGAACAAATGCCACATTCCTGCCATCAGTTATCTGCTCTGCTGACAGCCCCAGTGGCCCGTGGAGGACTCCCCCCCTGCAACCTGTCCACTCCTGGACAGGAGGCCTGTTTACACAGCGCTGATTGGGAGCGCCCTGCACTGCCCTTCTGACCTCAACCCCCCACCACCCCCACCCCGCTCTTTCTCTCTTCTCCGTCTTTCTTTTCTGCATTCCTATTCTCTCTCTGCTCCCCCCTCAGTGGTTCTTGCGCCCTCGCAACCCACCCCTTCCCTGGTCCTCTGAAGCACCCGCAGTGGGACGGGGGGGCGGCGCTGCTCTGCGGAAGCCCAGGCAGCAGCGGAGGTGTAAATCAGTCATGGTTTTTTACAGGCCTTCCCTTAAGTGAGCCCAAGGGCCATGGTGGGTCTCAGCAGTGGCTGGCCCAGATTCGCAGCTTATTCACAGGGAAGAAGTTACTTTTGTTCTGCGTATAGATACCCTGTTTCAACACTCCAAGTTCCCCTGAATAAAAGGGATTCAGGACCGGACTAATGTTTCATTTCATTAAAATGAAAAAAACAAGGTGGCAGAGGAAACTGGATGGGAGGAACCTCTCAGGAGCGTGATGACAGGTACATGGGAAGCTTGATTGGACCTTTGGTGGTTTAAGCATGATTCAGCTGATGTGTGAAACATTCTGAGTTTTGAATGTGAAGGAAACCAACACTTGGCCAGTGTTTTTGTAAGTCAGAGTTCATTTGAGATATTTAGTAGTTCTGCGCAGCCACTTAAGCAGAGATCAGTCACAGTAATCAACACTTGTCAACATCAGTTGGACTAAATAACAGGAACACCTTTTCTATTGCAATGCAATACAACAGGCCTGCAATAAACACTGCACTTGTGAAGGCTATGAAGTCATTTTTTAGGGTGTACTTGACGGCTCTGTCGCACTATATTGCACCGTTGAAAGATTAGCTCTGTATTTTGGGATTGCTGCTATTTCAATCAATGATAATTCTATCTTATTTTATTTTGAGCAGCACTGTGAGGCTGGACTTGGACAGCTGTTCTGAGCTAAATGCTAACGGCAGCATGCTAACATGCGCACTAATGTCATGCTTATGTCTAGCAGGTGTAACATTTACTACGTTCACCATGTAAGTTTAGCGTGTTAGCATGCTTTGGATCACCAAAGTTGCTAAAAAAAAAAAAATATCTAGTTTACAGTACTGAAATGCACGCAGAGGGCATCGACCTCCTCCTGCTAGTAGTAGCATTAGCTAGCAAGCATTTTGTGCTTTTTGTAAAAATTTGCGTGACAATCCATAAATGTTGAATATCTTCATAAAATGTGATGGTAATCCTTTGAATATTATTTCAGACTGGACCAAAGTGGTGGAGTGACCACTTTGGGATTTAACGTGAGATTTAACGTGTGAAGACAAACTTCAGATATTTGATCACATACATGATCAGATTGCTGATCAGACGATAGTGCATAATTTAATGTTCAACGAGCCGCACAACATTGTAACTGCTTATGAGAAGTGCAACCGCATTTCTGCTGTATTTACAATGCCATAAAGCATCTGTGTTTGCCCTGCCAGACTTCAAATGAACTGTTAAAGACTTTGAAAGCAAGGGCGTGTCAAAGTGGAGCAGGGGTGAAAAAGAAAGAAAGAAGAGCGAGAAGGGAGGGGAAAAAGGCAGATAAGGAGTGGAAGGGGGAGGGAGAGGAGCAAAGAGACACAACTGTACATCGGGGTGGTTTGTGTCGAGGGGCCGGGCGCACGCCTCTGAAGACTGGGGCCCCCCGAGCCTCCAGCTGTGTGAAGGGTTTCTCTGGAGCTTGTCATCACTTTGGGAGGAGGCTGCACGCGGGCGGCTAATATCCACCAGCAGACAACACTACACCTCACTGAAGAGAAAACAAGGGAGGTGGAGAGAGAGTCTGAGCTGCCTTCAGTCGTTTATTTATAACCCTAGCTCTAATTCTAAACCAATACATTTATTTTAAGTTAAGACATTTACGTTAAGAATTTCAAGGGAAAATGTTTGATACCAAATTCTTGTCTGGATGACACCAGACAAACTCGGCAGAAGATTGTTTGACACTACATTTATCTAATGGCAACTGATAACATTTAACCGTTTTTAAATAAATAGTTATAACTTTCTGGGAATCTTGGCTTAGTTGTGTTTCTACAAGTGAATGTGGTGTACAATTTAAAACAGTTTAAAATCTCTGTCGTTATGTTAATATGTTTGTGTTCAGCTAAGACGCAGAACAAAAGTTCCTTTTGAAAATCAGACTGCGGTTGACCAGGAGCCAGTTGTTTCTGATTCAGCGACGTCAGTGATGACAGGAGGAGGATCTCAACGCTGATAGGCTTTTGCGACACAGCGTCACGCGGAAAAATGAAACGAGTCGAATTTCGCATCGCGCCATGTTTGGTGTGAACGCAGCTTGAAGCAGCAAAAGCAGCAGTAACTCCTCTGCAGTGGGAGAGAGGGTGGCAGTTCAGTGGGAGATTAAAAAATGTTGTTTGTTGATTTTATTTTGACCTTCCTAAGGTTTGAGTTCTGTCCCAGTACCCAGTCTCACTCATTATTAAGTGCCAAACGTTCATGCGGCCCCTCAGTGATTGCTAGTTGACTACGTGTCATACGATGTAAATGCTAGAGGCCTATCGTCACTCAACACTTTGAACAAAAGAGTTGACAAGAAGCACTGCAACCAATGACTAACACATTCATTTGTTTTCATTACCCACTGTTAGGCTAGTGTTGTGGCAGTTTACCATGTTGTTGGGGTGTCCCTCTTATAATTATCACTCCAGTTAATCTGGTCTTTACCGTGTCAATTTTGTTCCAAGGAATTAAATGTGTATCAGAGTGCAGGGAGGCCAAGCACCAGACACAAGACCACAACATGTGGGGGATGGTGTTGAGAAAACCTTGTCCACTGTGTGATGGATTGCTTGATCACTGACAAATGTGTCAAGTCTGTACGTAACGCATGACCGCCGCAAAAAAAAAGCCAATTTGTCCGACAAATTAGGATCCTAAAATAGTTCATGACACTATTTTAAGACCTTCCTTTCATTTCAAATAGTGTGACAGTTTGACGTTTTATTGTGCAGAAAGCTTGAGACAAGGTCAGTCCATTAAGAATCATGAAAATGACAGATGATGTCATTATACTATTCTCAAATCAAGATATGCAATGGAAACAAATGAAATGATGTGACCCTCCTGGTTGCAATATGTTCACTTCTCTACAGATAAAATAAGATTTCACAGCTGAATACCAGATTAAATGACTTGTTTAATGGGGTGTATTCGTTGTTGTTGAGGAGTATGGTCGCTCATGGCATATCGTAGGTTGAGTGGGTACACGACAGGGTGGAATGGGGGGGTGTTGTGGTGGGTGACCTCAGAAGCAGTGACCCAGAGTGAGTCCCATGTCCCCTGGTGGCCCTGCCCCACTCAGCCCCAAATTCCTAAGCAACCTTCGGACAGCCTCCTCTGCAGACAAACAGCAGGGTCCACGTTCCATTTAGTGAGCTTCTTAGAAAAGTCTTTTATCTTGTTTAGCGCACACTGCCCCGTGTTGGCACAGGACCAACACATTCATGCAGTCACACGCGCACGCGGGGGTACGCGCACGAATGCAAACACACAGATTGAGGTTTAGGTTACTGATTCACAAAGTGTTTTCTAAAGCTCTCATTTACCCTATTGGTCTGTCATTAAATGCACTTGAATGAGATCAGAGCAATTATAATTTACAGTGCTTGATGGTAAAAGGGAAAAGACGAGAAAAGAAAACAGCGAGTGGAATAAAGCAGACAGTGCCTTCATGTGGTTGTGCTTTTGAAAGCCCCTGTGAACCAGAGGGGGGGGGGGGTGTCTGAATCTGCATTGCCTCCAGGGCTAGAATATCTATCTTATATGCAGTTTTCCTAATGGTCATGGAATTTCTGGAATAGTCTGGAATTTAGGGAGGCGTGTGTGGACCGGAGATGTCAGAGGATTTGATTAAATTTGACAAATTGCGTGGGAGAGTGATGGGAATCTTAAACATGTATTGTATTTTGGGACGAACCAAGAAGGATAAAATCATTTCAACTGCAATAGGAAACATCCTGTGTCATAATAAGACATACTTATATGGCTCTTTAAAAAACTAACATTAAATATCAATCAGGCATGGTTAAGATGGATGGTACATATTAGACCCTTGATGTGGATGAAAAAGCCACCAAAATAATAATAATTTATCCTCCATTTAAATTGGGAAAGTTTTGAAATATCTAGCATCTCAGAGTCCAGGCAGTCCTTTTTTATTTTTTATTTAGTTAGTTAGTTTGCTTACAACAACAAAAGCCGTGCCAAAGGTAGCATATGAATAGAAAATAAAATGGGACTAAGAACGGACCCTTGAGGCACACCATAGCTCAAAATGGCATCAGGCATGTCATTGCAACACTTTCTCACTCCCAACTCCTCAAATTCAGACGCTTGGTCAGACTTAGAGATGAGTAACTTGGTTACGTCACAAAACTACAGTAAAATAAGTCAACGTGTTTCTCACACGGGACACAAACGGTGGAAAGTCTTGTTTGTTTTCCCCATACAACCGCTCCTCCTTCCTGTCCTACGCAGACTCTCTCGCTCCATAAACTCCGTTGCCCCGCCCGTTGAATAATACCAATGGGTTGGTCATAACCACCACAGCAAATTTGATAAAAGCAATATGAAGCAACAGAGCAGCAGAACCAGATAGAGCAAGCTGCTGTTCTAGCATGTCAGCGAGGATCATTTCACCCGCTGTATTGAAAGCCGAGCTAAGATCCTGCAAAACCAAAACCTGAGTAATGTTGTTTTTGGAATCAAAACTACAGAGATAACCCTGATCTACAGTACATCTGTGTGTGTGTGTGTGTGTGTGTGTGTGTGTTTTACTGCTGAGTATTTCAGACCAAATCAAACAGTCCTGCTCTACACGATAACACCATAAGTTGTACCAAAGTTGAATGGACGCGATTCGTCCTGGAGCAGAGAGCACACACTGATGTCATGTTGTGAAATGCTAGAGGGGGAAAAAATAGGCGTGTGATTGGGGATGAGGGCTCTGACTTTGCCCCGTTGTTGTCTGGCTAATGTTTAGAGGTCAGAGGCAGATAAAGGCCTGACTGACAGTAAGGACAGGCCTGGTGTTGGGAGGGTCAAGGGTCGGGCCTCCGCTGAAACACCCCGATTTATGGCTCCTCGGACTGGGTCAGGAACAGGGCATTGTTTCTGGATGTGATCATTTCCATAACTGTGTGTGTGTGTGTGTGTGTGTGTGTGTGTGTGTGTGTGTGTGTGTGTGTGTGTGTGTGAGGGAGAAAGAAGCTCTCAGAGCAGCTACAGAGTTTGTGTAATCCTTAGGAGATCTGGATGGCTCTGTGTGTGAGAGAGAGAAAGAGGTATGTGTGTGTGTGTGTGTGTGTGTGTGTGTGTGTGTGTGTGTGTGCTTGAGACAGAGACGTGGTGTCTGGAAATAGCAGCGCAGAGGCTTGCTCTGCTGTTTGCCTTCCCAAGTTTGATTTGACATCCTAATTGCCACATGCAGGAACAAAATACTCTGAGGTTCCCCAAATTGAAGTCGATGTTGAACCAAGCGGGCTATGTTTAGCGGCCTGGGCTATCTGTGGAGGGCCTACATTTACTGTCGCTCACTCTTCCTCTCTATGCTTCTGTTTCTGTATTATTTTTCCTTCTTCTTCCTCTTGTGTCTCCTCCTGAAGGAGGAAATATGGAGACAGAAAAAGAGAGAGAAGATTGACTGGAGGGTGCCGGCACCAGAGGAAAGTAGGTAGAAAGAGAGTTGAAGATAGAGGGGGAGAGAGAGGACGAGCAGCAAGAGACAAATTGGAAGATCACTGCTTTTTATGCACCCCTCCAGTGAAACTCCCCAGCCAGGCCGAGCACGCGCACACACACAGAAGCGCACTTCTTTTTGGTTTTTTTCCATCCCCTTCTACCCCTCCCTCGCTTTCTGTCTCTATACACCCTCTAGCAACAGCAGCAGGCAGGTAGCTGACAGGCAAACTGAAGCCTGGCAGACTGGAATAATTACACGCGGCTGTCTGCGTGGAGCATGACAGCTCTACCTTCAATTAAGCCCGCAGAATGCATTTTCATCACCCGCCGAGAGCTCCCGGCCTCGCCCACCAGCCTGCCGTCCACCACGCTGGGGCACGGAGCTGCAGGACGGGACGGGAGGGAGGTGGGGGGGGATGAGGAGTGAGAGGAGGGCGACACACACACACACCCTGTTGTCGATGCAGCATCAGCCTGCAGATTACAACTATTAATGAGCGCCAAACGCGATCAGCGCAAAGCCTTTTCCGTACCAGTCAGAAAGTGTGTGTGTGTGTGTCTGTGTGTGTGTGTGTGTGTAGGATCAAGCTACACGTGGAGTAACAAACCAAAATACTGACAATTAACCTCTGATCCCAGCTTGACGCTGCCCGTACCCGACTCCTGCAGCCGCCCCCTCCTCTTCACCAAAACTGAGCCATCAAAGGGTGACAAGGCTCTGATGCTGATGAGCGGTAACAACAGAGGCAAAACGTTGGGACAGGAGTCGGCGCTCGCTGACAGTGGATACACACTAGACATGCGCCGTGGCTGCATCACGGCGAGAGAAGGAAATGCACTTAAAGAGATTAGGATGAGAAAAGTGGTCGTGTGGAGTAAGTAAGAAATAAAGTAATGAGGAAAAATAGCCCGCCCTGCAATGAAGTGCATTAAGCAGTTGACGTCCCCTCTCTACTTGCCACTTATATTTATTTTTGTGTAAGGGGTTAATTGTGAATCTGACCCCTACGTTCCAGCCATAGCTGCGGACAGAACCGCAGATCCCGGGGAGTTTTTACCTCACAAAACGGAACATCGCTTACATTTAGCGAATCTTAATTTACATTTAGAGTGATTACCCCCCTCTCAGAGCTGTTGTAAGGACTCTCCTTCACTTGGCCCTGCGAGAAACGCTCGTTAAAAACGTAAACGGCGCAGGTAATCCAAACCACGTGAAAAACCGCCATTTTAGGTACACCGCAAGGTCACCGGATGCTGTTGGAAAGTACAGAAAATGCATTTTTCTGATGCCTGAAGTCGACCGGGCCAGCGGGTGGAAACATGAGACGAGGTCAGAAAAACGAGAAAACAAAACAATCTGGAGCGTCGGTTCCTCTGGCTTGTGTCAGCCCTGGATTAGGATGTACGAGCCTGGCCTCCTCCACCGCGCCACTTGAGACGAGCGCTGGAGTATGGATTGAGCAGCAAGGTCAAGAAGGTGTGAATTAATGGTACAGATAATCAGTGGGTTTACTGAGGCAGCCCTTCACAGGCTCCCTCCCCTGCTGTGCAACCCCAGCAGCCCCTGGCGTACTCCGGGCTCCCATGGCAGCAGGGGTAAACATGTGTGTAAATACTACTTTTTTTTTTTGCTTTGCACGTGCACGAACACATGCAAAGGACAGACACAAACTGTGGGCATGTGCACGCAGCTCCCACACACACACACACACACACACACAGAGACACACACGCATAATGGCAGAATTTGAGAGGACTGACAAAAATGCCCCGGGTAAAATGAACTGAATCCAATGAGATGTATTGGGAGGATGGATATGTAAAGGGCTGCGGCTGACAGCTGCTAGTGCTCCCTCGGTGGCTGGTGCCAAATGACAGGCCTGCAGAGAAAGGTGCGTTTGATACTACAACCACGACAATCCGCCAGATCTTCATTCCCTTCAGTCTATTTATATTCCGTTTTTGCTAACCTCGAGTCAAAAGCATCTCGGGCTGTTTTACAAGCTCGCATGTGAAATGCAGTTTGTTTCCTTTTTGCGGGCTCTGAGTTTATTGTCTTAAAAATAGCGTCGACTTTTGGCACTTTTCAAACAACAGGCAGACGTGCACGAATACACAAATCTCGCTTCCTTTCGCCTCCCTTTTCACTGCCCCCCCCCCCCCCCCCCCAACATGTCTCAGATAAATATTCAGCCAGGAGTGGGGCTAACATGTTGCATTGGGCTCCTTGAGTAGAGAGGACAATGACTAGGTCCACAGTGCCCCTATTAAAGCAGCAGCCTCCAGGCCAGCGGATTAGCCTGAATAGGCTGTGCTCCCCAGGTACTGGATTTGGTTTACATTAGCCAGCTTTGCCCTTGGCTGCCACTGCTAACTCCTGTTCAGGTCACTTAGCTCTGACTCGCCACGCACTTTTTTTCTCCTTTTTGCCAGCATAATTAGAAAAAAAGAGCTTTATTGACATTACTTTGCGCCACAAATATGTTTGCTGCTGTTTTCGAGGAGGCACTTGCTGTGCAATTGTCTGGGCGGATGCTCGGGAAGGGGAGAAAGTGCGAGCGAAAGAAGAACATGTCTCACTTTCCTGCGGTCGTGTGTGCGTGACAGTGAGGGGGGCATGTAGCTCAGGGCAATGGGACCACTTTAAATTTTAAACACAATTTCTGCTTTGCCTCATTTCAATGCAGTGCGGCTGGAGGTGGAAGCTGAATGCATAAAATTGACTGCATGAAAAGATAATGTATAATAAATGTATTCCTGGTTGGGCGCCGGTGGATCGAATCATTGATTAGCACTGGGCCCGCCGCTGCTAAACATCCTTGTTTCATACATATTTCATTACGGCTCCGACAGTGGCTGGGTCTGCTGTCGCGGGACGGTGACAGATGTCCATTAGTTGGACCGGTGGAAGGGAGGTCCTGGTAACCCGTACCACCCCAGATCTGGTGGCCCCATCTGTCTGGCTGCGTGGTGACCCCTTCCTCTAGATTAGGCTTCCTGTCCAGGATGTCAAGCCTGACTGAGAGACGCCAATTCTTTTTGTTACAGCTGCCTGCATGGCCTCAATAAGTCTCTATTTACTTTCTCTCAATGTTTACCCTTCCTCCTTTTCTGGTTCCTCCTGAGCAGAGCGGTCGGCTGCAGCCGCGACTTCTTCGCGACTGTTCTGCAGGGTGAGGGGATCTCAATAAATTTCAATGAAGGGACTTATTTCAAACAATAGACTCTAGAAGACGATGTTTGGTCAAACCAAGAAAGACACAGAGCTAAAGCAAGCCTAAAAAGAACTGCAAACAAACCACAAAGGTTTAAGTTCACTTGGTCCTGTTTGACCAGAAGAAATGAGCCTTGCGGTGGAGGCCCTTATCGGCGGTATTCCCCGTGGGGAAGGACTTCCCATGGTGGTCCTGACACTGAGGGCAACGAGCGGATAACAACATGGCCCGCAAACACAAATATCCTGAAATCATAGCCCCCCGAGGGACCTCATAATGTCTGCACGAGGACTCCACTGCTACGCTAGAACTGTCAAATGTGCAGCACTTGAAACATTCTGTCTTTTCCTCACCTTCGTACAATACGATCTGTGTGACTGTATGGATCCCTCCGAGATGTACGTCGTTCTTGTTTTTCCTGTTTCGAACCCTGCGACTCCAGACGGGAAATCGGATCAACCAATCAGCCCGTTTGTTGAGATTTGGGAGGTGTGCGCTAAGACTTCCCCATGAGCCTCTGCAACTCGTGATTACCCATTCCACCCTTCTGTTCGTGGATCCACAGAGACGCTAAATGTGGGCCTTTGCGGGAACTATTATTTCACCATCAGTTGAAACGCTTCCATTCAAATGCAGGGATTGAAGGCTTCACCCACTGCCAGTTTGGCTGTCTACTGATATGTCTATTTCAAAGGAATATGCAAAGATAAGTTATTCAGGAAATAATGTGTGTCTAAGAAGTGTGGAAATAACGGCCACTGCACGCCAGAAAACAACCAAAACATCAAACTACATTGCAATTCACCCAGACTGACAACTCCTGAAACTTTTGTGAACTTTACATCGGCTCATATCACCGCCATCGTCCTCAACATATGAGGTAATTTGCAACTCTTTCCGTGGAACATGTTTCACGTCGGGGAAACAATGTCGTATGTCTAATGATCTTCTTAGCATTCCCAGTTCAAAGAGATGCTTTAGACACATGTATTTTCTCTTCAAGCGTCTGGGCCTTTTTTTCAGCGTGAATGCAATTTGTCAGGTGAAGACGAGGAAAAAATGAGGCCAGCATATGGGCCCCCCCCCCTGAGTGTGTATGTGAACGAGTATGAGAGAGAGAGAGAGAGAGAGTTTTTCCCCCTCTCTTTATTTTGGGGAACTAGAGCGTCGTCTCAGCGCTTCGCTATTCCCCACTAATCAGGTGCTGCCAACCTGCCAGCCAAGGCGGGACGCGAGGCCTTTCAAAACACTCTGCTAATTAACAAGCCCCCAATGCATCCCTTCCGCTTTTACAGCGCTAGCACATCTGCCATAGAAACTCCGGAGAAGAAAAACTACATTATCGTCAGCCTGAGTGGATCCCTTCACTTTGCACACAGCCTGAATAGATGTGTGTCTGTGTGTGTGTGTGTGTGTGTGTGTGTTTGTGTTGTGTTATGTGTATGAGCGTCAATCGTAAAGGTGCGCACAAAGTTCTTCACACAAGCTCCCGATCTTTTTTTTTCTTCTCCCTTGAAAGTGTTGGCTTTGCATTGGTGCGCTAGCTTGTGTAGACATTGGCAAGGCGTCCTGCATCTATCAGGCAGCTGAAAAGCATGAATAGCGTTCCCACCGTCTTAATGACTGTTTACATGTCCCCAGTGCAGATTAAAAGATGTTGCTGGTGTCGCCTGGGGTCTTGCTGCAACACATCTTTGACAACCCTCTTGCATGATTAACTTCAAAAGTGTTTTTATTTCTTACGCTTTCTTTGAGCATTAATATCGAGGTGCTACGAGAGATGAAATAATCAGGAACTAAGAAAGTACTGATTTTGTAGAATCAGTTGGATCGGACTCGAACCCCCTCCTCATTCCCCCTCCCCCGTGCAAAGTCAGTGTAACGTCCGATTGAGCCCACGAGTGAATAGAGCCGGTCATTGTCCGGAGAATTCACGGCAAGCGAGTGGGCGTGCTGATGCCGTTTATATCATGCGGCTGGAGTACAACTGGAGAAATACAAACATCCGAGGAGGAAGAAGGGTCATTCACTTGAAGACGCCGAAGGAAATGTCTGACCTGACAGACAACAAAACCCCCGAATTTCGTTGCCGGACCTTTTCAGTACCAAGCTATTTTTAGGCTTCTGCTCGAAAATGTCATAACTAAAAGGGTGTATCTCTGCAACCACTAGGGCTATTTGAATACTTTTGGTGTTATAATAAACAAGAATAATGTGAGATTTTGTTTAGATGTGTAAATATCAGTCTATATGTTACTGGTTAAGAGTAAATAAAGATGACACACAGCAAAAATTACAAGTTTTCAGGTCCGCCTAGAAAAAAATCACTTTCAGGATGATTATTTCTTTTAAATGATGCATTCGTAAGGTCTAGACTTCTCCCAAATCATAACACAATATGTGAACATTATCTCTGCAAAGTTTGACTTTGAAAAAGTGAATTTGAACCCTTAATTTGATGTGCAGCATCAATATATTTTCTTGTGATTTATATGTTGTTTTTTTTTGCAATACAAAGAAAAATAACCATAAATGGTTCTATGGTGTTTAAAAGAAACGGCGAGAAATTCTGTTGTTAATGACCAAATTACAAACTAGGTATAACCGCGTCACGACCTGGCTCCGCCCAGGCGCCACGCCAACCCTGAACCAGAAATGTGTGAAAGGGCAATTCTGGACAATGTCCAGGGTTCAATTAAGAAAAAGGCTTTAGTGACGAAATAGTCTGCATGTAATCCCAAACCCCTTTCCTCACACAAATATTGACTTTAGTTCAAACCTCGGTTAAACTCGTGCTCACAGGAGTTAAGAGGACTTTCTTGTAAAATCAACACTTCTCATGTGAACTGTGGGTAGAAAAAAGAAAAACCCCTTTTAACATGGAGCGTGATTTACACAGGACGCTGGTCTTTGAAAACCCCTGGAAAATAGGACAAAGCAGCCACAGTGAGCATGTTTACTTTGGGAAGGTCTGCCAGGGCTCTACAGGATCCATACATGCAGTCCTTCTGGAGTTATGACTATCCAGGCCTGGAATTCCATCTCCCTTTGCGTTTGCCAACCAAAAGCCCGCCACGGCCCAGGAGATCCTCTCAGCTCATTTCCTCTCTGTCAGAAAGCCATACCATGCTCTCTTTCTGCCTCTGACGGAGCCTCATGTTAATTTACTGCTACCACCATCAACCCCCAGCTCGTGAAATCGTCAATGAGCAGCTCCAAAGTCCTGAAAATGAGTAAGAGGTAAAAACTATTGGGAAGTGAAATGTCTCACGTTCAGAGGATCATCTGAAAGTGAAGTTGCTGAAGGCAAAGTGCAACTTTAATTATGCAGGATAATGTTGAACCTTTTGTTTTATAGGGACTAATTACATAGTCACTATTTACTTGGCCCTAGGAGTTCATTGAATGAAGTAATACAATATTCAGTACTTGGTTCTTTCCTTGCTAAATACTAAAAAGTAACATTTCATAGAAATTGGATGATTTCTTAATTTGTATGGGTGATAAATACTGTGGTTTACTGAACATTTAAAAATCACTGTGTGATTCATTCTTGATATATATTTTTTTATACACATGTTAGTAATGATTTTATCTGATTTTGAGCTGTTCTTTATACTTTTGCAGGTCAGAGGTCAGGATCCACCGCTGGCAGGATTTAGTGTCTTTGGGTCACGGTCATGTCTCCTGTAGGTTTTCTTTTTCGGCAACTTTCGCAATAAATTATTTCTAGTGTCTTGGCTACTCCCCCTTTCACGCTGCCCTTAATCCTGTGTTCTTTCCAAATAGTTTACATAACCCTATTATTAGTTTTGTTGCATTGCATACATTTTAATTCACTCTATACCTTTTTTTTTTTACTAGGAAGCATCTGCTGCTTGTTTTCACAGCTTACCCACCTTTGTGTTTTCTTTGGTGTGGCCTCCAACTTACATCACCATCTCATTAGCCCCACTAGAGTTGCATAACACTTAGCTAACTACAGCTCTGCAATATGTTGGTAAATGATGCCAAGAAACACAGCTTGCTTGCTTTTTTTTACTCAGAGAAAGTTGTGTGTGAATGCAGTGAAGAGATCCATACAGCAATTGCAACCACAGCAGGAACAGCGGCAGAGAGTGTGGCAAGTGTGTTTTTAGTTGAAACCTGGGCCTTAGGAGTGTAGACACAAATGTATTTTCTCGGTGGGGGGAGACTTGTTATTCTCCCCATCTACAACGAGGAGGCCTGGCAGAAAAATGCCAATCAGGAGGTAAGTCTGAATCCCATCATCCCTTTCCTGCCTAGAACACCTTCACTTTCCATTTGCTTCAATATGCAAACCAAGCTGTTTAGGGATGAGGAGCGAGGCGGCTAATGAGCTGCCTGCATCAAGCCTGCAGAAAAAGAAAGACCCCTCTCCGTAGCTCAGGAGAACACTTCCTCTGGGCATGCTCAGAAATGGAAAAAAACAACACAAAAACAACAACAACAACAACAACTATACAGCCACAGCAACACAAATTGATTTGATTAACCAGTGGGAATGACAGTTATTGTGCGAGCGGCTGGGTGCAGAGCTAGCAGATTTGGAGTGCGTGAGGCGGAGAGCGTGCAGCTGCAGATGACTCGCGATGTGGAAAAGTTTACACGGTGAGACGTCAGCTGTTGACGAGATGTGCTTGACCTCTGAGTGACACAAAGTTTTTCTCTCTCTACTTCTCCTCGTCGGTTGGTTTCACTTTTTTTTTTTTCTTCCTGTGCACTGCGACACAGCCGGCGCTTCATAAAGCTGGAGAAGAAATGACAGTATGGCTGGTTGGCTCTTGCACCCGGGAGATTGGCTGGCATCCTGTACTGTAAATCAATCTCTGTGAGAATAATGATCCATTACAGGGTCTAACGGCCTCTGTTGATTGTTCATCTGCCAGAAAATACTATATGGATTATACCGTGTCCTGAGGAAATTGTGAGATGGGGAAAAAACTGGCAACATCCATTAATTCCAGAGGTAAAAGTTGACTAAAACTCTATTTAACTTCACTTCAAAAAAGTTATCGCTGAGCTAAAATAGCTTTACATTCAATGTCTTCCCTCAAGGAACTCACGTTTGTGACAAATGGAGGCAAGGGTCATTGCAAAGACAATTAAACAGTCGATTGAGTCCCTCTTGTGTAACAGGAGCAATGGCAAAATCTCAAAATGCTTTACAGTATGTGAACGTCAATGGCCCAGCTAAATTGTCCGTACCAACACACTGAACTTTTGCACTTTCCCCAGGCCGGCCAGCGCTTCTTCTTCTTCTTCTTTTTGCCTCACCACAAACCATCACAAACAAAAACACGAGAGCAGTCTCGTTTCACATAATTGCTTAGCCAGAAAATGTCCATTACGCTCTTGTTTTCCTTGGCGCACGGAGTAGAACTTTAAACCATGAAAGAAAAGCAGTGTGGGAAGTTCAAATGGTATTGTCATTAACGCCTCAACACAGTGATCATTCACAAGGGGCTTGCACGTTACGGACAATGCGGGCCTTTCTTGCTGCGGCGCAGATGGCATCGTAAAAAGAAGTGAAAAAAAAAAAAGAGGCCTTCTCTGCAAACAGCGAAAGCAAACACACAAACAGTGGTGACCCTCCGAGTCCCCAATCCATCTTTTCTCCTGTTGGGCGCTTGTTGTCCCGGTAAGATCAAGGCCTTCTCAGCTGAACTGATGATTTCATGCTGTTATGCACGCTCATTTCGGGGGCAACTCTTGAAATGTAAATGGAAACCTTTCAAAATGTTATATTTCATCCAGCTTTTGTTTTGACTTCATACTTGTGGAGATTTTCAGGGCTTTTACCAACGGGGTTTCCCAAAGCTTTAATGTACAGGAATTTATTGCTGCTCATCAATCTTTGTCAGTGCTACACAACCCTATTAGGTAGAGTTTCAGGCTAATTTACATGCACTTTTTTTTAGCCTCCTTGTACCTATTCTTCTCTATTCTATTCGAGTCAGTGGACTTTGTTTGCACTACCAATCACCACAGTGTTTGGTGAATACACAGTGCAGCATGAGCCTGTGGCTCCATTTGGTTAAAGGCAAATTGGCTAACCTTTTGAAATGGCTAGTGCTGGACCTCATCTCTCCTCCAAGACCGACGGGTATCCCGTGGATTGCCCTTCAGAAACCCAGATGTTCCGTCTCCTGAGTAATGCAGCCTTCCTTGGGCCCAATCCCTGGACGCTGGCACAAATGTTTCCAAACGGAGCTGCAGCACTTCTGTGAGCAGCTGTGCCTCAACATTTGTCAAATCTTGTCATCAAGTGACGGGAACAAGGCTGAAGAATTTGCTTGTGATTACAGCGCACACCAGCAGAGATCCCCGCACCTAGCGGCACCGGCATGACGGATTTGTGGAGCGAAAGCTTCAATATTCTAACGAGCGCTCAAACTGGAATTGATGGTCCGTCTCACATATTTTAAGACGTGTTCACGCAAAGAGCAGTTGGAGCAGAACTTCAGTTGATTAATCACTTTTCTTTCTGTTGGCTTTGTTTCAGCAGGTGAGCCCAGTGCCATGAAGCCAAGTAAAACAGGATAAACTACGGATATGGCTCACTCGAAATACCTGGCTGTTGCCAAAGGATTTTTAATGATTTTCTTGAGCAGATAATTACAGCCGAGATGTGGGACCCGAGGGACCTAACGTGCGGCGTGTCCATTTACAAGCGTCTACAGGAAGCGGCCCTGACATGCGAGGCGTGTGGAAGCTTGTATCGGGTTGTTTTTTTTAGCCACACTTGCAGGGTTGCTTTTGGGATTGCAATGTCATTCATAGGTCAGTCCACCATTTTGGTCCAGATTGAAATATCTCAGCCACTATTGATTGCTATATTTTGTACAGACATTCATGGTGCCCAGAGGATGAATCTCAAAGATTGTGTTTATTCCCTGACTTTTCAGCTGGTGTCATCATGAGGTTGACAATTATGTTTTTAAGTGAAATGTCTCTGCAACGACTGAATGAATGAATGAATGAATATATACTTTATTAATCCCCAAGGGGAAATTTGGTGTCGAAGTAGCAGCAATTTACAGACAAAAAAATAAAATATAAAAACAACAGGGATGAAAGATATACAATTAATAATAAAAAATACAAATAGCTGGGATGAAAGATATGTACAGCAAAAAAACAAAACAGTATTCATTTAGGAATTACATTAAACTTAAACAATAAACAATAGAAGTATGAATGTGTATATGATGTGTGTGAGGTGTAAATAAACAAACAATAAACAAATGGACTTCCATGGACTTTGGAACACACATTCATGGTGCCCAGAGGATGAATCTTAAGGACTTTGGTGATCCCCTGACTTCTCTTAGAGTTTAACGTATCCAGCGGACTATCTCCATATCTACTTGATTCATTGGATCAAAATAGTGTTCATGGTCCCCACTGGATGGATACATTGCAACAACTTTGTGATCCCCTGACTATTTATTGGGTACCATCATTGGGTCAAAATATAATATTTCTAATACTTTAATTTATGACCAAAATAGCTGCAAAACTACTTCCCATTAATGCACTTGTGTTTTGTCACTTGGAACCTAAATTAACCAAATATAAAAAGCAACAAGCTAAGCTCCTCCTACACAAGTTGGACTAAGGAAATTTGTAGGTACGACTCCACTCTCAACACTAACTTGAGCTGTCGGTAAAGGAGCTGATTTGTTAAGTGTTTGCTAGTGACTTAATAGAGGCTAATTGTGTGGGTTTATGGCTTTATGATCTTCACACTGTTCAAACTGACCCAGGAGAGCTTAGCTGACCCCACCATCTACTCTCTCTCTCTCTCTCACTCTCACAAATGTGCATCGCCTTCAACCCCCCCCCCCACAAACCTCCCTTTGCCAAAAAAAGGTTTTCCAGCAGTGACCTGTTTAGTCTTTCCCTCTTTCCGAAGAAAATGTCCAAACATGGCTCCAGACGCCTTCACTGAGGTCAAGCGCATTAGTTTATAAAGCGACCACATTATTTCCTGTTAATCAAGTTATTATTTTCTCCCTTCCACTTTTAATATCTGGCTGCTTTGGGCCCCGTGGTGAACATGTCAACAATTTTAATTTGAACTTTTCAACTCCCTGATTTAAAACGGGTCGAGAGCACTGCCACTGATCTCTTAGGAACATTTCAATTTATTTGGCCTTCCCCTGTAATTTATTTTTCACTTATTAATGAGAATGGAGTTTGGGAACTGTGTTGCTGTTGGAGCGGGCGGCAGGAGATTGCAGAATGCCAGCTCCGCATGTAATGGGTTGTGTTATTTGATGGGTTATCTCGAGGGGAAAACACCAGGTCAAGCTGAATGGATAAATAATTGGAGGTTGAATTATCAGACATAGGAGATTACATGGGCGGCGCAATCATTAGCCGCCCTCATTTGTTTATAAGAGCAAAGTAATGAATCCAAGCAACCCGAGACACAATGACACGGCTGGCTGTGGATCCCCGGCTGTCGCTTCTGGATTTTCTTCCTCTTCCTCCCATCTATTTTCATTCTATAATCTCAGAGAAAATTGAATGTTTTTTCTCCCCCTTCCATTGGCTGGGATAAGGATCCAGCATGATGTTGACTTCTTTTTTTGCGGCCCTTCGAAGTTTCATGAATGATTAAAAACGCTGGGCCTAGACCTGCTCATAAATAAACAGCAGGCAACAGGACTGAACAGGCTTCTCGTGGACAGGGAGAACTGACAGATTGGCTTCCAAATCATACCATTCAGCGAGAGCTAATCCACTGTACGGCATTTTTATGCAGGAGCAGCCTGGTCAGAAATCATGCATATGCACTATGGGGTGGAGAGGATGTGTAAAAGCAGATGAAAAAGCCCTCATGATGAGTGGAGCATGCCCTTGTAATACACACTTCCTGCTCTTATTTTTGCCCACACTGTGAACATGGAGGGAATATAAATGAGACGGTGTGGTTAAAACCATGCCATTCAACCTTTTCCCAATAAATAAAATGTCATCCGCATGTGCAGTTGACAGAAAACCAGAACCGCAACAACAAAATGCCCCCGAGTTCTCTCATTACCTCGGGGCTATATTATGATTTTAAGTCTTCAGTCAGTCCCTGAGCGGGTTTAGGGGTCAGTGCATCCATATGGGTTTTGTTTCTTTTTCAGCGGTTCTCCCTCCAAATGAGAGCCAAGGTGCCACAGGACGACCCTCCATCTCAATCTCGCAGCATAATGAATAGTCTGAGGCCAACCGCCCTACAAATGCTGAACTTTTGGCTTCATAATCGCATCTCGGCCAATTTACTCCCCCCGAGGTCAAGAGCTTGGAAGCAGTTTGCCACTTCAAACCAAATCACTAATGGCTAGAAATAGTCCGGGATGTTTTCCATAACAGTTGCAGGTCGGCTAATTGTATGCATTCCCGTCTGTTTGGAGGGAACAGCTGAGAGTGACCAATGCGCTGCATTTCATGTGGGCTCGTTAGCATCTGGATGCATCAGGGCTGATTATCTCTACGTTTCCTTTTCTGGAGGAGTCAAAGCAATATTAAATGACATCGAGCGAGATGAAATGAAATGCATCACGCTGTGAAGCAATCAAAATAGAAATAGTCTCTTGCTTATCACGCTCGAATGATACGCAATCAACTCTGCAAATTGAAATATATCACACCGAGGGGAATAATGAGAGCAGCGCGCGGATGAATATTTCTGAGGTATTTCATCAAAAAAGGGAAATCATCATCTTTTGTGGCGTTATCGCTGGTTGGAGATGAAAGAGAGAGGGGGGGGGGGGGGGGAGGTTCTGATTTGCTAATTGCTGCATTTATCTAACAGGTTGATGAAGCTGTTACTTCATTAGAAGCTTCACGTGAAAGTGATGATGTCTCAGTCTGCCACAGCTCAGGTGTGATGAGTCTTGAGGCCGGTGATTTCAAAACGTCCTCCCTTTTGTCACTGGGCGACGTCGCTCCCTTTCTTTTCCTGATTTACCGTATCACTCTAACCAGATTTGTGACACAAATTGGGATATTATGACAATGACCACAAGGGTTAAATGTTGTGTTCGCCAAACACTGACTGGTTCCCCCCTACTTTTCCAACCCCCCCTCCATTCTCACTCTTTTCTCTTTTCAGCCCATTATGTCGTGGCCCCAAACCTGCTAAACCCATTTCTAAATGACAGTTACTGCGTCTCCCTTCAAAGAAACCTCGAGTTGTGGATTTTCCTTGCCTAATGTGGCATCTTCGTCCGTGCAATAGAGTGGGGTGGTGGGGGAGAAAGGTGGGCCCCTCCGGAGGACAATGGCGGTTTGTCTGGGGGATGGCGGGGAAGGGGGTCAAGAATCAGAATGTGGAGGGACATTAGCAGTCAGCAGATTGATACAGGACCATTGATTCTTTTTTCCTTCCTCCTGGACATGATCTGCATTGCAAATGGAAGTTCTGTCGCATTGGCCTTTTCTGGAGTCAGAAAAGATTGGGAGGGGAGGAGGATTTGGGGGTTCCCACAACACACAGGCCCCTCTACACTCCATAACCTCACACCCCTCCCTGAAAAAAACAAAAAAACAACAACTCCTCCTCCCCGAGTCCAAGCCCTTGTCCCGGGATCCCACCACAGCTGCCTCTCCAGTCTCCCAGGACTTCTTCTCACTACTGAGGAAAGCACAACAGGCTCATTGTTCTGCAGAGAGCAGGCTTGGACAACTCTGCTGCTCCTAGGTGTATTGTCTCCTCTAACAAGCCCCATAAGGTCTAAAAGGGGAGTGCTCCAACCGAGTGGGAAAGTTAGCCCTCTGCTTTTAAAAGCCAAATAATGAGGCTGCTCCTTTTGGCCTCCGTATAGCGCAACAAGCTATCAGTGTTTAAAGACGAGGTCCACACTGGGTTATTAATTACGTACTTAAAATCTCAACACATATGATATGTGGTAATACAGCGCTGGCGGAGAGACGGCGTCAAACAGGAAAGAGATTTTATTCCTCTTCGGTGGCAGTGAACACTTCTTACCTTATAAGATATTGAGGGATGATGAACGTTAACTTGAATCGCTATAAACAGCATGTTCGGACGTCCCATAACCTGCATGTTGCAGGGACATAGACTGTATATAAGAAGTGGACGCAGCCACCAGGACGTCAGCTATTGTTTACGGACTGATGTTTTGGACCCTGGAGTTCATCACCTGATGTGACACGAGAGGGTGGAGCTAAGTACAACCAAAGATGCTCTATAACGAAGATGACCCATTACGAGCTGGTTTGAAATCCACTTCCTGTCTCCTGAGTGGGCGTGGCCACGATGGGCATGCCACCCCATTTAGAGTAAAAAATGTTAGTTAATTAAGCTAGGATATAGGCAATATAGTTGCCAGAGCTCATGAGAGTTAGAGAAAGATGTTGAATAAAATATTTACTTTGACAATGGGGCGAAAGAATCTGTCATGAACTGTGTTCACATCCACTTGTCCCATCAAGACACTCAGGACCGCCCGCTACTCTCCTAGAGACGAGGGGTAATGGCAAAACCCACATGACACCGATACAGGGACGTGACCCTCAGGGGCCCGTCTCTGGTACTACCAAACGCTGAACAATAACAACGTTTTTTAGGTGACCGAAATGTTGCAATTAACTTTCATGAGCTGAAAACACACTCTGAAAAGGTTAAAGTTGTCAGACAAAAACATGGACAACTCCCAGACCGGCCAACATTGTGGTGGTGACCTGTCAATCACAAGGTAGCCCCGCCCTAAAGCATACGCTGCTTTATGTTCTATTTTACTCTCAAAGGGACCATAATTTATTAAATAAACATCACGTATAAGAAAGAAAGAGGGTTCCAGCTGAATTTGGGGTGTTGTTACTCATTAACGGCTCCTTTATAGATCCTTCTTCTGTCAAAAGTTTCCAGCAGCATTAGGATCGTCTTCCGACTCTGTTTTTTCCGCACTGCTTTTTGGAAGGAGACAATTAAGTGGCAGGTTAATCAATGCGAATTTTGCAGTCAAAGCGTACAAAGGAGTTTCATAGAGTGATCTGGACAGGCAGACTGACAGAAAAAAAAGGCAAAACAATAATAAAGGCAGGGAAGGCCGACCGTGGACACCGCGAGTGTTCCAGCTAATAATGTCTCATCGCCTCGCACAGACAGCGGAAGTGATATGCTAATGTTTCTTCACACACACTGAGCGTGTCCTCCAATTATAGGCTCTCATGTTGCTACCGGCCACCTCTGCACAATTAGCCCCCTCCGCGCGCGACTGTTGAGCCACGTTAGCGTGGTCTGGAGGCAAGTTAGCATTGCAAATGAAACGAGAAGCGGCGTTTCCAGGGGTGTCATTATAAATTAGTGTTGCATGATGGGCACAAATTGCCATCCCTGCTAAAACTTGCATCTCCAATAAGTGCTGGCTTATTCCCCAGGAAACGCTATTTATCCCAGTGTAAGCGTGCAGCGAATCTGCTCTCAACAGGGACCGACCTGTGCATGACAAGTAAGTTGCAGGGAGGAATCCGAGTGTGGAGTTTTGGTCCCAAAACGGTCGTGTACGCAGTTATGATTCATCACCTTTGGTTGTCTTTATAAACTGATACATTTTTAAAAATCCTCCCTCTCGGCCAGGATACTGTCTAATATCTGCGTCTGGGATCCCAGCTGTGAAATGTGAGCGCTCAGCGATGGGTTTCAGCCCTCAGATGACTTGCACAGCCGCAATGTGTTTCGAATAACTGTCTGACTTCACGGTATCGACGTCAGTCACTATCTTGCTCATATCTTGCATCAATACCCCGCTACGTCTGTGAGTGTGTGAAATTAACTCTGATCCTGGGAGAATCCATTATCATTTACTTTTTTCCATGTTGATACGTTAAGATGCCCATATCTTTGTAAACGTGGATATTTTGAAATACCGACTCAGATCACTGCCAAAATCTAAAATGTTTCAACTCTACCATGACCTTTTCATACAAGTAGTGGGAATATTTTGGTTTGTGTTCCACCCATATGGCTTCGTATAATCTAATAATCAATACCCTGATGTGTAGTAAAGAATGCAAACTGATTGCCTTGTTTTGAATGTTGGCTCCAGGGATTAAATATAATAAAATCATATCCAAATATTACAAACAGAGATCTGTATCTGCACTGTGACTGTGAATGTTTCCATGAATGTGTCTCAATTGTCTGCTTTGGATAAATTGGTATTATTTGTTGAACTTTTCTATAACGGGGGAGCGTTTCTATGTTCCTCGTAACATGACACATTAAAGTGACCTTATGTTCTCAGCAATGTTCTTTTCTCTCGGTCAATGTATGTTTCCCTGCGTCAGCGATGTTGAAATCACCCCCCTACTGATGTTATTCTCAGTTTTCTTGACTTTCGACATTAATATCGCCAAAGTGGCTGATTGGATTATAAAACCATTCAAACTGCATTTGAACCTCCTTTTTGTTATTTCGCAATTTGAAAAGATCGCCCTTACTTGTCTCTTATAAACCATGGGAGGAAAGGGGTGACCAAAGATTTTTAAATCCAATTTCTCTGAAGCACTCCCTTTCTGTTAAGACTCTTTTGTTTTTTTACTTTGAACGTTTTTGAATTGTCACCTGCTCTACATTAGTACAACACTAATGTTGAATCTACCCTAATTCAAAAGCTAAACATACCATATGGGTTCGACTATGCCTTCAAGTCTTTATCTGCTTCACCAATGCAGCATGGCTTTGTGATTGTGGACCGGGGCTTAGCATATAGCCAGTCTCTGGCTGCGAGACACTGTTCCACAGTCTCCGCTGTTTGCCGTCCTAATCAGCTGCATTGTCTCGAAGACGACCCGGCTCTGACCTCGGGCCCGCCGACTTCAAGGCCGCTCCAACGGATGGCGAGGCTGTGTTTGCGGCAAACACTGATCTAAATTCATTAACCCTCCCACAAACACTTTCCCAAGGTTTGTTCCTTGGCCCGGGCGCAGCATCTGAAGGAGCGCTAGACAAGCGGTCTTGCAGCAGTCCATGGAAATCCTCGTGGTTATACGAAATTGGAGAAGGAGAGCGGGAAAATCAATAGCTTTAAGAAGCACAGCTGAGAGTCGCTCGAGGGCTCGCCTTGATTAAGTAAAAGAACTGTGGAAAAACTGTCATGAAGCCGAAGTGAGCCTTTGACCTTTCCTGTGTTTCAGCAGATCTAAATTAGCAAACAGTCAAGTGAATAAGCTATTTATTTATTTTTGCCATGAAATCAGTACATATCCTTGTTTGTTTTGACAGTATGTATCTGGCGTGTAAGTGTACAGCAGCATACAGGCTGTTAGATGTTGCTTGGATCTATTTGTGATTTTAACACTCCACAAAAAATATCCGGTTTCAGCGCTGGTCGGCAGGGCACCACAGAGATATTTTCTCAGAGTAATGCCCGCCCTCAAATATCACTCATCCGGCAATGAAATTACCCACCTTGAGGCCATGAGCTTAAAAACATTGTTTCCACAAATATTAGGGATGTCTTTATCCCCTACTCTTATCTGAGTCCTTTCTGATACGTATATTTACTTGAACGTTGAATAACCATGTAGCTGACAGATTACAAATACAGCGGTAGCTCTGCAAGGTCCTGGTTTGAAAATATTAAGTTTATGAGCTTAGTCAAAATACAGCTCCTGAGACTGACATCAGCTAGAGAAGACACTCCGGTGAAGTTGAATTGGTGAAAGTGACGGACCTTTAGCCGTCCAACGACGAGAAGCTGCTAGCTTGAATGTTTGGCACACTTCTATTTGCAAATTCTTGGACTCGCTGTGTCCAACGCTAATTTAAAGTCCGTGTGCTCACGGCTCAAATCATTTTTTGACACGTATGTTCACCAACACATTGGGCTGTTGTGAAGGTGAGCCGCGTTGCAACACCAGCAGGTTAAGCTGGACAGGAGGCCTTCATTTCTGCCCACACTGATTCTTTGTAATATTCCCAGATCGTCCCAAGGCATCTCGAACAAACGGTTTTAATCCTCTTTTGATAAATGGAAAAATTATCTGAGGATATAAAAACTATAATGATCCTGCGTCTACTGTGCACACATACTTTATATGTCACCAGCTTAGTTAGCTATAGATTCACTTTGACATAATCCTCCTGTAGGTCCTTAAAGTTTACCATGCACATGGTTCAAACATGTTCTCCTCACGAAGCAGCTGTATAATGTCCCAAGTCAAAAAAAAAACTGCATATCTGAGATGGATCCTGAAGTACAAGTGAGGGAACTTTGTGGCTCTGGGTGACTTTTGAGACTGAACTGAGGCAGAATGAGAATGTGAAAGGAGGAGCGGCGGAGTGAGATACAGACATCGGCGGGACGGGAGACTGACGGCAGCAGACAAACCAAGCAGAATAAGCATGAGGGCGGCGACACGCGCGGATGACACGGCTGGGGGAGAAAGAAAAGGCGAGATGCGGGGAGACATAGCGAGTAGTGGCATGCGTGGCGTCTAAGCCCAGAGTCACATTATGCCAGCTCACTGGGGCACCACTTGCTCCAGCAACTGCCAATGAAAAGGCCTCGTCTCCCAGTCCTCTGGGACTGATATCCGGGGGGGAGGCTGGAGAAGCGCTGCTCTCCCTGTAAGGCCTGTCAGAGGCTTTGACGGCAGCCGTAAATTTAATCCTCGGACCTGCTGGGATGCGGAGGAGCCGAGCGGTGGGAAAGCCTTTCCTACTTCAAGGACCCCGGCTGGCTCCGGGATAGCCTGCCAAAAAAGGCTTTAAACCTGATGACAAATTCATTTTGTGGCTCTGCATCCCCCCCAGTCCACCGCGGAAACGGGGGTAAATGATACCTCTGCAAACAAATTTTAGAAATAATTATGCAGACGTTTCAAGGAGGGGAGTATCTGAGGTATGTTATTTACTTTGACTGGAGACAGAACTGCAGAAAATGTCTGTGTGCTTTGCCCTTTTTTCTCCCTCATTAGATAAACAGTAAATATATTCCTCTGCTTATACTTTTTTGCCAGAAGGTTTTTTTTTTTTTTTTTTTATTCTGCCGTGTCACCGAGCCGCCGCTCGAGTGTGTGGCCTGTGGCGCTGTGGGAGTCCGTCTAGCTGGAGAGGCATTTTGAGATGAGATGAGTATGTGGAGAGACAGTCGCTGCGATGGCAGAGGAAACCGATTTTTACAGCCATGCGAAGAGAGGATTGCAATAGCAGCAGCAGCAGCAGCAGGGTGGCCCGAGGCCTTCGGGGGAGTGGGTTTTATTAATATGTTTGTATCTGAGTTTTCCCCTCCTCTTAATGTTGGGGCCATGCTAATCGCTTGGTGCTCTGACATCTGGAAGCCTCCCAGTGGAGGGCAAAAATCGTGTGAGTTTTCCACGCCGAGATTTCCGGAATATTTGAAGTGGTCACGCCTAATCTATAGAGATGAAAACCATTAAAGCGGAGGAGGAGGATTTTTTCTCTCCCGCCGTGACACGGCGAGCTTGTCAGAAGTGTGTCACGCCAGCTTTGGTCAAAGAGAAGACGCCAGGCTTCGGCCAGATCAGTCCCTCCGATTTCCATCTCGCCTGATGAATTCGAAACATGGTTTAATTCAGTGACATTACCTGTGAAATCCTTAAATAACTTATTTTTGGTTCATGTTTGTGTCGACAGACCAGCGGCATTAGAATGTAATCTGAATAATATATGTATTCTCTGTTGCATTCTTTATAAGACTTTGGCACTCGGTCCTTCCTTCTGAGCTTTCAATCACTGAGCCCCCGGGGGTTGTGGATACCTGCTCTTTGAAGCACTAGGGGAGAGAGCAGGGAAGAGAGAGTCACAATGTTGGGAAAAATCTGCCTCCAAAACACAATGTCTTCCACCGGAAAACAGGTGACCATGGATTGAAAGAAGGCAGAACGTATTTAAGATGCATTATGTAAAAGATCCCGCTCCTCCAGTCAGCGTATAAATCCTACATTTGAGCAAGACGTCTCCGATGGATGGAAACGATGCGATGTCTTGCATCAGGAGAAGGAATGTGCTCGCTGGTGATATTCCTGAGTCCTGGAGCCTGCCTTCCTCTCGGTGGGATCAGGCAGCTTCAGGACAGGAGATAAGCAGCCGCCTCTCCATCCAGATCACATTCCACCACCGGCAGGAAGCTCACGCTACCCTACAGCAACTGATAATGCGTCATATGGACTATTCCGTACGGGCTTGTCCAACTATTTCCTTGAATTGAGACAAGTTGAACACATTCATTCACAATACAACGTGTTGGCACTGCATTGATCAGGGATCTATACTAATGGTTTAATTTGCATAGGACTTTTACATCAAATACCCCAAAGTACTTTCTATTGCCTGGAGACAGCATCAAATTATGAAATGATATTGTTTATATAACAAGTGACTGCTCCACTCCTTCTGCTCCAAATTGTTCTACATAACAGAACATGTCCGTACGCTCATCTTAACTTTCTATTACTTTTTTTCATACGTTGGGCTTGTGTGCTTCATCAGATTAAGCAAACACTCCTAACTTCAGATAACTGTCTAAATGCCGAGCGTAAACAGGAGGAATTCCAACTGCGCATTAAACCCATAAAGACCTGCTCAATACAAGGAATGGGAAAATATAATGCTGTTCATGATGTGTGTTTATGAGTCGTACTGTCACTGAAATTAAGAAATAGGTCCATATGAAAGACATTTCAGGGCAATCGATGACTGCAACATGAGTGGGTCAAATCATTTATGATGTTCATATTGATATTGTAGTGTTATACAATAGCATCAATAGCTAATTTACACAAGTATTGATATCATTATTCCATATGAATACAGTTAGTTAGATCATAATTGTAACTTCTAAGTAATGAAATAAACGATTCATTTGTGACAGACGAAATAAGTAGGACTCCTTCAAAAGGAACTCGTAATCACTGTTCATACCTAAGAGAACATCTTTAAATGAGAACATTTAAAAGATTTGACAGTTGTGATAACTCATACATGCCAATTAGGAACCAATCTGTTCGGACAAGTGGATTTTGCATTAAGGTCCCACTGAGTATTGAGGAAATGTTTTACTGATTGATGCACCATGCATGTAGGCATAGCAGGTCCTGAGGAGATTCCACACAGACGTGTGGCTCTTAGACATAGCTGAGGGGAGGCGGAGGTGCTCAGGTTGCTTCAGCACCTCGCCCCACCCACAGGTGGCTGAGATGTAATTCAATACATGTTGCACCCAACTCTTCCCCGTGCATACATACGCCTTCATACACACTTAGTACATGGATGTGTGTGCATGCACAATGCACACACATGCTCAGATGTTGCTCCATGCATGTCCCTTCACAAGAGGAAACATTTCCTCTTCATCTGTTGCACTGCTTACAAATGTACAGCGTTTCAAGTGAAGGAACGTTACAGTAAGTAAACAGCGGCCAAAGAAAGAAGCTTCCACACTGACGATGGATGCAGCCGGCTACATTTTTGTCATTGTGTCATTAAAAAAAAAAATCTTTTGACTCCCTACACCTCTGCAACTATTCTCGACTTGATCATGTTTCAGTCGTCATTTGGTTGAAGGAACTGGACAGACCTGTTTAATCAAATATATTCTGAGAAAAAAAATATATTGAAAAAATATTTATTTATTTAGTACTTTAAATTATGTATTTAAATCAGAAAAAAAAAATGAAACAAATTTACAAAATGGCAACGGCATGTTAAAATGAATACTTAGTTAACATATCTAACAGTCCCTACATGCTGAGACGAGGCCTGCATACACGGACCTCAAATACATGACATATGTTCATCTCACACGCAGCAGAAACAGAAACGTGGTTAAATTCACTTAGGATTTTGCACTTTTGGGAGACATATTTCTCTGTGCTCACTGTTGACATTAAACCAGGAAGTCTTCAGTAGATTTCATCTTTCTGGGACAAGGCAAAAGAGAGCAAAAGGTTAAGTGTCTGTGACTCCTAGTGGGACTTAAACATTTCCTCCACTTTTGTTAAAAGGGTGCACACTCTTTGCACCTTGGAGGATGTTGTCTTATCTTTTCCCATGTAAGGAATGGAATAAACTGAAGACTCAATCATTAGCATGTTTGGCGAGGCTCTCTATCTACACTAGTGTTACTTCCAAAGCCAAGGAGCATATCAACCACATAGTTTGTGGAAAAATGGTCGCATTAGCACTAGCACGTTCACTGGGTGGTATCTTCCCCACTGCGTGATAGCGGCCCCCGATGCTATCAGAATTTAGGGTGATGTTAGCAGCTTGGTCTTGGTCTTTATTGCTGAGGATGCTGACTTTTTACCAAGGATGAGTAGCTTTATCCTCATTCTTCAAGTGTATGAAGACATTACTATTAACACACAAAAAAGTGAGTTGGTACTCGTGGAGCTAATGCTAGTTTAACTACAATTAGCTAGCTAGCTAAAGCTGATAAAATATGCTCGCGAGAACATGAAACATTAAGCCTGCTTTAGCCTACCCTTGTCTGAAATCAAAGTAATTTTGTTTCAAACATTTCAAGTCTTAAATCTGCCACCATTTGTGTTTCATGCAAGAATTGAAAACGTGAAGGCAATGATAACGAGTCATGAATTACACCATCAAAAATGTTGGTATTCCGTTACCACAGAAAACAATAACAGATTGTTAGCCTGTAGCACATACAAAATTAATATTCATTGAATTGAAATCAGTCGGTCACAATTTTTACAAAACAACGCAGGTGCAAACTACTGTGAAATAATAATAAAAAAATCATCATGCACCAGTTTTATCTTAATACTGTGTTAATTTTATGCCCGAAATAATGTTTGCCGGTAGGCTTTCAGACTTGATTTCCAGGTAAACTCAATAGCAACTGATGAGAACATACCTGGGCTTCCCCACATTGCTCTGACACTTCAAACAGCAGCACCCCAGTTTGAAAAGGTGTTACTTTTTATTCCTCTTGCATCAAACACATCCTCGATCAAACGTCAAACTCTTCAAACAAGGTGTCATCTGCAGCTGTCCAGTCCAGTTTGATGTGAGGTGGTGTAATGATACAAAGGATGTGCTGAAGCTATACAAGCTTGAACCCGCTTGCTCGCCACCTTTCTCTGATATCTCAGTATACATCTAGTGGAAAACCAAATGAAAACTGACAGTGTACCCCGCCTTGCTCTTTGTGACTACCTTGTGTTTCTATTCCAATCCAACGCTGCAATTAATTGCCTGCCAGTGCTATAGTTAGTAATCAATACTTTAGATTGTTATTTTATCATTCACAGATGTAGGCACACTTGCTATGTGGCTGTTGTTCATGTGGGCCGGAGTGAAGGAAACCACTAATACAGCTCTCGCATGGTCGCAAATCAAAACCAACTCTCTAATGGCCTACCTGTTTACACAGGAAATCAATCCATTTGAACTATGTACAATTTGCTACACCACTTTACTTTGTGGGCTGCTGTTATTTTTTGAAACAAAAATGGACACAAGCCTCTCTGGTTACACCGCGGGGCCCAGGCGGTGGAAGCCGGCAGCCTCACGCCGTGAGGCACAAACCCAGCTCGAGTCCAATTTGCTGCAGGTCCCCCCGAGGAGAGGAGCGGTGTTGATTTTGGCACTCGCTGCCAGTCCCTACCAACAAATCCGGCCTTTTCTTTTTTTTCACAGACATGTTGGCTCAGGAACTCACTGGAGAACTGGAGAGGAAGAAGAAGAAGAAGAAGAAGAAGAAGAAGAAGAAGAAGAAGGGGGAAAAAAACAGCCCCGGGGCTGGAGGACGATATTCTATGCATGTGCACTCAAGCACAAGGTTTGTGGCCAGCTGCTTAAGGATTTTTCTGGGGAGTCAAGATTATCCACAGAGTCAATAGAGTGAGGGAGGGAGAGTCTTGTCTGCGGATGCCAGAGCAACTCAATTCTACTGGGGAACAGAGAGACACTGTCAGTTCTGTATTTCTTTTTTTTTTTTAACTCCAGACCTGTAAGTTAAGAGAGCAGCTCCATGTTTCTCAACATTCATACCAAAGATATGCGATTAGAGTCGTTCACACGGGGTCCAATGGCGTTGAGCAAGTGCATTTCGAATCCGCCTGGGATTCGCCAGTCCTGGACCGCGGAAACGCACGACAGGAGTCCCATTTTAGGTAAGAATCCAGTTAAAACTCGCTGCTCAGGCCTCATTTTCCAAACGATGTCTTATGGGATGTTGTTATCTTCAGTCCTCTTAGAATGATATTAAAGTGCAAGTGAGGCGCGAACACACAGTAAGCGAGCGCGTAGATCAGGAACAACACCCCCCTCCTCCCGTGGGTTTGAAATGGAGCGGGATAAGAGCCGTTGCCAAGGTCACAGCTCCGCATTTGCACAGCCATGGTTGTCAAAGGCTGAAAGGGCTCAAGCCCTTGAAACACCTTCTGGCTAGCTCCCTCGTTCTGCATGTGGTGAAACTGCTGAAGGCAAAAGAGACAGAGGGAGAGAGCGGCTGGATGGATGTGTGAGGGACAAGGGCAACAAGAAGGGAGTCTGCATTTCACTGATACCAAACCCTACCACACAGTCACACTCTGAATAATTGTGAGGGACAGGCCGTGGGCACCTCTGAGCCAGAATGTAGGCCAGAATAATACCCCTCCTCGGGGCTTTCTCTGGCAGCCCGGTGCTGAGGCCCTGGCGGTAGTGCCATGCAAAGCCAGTTAGCAAAGCCAGTTAGCTACCTACAGTAGTTATGAACCGCAGTTCATTTAGAAACTTTAACCCAGAGCTCCACCTTTTTTCTTTTCCAAAAGGAACGACACATTCCAAATGTCTCAATTGAAGCCTTGCTGGCTGAATAGCCTTTTCGGGGGTGCCGCATTGTGGACGGACAGCCTTTTCAGGCAGCTTTTTAAGGGTTTTGTCAGACAGGAATTTAGATTGGAGTCTTACATGACCTTTCCCAGGGGTCAGCGGTTGGATCGGCTGGAGCTTTTGTTGGCACACCTGGGTGATGACGCCTTGACAGAACTACAAGCTCTCATTTCAGGTTTTGTGAGAGGTTCGATAGAGGCTCCCCCACCCCTCCCCACCCGCCCAATACAGGGCTGAGAATGGGAAGAATAGCAAAGTCTTGGAGCTTTGCCAGGCGATTGTATCAGACCTCTCAAGAATAATACAGTAATTTAAGCAAAAACACAAATTTGATATCAAAGAAACAAAATCAGATTTAATTAAGCGTGATGACTAGCATTTGATTTATCTAAGTACAAGATGAAAGCTTGTGCGTGAAATCGGCTTTTGCTCACATAATCAGTTTTTGTCTGCGAGTATCGTATAGGCTACATGGCTTTTACTTGGAAATTTACTGTCGAAAATGTCATTTACAGCTATAAGTGATGTAACTTAATTACCATTTGCTGACAAAAGTTGCACTTTTGTCCTCTTACTTCATCCCAGCATGGCAACCCACTGAGAAGTGCTTTTGATGGAGATTTGTAAGAGATCAGTAACAATAGCTTTTACTTTTAATAGCTGGCTGACAGCAGTTAGAAAAAGATTGGTATGCTGTTTTAGCATGATTAATTTATTCATGACACCCTGGCTGTTTTTTACGGACAACTGAACTTACACTAGACTAGTTTTTTGGGGGAGTTTTGTTTTAAATTAATGAATAAAACCTTCACACAAAATAATGAAATGTGCTAAAATAACCAGCTCCCCAGATAGAATAGTGCAAGGTCAGGGCTGTAAACTGAGTTATTTATTTAGTTAGTGAAATTTTCAGTGTACACTATTTGTTTCATGAGGAAAGTAGATTTTAGAGGACAAGTAAGAAAAAACAAACTATGGCTGCTGTTATGAGTTTGAGATGAATGTTATCGGGATAGTTCGACATTATGGCAAATATGTTTACTTTGTCCTGCAGTGAGTTAAATGAGAAAACCGACCACTCATGTATGTATGCAACTGGAAAAAATAAGGCAAGCGGCATGAGCAGTAAGGATGGGAAAACTGTGGGATCCTAATTCTCAGTGTGCCGAATGCATAAGTATGTTTCGTGAACCGCAATCATTTTCTCCAAAAGTCAGTTTTAGGCTAACAATACATATTTTTATTCAGCTCAAGCATTTTGACATGTAGCAACAATTGTGTTACGGTGGAATGTGGATAAATCAGAAAGCTGTGCAGTATTATGTTTGTAAGTGCCTTAGCTAACTACAGTAGCTAACACACAGCTAGCATTAGCTTGCTAACAACATTCTTACTTTTCCTTTCATTATTTTAGTTATCAACTGCACCCCTTGTACTGAATATAGCATTTCAGCCCTTGGTTTTATATTCAGCGCTGATTGTTTTCTCCTCCGGTGGGCGTTGTTCTTTTATTAACACTGTGGATCTCATTTGGTCAGCTGGTACAAATTCCCCCTGAATTGTTGCTAGGACTGTGCCCCTTTTAACAACTGAGCAGATTTGTGTTGCCTAATTAATTCCCTGTCAAATTAAGACATGGCATTGCTGTTATTCCAGTGGATTATGTTCCTAGTAAACGAAGCAAAATAATAAAGTACTTGATAATTCTAAAAGGACACCAAAGGAGCTATCTTTGTGGAACATATTACATTTTTATGTACGAATCTCAATCTACAGTGGTAGACATAAAAAGTCACAACAGTCACTCATCGCCTGCCTCTTGCACAGTTTGGTCCGGTTTGTTTCTTTTGTCCATAAACAGAAATCTGCAGCGGGTGAAAACTACAAATTTACTGTATGTTCCATATCTAATCTTAGGCGATCAGACACCAAACTCTGTGCAGATGTTACCTGCACAAACAAACACAGCTGAGTGAGAGAGACCGCTCTCAACCACTAAGTGTTGTATCCCTGCAAGGAAATCTGGGAAATCTGAAAATAGCCCCGAGGCTCCCAGTGTTATTGTAGGGCTCGAGGTGGATGATGCAGAAACCATTGGGAAGCCACAGTGGGATGGTATTGGACCAGGCTTTGTTTGGATAAATACGTTCCGAGATTACTTGGTTTGCCAAAGTACAGCCGCTTGTTTTTCGCTTGTTCAAACACTGGAGCTGCTTTTCTTTAAAACTGCACAGGAACGGGTGAAAAAAGGGGAGAAAAACCAAACTCGGCTTCCACATGTTAAAAAAAACGTCCACCTTGGAGAGTGATATGTTGCCTTCAGTCGTGGCATTT
Source organism: Myoxocephalus aenaeus (assembly GCA_038501785.1). Lineage (NCBI taxonomy): Eukaryota > Metazoa > Chordata > Actinopteri > Perciformes > Cottidae > Myoxocephalus > Myoxocephalus aenaeus. Next base: position 2,586,344 of record JBAMJR010000140.1, read on the forward strand.
TGCGTGTGAGAGTTAAAAAACAAAAAAGGAACAAAGGCCAGCAGAGAAATAGAATAAACTTGAAGCCGCCGAGCCGTGACACTTTCCTTTCATGATGCACAACTTGTGGCCGCTTTATGGAGCATGTGCACAAAAGAAAGAGTCGACACAAGTTTAGTGCATACCTCAGCTAAACGATTTGTGGCGACAACCCTTCAATATGGTCTGCTTTTTGAATTCGGGAGTTATTATGAAAACGTACCTGCGAGCTTCCGACGGCAGCAGACTGAAGGGGCCTTCAAAGGACTCACCCCCATCGCCTCTCTCTGAGCGCTGTGATCATAAAGGAGACTTTCTGGGGCTTTTCATGAAGACAGAGTTCAGCGGGGTCGGCTCCAGAGCGTCACGTCCATATCGCTCTGGCTCTCTGAACACCTGGCACCTGCTTTTCTCCTCTCCGAGCGGAAGCCAGGTCTGAAAGGGAGATAAAGTGCCGATTGTCCCTTTCCTGCCTCCTTTTTTTTTGACGGAAGTCAGGGGGCATTGAAGTGAAACCACTTGCCTTTCAAGATGCCTCCCTGGATACTCTTTCCTGCCGGGGAGTCTCCCCACTAGTCTCCGCTGATTAATCAAAGTGCTCCATCGTCAAACATTGACGCTCACACGATTCGCCGGCACCTCAGAGGAGCGTATAATGCCCAGATATCATCGTGCCCTCATGATGGTAAGTGAAGGGCAATTGTGCATGCCATGTAAAAATATGGGCTCTACGGCAACCAATGTGCAAAACATAAACCAACTGGCCGCTTATGTTCCAGATCTCTATGTACGGCAGCCAGCATCGTGGAAAAAGAGGCCTCCCAGACCCACATCCAACGGGAGGATGTGATGAAATGCATATTGAACATGCTTGTATGTACCTGCATGAGACCCTCCTGCTTGTTCAGGACAGGACTTCCTTTGATTAGCGAGAATATTGGATAGTGCTGTTCACCTTCCTGTGTCATATTTTCTCATCCCCAATGCGTCAAATACTGCAGCTTGGTCGGTGCTCCTTGGCGTCTTGACACGGACGCACTCTTTAGCGCCTGTATGCGGCGCAACAGGCTTTCATCTAACTCCAATGCAAACCCACGTTACACGCTCAGTGCAACTGATGTAGAATAACGGGTGAGATAGTCAACATGGGAAGCAGGTCTTTCACCAAGGAGGCCAAAAGTAGATGTGGGCATTTTGTCACTCGCTAGTTACGTGAGTCTTTCGTCATTTAAGTTAACATTAATTAACATAAAAAGATTTTTTTTACTTAACTAAGTGGTTTTGTTGCCTCAACCTAACTTCCTGTGAAGATGGAATTTTACTTTGAAAATACCCTATTTATGTAACGAGTGTATATTGACACGCCATCACAGACACGGCCAAAACCGGCGCTAGAATATCCTTGAATTGGCCCTAAATTGACACAGCACAGTTTTACTGGGTATAGTTGACAGGTGGATGAAAACGTTAACAAAATAAGTGAACCAAAACATGAAATGTGATCCTAAATTTCGATTTATACACCAGTAATTGATGGCCACTCAGCTGTAGTCTGAACTGTTTAAAGTAAAAAATTGGCAATTTGAATTGATAAACTTGAGGTAAGGCTAAGCAATATGAAAAAATTTAAAAGCTAAGTCTCTTTTTTTTCTTCTTTGAAATGCAGTGAAACTTAAACATGATCGTCATTGTTATGCATTTAAAAAAAGAAAATACTGGTTCTCCCACACACTTATGGACTGTCAGCACCAGATGCTCCAACTAGGTGCAGCACAGCTATCCAGTTTAATAATTATTCAGCCCAGATAGAGCAGAACAGTCAGCACACTCATTTATCTGCTCCTTATGTTTGTCTCCTGACGTCAGCCTGATATCTAGCTGTCTAGCTAACGTTAGCGCGAGCTACCTGGCCACATGGCCGCACATCATCGTCCACATCACTTTTTTAACTGAAAGTAACTTTTTTTTCACTCATTTTCCCCTGCAGCGTGTCCGTCTCTTCAGCACAACTCACCTCCCTGAAGGCGGATAGAGCCCTCGCTGGTGGCTGTTTTGGTGTCACGCTTGAGTACAATGACACTAGAACATTGGTTTCGGGCCTTAAAAATAAGTTAGTCTGTGGTAGGTTCTTGGGGACATGTTCCTGTAATTTAGCTGGGAGCTCTTCATGTCAAACGCTCAGCGGTGCTGTTTAGAAAGCAAAGTGTGTGGTCGTGGTGTTGTGTCTCACCTCGCCAGCACTACCCTGATGAAACCCAAGCAGGAAAAAAAACTCTACTCCAGAGGAGGGGAAAAAAACTGATGAGAGAAAAGTCGGCCTCCGGTTAATACTCCCCAAATTCAATTGATACTTATCCAAATGCTGACACCTATAAACCGCTGACATAATGTTCTACTTCATTTCCTGTTTTGCGGTGCACCCTAAAAAGAAATGCTGACGCTCTACACTTTCACCTGAGTGTCTGCTTTTGCACTTGAGAGGATCTACACATTGTCTCCTGCTGATCCTCCTTTTTACGTTTGACTTTGTTAACACCGCGTGCGTCACTCCTTAAAGTTGAAATGTCTTTTAGCACGTCCAACACACATGAGGATTTATCACGGGAGTTCTGCGACAGCTTCAAATGGGGGGAAATCTGTTGAAGGATGGAAGGATCTTTAACAACGAGTGGAAACCGAGGGAGAAGTGGACAAATTGAGGACAGCTGAATGAACACTTCCTCCATCTGTCCTTTGTTTATTTTCCTTCTCCCTCTCTGTAAATCTGTGAGAGAATTCAATTGCGGCATGTGGGTGCTGCCTGCGCTGCTCTACTATCTAAAGGAGGGTACGGCTGGGTGGTCAAGATGTCAGGTGCGAGCTTTGGCTGTGGAATTAAAGAGTAAATGCAACAGGCCAAGCTCCCGAAAAAGAAGTGGGGGTGGGTGGGAGAGAGGAAAGAAAACACCGGCCCCTATGAATTGTATGAGCTCCCCTGTAGTTGAATTATAGATCTGCCTCGGTGTGTTTGCCTGGATGATTGACAGTAGGGGGGAGGCACTTCAGGCCCCATGCCCCCGCCATGAAAGTGAAATGAAATCTCAAAATGTACCGCAAGAGCTCTGCAACTCTCAGCATCTCTGTTTCTGACTCAATGCCAGCGATTGGCAATGAAATCTCCGTATTTGACCATAGTGGCTTCGTGCAGTGAGAATCGTATTCCCTTATGAATCGCAGCACTCGTGGGAAAAGGCCCTGACTGTACTACCTTGCCTTTGCACGACTGTCATTCACTCTTTTTTTTTGGCGTGGGTGCATGTTTTCCTGTGCCATACTGCTTCTTTATTTTTCACACGCTCTTCAATCTACCCGAGGCCAAGTAAATACATTCACAGCCTCTCCGTGATGCAACAGACTCTGAGATGGTTTTTAGGTTGTTTTTTTTGTTGTTGCTGGTGAATATTCTTATCAATCCCCTTGTCAGACTTAATGGTAAACAGGCAGAGGATCTCATTGAAAATGAGGAAAAGACTTTTCTGTAGCCTTAATATTTTGGTCCAAACCAAATAAATGTGAGCGTTTCATGCAATGGCACCATGACCAACCCGATTGGCAGACAGCTTGGTCATGTTAGATGGATCTGTAAATGGATTCCCATCATTGACATTCTGTTTTGATAATCCAACATTTGTACAATTCATTCTTGCATATGGCAACTCCAGTGTGGTTAATGTTATGGCAAATCGACTACCCTTAAGGTTACGCAAATAAAACACTTGGTTTGACGTGACCCCTTCACAATAAAAGCCAGCTTTGGTATTTGCACAAACTTAACAGTAAACAATGAGGCTGATGTTAATTTAGAGATAAAATAAAAAACAGTAACACTGGATTACACATCATTTTTTGTAATGCAAGTTGAATCCAGCATGTGTATGGCAGACTCAGTGAAGATGCTTAAACACTGCGACATAGTTTCTTTTGGACAAGCAAAATAAACTTATTTTTTAGTTTCTGTATTTCCTCCAAGTTAGTTCCAATATAATCAATATAAATATTGTAAGAACAATGTATTTTCTTCAAAGACGGAACATTTTTACGTCAGGAAAAGTGTTTTCTTGTTTGACTTGACCTACGCAATGCAAACCATGAAGCAGAAAATAGTACATTTTCAGTGTATTGCTTGGTAAATACAGTATGTCGTCAAACACAGAAATAATTATCCTCCGTCTTGGCTTCCAGTGTAAGTTTCTTATGCTTAGTATTCAGACTACAACAGCTGTGTGGAAACTCATAAGGAGTATTCATCATTAAAGTTCAGTCAATCCAAGTGCCTGACTCCCTCCCTCACTCAGCGCATCACACTTCCTGCAGGGCGTACAGTATTTAATTTAGTCCAATCTTTATAAATCAGCAAAACCATTCTTCTTCTTAATGGAGAGGAAATGTGCATGGCATGTCAACTAGTGGTTAACCTCGACGAAAGTTTCCACACTGCTAATCTTGGAGGAGCATCTGAGCTTTTTAATAGGAAAAAGACAATTAAAAATCAGTTAACATCTCCCAATCCCACCATATACCTTTTCCCTTTTTAAAAAAAGGGACACCTGAATACCCACAGCGTTCCCAGCAGTAAGCGAGAGACCCATGACTGCACCTAATCCGCAAATTATATAACACACGGGCTATTTCCCTATGTAATTTGGCAGGAAACAAAAGGACAGTTATTTAAAGGGGAGCAGTTATTCTGCACAGCGCTGGCAGGGTCTCTCTCTCTCAGCACCATGAAATGAAAATTTACATTTGCTCGGTGGTGCCGCGGTGCTCGGTGGTAGACAGCTGTATTTTTAATGAGAGCGGGGAGATTTAATTACCTCTGTTTTAGCGGGCAAGACTTCCGCGGTGCAATGACGAGGGATCCACGGTGCGGGGAAGAGGTGGCAGATGATTTTCTCCGCTCACATCCCAGTGTAGTCGCCGAGCCTAGCGCAGCTCGCTGGCACCGGGGCTGCAATTAATCCAAATTTATTCCACTACTGTATAAGGCTGATCTGAAGGAGACAGTGGTGGAGTCAAGGTGGTGGAGTCTCCCAAAGAGAAAGAGAGGGAAACAAATAAATACACCTTTTAAAAAAGAAAACAGCGAACTCCAGAGAGCTGACATGTACCACTCACATTCTAATGTGATTATTAATGTTGCGAATTTCCCCCCAAGGCCTTGTTTTTTCATCACGTCAGCAAACTTCTTCAAGGCCACGTGTGACATCTTCGCCCTTATTTTCAGCTTCAGAATCCGAGGCTCCACAGAGGTGGGATGACAACGGAGTATCTGGCAGTCATCAGCCAAACAAACACTTTAACACGAGCCAGATAAACCCCTTCTTTTGCACAATCGTCGCTCTTTTGAGCTCCTGTGCATTTGCGCTCTCGCATTGCAATCAATGAGCGGCGGCGTTGTACTTCAGCGCTCAGTCACACGCCATCAAAAAAGAAAAGCTCAATTGGAGCGACTGAGAGATTATCGGCGTCTTCATTTCAGCATGAGATGAATCAATTGGCAGAAGAATCAATTTGAGCGGTATCTGGTATCTCCACCCACCCACACACCCACACACCCACACACACACACACACACACACACACACACATGCATGCTCGCACACACACACACACACATTGTGGCATGAAGTTTTATTTTATCATCATGGGGCATAATCAGCAACAGTGGAGTTTCTGAGCTGGTTTGGAGACTTAATTCCATCTGAGGCGAGATAAAGGGAGTTGTTTTGACCATCATGCCAATTTGAATATTCACAAAGATATAATTGAAATGCTGATAGCCATCAGAGGAAATGATAATGAGTCAAGGTCAAGGCAGACGCATACATTTTCTCTTGCTTGAGACGCCAATAGAAGGTCGTATTCAAAATGCTTCAAAATGTTCACTGTAGTTTTGCATATCCAGATTTGCAGTTTGAGAAGTAGTGAATGAAGGAATGTCTATGCCTGTTGGTATTTCAATATTGGTGGTATTTTTTTGTTCAATATTTTACTTAACATTTACAGACCTTTTATAAAGTATGAAGTAAAAATATGCTTATTTAACTCCAGCAGTTATGGAGCAACATTAGCACTATATGCAATATCCAATATGCAACATTGGCAGATTGGATGAATATATTGACGACTGTCTGAGTACATCCATTGTTGTTGTTTTGTAAAGGCATTTTTGTCGCACACGCCTGCGGAAAGATATTGCAAATGCTGGTTGAAAATGTCCACATATTGCTCCACCATAGTTCCTACTTTACCATAACATGACACCATCACTGTGGCTGAAAACATAAGGATGCGTGTGGTGAGACTGGACTTTGACATTGTTATTGTTGCCATACTATTATTTAAAAAGCAAAACTGTGTAAAAAAAAGAAATGTTTACATTATTCTGTCCATACAGGTATGATTAAGGTACGGAAGCGACAAACATTTCAACGAAATAATACATTAATACATTTTGTTGTTGTTTTTGCCATGAGGGGAGCACCACAACAAGCACAACTATATTGAACACTTTTTTTTAAAATCATTCTGTAAAGTAACACAAATTGTTGCCTATTTACACATCAAGTACACAATAACATTAGCATTCATTTTGAGTCATGGTTCTCTCAACAGAAGACGTAAATTAAAGATTGACTCTCCTTTTAGCTCTGTTTTGGTCTCCTCCAGCTCCTCCAACCACCATGTTCACCAGCTAACTGCTAACTAAGATGTAGGACAGGTGACATACACTGGGCTCATAAGTGCATTTATATTTCTGAACCTTTGTTATTATGATAATATTTCTTGGTCCAGGTTGAACCAAGTGTTTTTAGTGGCCTAAACGCATCAACATGTGGGAGAAGGAACTGACTCTTTGACTTTATGTCCTTTCGATCATTTCTGTGCAAAAAATAATTTCCTAAAAAAAAAACCTATTTGGCGAAGCAAAACATAAGCTATTTTGTGGGAGACAAGTATGGTAATACAATATGCAGCGCTGTCGATACCTGACCGTGAAAAACTCCACACTTCCTGTGAAACTCATGTGTGGTCATGCATAATAACGCTCAGTAGGATCCATTTTCTTACCCAGCAAATTGATGGAAGTTAACAACAATACCACAGCTGCCAGGGGATAGTGCTGCTATAGAATTCTTGATACTCAATTATTTTAATCCAGAGGTTCATTATTTATTAATTTGCTGGGTCTGGTAGTTCATAATTTAGATCCCAGAAAAGTAAAAATCCAGCTACGGAGCAATTAAGGGGATGTTGAGCAAACGGAGCCCAAATTCACCTCCAGCTAATGTTTATAATATTCAAATAACGCCACGGATTCCGTTCCTCTGTAGCATTACGAGTCTTCGCTGCACTACTTGAGTCAAACATAAGAATAGTTGGAGGCGATGTGCTCCTTGGGGTTCAGTGGAAATTAAAGTTTTAGAAAATTGGTTCATGCCAATCAATGTGGTGAGCGGGGGGAGGAGGGAGGAAAAAGGTAGAGATGCAGGAAGAGAAAATAATGAGGCCAATAGTGCAGGAGGGATAAACCGCCGCAATGATCGGAGTGACAGTGACTGAGTGGAGGAGGAGGGCGAGACAGCCGGGGGAAACCCAAACCATGTTGAGTTCATCTTGAAGCTGAGCGCACCCGAACTCCTCCGCAGCACTTGTCTCCTTACAAACCGTCCAAAGTGTCTCCTCGCTCCCTCACCCTCTAGCTCGCCCCTCCCTCGCACGCTAACCGCCACAATATTTTCCTTCCCCCCCCCGACCTTCCTCTTCTCCATAACCCCCTCTCACCCTCCCTCCTTCACTGTTTGGATTTGGGCAGACTTGAACTTCCCCCCTCTGTCCCCCAACCGGCTATGAATCACATGGAGGCCAGGGACCCAGTGGCTGCCAGGGCCTCCTGATGACTCCCAGCCCGTCCATAACAAGTGGCTGACAGCTCTATTTACATAAGGCCAGCAGGCAGCGCAGAGGAACCAGCCCAGTCTAAGTTACACACACACACACACACACACACACACACACACACACACACACACACACTGTGCAAAAGGCAGATATGTCATAATAACACTTGTGGCGGGGGCACAAACGAACGCCTCGCTCCGAATAAATACATTGGATGCACAGTCAATAGGTCTTATGGCCCCGGGGCGAAGATCCAAGCATTTGTTTTTTTGGGCGTTTTTCCACTCGAGTGCAGAGGGTGGTGGGACCCAGGGGACGGGGGTGTGGGGGGACTTTTAGACCTCTACATCCGCCCCAGTCATACGTCTCTCATCACTAGATACCAAGGAGAGCGGAGTGAAGTATAGCCCTGTTGATTGATGTTTAGCTGTTATATTAGGGCTAATGCGCCTCTCTGACCTCTCATCTGGACTCTTTGCTTCTAATAATACATCTTTGGCTGCATTTCAAATATGGGAAATGATGATTTCATGGATACTTTAAAAAAAAAAAAAACACTATAAATTGAGAGAAGGAGGAAAATCTTTATCTGAAACCAAATTCTAACCCCAGCTTCTGCTCAAAGCGGCTGTTTATTATTAGGAAGACTCTCCCATATCATGCGAGGACACCAGTTTTGCAGGTGTGTTGCTGCTTATTTACCCCGATGGGTAGCTGGGGAGGGGGATGGAGAGCGCATGCTATGTCTCCCAGACTGACAGCTGGGGAGAATGTTTATGAAATAAACATGGGCCTGATGCAACGCTCAGAACTCTGCTGTGGCCTTGGAAGCTTCCCATATCAGCACCTCCACCCCCCCGCTCTTTCTTTCATTCTTTCCATCTTTCTGCAATACATAAACACACATATACACCCTGACACACACACACACACACACACGTTCCCCAGAGCTGTGAATACAAAGGTGCCCATGGGCCTAATGGGGTCAAACAGACTGTAAATCAATGGTAAAGCCTTCTCTCCAGAGTTTACTGCCGAAGGACAGGCTCCGCCACTTCCCTCTGCTCCACACCAGCAGCTTCGGCATATAACATGTGTATCAAGTTACGCTGTGACTGAAATTGCTGTGGAGGAATTTTAAAGTACAAATGTTACAGACTCGATGATGATGAATGTCGCAGAGGGTGCGCCGTCGCTCTGCTTATCAGTGCTGAGGACGAGCATGATGGATTGAGTTCATGGCCTCTTTCACGGGACTTTCCTCAACTTTTTATGACACATACACATGTCCGCTGGTCCAAATCCTGTTGGCGATGAACTGTTTGTATTTTTGATGCTTTAGCAACATTGTTTTGTTCATTGTATTGCCAATAAAGCGACATAACCAGGACACATCTAATCTCAAGAAGATGGTGGAGACCGGTAGATGTACACATGTGATTCATTGCTTGGAGGTTAACATGGCGGACGTACGTCTTTGTTGCATTTAAAAAAAAAGGGCTGATTCTTATTGTCAGTAGCTTTCTCCCGGAGACAGCATGCGTTAATAAGTTATAACGTCAGACGCTTGGCATTGTGTCGGCTGACTTGCAGCGCTGTTGAAAGGCTAATGACGGCTCCGCATGTTTTACCAGCCGCCTGCAAATTATTGCGTTTCTGGAAAAGTCAATATTCCGTCAAAATAAAAGGGGCGCTGAGAGAAATATCAGCTTTTTGGGGTGTAATGAAAGTGCTATGTCTGATAACACCTGATCGCTCCCTGTGTACATTATACATACGAACGTATTGACGGCAGTAAAAGAAGCTTTTGCAACCGAGTCGAGAACGGACGTTTCAAAGGCCGATCGATAGGGGCTCGGTTTCTTTTAATCATGGCCTTGAAATGTCGCTCATTACAAATCAAGTGGTATTGAGGGAATAAATCACCTTAATATGCATTGAATGCCTCGAAGCAAAGGCTGAGCAATCCCACTCGGGGCTTCTCAAGCGTCCATATCTCTGACTAATGGCCTGAGCAGCTCAGGCGGTTGCTAGGAATAACAGGCCCCCGGCCACTGCCGAGTGTTGGCCTCTGCGCGTCGTTATTCCGGCAAACGACCGGAAAAGAAAAGTCACTTGCTGGAGTAACTGCTCCCTGGAAGGGAGGCCGTCGTGAAAGAGACACAGGTCGGTTGTTCGCCCCGTGCTGCGAGGAACAAAGAGCAACCAACATCCTGCCCGAGCGCTCACTGGTGCGCGCGTGCGATTGGTAGCGAGGGGTTTCTTTACGACGGTGGATCCGTGGTGGACGGGGGCCGTCGCCCTGGCTCCAATATCCCGTTTCTCCAGAAGCAAAAGTTGAAGAAAAAAAAGAAGCTCTGACATCCATTCGCATTCAGTCCGGTGGTTTGAATGCTGTGCAGAGGCAGTTAACAAGACTAATGGTGCTTTATTTGGCTTTCGGTCCCCTCGGGAGGAATTTCAAAATGATTTTTTAAGCATACAGTGAGAGTGAGCTGGCAATCTGAAACGTGTGCACGGTAAACAGATGTGACGGCAGTTTGTATTCACTTATTTTAATTCTAAAAGTAACAGTCAGAATAAGTGACCTCACTACCTGAGTCATATCCTGAAACTGCTTTTTCCTCAGTAACATCTGTAATGTTTGCTTCAGTAATTGTTTGTGCCAAACTCCTCTAATTAAATATTTGTAGCTTCAGTTATACAAACGCTTCTCTGGAGATGGAAATATCCCAATTTGACTCGGTGGAGACAAAGGAATGTTTTGGTAAGAGTGAATGGCAAGTAGCAGATTGCCTTTACAGGCTACAGGGAAGATGGTTGGCACCAACCTGGGCTGAAGAATCAGTCATACCCAACAACAATATCTGCATGATGAAACTTGTTCTGTAACATGTATGTTTGGACACAGTGCTGCAGTACATTTTGCAATAATCCACCACACCCGGGTGAAAACAACCAGTCAGAGCGAAGGTCAATCACTATATGAACACAACTTTGAGAGGAAGTTTCAGGTCGTAATAGAGTGAAATAAATCTGTCACTAAGAATGACACCAAAAAAGAGTGAACGGAGGAGATCAAGGACGAAAGGGAAGCTTAAAAGAGATGTGATGTTCCAGTCTTTCTTACTACTAGACCTGCTTGGCAGTCGTCGTCATTCAAATCCTCGCTCCAGATTCAATAAGTTACCAACAGCACCTTCAAGGTTAGGGAAAGGTTGTGGTCTTGATTTACTATTGCAGTACCTGAAGCAACAGACATTTTTTTAATGTTAAACCCAACCACATAGGACTCAGAACATTAAACCCAGACTTTCTAGGAGATATCATCGGTATAGATATTAAAGTAAATTGGCAAGTTCTGAAAACCAAAGTTAAATTCCTTGTGTATTTAAACTTGGCCAATAAAGTGTATTCTGACTATAATTCGTGCCCATATCATAATCAATAAGAGCCCATGCACGTTTTTGGGAGAACTGATGTGTCTTTCAGGCTTTTAGCACTTTTTATGGACAGTTTAACCCAATTTAAGTTGATATATGAACATAGTCACCATCGTCATCATCATCATCGGTACTTCCGGTCCTCGGTGCTGATGTGTGTCTACACCAGGGGTGTCCAAACGTTTTTCACCGAGGGCCACAAACAGAAAAATATACGAACGTCTGGGCCACTCAGGTGAGGTATATCGCAAAATGAATCAAATGAGGTCAATTATGCATATATATATATATTCTTTTTTTTATATATATTATATATAATATTTACAAAATTGCATCAGAGGAAATTTGGCCTTTTCCAAGCCTCGGTAGAAGTCAGGTAGGGAGAGAAGCTGATGCTGGTTCTTCAGAGAATCATCACTGCATCTCCATCAGTTCTAGTTCAGACTCTCTTCACTTCTTCTGCATCATCAGGAAGGGAGTCGAGAACAGCTTGATTAAAAAAAGGAAGCACTGACTGAATTCTGTCATGAGACGTGATGACGGACACATATTTCCCCTTTTTAGCAGAAAGGTTGACCTCTGGAAAAGCTCATCTGATGTCAGACAGCGTGGGGAAGAGCAGCGTTGACGTTGTGTAGTTGTGTCTCAAAGACGGAGCTTCACACAGAACACCTTCATGTGTGCGTGAGGTTGTGGTACCTGCTCTTTGTCTTGCAGGCTGTTGCTCAGTGTGTTGAGCAAATAAGCTATAGACTGGAAAAGCCAGGTGTGCCAACCATAGAGGGTCACTCAGCTCATGAAGAGGTCCTTCTCTATCAAAAAGTGGTCAATTCTGACCTCGGGGAATAAAACCGCTGGAGCTGGAGCCGCGACTGCGCAGCGCACTTCAGGGTGAGAGAGCAGGTCACCGTGTTCAGCTTCAACATCAGGCATCTTTTCCGGGCGCATTATTCCTGCGGCTTCAGTGAGGCTCTGTGTTATGACGTCTCGTCGCAGAGATTTCCGTGTCGCGCTGTGAGCTGAGCGACCTCGTAGCTGCTCGTGTGGCATTTTATTGTCTTTTGTTTGGACGGCAAAAATACGATTGACTTTCACTTCATTATATTTCTAGAACTTGCCGCGGGCCAATAAAACATGGGCCGCGGGCCAACCGTAGCTTGGACACCCCTGGTCTACACCAAGCTGTGTTGCAGGACAGTAACACAGCACTCCCCAGAGACACCACCACCGCCTCACTAGACTCACCTGAGAAACAGCCCCTGATTGACATGATGCCACGACACTCGTCTAATGTTTCCATTTCCTCGGCCCGAATAGGCTTCCAGCGCCGCTGTCAGTCAGCGTCTCGATGTTATCTCAACGCGCACGGATCACCCCTCCGACAATAATCAACCTTCATTCCCCCTTTGCTGTGGCTTATTGGCTTGGCGGGCTAATTCTTTGAGTGAGTTGAGTGAAGCCGTAGAGTAGAGTAAGTGCTTTTCAATGTCAAACTGCAGCTCCAGTCGGGAGATGTCACAGCGATCGGTGGGAAACGAAGCAGCTATCATCTTCTGTAGATCCAAACTCACATGGACAGAATCCTGCAGGTCATGAGAATGTACTCCACTGTACTCTACCGCTGTAATGATCTGCTGCAGGAGTTCACTTTGCAGGGTGTTGCATCATGATCAGCGATAGCACGGATCATGACAGACAGCCAGAGGGGCACTTAGCTCCTGCATTCTCAGCTTCATGTCATTTTGGCTCCAGCCACGAATGTAAAAAAGGCGAACACACAGCTGTCATGACCTCAAAACTCATTTCACATTTATCTTCTATACCTCCTAAAAAAAGCAATGTGCAGATTTTAAACTCTATGATGATGATGTGATGCAAATATGAGGAGCTTGGTTATCGGCTTGTACAAATATATGATGCAGTTATTGGGCTAAACGAAGCTTTCTAAACGCAGCACAAGATTTCAAAACATTTAAATACAATTATATATAACTATATATATATATATATATATATATATATATGTGAAACATTTGATACGATCAAAAGCTCCAGAAAAGCTACTTCAAGGACCTTGAACTGAGGGTTTTATCAACTATTACGACTGTTTCAAAGGTGAAAACGACCACTTAAATATGAAGCTACCGCCAGAACCCGGTTAGGTTAGCGTAGAGAACGGGAGCAGGTGGAAACGGCTCAGTTAAGCTCAGCTGTTGCCATGGTGAGAGCTGTCTCGAGACAATAGAAATGCTCCCAATCTCGTATTTAGCACCTCTAATCCGTACGAAAAAAGGGAAAAAACAGGACCGCGAGAATGAGCGATTGTGGGGGCGGGGTTAAAGGAAACGCTGGTGCAGTCGGCAGTCGAACCATTTGGGCTTCATGTGCCACTGAGCAGCTTTAGGACCCCTCCTTCAACGCTGTTTCCAGTTCTATTTATACATCCAAGGCTAAGGTAGTTTGCTTGCAAACTTGCTGCTGGTTGTGGCTTCATATCGAATGCACAGATAGAAAAGTCCACATTGATTTCTAAGACCTCAGAAAGTGATTGAAAGCGTCAGAACACCTCCTAAATAGATCTTGAGGTGCGATTGTTCACCACCACTGAAAGCGTTAACGGTAGACTAAATTACATTTAGAAATGTACAATTTAGTATGACACCTCTGGGACGTGCCTGAACGGCACAATAGCGCATGCATTCTCACTCTTAAGGATTTATTTTTTAACGTTTTTTTGACTAAAGCCTGGTCCAATTAAGAGAGCTTGCATGTAGAGCACACAGATCTGAAAGTGGCTCGGTGGCCTCTAATGCTGCAGGACACGTGGGAGGTGGGGGCGTCTCATCCTGGCCCAACTCCAATTACACTGCTTCTAAACTTCTTACTGTAAAATTTCCATAATTCTCCCACAGGCCCAATGAAGAGTGCAAAGCAATATTTCTGGCAGGAGTAAAAGAACCAACACAAGGGAATCTCCCTTTAAGAAAACCTGAGGGGGCAAAGCAGTAAATTTCAGCTACTTTTAACGGTGGTGTTTTCAAGATCTGAGGAAATTGAACACAGCGCTGATATAGCCTGGGCGCTTATTAAGACCAGCCTTTTGTAATAGGAGAGAGGCTTGTTCTACAGCAGGTAGACTCGCCAAGAAAGGGTGATTTCACTAAAGTGGCTGCACCAGACCGAGCGGTGAGACAGAAGGATTACTCACTACCTGAAACACGATGTGGACAGAGGAATGGCCGCGCTCCTTTCCAAAGTCTTTCCAGCCAGGCTTTTTGCCCTGGATGTTTATGAATCCTCTAATTTGACTGTTCTATGTGTAATTCACGGCTGATTTCAGCTCAAAGCTAACAATGACGTTACTGCTGTCGCAAACTGTAAATGTTTACTTAGAAAACATTAACTGGGAGCGCTGAAGTTAATCTAACCGAGCTTTCTCGTCTTGTACAGACATTCAAAGTTCTACTCTTCAATAAAGAATAATTGGGGTCCGGCAAAGCTAAGTTGTATTTACCTGACAAAGTGACATAATAAAAATGGTTTCTGTGTATTTTTCCAGCCTGCCTAAGTTAACAGTTTCAAACTACTATCGGTTGCACAAGCACAACTCTGCTTTCCAAATGGTTTGCTGGGAAACATTTGTAGTGCTGTACAAGTAGTGCTGGTCCTGGGAGAGTGTGGATCCCAGACGCCTGAAGGTCTCCAAAGCAGTAACGTAAGTGTTTACTCAGTTTGAACTCAATAACAGCTGGCGCAGACGGTTCCTGATCATGAATATTCTCCGGAATGGAGTTTGATTTCCAAACTAACCCTTTTCTGTTCCTATATTAGCGACAGCAAACCGGTGCTGTGGAACTCTTCCATGTAGCTTGTTTAGCGTACCCGGCCTCAGCTTGGCGCGTTTGCTTTGGTAAAGGAGGTGACGTGATGTCAACGGGCACAGCAGACGGCGTTGACGACGTGGAAGATTATGGTTGGCACCGCTCGCCTCTGGCCTGGAGGCTCTGTGGGACGCAGCTGGGAGCTCGGCTCAGGTGCAATGAGGTCATAGCAGTCATGTGAGACGTGGGTAGGTGGGGACGGAGACGCAGAGTAGCTCCACAGGTTATTGTCCCCTGGCTGCTTCTCTTTGTGGACTTGTGTGAGTGTGTGTGTGCGCACATGCCGTAATGTCTGCTAAAGACATTACAGAACTGCGCTTTTACTCCTATTCACAAACCTAACACACAAGCTCACTTTAAATTGGTTAAGAGTAGATGCTGGATGAGAAAGCGACCGACGTACGCAGTTTGCAGTGATTGAATAATGATTGCTGAGGAGAATTTGTGTTAATGGCAGACGTTAACCTTTACCATGCAGTTCACCAGCATTGTCAGACAGCATGTGGCCTGTGTAATATTCATGTACCAGAAATATCCCAAATTATTTCTGGCCTAATCTCTTCAAAAGGTTGCATATCCCATTATCACGTATTTTTCCATGTCGCCAATGTGTAATGTCTGTATGTAAAATAGTGGCATTTACTCGTGTACTTACTGACTCACAATATTTGCTTATTCCGAGAACACTTCCTTCCTTGGAATAATCCCCTCACACACTCGAGTATAACCTTGTGTTATTTACATAATCCTTTCAAGTGTGGATCTGTATGGGCACATGATGCTGCCTATTTGACCCACTCCACCATTAAACAAGGCGAGGATGTGCACGACTCGGGTACAGAAAAATGCACATATTTCCCCTTTTTCACAACAAAAAATTAGATTTTTAAAATGTATTTGTATTTCGTTTTCCAGAATTAACGTTGAATTAACGGATGACATTCATAGGTGTTTTCAATCACTTATTGTCAGCACTTGTATGTTTTCTAGCTCATATTATTTCCCAACTTTATATATTGTAAGAATATTTATTTGCTGTTATTTCAACACTGAAAATATTAAGGATTTCACACAAATTAAACTGAAAAAGAACCTTTAAATTATATTTTTGCAGATAACAAATATGATAAATGATCGCGCTGGAAAGATTCTAAAATCAGAAGCAGACAATAAGTACTTTTGAGACCCCTACCTGTTTCCATAAATATATGGCTGCAGAAGCATTAACATATTCTAAACTACTATGCTTGTAAGTGTACATAGACATATTATTACATGATTATGTATCTTACTTTCCATGAAACTGTTTTTATTCTGCAGTGTCTAGCATAGTGATGATCATATTCCTGCTGACAAATGTATTTTCCAGAGCGCATTGTTTGAAACCCGATTCTCTGGAAAAAGACACGACGTACTAAAATTTGCACGGGGAAATAAATCAAATGAGTGTTTTCATTTTAAAAGAATAATTGGCAACTAGACCGCATTAAATGAGTTGTCGAGGTGAGCGATAGTTTCAGTGCGGTCTTTTCACACTCCAAAAGACTGCAGCTCTAAGCCACTACTTTACAATCAGGTTAAAGTAACAGTCTGGTTGTACTTTATCGCCAGAGCCGTCTTGGGAGTCTGTCAAGGGAAGTGAGCTGTGCACGTCCTCCTGAAGCCTCCATAATGCATCCTGCAGGCCCGAACACAAACCACCCAGCGCACGTTGCACAACCCCAAAGGAAATGTACAGCTCGAGATAAGAGTCTGAACAAACATTCCAGTTTTTCTTTGCTCGTGTGTCGGTTTATTCTGAGCACTTGGTGTGCCGGGTCAGGCAGAGCCACCCCAATGGCAGAGGATGTTGTGTCTCTGGCTCCTTCCCAGGCTTGTTTCTGCTTACATAAAGTGTCACAACAGGCAGGAAACGATGAAGACAAAGTGATGTGGATGTAACCAGCGATCCCACTTAAACCGCAACATGCTGCCTTCCCAGCAGGAGCACTTATTCCCTTCCTGCACTTGGATGCGCCATGAAACAAATTCACGTGTTTAGAGACCCTTCCTTTACGTACAATAATCCTTTAGGCCTGAAAACAGACCCTCATCTTGCTTGACAAAACACTTGATATGGTTCTTTCCTCGCCTGATATCCCTTTACAGGAAGAGATTGGGTATTTCCCCTCAAAAGCCCAAGGGGGAAAACATGAGAACGCTTTTTGCTGATCAACCTCTTCATATATTGTTACATTCTCAACGCAAACGGTTAAGTGAGAAAAGCAAAAGCTGAGTGATTGATGTTAGTTTTCCGGAGATAGCTATTTCTTCTTTGAAAGACGGTGAGATTCTTTATAAAAGAAGAAAGAAAAAAAAAAGGAAAAATTCAGCCGAACTCTTGATTAGCCTTTATTTAAATCCTGATAAGCACTTGGATCAAGCGGCAGTATCGTCAGCTGGGAAGTGTACTGGAAAGAGAGAGAGAAAAAGAGTCTGAAACATTATCTGAGACACACCTGCTCTTAGCAGGTCAGCTGGCCTGTGAAAACCAAGCCTCTTTTCACTGGCAGTGTTAAGGAAATCACACCGTGCCTTGTGCAAACCTCACAATGAAGGCAGCGAGAACAGAAGGCCGGATTTGCTCTTTTGACCCTGTTGTGTTTTCACTGCTTTAGGTTCGCAACACTCCGAGCTCCGTGACTGTTTTCATCAAAGAGGAACACTTCCCTCCTTTGGAGACTCGCCCTTCCGTGGGAAGATTCGCGGCGAGACCCAACCGCAACCCGATCCGCTGCGCATCCATTGATTACAATGTATGTACACAAGGAGCAAAGAGTTTGCATGTGTGCAGGGTTTGTCTTGTTGGCGCAATAAATCTGATAAGGAAAATGAACCTATGAATAAAATACTTTAAAATGTATTAATCTTAGACTTTGAAAATAAGCAGGTCAAACATGTGTACTCTCTAACGTACTTTGTGTTTAGTGCCAATGAGCGAATGTTAGCATGCTAACCTAAAATAGTGAACATGATACCTCTAAACGTTAGCATTTGCCCGAGTACAGCCTCACAGGCCACTAGCATGGCTGTAGACTGCTCCCCACCCTGAACAGTGCAGTAAATGACTTGTCCAGATAGATGATTTAATCAACCATCTATTCACGCACGCGTTTTGGTAAGCTTTGGAAACAATCTTGCTCAATCGAGTAAGCCACAGGGCAGTAACACAATACATCATTATGTCCAGCGTAAAACCTGCAGAAGGTGATGAACCCCCCGATAAAGCAATCAAACCCAAATTGCACTGTGGCATGGGAACACGCTGTCGAACACAGGCCCAGACCAGCACACATCTCATCATCCAGCCCAGCCGCAAGCCACACACAGATGATAATGAGTCTCTGTCAGTGGCATCCAGCAGTATTGAACCAGATCCTGTGTGTCGGGGGAAAAGCCGAGGCAGAGGCACATCCCCTCTACCTCTAAGCCCTGTCACCAGCTTGTATTCAGCTTTGGCTGATTAAAACTGATGGGGTGACATGATTGTGACCTGTATGGATTTCTGATGCTCCCAGGCACACTGCCCGACTACATGTGTCTTCTCCCTTTGACAAACCCACCTGGGAGCCCTCCAAACCGAGGCGCGGAATGCATAATTCAAGAAGCAGCAGGCAATCAATACCAAAAACAGTAACGAAATGGGAGGGAGAGAGAGGAGACGGGGAGAGGAAGAGCGGGGAAGGCATCTAAACTTCCCCGGCTATGTCCGTCAGCAGCAGTCAATCAAGTATTCACTTCTAATCCTGGTGTGAGTTCCCCGTCTCGACATGAAACTTTGGCAAAGCTCAATAATCCCCTTCAGGAGTTAAATCCATGCAGAGCATCATCGATCTTTAGGGGTTAATATGTTGTCATCCTGCCACCGCTGTGTTCGACACCTGATTCCCGGGCATGAATAATATGGTAATAAAAAGTTCGTTTTCAACGCAACACATTCCAAAAGTTAACATTCTGGAAGCCTGCGTTGTACTTCCTGGCTGCATCGAATGAAATCAAATCAGAACAGACATTATGCAGCGTAATTACCATTTTAGTGATTACAATTATGTTTTAAACATGATGTTTTGATTCCAAACTGGCCTGCAAATAGAGCACGTTACAAAATCCACTTGAAACGCTTTTTTAGTTTTTTGTTTTCGTGCAGGGTGAGATTGTTGTATTTAACTTTTGTGATTGACGTCTCCTTCTCCCTAACAAATTCCTTTCCATTCTGGCACTTCCTCACTGTCACTCTCACTCGACGCTACAGACAGAGTGTGGTTTTCTAAAGATTGAGGGGGTATTTCTAGCATATCCCCCCAAAACAAACGTAGTAATTGGGTGCCAAACCACTCAAGGACAATGGGAAGAAAGTAGACAAGGGTCTGTGGTTGGCGTAATGAGACGTAATCACTTGTGTTATTACTTCTGGCAGACAGACTGCAGTCCACACGGAACGAAACACTCTGCACGTACTCCTTAACCCCACATGGAGCAGCCCTAGCCCCTTGAAACAAAGGAGGTTTTATGACTCAGATTTGAACTCATTATTGCTTCTACGCAAACGCCGAACTGTGCTGATTGTGTGATAGCTGGAACTGCTGCCTAAGGTGGATTTAAGATAGTTAGGTCTTTCACGAATGACCATTAAATGTTTCCAATCTTTAATTACTTAAAATTATGCCACTGGTGACCTGTTTTAGCAGGGCAATTAAGTTCCCTGAAGCCTTTTGTATGATATGATTGAGCTAAAGACTGTTGGAGTTTAGGCTGATTGTTGTGTTTTTACTGTCATTAAAGCTGCACTGTACAGTACAACCACGTCCAAATACAGCCGTTGGAGCAAAAATTGTCTGGAGTTCCTCTGTGTCTGTGTCATGGTTGGTCTGAGATCGCCTAAACTAGTTTACTGAGAGCCTCAAAGGCCAGGAGTGAGTCTGTGAGGGATGAGCCCTGACAGCATGCAGCTGGCTACAGTACTCACTCCACAGGACTGAGCTACAGTACAGTATGGTTGTATGCTTTCATAATAAACGTGAGAGTAACATTACGGTTACTGTTTCGTTTGTGGAATGACTGGTTCAGGATGCGTTAGCTTAAAGCTAAAGATTTGAGGAGGCAGTTATGTTAGCCAAAACTTGTAGGCTGGCTGCTTGTCAAACCATGTTTCTACACGTGTTAAATACTGAACACCGGACAGTTTAGAGTAGTCTAAAACGGCTATAATTTATATTTTCAGAATAATGTGAAGGCAAAATGAAAGAGGTCACTCGTAGTTCTCCTCAGTTTAACAGAGTTTATCGTTAGTTTCAGCTCATCGTTCAGCTGTCCGGCCACAACCTTTCTGTTTTGGTTCACTCTCAGGGCTCTCATAGCATCATTTTCTACTGCGGCAAGTAGCTGATTTTGCCGGAAAAGCTCTAAAAACTTCAGGCAAGCACTGTTAGCGTCTAGCTGGTTAACACAGTGAAGCATTTAGCGGCTAAAGAGCCAGATATTTCCGTGAGGAGTTTGTTAGAGACAAAACACAGAGCTAAAAGTAGAGTTAGTTGCAAAAGTAATGTTCCAAGTTATGTGACTAATTATTTGGCCTGTTAAGTAAGCTAATAAGTAACGTAAGTAACTTGAACTGTCATCTCCGGAAAAACAGCAGTATTGTTTAGAGCACGTTGAACATTCTGCACAGTGTGACTTTGTTGCAGTTTTAGCAGCTGTTGCGATAAGTAATGCTAATTTCAGTGCAAAACCCCCCAAAACAATTTAAAAGCTGCTAAAAACAGTCAAACAGACTGGTTAATCCATCTCTGTTAATCTTTTCTTTACTGGGGTCCAATTAATTTCCCTTTCATTTCTCGGCTCATTATTGTACTCTCTGTGTTCATCAGTTTGCATCTCACCTCTAATGACCTGAGCGGGAAGGCAAGAAACGGCCTCAGCGTTGCTGGACTTTGGCCAAAGCAAAGCCCACTAAATGGACCTTCATTAGAGGACAGTGTAAGCACTACTGCAGATGGTGCAATGGCAAACATATAGACTGCTAGATTCTTGATCAAGTTGTAACTTTTTGAGCAGGGTAAATGGAGTATGAACATGTGTATATATGTGGAAACAAAACTTGGGAGTGGGAAAGACGGGCCTCTTCTCCATTGAACGCAAATGCATGAAATGTTGGGGTAGTTGGAACAATACAGAGACAGATAGATAAAGGGCTTTTCGGAGTGAATAGGTTGAATCAAAAAGGCTGCCTGAATGACTTGCCTCTGACTCCGCCTGTGATTGACACTCTAAATACAGTCATGGCGGGGGAGCTGGAGCTCCAGCTTAGGGGAAGCTTCTGCCTGGGGTTTTCCTGCTCCCTTGTTTTTAATTAGTCACACTGAAAACTGTAACTGGAGCCGAGGCTTAAACAAATTAAATTCCCACATAATAGCTAATTTTAATACAATTGTGGAGCAATTAGGATGGATATTTGTTGCCGGCTGGCATAATAATGCACGCTGTGTCTTACTTCCTCTCCCTTCCCTCTTTGCAGTATCGAAGTGTTTTCTGCCAGGGGATTTCTCTGTTGGCACCAGGCACAGATGTGCTCCCGAGTACAGCATATGGGGCTCTGGCACCATTGAAAACATTGCTCCAGAGTAGAATTTACTCAAGCACTCCCCAGTTCTGTAGATATCTCCCAATTAGTATAAATTACTCTCTCTCTCTAACCAGGATTTGGCTTGATTTCCATGTACGTCCAAGATAAGGTAAGTGGGCCATATGCAATTTGTTATGGACAGTTCTGGCTAAAGAATCCACTTTCCTGGCAAGATTTTGATTGCGTATCGTACACTACCAAACTATAGAGGCAGAGTGCAGCGCCATCAGCTTTATGACTGTCATAGCTGTCAAATGTCTCGTTACCCCATGTCAAGTCAAAGGAGTATTCATATTTATGTCATGAGGCTGCACCGTATGGGAAACTGGTACAACCCATTATTTATTGAAGGATCAGTGTCAGACATTGTACCTGAGGAAGTCTGAAAAGTGAAAAATAACATTCCTCTTCCTTAATAAGGCTGTCGTGTCAAACATTTATGGGACAGACAGCAAACAAGGACAGAGGTGTACGTTTATTGACATCATGATTGGGGAAGACTGTCACAGGATACAGGTTAGGAAGAGTACCAAGAAAGAAAAAAAATCATGCATTGTGTTTGGAGGAAGTGCTTATCGGTGAATTGCCCAGAGGCCTTTTCAAAAGAGCAACAGGCAATGTTTCACAGGGTTATGTGTTTGGATTTGTGCTTGTATGAAAGCTGTAACCCATATCTGTTACCGGAAAATCGGAAACACAGGATTCTCACGCCAATTTCAGATTTCCATAATTTTAGAAAAAGAAAATAGACGCCTCGTCATGCATTGCCTGCAGGCAAATTTCAAATGCTGGAGTATTATTGATATGAATGACGTCTTAAGGCTGTATGTCAACGATTAAGAATAAGGCCTAGGATTTAACAAATCGATTATGCTCTGCATAATTCATCAAAATTCTATTACTGAACATATACAGCTAAAGAGATAATGTGCATACAGTGGTGGAAAGTACATTTAATCAAGCATTATAGTTAAATAATATTTTACTTAAGTATATCCATTTTATTATTCTACAAAAAAGGCAAATTATTTTACCTTCAACTCCATTGATCTGACAGCTACAGTTACCTTTCAGGTTTGGCTTGTAGATGTGTAACAAATGACCATTTTATGAAATATTAAGAATTGTTTGAAATTTAAACTACCCAACCCTATATGAAGCAGTTAAAATTAAGTCGATCAGCAACACCTTTAAGTACCACTAAGATGGTAATACATCAATAATAATAATCCAATGATATAATAATATGAAGTGATGAGGGCCATTTTGCAAAGTTCTCCTACTTTTGATCCTTTCAACCTGCACGAACACTGACATGTTATCATATTTTAAGTTGACATGGCAATTGTGTTAGCAAGCAGTTGCTGATTTACACTTCCAGTAGATATGGAGCAACCATAGACTGTACACACCAATTGGTTTATTGAGTGCCATTTTCAAGACCCGAGTTCAGCTTTTTGGCCGTCGCAAGACATTTTTAGGCTACCAAAATATTACAATTAACTGTCTTAACTGAAAACACACTATAAAAAGGGTTGTAAGACGAAAACAGGGACAACTCCCAGACCAGACAATACCACAATAGTGCCCTTTAAATCCCAAGGTAGCATACCCTGCTTTATGATCTATTTTATTCTAATTGGGACCATAATTCACTAAGAATGTAATTCCAACATTTACTCCCTATTTTGCTCTGCTTTGTGCTCGACCAAACTCCTGAGGGAAATAGCCGTCTCTTTAGCTGCAAAAGTTTCCCTTTGTTAAGAATACTTTTTCCACCACAGGTGGAACTAAAGCAACAGTTTCAACTGTAATTGTTATTCTAATAAATAATGCAGATAGGCGCACGCATCAGCCCATCATTAGTAACAATGTTGCTGCAATTTAGCAAATGAGGCATACAGGAGAATAATAGCCTACATGTCCCCGTTGGTGCTTCAATTATTGATTCAAACTCTAATTACACAATTATGAGGCAAATGGAGCTGGGTATTTGAGGGGCACACGGTGGAGTGCTCTGAAAGCCATAATTGGGATCCGATGGTCAGGGGCCGCTCATTAATTGACCCCTGCTGATCTGCGCTGAACAGAACAGTCAATAGAGGGCTGGTAACTATGCAACATTCACATGCGCGAAAGCAAAATGTAAATGAAGATGGCAGCAGCCTCTCTGCTGGAGCTGTTGTCAGCTGCAATTGTGGCGGGATGATGGGGACGGGCTGGTAACACACTTCTGCAAACCTCCTACCCCGCCGCCATATCGCCAAACAATGAGAGGAGACGGCTTACACCCGGCAAAGCTCTTTGAAGCTGAAGAATCAAGCGGGGAATGGTGTGTCTGTGCCAGCGGTGAGACGCAGTAACCCGCTGAGCCTTGGGGGCTTTGGCCAGACGAACACATTGCCCAGAGGTGGCATCCATTTACTGGTTAGCAGACAGCAGAGGAAGGCGTCCATCTTTTTACTGAGGCAAAGAAGTTGTGGCACCTACAAGGGCAATGGCAGACGACGGTGACGAATAGACTCAATATACTGGACACTTGTAACGTCCAAATCTCTGATTGGTCACACTACATGTGGGCACAGAGGGACAGAGTCACTGTTTGGGGGTGTAGTTCATGTTAGTTTGATGTTCCACTCAGGAGCTGGCCCAGTGACCAGGCAGCCGTCCAGTAAGCTGTCCAGCCACCCCATCAACCAGACAAATGAACACAGTGTTTGTGAAAAGACATCAGCAGGGGGACACCCTGCACCTGGGGCTGGGTAAACTTTTTTCATCCTTTTCAACAACTCGCCCTCTTTCTTTCTGGTCCCCTTTTTATATCACCAGGGGGTATAACACACAACATTTCCTACCAGCTTGCCTTAAGACAAGCCTTTGTTTCTTTCACACCACCTCCTGTTGGTAGAACACTGTTTAATAGTCCTCTGATAATGTTCCTTTTTCCGTTGCCAAGTCCACAACTATTCCTACATGAGGCTTAAAGCCGAAGACGATAGGAAACAAACATACATCACAAATATGCAACTTAAGTTTCCAAATGGTAGCCATAATGGTGGCTGAAACGTATATTCAAACATACTGTGATTGACCAACAGACATGTGAGAGCAGAGGTCAGAATGTTTATGTCCCTCATGATTATTAGTCATTGCAGTTCAAGACAGTTTAAAACATTTAGATTATGCACAGGGGTACAGCTACATCCTGTAACAACACTGAGCCCTCAGGGATATGTGGATTAACTGTTTGACCCCCTCAACCTCAGTGACTGAACACACGAGAAGCTTTCCTTATGTGTGAGCCTGGACAATTGTTCTGTTGCATCATGCTTACACCATCTCAGCCAGTTTTGCCCATCCACACTCACCTGGAAGTGCCTCAAAAGTAACTTTAAATTGGAAGATATATTTAAATTAGTTTAAATATATTTTTAAAAAAAATGTTTCTCTGAACATTCCTGCCCAAGGATGTCCTGAGATTCATTGTGCAAGCCCAGGGCTGCATGCTCTACAGTTCTATTGAAAGCAACCTCCAGAATGTATCTCAGTATGTCATTTTAAAAAAGGTCAGGGATAGTTAGGTTAGTCCAGATGCAATTTAGCTTTAGAGCCCAATTGAGAGTTAGATGAAAAGACACCAATATCTGTCCAGTAAATATAAGGCTACAGCTAGCAGCTGGTTTGCTTTGCTCAGCATGTGGACTAGAAAATGTGTCTGGCTTTCAAGGGTAACAAAAAAGCCTCCCAGCTCCTTTAGCTCAATAATAATTAACATGTTGGATTTGTTAAATCCATTTTAAAAAAAGAAATAAAAGTGGAGCAACCCTTAAAGGTTTTAAGAGTGACTCAAAAAGTTAATTTGTAAGCTCTAGTGTTTTGTTTATGTTTTACCTTCAGACAGAGCCTGGCTAGCTGTTTCTTATGGTATCCAGTATTTATGCTAAGCTAAGCTATCTGGCTGTAGCCTTAAGCGGTAGTCACACCCCAAAGTGACTACCGGGAGCTTGGTGGTGTAGTGACTACTCCCAGGCATAGTTGGTAAACTGCTACAGCTGCCAAGCTAACCAACCGACTTGCTAGCTAGCTCAACTGGGTTAGTACTTGTCGAAACACAATTCACCGTTGCATTCAATAAAAGAATATTTACGAAGGAAAATAAAGCTCTCTGAGCTAACGAGCCAGTGGTCGGTTATCAGACTTGCTCGATTATCTCGGTCGCTAACGGGACGATAAGGTTACACAGTCCATTTAAAAGACACATTTGTGTCATCAACTCCTGTCTCAAAAATGTCTGCAAACAATTACCTTTTTTTATAGATCAATATTTACTCCGACAGAAGAGCTTATTGCTCAGCAATGCACATTTTAGGGTCAAATTTCAACAAATTTCAACACTTTAAATTTAAAACAATTTCATTAATATAACTGTCATCTTTTTCAATGATAAATGTCATGAACCCTTCAGTCTGAATCCGACGAGTGAAGGTGCAGCGAGAGCTTGGGTGTAAATCTTGTGACACACCTTCCTGCAACCAGAGACCCGTCTCTTTAAATATGTATGCTAATTCTGGGCTCTTTTCTGGGGTCAGCGTGTGGATCCTTTTCACGGTCGTTAACGGAGGTGTAACTGGACTCAAGTGTGTAACGATCTGGTTACCCTGACATTTCTAGAGAGCCCCGGTGCAGCGGCCACGTGGAGAATTCAAATATAGATCTCAACCTCTCGGTGGCAGCTTGTCTTTTACAGCAGCGAGCGACAGCAAATCACACTGGAATGAAATAACTTGCTTCAGAAATTGCATTTTTCTTTCCCCCCCCCCTCCCACACACTCACTTTATCTCTCACTTTATTGCTGTTTCCATGAATGAGTTAACAAGCTGTGTGACCCTTCCTAGTCAGAATTCATCCGCTATCATCACAGTAGAAGTGTGAATAAGAGACTCATTCTTCATTGTCCCAGACTAGTCTTAGTGGGAGTTCACACACCGTGTCTGGAGTCTGGAAAATTGCGCTGCAATTCAGCTCTCCAGACAAGGGAATAGCTGTCAACTCCTGGAATGTTTCTGTGAAAATAAACAATGCTCGGGCTGCTCCCCGTGTCTCCCCGTCTTTCCCCTCTTAACTCTCCGTTTTAACCCTCTCCGCTGGAGCCTTGAGGCATTAAACAGCTATGGCAGAATTGGGAGGGGAAGTAAACCAGAGTAATGCATCCTCAAGGTTGGAGGCAGTCAGTTCTGGCCCTGAGAGTGCCATCTTTCAACTCCTCAGCAAAAACATGTGTTCAAGGTACAGTTACAGGATCCCGTCCAAGTCAGCCGCAGATCATATTAATCACGTGTCTTTTCGTCACGGCACACACACCAAAAGGGATGTTTGGCGCTTGATGGTTTTCGCAGTGAACACAGCTTTGCAGCCCACAATTTGTTTGTCAACTCAGTTCTGTGTGCACATTTAGAGCCGAATAGCATTTTAACGAGTCATTATTGTAACTATGTTGAACATAATCGTGTGTTCCTCTTGGCGAAGTTGTTGGTTGATCTGATTTGTTAGGTCAGTTTAATCTGAATGGAAACACGTTATTCTTCAAAGTTCACTTTGGTGGATGCTCTAAGGCACAATAACGAATATGTAATGTATGTTTAGTAAACTGAATACTTTTCATTATCAGAGTCTACCAAACACTAGAGCGGTCCATTTACAGTGAAAGTCTATTTTTGACAGTCTGCATAGTCTTTCCCCAATTAAAACACAATTATTTTTACGGCCAAGAGAAATATGTATATACATTTTACAGATCGGTATAAGTATTTAAAAAGAGTGAATGGCAGTAATAAACAATGTTAGACAAGTATATTAATTTAGTTAATCTGAAAATGAATATTCAAAGCAAATATATACAATTTATCATCATAAAACTTTGTATTGCATGGAAATATTGTGCTTTGTCAGTTTAGTAGAAATGTTATGAAGTCATCAGACTCTTATTGGTGAGACACCAGCAGGGGAAACACACACAATGTATCCTAGGGCCGAATGACTTACAATAGTGTTTATTGTACTACACAACTGATACATATCATCTTCTCATGGCTTCCTTCTGATGTATTGTCACCGGACAAAGCCACCACATGTGACTCATTCATTACTCCTCAGTGACTTAACATTCTCTGGTGCCATAGTTCTAAAGGATTCTGCATCATGCCAAATCCGGGTAGTTTTTTTCGAGGTATATGCCGGATCCAGAGAGATAGTAAGAGGGCAATGGCCTGAGCTGGCACCGGCACAGATCGAGCGTTCTCTGGTTTCGTTGCCTTGGCCCACATACAGAAGCACTGCGGCCATCAACTTATTAGGAGCCAGCTGTCATCGGGGGAATTTGCAGAGTGAGTTTGTTATTGGATCCTGTGTGAGGGTGGAAAAGCAGTCGGGTTGTCTTTCTCGACTTGCGGTTTTACTGATTCAACTGCCCACCAAGACCGAGGTATTACTACATCTGGGCTTCTTGGCACCGACTGCTGAAGACACACAAACTAACGGACATGGAACCCCAGTGGTTCTGTAATGAGACAAAGAAGTCGATAATAAACCAGACATCCACTTTTTGCTTCCACTAAAACTTCCACTGAAGATGCTGTCATACAAATTGTGAATTGTGAAAGAAGACTTCGGAAAGGAGGAAAGATCGACTTCATCCCTCAACATCGTGAGGGAACAACGTTTGCATACGTTGCACCTCCAAAGATCAGACATCGTCATATCCTATTAGTATTTAGCTATTAACATCATTAGAGATGGTAACGATGGCAAGCGAAACATGAACCCCCTCACAAATAGTTTGAAACAATGTATCGGGTCATAATACTGTTGATACTATTCCATCTGTTCTGATCAGGTTATGCTGAAAGCTAACTTTTCAGAGAAGACATCTTGACAGAGTTGTAAAGAGGAAAAACGAATGATGGCTGAATTCCATTTAGCTGCTTCAACTTACATGGTCCTGGTATTGAACATGTCACTGTCGTGACTTACTGGGACACTTGAACATAGCAGAGCCATCGTTAATGTCCTTCATGTTAATAGTATTGTTAATATATGAACTAATTTGCAATAGTTATGGAAAAGAAGACACAGTAGCGGCCCCATCACATCAATATGCTCATAATAACTGTGTGATGCAATGTTTGCAGGTGCAGGTGAAATGTTTACCTGGTTAGCCATCTTAGTTGTGCGTGTTTGCATGCTAACAATGGCTCATTAGCACAAAATCCACTGAGGCTGATGGCGGAATGTCAGTTTTACTTGGTTTTGGTCACAGAAGGATAAGTTATTAGGATTTGTCCTGAGAGGAACATCAATATGTTCACCGAATTTTATAGCTGACACATTTCACAAACGCCAACCTCATTCCAGTCAACAGGGTTCATCCTCTGGGAGCCATGCATGTCTTTACTAATTGTTCCATCGGGTAAATTGATTATGGAAGCCCGTTTCCACGACATTTTTTTTTTATAATTATGAGATAATAAAGTTGTTTATGACATAACTGTTGACGTTTTAGCTCAACAAATAATAGCATTGCTATTAATGTAGCTGTTGCATGTGTTTCTCAAAGGGGGCTACCGGTAAAATCAGGAAAGCTATCTCATAATTTTGACTTTTTGACTTTTCTTAATTTTGTTTGTGTGCGGAAAAGGGCTTCCATAATAGATAACTATTTCACTGGAATAAATCAAACTTCTGACCCGGTGGAGGAGTCTTCTTCTAGGAATATATGTTCAAAATTGTATAGCAATCCTTAGCTGTTAGCTAAAAACCAAAGGCGTCTACCCAGATGGTGGCATTGCAGGAAAAGTCAAGGGTTCATCGAAGTCATTAAAAACACCCACTACACGACAGTCAATGTAGTGATGTCTTAAACAATGTTTGTTGTATGGTGCACTGGAATACAAAACCACCATCAGCACATTCACATAAGTATATCACAGTATGTATGCAAAGACACAATACGGGTTTAGTCACATTACATAAAGTATATTACTGATCACATTCAAATTGAACATTAACTGAAAGCTGCTCTGAGATGTTGTTTGGTGGGGAAGTAAAGGGAGTGAGAGCTTTATCTGCGGCACGTACGCTCTTCTGCAGCTGATACTCAGCTTCGCAGTTCAAATACACAAAGCCCAAACCAAATATTGCTCTTTGAGATCCACCAGGCACTTGATTATTTTCCTTTCAAACAAAGTTAAATTATTTTGATGGAGTCCGTCCACTTGCTGCCACATTTTTGTTCCCCCTGATAGTGTATGAATATCACCCGAACTCACATAGAAAGCATAACAGTGAAGCCAGGTTCCAAAGCCAAAAGGCTTTTAAGTAATACAAAACATTTAATAATATAAACCAGTACAGTACAGTTTGACCACAGCACCAAATTCATGTTGAAACTTCCTCATTACACCCCCCAAAAATAAAAAATGTAAAACTTGGAAGACTTCTTTTATTTTGCTACACAAAGTAAAATGCTGACGTGCAGATGGAAATGTTTTCACTGGCCACAGCAAGTAGACGCAGGTCTGTTAGATGTGACCTTTTAATCAAATAAAAAATACGGTTCAACTTTCAAGCTAGACAACATTGAAACATGAACCACAAATATTCTTTCACCATCATTAAAAGTGTGTGTCATTTAAGTTAGTGACATCTGAATAGTTTTTTGATTAACACATATGAGAAGGAATTACAGCCACTGAAGCGTTCAAGGTCAAGTTGACTTTCCCTGTCATCCCCTTAACGTGGCGTGAAACCAGTAATACATTCTGTTTAATGGAGTGACACAAGGCATTGCTGTGGGCTGGGCCAGACGGGTTTGATCGTGACCATCGAGCCAGAAAGTTGGTGCTGAGCGGCTCACCGGGAGCCCTCCTCGATTTCAATGCGCGGCCTGACAGCCAGCATTTCGCTGACGGCGACCTAATAAGGCCTGGCGTGGAGTGACCCCGGTCCAGGCCTGCTGACAGCCTCCAACGCCACCTCCCCACCTCCCCCCCGCACCCTCACCACCCCGCTCGAGCCATCAGGCGGCCCCTTCATCAAGGAGGCCCATGCGTCTCTCCACATTGGGCCAAACGTTGACTCTTATCATGGAAGGCCATTGCTCGTGTCAGATGGCCTCAATGACTAAATCCATCCGATCAAATACAGGAGACGCTGGTATGCTAGGAATGGGACTGGGCGTGTGTGTTTGTGGTGGTGGTGGTGGGGTTGAGGGTGTGTGTGTGGAGGAGGTTGGTAATCTGTGTTTCTTTTACTACGCCAAAGGAACATTTTAATTATTTCCTCCCACTTTGGAATACAAATACACCCAAACTCAACCCAACAACCTTGGCAACACAAAATACAGCGAAGTGATGGTTAGCAATCAGTCAGGACACAACATGTCAGTTGAGGTGAAAAAGCAAATCCAATTACCTTGCAGAGCGCCAGCAGCAGGTTAGCTTAGCTCAGCTTAAAGAGTGGAAACAGGGAAATAGCTAGCCTGGCTCTGTCCAATGGTAAACAAAAACAAGTCTTATTGAGTCTTGTTTGTTTCTTTTGTACTTTAATTGGAAAGTAAAAATGACAAGTTAAGGTTTTAACTGGTGCGCACTGACGTTGCACAACGTCGTTGCTAGCCACTCTCACCTTGAGCTACGCTAGTTGATCCCCCTGCTTCCATTCTGTATGCTCAGCCAACCAGCTCCTAGCAGTAAAACTATATCCATCTTATTTCTCCATGTGCATTTAAAAAATCAAAAATAATGCTTTAAACAAGCTTATACCCTCACTTCTTGCCAAGGAACAGTAGCTACACGCTACTTCTTAACGAGTGATTGTATTCAATTCACCCAAATTACCAACATATATTTCAATGCTCAACAATAGTTGTGTTTAGCCATGCTGTCAGTTTTAAATGCTGGTGTTTTGAGAGACCTCTTAAACTTCAGCCACCTGTGGAGGCGAATGGGATTTTGCCTGTGGTCCTTTTTATCATTACAGATGCATTTACAGCATACATTTCACATATCTAGCTTGTACACAAAGCACCAGAGATGAAGCAGAAGAACATGTCACTTATGTGGATGAACGGACTCTTTAAGGCCAGAGAGACTAATGCACACGCCAGTGCTTGGTGCTCTGAGAGCAACACATGACCGGGCCCTGGGCTTTGCTAATGGAAGGCAGACAAAACATTTTCTCTGCTCGATAGCATCTGTTTGCATGTACAGAGTCGAGCGGACATCAAGAGTGAGAGAGAGGGAGGGGTGGGGGAATTGTGACACATTTCAGACAAGTGCTAATGAATGTAAACATGGCTGCGATGAAGACAACACAGCATGAGAAAACCTCTGTGGAGAGAGGGTAATTTAATCCATTCTCAAACGCCTCTCGCCCGCCACGCCGCTCTTATCGGCCTCATCACGGGAGACGTAGGAAACAAGCACGGGATGAGCTGTGTCAAAGAGACGGCAGCCGGGAGGGAGGGGGGACCTCCTGTTGAGAACATGAAGGAGGACATTTTCGCTGCAAGGAAGGTGAAGGACACTTTGGGGTGCTATCCACTTAATGAAAAAAAAAGTGATGGAAACTTTAGATTTTTCTTTTCGTTTTCCTGATTAGGAAGAAGTGTTTTTGGGCTGCGTGAGTCAGCGGGGAGCTGATTGAATTTGTCTTGGTTCAAAAACACAATTACTTGAGGGAGAAAGATAAAGATGCCTTCAATTAGCTCTCAGCTTCCCGCGTATACATATTACATGGTGAATTTATTTTCTCATTAATACATTAATTTTTCCGATTTATTTGTTTATTTCCTGTCGCTACTCTTTGTAGTAAGTATCAGGGGGCTGTAGCACCTCTCTTTGTTGTGCTTATTACCCAGAATGCTACATATTTCCATAATCAGCCTGTATAGAAGGTAGACGGAGAGGGTCCGCCCGCTGACCTGTGACCTGTGTTGACCCTCATTAGTCAGGCCCACACACGGCATCTGTGCACGAGGCGGTCGGTTAACCTTAAGGGCACGTCAGCCCTGTCCATTGCTGACAGCAGCCGGGCTCCAGCGCAGTTTTATCAACCACCATCTTGAAATATGGCGGCAATATTACGCACTTTAACATGTCTTTAACTTTGTTTAAAGATGGTGGAATTTGTTTTAAGAAACAAAAGTGGTTAGAATTACAAATCCATACAGTATATGTCGTAGATTTGAGATTGTTGCAAGGTCAGCGGATTTTAAGTGATCCAGGTGAGCCTTGGAAACAACCTTGATGATTTTTGCATGTGATTTCTTATTCACACCATTTCAAGTCTATCAAAAACTGTGAAACATATTCAATGCATCTGGCATTCAAATTCAAATGTGCCTCGAGGTACTTTGTCAATCAATCCAATTTAAGAATAAAATCAAAAAACTGAATCCTACGATTTAGACGAGGACGGATAGAAAGAATGCAATGCAACACTGTGAATTTGTAGGACAATATATTTGTTCCCCTCCTTCGGCTCTACACCCGACGTGTTAACAGAGTCAGTCATCGCAGGCCAGACATGTGCGCTCTCAGACGCATCCGTCGGGATGTCATTTCTCACGGCCCCTTGGAAAACACAATATACAAACTTCGCCGTAAAGGCCGGACCACCTAGTGGGAGATAGAGACGGCAGTCACGGCTCACAAAGTGCTCCATTCAGAGAAAAGGCGGATGCAAAATAAACACCTACAACATGATAAGGCGGCGTCATATAGGCAGCAGACAACTGGACCAGTGTTTACTTAGGACAGGAAACAGACCTGCTTGCACTTGAACGGTAGTTTTTGTCTCCAGCAAACTGCTGAAAATATAAGAGCCAGTCAAATTAACACTGCTATCTTAAGTTAAAATCATCGTTTAGCTGACGTCATAGCATTCCCAACTCAGTTTGAGAATAATAATAAAAAAAGATGCAGGTCATAGCTTACACATTGGACCTTAAAAGCATCCAAAGTGATTATAGTTCATCCTGAGGAGAGCATGCATCTCTGTCCTAATTGCCTTGGCAATCCATCCAATAGATACGAACAACCCCTTTCCCATTGTCACAATGTTTATCTGATATATTGTTACTCTGAAAATACTGATTATAGCTGCTTTATTCCTCTATTGATTCCAAAAATGTTGCTCCGAGTTGAATCATTCTGTAATATCATTGTCCCCAGAGGCTGCGTACGGGAGGGGAACAGCAAAAATAACCTTCCTTGACCATCGTTATGAATGTAACCTCTGATAACAGTCTCACCGTCTTCCGTCTCACCTGCAGGCTGTGACAGGACGGTAATGTTCAGACTGCGGCGTTGAGATGCATCGCCACGCCTCGGCCGGCTCAACTTGATCCGTGAGATTACCGAGCCTGACAGAAAGTGCAGACTGCAGTAGGTAGGACGGATGAAAGGAACGGCCCCGGAGTTGTTGCATCCTTTTTTCCGAAATCTTGGACGCGCGCGCCGTTGTGCTGTCTCGTTTTTTTGACACCTGGCCTCTCATCTCGATTCCTGCCTGCACAGACAGACTGGAGGAAATCAGCCCGGACTGATCTGGAAGTGATCACCGGCTGTGAGCGCGATCCAGAAGAGGGGAATAAACGGAGATAATCTTTCTTTCAGAAATAACATGCAAATCTTAATGGATTGCTTCTATCTGGACCCCCCACCCCCTGTTTGAGTCCTGTGCCACGGCTTGTGTGTTTTCAACGTGGCCAATTATAATCACGATCGCGCAGCTACACCAAAAGCTCGTGTTTGACATTGCCAAACACTGACAAGGAAAATAATCATAACTGCGAGTGTTAATGCTTGCTCATGGGGCCCATGTTTTATTCATGGGACATCTGCGCCACTTGGAAACAGCCTGACGCTTCGCAACCAAAATAAGTCATTCAATTAGGCTGATGGAGAAATATCTTCTGCCTTTATTTCACTTTTTCTATTTTGCAGCAGCCCGACACCTCAGCATCAATAATCTCTCAATGCTGCATATCACCTCGGCTGCCAATCAAAGGACGGACTGGGGCCTGTTTGCTTCCCTGATTTGAAATATTAATACAGGTTAGCCTTGTGAGATGCAAAAACGTGGACTGGGGCACATGCTGGCACCAGAAGCAAGGCCACAGCTTGACAAGGCAAACAAGAAGCCCTTAAATAAATGATGAGTTTAAAGGTTCGGAGAGGCTCTCTGACATGAAATAACCCGTGTACAACGAGCACAGCCCTGACCCAAGGATTTCCACGCAGCCTTATCAGCATCAGTGGGGAAAGAAATCCTACTCTGACGTGCCCTTTCACAGTCAAGAACACTGAGGGGACATGCGCATTGTACTGCACGTGAATCTGGCACCGTCCTGGCCGGGAGATAAAAAAAAAAAAAAAAGATAACAAGCCGGAGTCCTCTTCTTCACTCTCATTCCTGTCCTCCCGGAGGAAAGGTTGCGTTGTGCGCTGCCGCCTGTAAAACTGAAGAAAAAAAAAACGTTTACGCTGACAGGCTGGATGCTCGTTCCCCGAAAGGCGCTGCGGCCGCACCGAGGAGAGGGAGAGTTATTATAGAGGGCCAATAGTGTGTTTGGTGTGGCTTA
Organism: Myoxocephalus aenaeus; assembly: GCA_038501785.1. Classification (NCBI taxonomy): domain Eukaryota; kingdom Metazoa; phylum Chordata; class Actinopteri; order Perciformes; family Cottidae; genus Myoxocephalus; species Myoxocephalus aenaeus. The sequence continues at coordinate 2,621,931 of JBAMJR010000140.1, forward strand.
GAGACACATTCCACCCCGCTGTATGTATGAAGGAGAGCAATCGTTGGCATGTGGAGAACGGATGAAAAGTGAAATACATATAATTTTTTTTGCGTTTTGCGAGCCGATGGGATTTCCTGGTCCCTCAAATATGACGGCGGTGGTGGAATGAGAGAAGGCAGCATGAATGTCGGGAGCTGGCACAGCGAGGGCCGTCACTGAGCCCAGGCCTCGGCTTCCGGGGATTTGGCCAGAAGAGAGCTGAACAAGCCTGAGGATCTACTGGAGCCCTCCACATCCAGCTCCCCCGTGTGTGTGTGTTTGTGTTTGTGTGTTTGTTTGAGTGTGTGCTGGTGGACTGGGGACCGTAGACTTAGTACTTTTTCCAGTTCTAAACAAAATGTTGAGGGCTGTGGCGTCAGGGGAAGCGCTGAAGAAGTGGGCTTCTGCTTCGGTTTGACAAACATGGGCGGGTGAAAGCTGATCCAGTATTACATTTAAAAAGGCCTCTGAAGAAACTGTTGCAAAGATCCAAACGCATCAACAATAACGTGCCATTATGTAATGAACCCCTTTTCCATAAAGACTCACCAAGTCATATGTTACAATGACAACAGTAGTAGATTTACCACGAAACAATGGGTAGTGCTAACAAAGGTGCTCGTATGACAACTGACAACTTTTGCCAGCTGATTTTATCAGCTATACTTAGCTCGCTAATTAAGCTAACGTTAGCTTTCTATCGCTTTACAAATCAGAAAATCAATGTCAACAGCCATTAAAAATTTTGCCCTTTTTTTCTAGGAATAAGATGTCAATAAATCAGGTTTTGAATAATATATGAACAAACCCCTCAGTAAAAACCTTCAGAATATTGATAGGAATAAAACTGGAAAGGTTGGTAAGTGCAACTGAAGTGGTGATTTCTTCTTCTTTTTTTTAAGACATTGTAAAATTCCTAACTAGATATCACCATGAAACTTCCCCAGATGATTACTAACCTCAAGAAAATAGTTTTCTGAAATGTAATGTTAAAATGTTCTCATGCTAACTTTTGGTGAATTCAGAAGAAATACACATGTAAATAGATAAAATAGCCCCAAATCTCAAGATGAAAAACAATGTTTTGGCCTTTTGTGTCTCCTCGTAATAATCTTTTTTTAATTACATTTTAAACAGATTGAACTCTTTTTGACTACAAACAGTGATGACTAAATGTGATTTCAGCTTTACATATGCACGTAATGCAAAGTTCTAGCTGACACTGTTTGAGGACAAACATGATTACATAAGAATTAGCCTTTAGGATGTGAAAGTGACATTTCTCAATATACTTTCACAAGGCCAAGTGTTGAATCCTTCCTCATTCTGTAGCTTTGGGAAACAACATTATATATACATTGAAAATAATAAATTGGTCCATGTTACTCACCTGTATGTGTTACTCACTGATGGCTGGAGGTTCTTTTTGTGAAATGTCCAAATTTGTAAATGCAACATTTTCTCATGATAACCTTTGGTGAATTTAGAAGAAATCTAGAGATGCAAATCAATATAATATATAATACAAAATAAACGGATGTTTTCTGTCCACCAGTCAAAATGGCCCAAAATCTCAACATTGACCATTGCATGACAAATTATATTTTTGCCTGTAGTCTCCCCTTAATAATAATTTAAAAAAAATCGACACATTGACCTCTAAAAATAGAGCAAATATAACTTTTAGAGATAATTTCAACCGCTCTAAAGTCACTTTAAACCATCCACATGCCTAAATGTTATCCTTTTACTTTGTTATAATAATAATAATAATAATAATAATAATAATAATACTTTAATTTTATATAGCGCTTTTCAAAATGCTCAAAGACGCTTATAGTAATTGATAGTGTTTTTTTCTTCTTCATAAAAACAAAAGAAAGATTATAATTGCATGGATCAAATAAATAATTATTGTCATTAGTAGTTTTAATGATGCATTATTAGCTGCTAGATGTAGTGTTAACAGGTCATAAATAATCTCTAATATATATATATGTTACTGTGAAAACATCTCCTTCAATCAACTGGATTTATTCAACGCTTCAATATACGAGATTACATGTGAACACATCATGATAATGTTATAATTAACTTTAGCCAAGAACGTATCGTAAAGTAACTGAACCGTCAGTTTAAACACGGATCGGTCGATTACAATGAAACTTTATCAGAGATCAGCGACTAGAAAAGCATAAACACCGATGTCCTGAGTATTAAAACTTTATTTCACACTATGATGGTTAACGTTAAACTGTAATTAATCCGCGGGTCACGTGCATGCTGAACAATGAATGGGGAGCTGTACGGATCACGGATCAACATCTCAGCTTTAGAATATGCACTTAATGCTTCTGGCTGACACTGCTTGAGGAAATGTGTCACTTTGGCTTTTTCAAAATATAAGCAAACAACGTTATGATTACATATTGAGCATTTTGAAGGATGTGAAAGTGACATTTCTCAATATACTTTCGCAAGGCCAAGTGTTGTGAATGCTTCCTCAACTGTGGCTTTGGGTAAAAGCATTTTTTTATATATTCTTTTAGACGATTTGGTCCGTGTTGCTCACCTGTACGTGTTACTCACTGATATTTAAAGTATAATAATGACCAGCAGCAACCACGTCTGGGCAAACAGAAACGTTATAAACCTGAGAAATTCTGGCATTTGAAACACCAACATACGTATACCACAAGTTTCTATAATGACAAGACCATTTTCCATTTATACAGCTGCACAGGGTCAATTACATTGACATGTAATGGCTCAGTATGGACAAAGTGTCACAGTCGACTGACACTGAAAGCACTTTCTTTTTACTTTTTTAACAATGCAGAGCCAAATTGGAGAAAAACACGCACACAAAGAAATCAATGCGAAAGGAGAGCCTTGTTAATATTCTCAACCCATTTGTTAAGGATTAATCTCCCTTCATTAGACCTCAGCTGTACCATAAACTAAACTTCCCCCTAAGCCACCGAAATTGGCTCTTTGTTGACTGTTTTTGTCATTAAATTCCCTTCACCCCCGTACATCGCTTGCACCTAAAAAGCAGAGGATATCAGGGAGAGAGCGAGGAAGAAAACAAAATCAATTACACCTTGCACTTCTGAGGGCATGTCAGCATTTGGAACCTAATTAAATTAACCTCAAAGGGAGAGGGACTGGAAGCGCGGTCAGGGCACTCGGTGCACGGACGATGATTAGCGCATCGATTTATTAAAATGTGCCGGCGAGCCAGACAAGACGAGACCCCTTTCCCCCGCCGGGGTCTTGTTTACTCCAGAGCGAGACGGTTAGAACCGTTGTGCTCTCTGCTCCTCTGCCGCTGCACGGAGGAGTTAATTAGTGGTGATTGAGCAAGCGTCTCTGAAATACAGTCGGCGCTGGATATAACGGGCTCGCCTTTGTCCACCGTGGTGTGGCAGTAACTCATTTAGCTCCTTGGGTGTGTTCTTGCGAGACTGAAAAAACCTCGGACATTTTCTATGTAGTTGGTGTTGGATATGGAATTATCATGGCAGGATAAAAACATGCAGAAAAAACCCTGTCTTTACACACATAAGTATGGGGGATGTTGACACAGCAATGCTTATCTATGCGTGAGACGCATTGTCTCCGTTTGCCCTGTGACCCTCAAGTCGCAAATTCTGCTCTACCTTTTGTAACATAAGCAATGCTATATTTTAGGTAATCAAACAGCAGAGGTCAGGGGTTCAGAGCCCAGTGCCTCCTAATCCTCAGAATGGGCCTCCCTCAGAATCTGCTGTCACCGTGGGTCTTCTGGACATCCGGGCACTGAAACCGTGTCAGCAAGCCCGTCGCCATCAGACAGAAAACATGCTCGTCACCAGACGGAGGCTCTTCGGGCTGAGCAGGAGAAGTCTGAACACGTACGCATTTTACACACAGCGACAGCTAGACGTCAACAAGAAGCACAGAGAAAATATGTGGAGGTCATACAAATATATACGTAGAGTACTGAAACAAGCCTTGATAGTCATTTATGTAATTCTGATTGCAAAAATTTCAAATATTCCTCAGGTTTTAATTTTTTTGCAAGAAAACTGAACATGTTTGGGGTTTGGAGTCTTTAACGGATGAAGCAAGACATTTGTCTTTTTGGGGTTTATTGGCAATTTTCACTACTTTGCCGACCAGAAGAATTCACCAATGAAAATATTCTTCAGATGTATCGATGATTAAAATAAGACAAGATACAGTCCTGTGTCACTGAGATATTCAGGTCTAAATTCCACAGAGTACAGTAGATCCTGAATTGTGCAACAGTTCAGAATGACTACTACTATTTACTTTCCTCAACTCAAAGTGGCACAGGTTTGAAACTTTGAGTTAAATAACACTGGGGCCAGATATTTTTAACCTGGTTTGTTTCACAGAACCGTCGGAGAAGCCATCTTTGGAAACTATTTTTGGGAAAGGGCAGGTAGGGACTTAACAAAAAGAACGTGGCAGGTGATTGGATGAACCATTCGTCTTTCACGTATCACCGAAGAAAAAACACGTTTCCCTTTGAGAAAAACCTCCAGTAGCGTTCTTTGCTCTTCTTTCAATAAAGAAATACTCTCCAGTTCTGATATAACTGATGCTGTTGCAGCATTTACGGCGCTAACGTCTTAGATCATCGCTGTTCGCCTCACAAACTGTACCAACAGTAGCTCCTCTCAGGACGCTGACTGGATGGATGCTCGCGGGATCCCACGCAAGATCGAATCCAGCTGCCGTGCAAGGTAGAAATACATCGAAGAGCCATGCATACGCAACCTTTCTGTGATCAGTTCTTCTCAGTGGAGGCATCGTTTTAGTTAGTCCTTGCACTTTTTTCTGTATTGTGAGAGGTTAGATGACCACTTTCCATTGCATTCCCCTTCCCCGTTATTTCAAACCTTTGTGAAAAGTACAGGATACTGTTTTGAGTCGTAAATTCAAATCACATTATCAAATGCTCGGAGCTTGTTTCTCAATTTGTAACACAAATCCATAATGCAATCTGTCGTCCCACACTCTGCAATGTCCCTTTTGCTCATTGAAACAGTTTGCTGTTCACTGAGCTGCATTTCACCTCCTAATGCCGTGTTCACACCAAAACAGTTGCGAATATTCGCAACGCCACTTCGCCTATATCGCGCCGCCCGGCAAAAAACTCGCTCTAGTGGTTAATTCGTTTTTCGCAACCATCGCTGGGGAAAGGGGGCGGGGCTTATCTCCATGTCAGTGAAAACATTTACTATTTCCGCCATTGACCATTGAAATAACCACTAGTTCTGCTTTATACTTGTTGAGAAAGTCCCACAAACGTCGGAACATCAAACGCCCCCGTGTCTGGGTTCATAATATTATCCGTAGTCGTGTCTGGGTTCATAATATTATCCGTAGTCGCACACAGCTCCGACTCCTCCGGGACGAGTGTCTGAATGAAGCCGCTTCCAGCGCTCCTTCAGCGGACCCGCAGTTTGATTCAGTGACGGCAGAACGGCGGTGATGCCGGGCGGAGCTTCTCAACGCTGATTGGCTTTCGCAACTCCGCGTCGGGCGAATTTTTCGCTGGCGATGAATTATTTCATCGCCAGCGAAAAAGCGAAAAAGCGAAAAAGCGAAAAAGCGGAGTTGCGAATATTCGCAACGCCATTTCGCCAGTATCGCGCCGCCCGGCGAAAAATCCGCTTTTTCGCAACCTAACGCGGCTGTGCATTGACTTAACATGTAATCTGGACGCGCGAATATTTCGCAACTCTTTTGGTGTGAACACGGCATAATAGCTGTGAACTTCTTCATCACATATCGTCGGGTTAGGTGTGTGCTGACGCTTGGTATCCGTGTGAACCGCTGATGAACGTACACAACAATCACTGACTCGCCCCAAAAAGGTGCATAAAAATAGACTCAAAAAAATGGAAATTGTCCTTATTTACAAGCTGTGCTAAGTTTGTTTAGCTTGTCTCATGCTAAGTCGCTTATCTGCAACGCGAGGAATGTCGAGCCCGTGGGTCATTCCATTTGTGTTAGTAGAAGAAATACTCTGCGGGACAATCCAAACATTGTACGAGTGCAACCAAAGTGCCAAAGAGTACGAGGCGGGGGGATCCAGGCCTGAGTGTACATGTAATCTTAAAACAACATCGCCATTGATACTCCTGTTTAGATATATTCTTTAGCTCGCCGTTATCGCTCGCAATTACGATATTGTTTGGATTCCCACGTCGCCGCTCATATTTCCAGCCGACTGGACTGGCAGCTCGCCTGATGGAGGGCCCTCTCTGGGGAGTCTGGAAACGCAGCCGTTTTCAATGCGTCTGATCCTGCTCCTCAATGAGGAGCTGACTGTAATTGGCAGCCTCTCCTCGTCATTGAGTTATTACATTTCCCCTTTCGGCTATCCCACGCACCCCTGGGAGCACTTCACACTGTGAGCGACTCCCGCGAGCCCCACCCCCCCCTCAGTAGCACACACAGGACTGGCGATATAGTCGTCCTCATGGTAACAGAAACTCGTTCTCTGCCTCTAACTCTCCAGAACGGGCCATCACAGAGTTTTTTTCAGCGTATAATGAGGCGAGCATGGCGCCAAGTATTATCATTTTGAGGATTCCTGAGCGTCCACAATTAATGCGTGAGGGTGGATGCTTTACATTTTGAAAAAGAGAGGGAAACAATTACGTGCTAATGCGTTAGCTAAAGAGCCGAATGCGTGCGCTCTTCAAAGACGCCGCCACAAAAAGAAAAGGTTTACTTTTCCACAGGATGCAGGTCCCTTTCAACTTGACATCTCGTTTGAATGTTTTTTTCTTTTCTTTTTGCGTCACAAGGATGATTTATTCTCCTCTAAAGTCACTCCCCCCGCAGTCGAAAATAAACACATGGTTCAGCGGCTGCCGGTGTCACTAAGTAGACACAGACCTGCCTGCAATTAAAGTTCCAGTTTTCCTCCAGCTGAGCTGACAACTTGGTTGTGCAGGAGAGCCGGAGCGCCGGGAGGCCGCAGTCCATTTCTTGCATATTTTCCTCTGGAATAATTGCAGACACCGTTCCGTATGATTCGGGGCTCCGTAATCGCACAATTTCCATATTGTTGACTCATACTTGGAGACGGAATCGTCTGCCAGTGGCACAAACTGGTAATTGAATCGCCAATGCAGATGCAATTATCTAGTGCGCAACGACGTGTGAGAAAGTTGCCTGTGATCAGTTTTTCCACTAGTTTTCGACTCCAGCCTGAGACCTGACGCTCGCCGTATGTCCCTGCTCTCTGTGGGAATTTAAACCAGTGTTCTCGCTTCGACTATTGCAATCAGTAAAGAAAACAAAAACCCGGAGTTCCTCTGTCCTCATGCAGGCAATGCACAAACCAGCACTGGTCTCAGAGCCGTGCTGTGTGCTGAAAGAAATGTAGGCATTATTAGCGCCAGCGCACCACTTTTCTTCCTTTACATTGTGTATAGGGAAAAAATCAATGATTTATTTCCTTCCTTGGTAAACAAACTATAGAAATGTGTGTATTTATTACGATCATGCATCGGCTTCAAGTGCAGTGGAGCCGATTTAATGCAACTTGAGAAAAGAACATACTCTTAAGACCAACAGTACAATGAGGCCGTGGGTTCCAGGTGAGCCTCTGTCATTATCCATCACTAAACTGCAGTCTAGACAACATTGTGTATGAAAGGGAAAAGACAATTAAGGATGTTTGTCAGACAGACAGCTGGGGCATGGATTGGGGGAACAGAGGAGGCAACTTGATATCTTAAAAGAAAAATCCCCCCTAAGGACCTCCCGTGGATAGCAGGTCATACAGAGACACAGAGAGACCATGAGACACATTCACTGTAAAACATTTCTGTTGTGTTTCTTCACAGTAAACTACTAGCCTACGTCTCAAGTCCAGCAACACAAGTCAATTTCCACACATTACATGCATACAGTCTTTTCAAAATAAACTTCCGTCTTCCCAGGAAACAACTTAGTAGAGGTTTAGGCAAAAAAACTACTTGGCTAGGTTTCTGAAAAGATTGTTTTTTGAGTTAAGACAACTACTTACATAGAGAAGTTACGTGACCAACACATCAACGTTGACTTCTCGTTGCACATGGGGCACAATCAGCGGCCTCCTGTGTGGAAGACTGACGTTTGTTTGACCTATCCACCTCCCCTGTGTGGGTTTTTGCTACTTCCTGGTTCATGATTATGTGGATTACATACAAAGACTTTGTGGGGTATCCACGAATTACAGCGCATTCATTTTCGTAGGTATGTATTTCTGTAGGTTTGTGCTGATCCATGGAGTAGATGTGAAGATATTCCACTAATTTCAATGCATCTAATGGTAGCTGAGATATTCAGTCGTGACAGGAAGTGGTGGACTGACCATCACAGTGACTTGTGCCACAGTTGGTTCAACAGCATTGTAAGAAAATCCTCTTCTATATATCTAATGCTGTTAGACAACAACACTTTTAGAATAACTTCAGTCCAACACGTTTTGAACATGGTGGTAAAGTGTATCACATTAGCATTGCTATACCCAATGTTGCGCTAAAAATGTAATCAGTAATGCATATTTCCTGTTCTCATAATTCATAGGATGCAGGGTGGCCTTGAAGGATCATGATGCAATGCATTGTGGATTGTTCTGTCTGGTGGAGAAGCTTTTCACACCTACACCTATTAACCATATTAATGTGCTGTCATGAGCTTGGCAGGAATTCATAAACTAAAGCAGACAAGGCAGAATAATATAACACAACAATGGCTCAACACAAAATAATGTCGTAACTCATAAAGCCGACTCGGTTTAATCCCTAAGTCTGTTTAGAGAAAACGGTCATAGTTTAAGAATAATGATGTGCTTTTAATGATGTGTTTCATTGCATAGTGCCAAGCAGAATGAAATCATGACATCTACTCTGAAAAGCATGGAGTCACCGTCCTCTCAGACCCAGATGCATGCCCACTTGTTGTCAACTGGGGGAAACACGCCAGTTTACACCACCTGCAATGGCGCAGAGTAAAAGAACAGAGCAAAATGAGGTACATGGAGCGTAGCAGAGAAATGCATCTGCCAAATCTCTGCCATCTCAACTCAGGTCTTGAGTCTGGATTGAAACACACACACACACACACACACACAAGCCTGTCCTTGTTTCATTCTCTCCACCTCACTGACTTTCATGTCAGCACTGAATGAATGAATAACAAATGACCAAAAAGGCTCCTTCAACGATCTACGTGGACACGAATTAAAACACAGATGAATTCAGTTTGGTATCACTACGGGTTACTGTGTACGCACTGTGTGTTCTCGTTTATGATCTTCCACAAACCATCATTAAAGTATATCCTTAAACAGTGTGTTTACAGTTCATCAAAGTGAATTGTTGGCGATGGCCAAAGTGCCATACTCGAGGCTTCAGAACTGCAATCCACAAACCAATGGGTGACGTCACTGATACACACCCCTTGGCTGAGGTCTCAAAGGTCTCAAACTAAGTTAACTTTCGCCTGATTTGTGTGTTGTGCATGTGTGTGTTCCAAAAAGGCCGTTATAGTGTCAGATGTATAGAGATGTGAAGTGTAAATGGGTCCAATATTTACGATGGAGCAAAGGAATCGAGCATAACCTGTATTTCTGTTCACTTCTCCCATTGGAGTTGATACTCAGGACCTGCAGCTTGTTTCCTAAAGAGGAGGAGGGGTCGTGGTGGAACCACAGATACAGGAAACTGCCTTCTCCGTTCATGCAAGTGGAAGTTATGCAATGTGGGAAAAGAAGAAGAAGAAAGAAGAAGAATCCTCTCCCATCTGTTGCAACTTCCCACTACATGCCATGAGGACTCTGTCTCGCTAACATCTTCAACAGCAGACAAATCACCGGGTCGTATTTCATCATCAGCTGCCGGTCTGTTCCACGCCTGTCTTCTCCACTGTGGCTCTGACGTGTGGAGAGAGAACAAGTGGAGAGGGAGAAGTATTGGAGGAGAGAGTGTACTGTATATGGGATGACAGAAGCGGTGAGAGCTTCTGCAGAGAAAGACAACGTTGCACTGGTTTTCACGGTGTGTGTGATTCCAGTCAGAAGATGACATGAGTCATAAACACCCGGATCACCCTGAATCAAAGAACACTCCGGGGTGACGAGCAGTGGAAGCCTTCTTATGCCGTAGCTTCGATTTCTTCCTCACAAATACAGCGAAAATAAACTGGTTTCCCTTCTTAAAGCAAATTAAATTGATGTATCACCTTAATGTGCAGCTTCTCTTTGAGTTTCAGCTCATCGTTTAGCCGTCCAGCTGCAACTTTACCATTTTGCTTCACTCTCAGGCAGCTGTTTTTGAGAAAAAGCTTTAAAAGACGTACACTAGAATCTGCTCAGCGCTACACAGCAGACAGACACAGTTAGCACCAGGCCTGTGAACATAAAGGAGCCACATATTTCCGTCTTTGGCAGTGACGACACAGACTACCTGGCTACTAATCCAAAAATGGGCAAAGAGTTTTGGTTTAATATTTGGATATTTGACTGCTTAGTATTCAACTCAATGTCACAGGTGGCAAAACATTTAGTAAGTACCCATTTCAGTACTCTGTGCTTCATTTACTTTATTGTTTCCGATGTTTTTTTTTACGAGTCATTGGTGGAGTTTGGGAAATCACTTTGGCCATTTTGTTAAACCAATCCACAATAAATACCAGTGTCACATTTACGGAAAATCTCAACGCACCAACTGCTACATACAGTGTCACATTTCTGTGCTGGCAGATGTTTCACACTTGAAAGTCCGTGGGAGGTTTTGGTTGCAGTTGGGCAGCTGTGATTCATGTCAAAACCTCCATTCAGAAATCACAACAGTTGCATGTGTAAACACGTGTGGTGCCCGTGGTTTAGAGCACGTCGTTAATGTTGAGTCACATTGTGGGAAGTTAGGATTTTTATCTTCATTTTCCTTTTAGCCAAATGTGGCAAATAACAACCATCCCCAGTAACAGCTACGGCACCAGGTGCACCTTGTTTCTCAAATCTTCTACATGGTCTGGTGGGAAAAAAATATGGATTTTAATAAGTCCCTTCAGGAGCAGTGGAGGGCGGGAAGCCTGGGAAAGTGGACTCAGTGAGGTGTCCTGTGCGATGCATTAGATTCTTTTTTGAAATGCTTCATAATGACAAACATGCAGGGTTTGAGCTTTACTGAGCTGACAACCCTCCTTGCATTGTCAAAGGCAGGAAAAACTCAACCTGCGGTAGTTAATACATACATAATAAATACAATACTTCAGTCAACATTACAAGTCAAACAAATTCCAAAACCGTTGTGCATTAATGAAAACGAAAAAGCCCAATTTATTGTTGGCTTGCACTGCAGCTCTTTGCCCTTCAAATTTGATGCCCAATTTTGGGATGTACTATTCAGTACCGTTTCCCTCACATGCTCGCTTAGCTTAAGCTTCTCAATTATTCAGGCTCGGATCAATACTCGACACACTCCTGCGAGGAAAAGCAGTGGGGGAGAGACGGAGTTAAACCCCAATCTGGATTATGGATTTGTATCAATTTATGTGTGGCCACTCGACCAAGAAATCTGTGGAAAACACTGCGAAACACGGCTAAGTGGAGGGACTGCAAGGCTCAGAAGGCTTCTGTCCAGTTTAACTCTTTGTTCTGCAGTGGCACTTTTTTTTTTTAGCTTTGGCCAATTATCACACGTCTGTCAAAGGCTTTTCTCATTAGCCTGTCCCCAGTTCTCTCCACAGGTTTAATGAACAGAGCCTCCATTACCCGAGTTTACCTCCAACTTTAACAACAAGGCTGTTGAGAGCGCGCACTGATGGACGAGGACGAGTCACACATCAGCGGCCTCCCTAACAAGAGAGAGAAGGACGAGAACGGTCCTTTTATGAGTGGCTTAAGTTCACTTGGGAGCGAAACTTTTAATTTCGGCATTTTTAAGGTGGACTTGTTGGGGATTTCCTGCTATGACTTGGCTCCCCCTAGTGTAGCTCGTGACAATGTCCATCTTAAAGCTTGTTCACACCTCCGGGTGACACAGTGGTTCTTCATTACCATCCTTCTTATGAAATGTGAAGCTTGCCCATACAAATACGGGTAGTAAACTGTTGACAGAGCGGAGCGTCTACATTTCACTGATATTTATCGCTGTGCAGACAATTACATCAGCAGTGCTCTAATGTCATGTGAGACTCATTTCCTCCCTGGCAGGCCAAGACCGCACATAGAAACCAAACACTGCCTCACTTATAATTTAAGGTAACAAACAAGAACCTGATAAGCAAAGTCTCCAGACCTCCTACTGTTGTCCTGTACTTGATTGTTTCAAGTCTTGAGCTTATTTTGAACTTTCTTTTTGTTTGTACGGTCAGATGATGAAATAAATACATCTACAGAAGGCTGCAACAATATTTGACAGCATTTCAGCCGTATGAATGTAAAAAAAAAAAAAAAAAGAAGCACATTTCTGATGTGGCCTGGCTTCCTTTTGGACCTGGTCACATTGCATTAAATCCCTTATTGCTTCACATTTTTGCCATATCCAGTCGATGCGTGTGGTGTGCACTTTGTGTACGCGCGGTTCATATCTTTGGCCGCTTCCAGCGATGTTCCTCCCTCGCTGGCTTTGCATGCAGCAGCGCGGCCTCGGACCGCGGTCCCGCTCTCGGGCCAAAGCCAGAGCCAGAATTAGAGACGGCGGTGAGGCCTACCGCGGGGCCCTTGTTGTATTTAGATTGGCAGATGAACGGCGGCTTCGCTCGAGCCCCGTTCACCATTTTGTGGGAATCGTGCCTGTAACGCTCGCGTAAACAAAAGGCGCTGAAAGGCCCGTCGCTCTCTCTTTTCTCTGCCTCTCTCTTCGACAGGCATCGGTCCAATGATGTGATGTTTTGGTTTAAAATTAGAGGAGGATCTCTGCTGAAAATGCGGACCCCACAATCCGATTGTTTGTAGTCGCAACGCAGCGAGTCGGGTTTTTAGTTGTCCCTGGTTGGGTTTGAAACCTTTTCTATAATTGAGGCGCATGAGTGCAGTAATCTCTTCAGACTGCTTATTATACACAGTGTGATATGAACGTGTTCGTCGTGCTCTTTCAAACGCATCATGTTGGTATTTGGGATGACACGAAGTCCCTTCAATCCAAATGCGGACCGCAAACAAACACGAGTCTGTTGCTCTACTACGAATCCCGTCACTGGGATGACTGGACGCGCACCGATCTTGCCTCATTTTGTCAACATTTCAGCTCTCAGCTCCAGACAAAATACCAGAAGCGAGATCATAGCACGATGATTAAAGGAAAAAACCTAAAATGAAAAATAATAACAGAGAGAGGGTTTAAAATAGAGTACGTTAAAATACACGGCGGGGAAATCCTATCCCCGAGAGAGGGTCAGACATGTAATTTGAAAAAAAAAAAAGGCAAGGAGTTAAATGACATGTAGGGAGTAATTATAGAGTTTGAATAAACTGAAATAATAAAATACCACCTAGGCCTGTCAAGAGTTGTTCTGTGGACCGAGGGAAAGTGGCCTTGGGTTTAGAAAAGGGCAGGCCAGCAGGCCACCACCCATCCCTTCTCTGTCGGGCCTTACGGGAACCGTTAAGGAGAATTTAACTGTGTGCGCTTTGATCACATGGAACACACATCAAACTATAAGGCTCTGCAAAAGAGTTGAATCAAGGTTACCGGTCCAGGGAAAGTGTTTTGTAGTCAGCGCAGTCGCCGGGAAAGAAATGTTGTCTCTGTAATGTGTCTGCAAATCACGGATATGTTGAATGTGGACGTTTTTTGCGAGTATATAGAGCGACTTAAAGTTACGTGGTCAACACACGACTTTCACCCAGGAATCATTGTTCGTGTCCCGCGCGTTGTCATTGTTACGTAACAGTACGTAGGAAAGTTCGCTAAGGGCGGTTATACATTTATTATATAGTTATTATTTTAACACAAACCATCATCTTTTTTCTAACCTCTAGTTTTGTCATGAGTTTTCCTAAAGCTAATCAATCGATTCATGTTAACCACAGGACATTGCGCGTTTCTGCATGATATATATTATTACATGTATTCATGAAACTATGTTTTGGGCTCAAAAGCGTAGACATTCAACAAATCCCCAGGTTTGTCGAAACAATATGCCAACAATGTATGTTATAGCAATTTGCTGCCTTCTAGACATTTCACCAAGAAAGTATATAATCAAAAATGTCAAAAACAGACCAAAATTTTAAAAAAGACCAAAAAAAAGCACTATTATTCGAGAAAGTTATTAAAACCAAATGATCTGCATCCCATCCTGGTAAAATAACCTCATTCTCTGGACAAGATTCAATAAAAGACCAAGATTAATCACATTTAAAGTTTAGGGCTCTGCGCCAGAAGATTTAATGAAGCCCCATCTTCATCATCATTATCCTGTTGAAGGTGTTGCTTCAAAGGACAGAGCACTTTATTTGACTCAATCCGCTCAGCCTGTCCGCAAATGTTATGAGTGTCACATTACCTTCAGACTGATGGATGGCCCCCTCCTCCATCCAGAGCCGCGGCTCCATTATGGTGCCGCGGCCCGGCCGTGATTGATAGCGCGTGGACTCAAAGTGGAAGTGATTGATGAGAGCGCGTAGTTTACCAGTCGCGTAGCTATTTATGTGATCATATTTCTAACCTTTTATATGAGCACTGCGACGCGTCTGTCACCGAGGAGCCACACCAGGTGACACGTCTCACGGTGAAGGAACATTTCACCGGTAATTTATGTGGACGTCCAGTCTGTGTGCCTGGTGGTCTCGCACTTTGAGAGCAGCATCCTGCTCTCCAGTATCTCCATCCCACAGTGTTTACAATGTATGCGGTGCGATGTTGGAGCAGGTGTGTTTACCTGGCCGCATGCCTCTGAAAAACACCTGGCTGCCGAACACGAATGTGCAAACACGGTCACCCTTTGTCAGTATAATACAACAAATGAACCAAATCTTTTGTGCCGATAACACACACACACACACACACACCTACCTCACTACAGGCAATCACGCCTTTGTTTGACAAGGGTGGTCCAGAACACAGACGTTATTGGTCGTTTTTAGGAGCGATCACATCACCTGACGTGTAGTCTGTGATTGGTTGACAATGGTTTCCGACGAAGGGAAATCTTAGTTATACAATGATATTTCAAACAATACTTTGCTTTGGGTTTGTTGACAGCCCAGCAACCGCAGCCCATTTGTTCACTCCTAGCTGACACATTCTCCCTCTTATATGGGAAGTCATCCCAAGTTCATATTTTTGCCCAGAGAGAAGTCTGATATGTGCTTCCATTAGTCAGTCATGTGCCGCAGATAAATGCGTTCAACATGGCGGTAAAAAATACATTCAAGCTCCACAATAAATCCTGTGGGGATGTTTGTGTAACTTAACGTATATACCGTGGACTTAAATCACATGCATGGAAACAGCTGGGAAAACGAATGGCCTAATACCAGAATAGCTGGAGAAACTGGAGTTTACGTGCACAAGTGAGGCCCGGCCATTAACGGTGCACGTAAACTCCAGTGCTTATCCTCATCAGCCCGCAGGTCCCCCAATAGGGGTACCCGAGGGCTTCTACAGGTGTTCTACAGCTCATATGACCTTGATATGAATACCAGCCCCTATTGTCCTTGATCTCTAAAGAATCAGCAACTCCTTGCCTTTAAAAATAAAAAATAAAAAATATTATTAATTTTCTGCATAAATTTGATCAAAAGTCAAGAATCTGATCAAAGAATTAGTCCTCGGTCGCTCCCCAAGTTTTTGGAATTGTATTTTTGGTGACTTCCCATCATGTCCCAGAGTAATACTGCACCTCTTTAGAAAGATTAAGACCTAAATCATCCAAATATGCAATAATAATCACAATAAACACAAGCAATGACATGTTTTGAAGCCTTTCCAGTCCAAAATTCATGTTTTTCGGTTCAGAAATAAAGAAATGAGCCATTTTTACCTAAATCTTCGTCGCACCATAATGAACGACCACTTGAAATGACCATCTGCTTCCGCTTGTGTCATCTGACGCGCTTTCAGATGCGTTTGAGGAACGAGGAAACCGTAGGACCTCAAAACGCGGAGAAAAAAAATCTATGAAATATAGCCGTTGCTTTCTCGCAGCTCGCGACGTCAATACTTTACACACAGTGAAATTAGCTAAATAGTGAAATGTTATAATCGCTCAGTCATATTGAGGAGCTTTACTTTATTACGTAATTATACAAATATAACGATCTTTTTTGTTAAATGTAGTCCATCGTTTCTCTTCTCAAAAGGGTTTAGAGTACTTTAGCCGTTTAAATTGATTAAATCGGACCTGTGGTTGATGATTTAGGAGCGTTTGAGTGAAAATAAAAAGCACTTCCTCATTATCGAAAAATCGGGTGGGGTGGGGGGGGCTCCGTGAGCTCGGGTAAAAGGGGTTATCTAGGATCAGCGCCACATCTCTGCTCTCATCTGCCAGTTAGAGACACTCCTTCAAATGGCAAGTAACTCAATTTCCCTGCAGATGGTTGGGGGGAGAGAGAGAGAGAGAGAGAGAGAGAGAGAGAGAGAGAGAGAGAGAGAGAGAGAGATGTGATTAACTTTTTGAGGGGTAATTTCTCCCCATAGCGATGACCGACTGTATTTTTGTCCTCATATTTTTGTCCTCATTAGCTTATAATAGTCGGGGATGTAGTGCAGGGTAAAACCTAAACATTTTAAATGTTTCTTTGTGGTTCACCCACTTGTTGCAGTTCTGAATATCTCCTAGTGAGAACTGTAATAATGTTGGTTATACAGCAGAAGAACGCAGAATTTATATCTGAATATTTCATTGTTGTGTGTTTCTACTGCTGGTGCTGAACCCTCACATTGGAATCTGTCGCTCGTAACCCAGTTGTGGGACTTTGCTATCACCTAGTGGCCACAGAGAAGCATTTTTTCTAAGAATATATAAGGCAACCATCTACTTGTTCCACTGTATTCTCTGTATGGGAACTATTTGCTTACTATCAAGGTTCATGTTCTGCAATTAAAACGCAAATAACAGTAGATGTATTACATTTTAATTCAGTAACCAATTGTCTGACAAACAGCTTTCCCACGGGTGCATGTCTGGGATTGCTAATCACTGTTTAACCTGTTAGTGTTCCTGTTCCTAGCCAAGCCTTTATTGATATTGGCAATGAACAGTACAATACATTTAACCGCAGAAGTCCAGTCAGCATGTTAACACATGTGTACACGTTGGCTCGCCCACGCGTCTGCAGTAACAGGTGAGGAGGGGTTGCGGAATAGGAGGAGACTTGTTGCACTCCAGCCTGAGCTCCAGCAGCAGATCCGCTCA
The DNA here is from genome assembly GCA_038501785.1 of Myoxocephalus aenaeus. NCBI lineage: Eukaryota > Metazoa > Chordata > Actinopteri > Perciformes > Cottidae > Myoxocephalus > Myoxocephalus aenaeus. Next base: position 2,639,334 of record JBAMJR010000140.1, read on the forward strand.
GATTGATGGTCTTGTGGGATCAGCTGGGCTCCAGGTCTGGCAGCAGGAAAAAGGCTCTTCTGGGATAGCAGCTTAATAGAGATAGCAGACTGTCTGGCTCTGTCTGAGCGCTACGTTGTAAGGGGGTGAGATGGATGTGTGTGTGTCTGTGTGTGTGTGTGCACTGATACACAACACATACCCGGCCTATCTTTTTCCTGGCTCTCCACTGACTACGATGTGTGTCAGTCATGGATGTTGTGAAGCATGCTGAAGATGGAGAGAGTAGTACTGGAAGCAGCTGGGGTAAAAAAAATCCAGTATGATTTGAGGTTATGCTCAAACCGTATGTTTTCCATTACCTTAATGTCAAGTGACATGCATGCACCACAATCAAAGACAATTTTTAAACTACCCGGCTCTCTGGTGCAGTCACTGTCATGCTCTCAGTCAAACATAAAGCAGTTCTGCAGACCTGTAATTTCGATAGTAAAAGTGAATCCAACTCTTTAAATGAGAAGCTTAAAGCTTCTTCATGCAATTAAAATCGTTGCCTTCTGATTTAACGGGTAAACTATAATACTTATGCAGTGATATGTACTTTGTAAAACCATGAAAGACATCTGCACAGAATTCAAATATTGGAGGAATTGCCTAAAACGTCCTGCAACACCAAAAGACTTCCTAGCTCAGTTGCAACTGAGAATTGCTGTTTTTCTATAAGAATATTTACCACAAAAAAAAAGACAAACACATGTGTCTTATGTTCATAAACTAAGAACTTCATCTTTGCTTGCTAACAGCAATGCTCCATCTCACAACAGGTGCAACGGTGCCACTTTAACTTTAATTTACACCCCTCTCGAGGCCGGTCTACAGTTAGCTGTTACACATGCCTCATCCATCACGACTGGTTGCCAGAAGCCTGATGGTAGCGAGGCCAGACCTCGAGGCCCGTGCTCAGGGAGAGTCACCATCATGACAGAGCCGGGCTCCTGCCTGAGTGCTGTCTGGCAGATGTGAAGATTATAGCATGCTAATTATTGGGGAAAGTACCTACAATTTGAAATATGTCTACATTATATAATTTAACTTAAACCTTTGCAAAGACACAGAAGTCCCTTTGGCGCTGAGACGTTTCTGCTGTCCAGGCAGAACTGAAGGCAGCAAAAAGCAATGTAACGTAACCAGACTAAGCATCTACAGCCACGCTAACATGGGCACCATGACGATGTTAGCTCATCAGAGCTAACGACAAAGAACAGCTGTTCCTCAATTAATCAAAATGTTTTTGCCCGATGAAAATTAAAGACTTAATTTTTCCATCTTTTCCATGCAAATCTTACAATATGTAGTACCGGAAAAGGTTTAGCTCACTTGTATTCAAGCTAGGAAGAGTTGGGGATGACGTGACACCCCGAGTTGACTTTGTTTTAGTGCAAGGAGGAAAACCTCGTGCCAGAAATACCAGTCGTTATGGTGATATGTTGAGTCTCTCGTAAACATTTTGAGAGTTTTATGAACACTTTTCCGTAAATTTGCATTCCTGCAGACTTTGCACCAAGGAAATTACCCACAATTCATAGCAATGTGACGTCAAACATGACGTTACCAGTGGAAGCATGGCCTATTACATTTATACATATTATACAGAAATATTAAGGATTAAAGATGGTGCATACAAACACATGAGGAATGGAAGCAGAGATTATACATCACAGATTTATTCATCACACATTTAATTTAGTTTTGACAAAAATGAGTAAATAGATTATTTGACAATTACGTCTTCTCTTGTGATGAAAGAGCCTTAGAAGATGTTCAAAGCAGGGTTAGCAAATTTAAAATGAATACCCACAATCTTTTGCCGTTGTCGTGGTAACGTGATATGTTGCTGTCCCATTCATATTTACACCATTTCGAGCCCTGACTGTCTCTCACACGCAAACCACTTACCAGGTGACGTCAGTGAGTCCCTGAGGGTTCAGGGTTCCAGGCCTCAGGGCGGACACTGGGATTGAGCCAGACACGTTCAGAGTCTACCCAGTGGTTGTAACATTAGTGAATCACTACTTCTCGGGTTTGGAGACAGTAGAATAACTGCTACCGGTCTCTGCACTGCATTTAACGAAGTGTCAAATCTATAAATCTTGCAGAGCACGGGAAGGAATTGCTTCAGGGCGCCATTGAGGAACCAGTGCCGCATCACTCGTAAAAATAACTTTCTTCAGCCACATTCCAGAGTTTGTGCAAATCTCAGACACAGCCTCTCTATTACATTTGTTTAAAAAATAAATAATAAAAAAAAAACTCTTGCTCAGAACAGCTTTAGTTTTTTCAGCTTTACAGTTTTACAATTTTGCAAATTGTTACATGACGCTCCTTCAAACCTCCGCTCCACAGAGCCTCGTCTCCACTGGCTTTGACATCCTCCGCTCTCTCTCCTTCTCTCTCTCCTTCTCTCTCTCTCTCTCTCTCTCTCTCTCTCTCTCTCTCTCTCTCTCTCTCCGTCCTGCTCCACATCCCACTAATTACCCCTCAGCAGCGAGACAGTGTTGTGTTCAGTGACATGCCGAGGCAGGCCCAGTCTGCCTGACTGGTGGCTCTGACAGCCTGTCACACGCATAACACACACACACACACACACACACACACACGTTCACAAAGCCGCTGTGATGGCAGATAGTGGCGGGAGTCCTGGCCTCCGACCTGCAGCCCCACTCCCCTACTGCAACCAGCCCTCCACAACCACTAACCTATACCCCCAGCACCACACCACGCATGCATCTAAATGAGCTCCCTGGCAATTTGCTGCTGTCTCCTTGTCTGCTTCTGTTCGTCTCTCTCTCTCTTTCTCTCTCTCCCTCTCTCTCTCTCTCTCTCTGCTACTAATGAGGTTCTTAGTGGCTGTCAGTGCAGCCTGGAAAGTCAAAAAAAAAAGATGCAACCAGAGGAGCAAAGCTCTCCAGGTCCGGGAGTCAGCCGGGTTGAGGTTAATTGTACGTATAAATATAGCACTCATAACAGTGGTGATTTGTCGTCTTTTGATAAAGAGGCAATCTTTTTTTCCCGTATGTTTGCGTGGGCTCGTGTGCGTCTTTGTGTGAGATGTGAAATGGAAGTCAGGCAGCAGTGTGGAGCTGCTGGGTAGTCCCTGATTGCTGCCTCACTAGCTGACATGTTTCCCTCTACCTGCTGAGACAGGCCCCCGCTGACAGAGATGCTGAGAGATCATTAGTGTAAGCCCCCCTTGACATAGTCGTCTGGAGAAAAAAAAAAAAAAAAAAGGCCCACCTCCCCTCCACCTCCTCGCCTCTCCCGTTGCTCCACTGCCTCCAGTTTTGTTCAGTTGATCCCCGCTCCACCCCCACCCGTCTCATCATGTTCTCCCTGCTACTGTTGTTGCTGTCTGGTAATATCCTGCCAGCTCGCCACAGCAATTGTTGCTGGATTGCACCTGCCACTGCAAGAGTTGCTGGGATGGACTGTTGTACCGTTTTTCATTAAATCACCGGAAGCTAAGCGGGAGTGGGGAGTTGACGAAGCTGAAGCTTGGCGGCTATTAAGGATGAGCGTAAAGCTAACTCATACAAATAAAGTGAGAAGAAGAGCAAAAAAATAACAGTTACTCATGGACAACTGAAAGTGTCATTTTAAAGGTTAAAGGCAGGGTTGCTAATCTTCTTTTCAAATGTTTTTTATATTTTTGCTGACCGTAACTGGCTGTCACAGGACTCCAATAAGCCGTCCAATTCGGCCCGGATGTAATGATTGGACGGGCTCCCTGCCCGGCCATCATTGCTCGTCACCAGATTCTTCCACAAGCTGCTAGGTTGAAAGCTGTGTTTACGTTCAGAATGATATATTTTGGGGGAGTGGTTTTGGAGGGAGGCCTGAAGGGACGAGCTGTCAGTATCGCCGACTTCACGACTTTCTTGAAAAAATGTTGGGCGCTAGTGCTGCTAGCTACTTTCATTAGTAAGGAGTTGGCGACACTCGGCTGGATTTTGGGATTGGATCATGTCTAGAAACGTAGCGTGCTATCGCTAGTCTCTCAAGATGTTTCAACTACAGCTTTGAGAGTCTTCAGGCAAAACCCTGGGGATGAATGAGTATCATTTCTGTCCGCTGAGCTCTGTAGTTCCCTCGACTCAGACAACTGTGACATCACGGAAATCCCCTTGAAGACGCAACCTGTCTATCAATAAGGGGGTTTAAAGAAATAACGTTTCTACTTTTAAGCAAAGGAACACAGTGCTGAATCACAGAGGTACGGACTGCTTAGGTCCCAGATGGGGCAAGGGAATGAATGTACATTTGTTTGGAGCGCTCACATCACTACACATTTTGATTTCAAGAAGCCAATTACTACTGCTTGACTTGATATCAGTAAGCCTAACTGGGAAAATATCAGTTTTTGGGTGAACCTACACTCTAAAAGCAACTAAGCATCTCTTGATCGTTTATAGGAAACGCCCAAAACTGTTTGCAAATTACCCAAATGAGTCCCAAAAAAAAGTCATCCCTTTTTTTTCCTGCTTTCCCCTTTGCTAACATCTTTTTGGTCCCAGTCCCAAAAAGATGTCTGTGGATTGGACTGTTGTGATATCAGTTAAAAGGAATTTGCATTTAATAATATTATACAAAGCAATGTGTGATGGCTAATGCATGTTCCATTACATTAAGGCCACCACATGGATGCCATTTATAGATATACATTTATAGAGTGATACATTTCCTTCAACTAACCCTCCCACGGTGGTTATGGTGTTTTGCTAATTAAAGATAATAATGTCTCTGTCTGACATCATAAACGCTGGGTTCATAAAAGCAAAAAATAAAGTCGTTTGAGGATGTGAATAAAAATTAATTAGCGTGAGGGCGATCAGTGGACTCGCCATCAAGAGGCAGATAAAGATTTGAAGTTGGCGTGCTCGTGTTTGTGCCGTTAATAAAGGGAGGTTTAAGCACGTGGATCAAGGCGCTCCACAAAACCCGGTCCAGACTCTTTTAAACAGCATGACCTCATAAAGCACAAAGACCAGTTTAACTGTCCAACAAAAGCAATGAAACTTTCCATAAACATTACAGCGAAGAAAGGAATCGTGGAAATCGCTCTCGTGCACGGCATGCCAGCACAATACAAGTTAGCAAACTCTCAGCTTGCCACTAAGCTCTAAATCTTCATGCGGTCCCACGAGATCATGGCTTGATGACTGACTGGGCCCAGCAAATCGTGGTGCGTGGACCGGAGAGGGCTTAAAGGGTTTCTCCGATTTCACCAGGGTTAAATGAGATCAGTCATCAGGCTCACAAATGAGGAGGTTGCGCCTCTTTGAACGCCGCCAAACGTGGAACTGAAGAAATAGCAGACGACGGTCTCCTGAGCTCTAAAGAATATTACAAAACGCTTTACGTCCCTGATTACGACGTTGCACATCGACGGTTATGCGATTGCTATTTCACACACCCGTGCCTCCGCATCAAGCTGAGCTCGGAGGATAAACAAGGTTTCCTGCAAACATGAATCATGATTACATTAAGCTTAACATTTCAGCACGTCATGAAAGCAGTTTCTACATAATGAGAATTGTCTGGCTACTTTATTGTACTTGAAGGAGTATTCCATCGCATCAGTATTTCACTTCCATAAAGTGGGTGGACTTCAGAGACAGGTTAAAAGAGTTGTCAGAAATTGAGGCAGAAATATCCAGTTTTTTAGTGCTTGGACTTACATTTCCCATAATGCAGCTCTGTGGGGTCAGTGTGGGGTCAGTGTGTAAAACATGTCTATCAGTATGAAATATAATATAAACAAACCTTGAATAAGAAGACTTTATATAACTACGTTCACCGGTGGTGTGCTCACAGCGCTGAGGAAGCTAATGTTCATGTTTCTCATATTTCTATCGACGAATCTCACAGTTTTTAAGCAAAACTAAATGAAATCTGGAAAAAAAGGGACTACAGTTGACAAATAAACAATACCACTTCCTGTGTATAATCAAAAACAATACTTTGTATGAAATATATAAATATAAAGAGTGTAGTTTCCAATAACATAAATGTCAAGGCTGATGTAAAAAAAAAATAGAATGAAAGGTATTTATTACGCTCCCCTTTAATTACATATCTGGTTCCAAACCATACAACATAAAAATGATGAGATTCAGAGAAAACATAACTGAGCAGATTCTAAATACTCAGACATCTTTATGGAGTTTGGTTTGGGGGCAAGTCAGAGATTTATTTGGGGAATAGGGACGCATGACCTTAGAAGTAAAAAAAAAAAAAGTCCTTGCTGTAATGTTTATAGCCTTTCTAAAAATGTAATTATATCGTCACTCAATGGCACAGCTTTTTATGATATTGCGTCGGTTTTAATTGACCCCACTAGGTGGCACTATCAGTCCAATAAAGAGCAGCTGCACAGTGGAGTGCAGGGTCAGTGCACCAATGTCTCCTCAATGTGTCTCTCCAGGCCACTTCTGCATGTGTCGGATGTCATGAGGAGACGCAGCAATATGACCGTGATGGACAGCAACCAGGTCACGCTTTGTCATACTTGTCAGCTAAGCTCCGGCACTGATCATCCCCCTGTTGATATGTTCTGCTGCAAAGGATCGCCGGTCTCTGAGTCCATGTTTTCCATGACTTGGAGAGGTTAGTAGCCGCACAGTGTCAGCTTGTCAGCTTGGAAAATTAATTAGCCCTCCAGGGCCACGTGTGTGCCAGTGCAGTGCCATTCACAGCACGCAGCAGAGCTTCACAAGGCTCCGTGTGGATTTTGGCTATTTGACGTTCACTGAGGCTCGGCGGTCTGGCCTCCGTTCAACACACGGAACGGTCATCGCCGCCAGAATGTTGGTGCATTGCCGGACAATGGCTACAGCATCCCTCCACGGGGACCAGGAGAGCGGGTCTTGTGTCTGTCCTCCCTCTAGTCTAGCCCCTTCCTCTCAGATCTCAGACCAGCCAAGCTGACGTGCACCAGCAGACAGGTTGCACAGGAGTAGAGCGGACCACATGCTGCTCGGAGCTTTGAACTGTTACAGAGGGGAGGGAGGAGCTGGTAGCGAAAGTCAGGGGGATTTCTATTGGTGCAGCAACGGGGAAAATGAAATACTACGTCGACATCTAACACGAACACATTCACCTCTGATCATGAGTGTGCATGGATTTTGTTGTTGTTGTACACAGTAAAAACAAAAAATGCTATTTCTGTTAAACTATTCCTCCCAGACAGCAGTCCTCGGGGCTCATTTAACCATCACAGATTGCTTTCAGTGAGACCAGACAAGAAGTGGGAAACAAAAAAACAAGATGTCTGACCAGTTGTTGTTTAACTCATGAATGACATTTGTTTGAATCAGATAGCCGGAAGACATTTGCATAGCGAAGGAAATTGCCGGGAAATGTCACGAAGAATTAAAGGGTTTTGATAGGGCGCTGAGAAATACTGCGTTTTATTCTTTTACTATCTGGCATTCTGGCATTTTGAGGCTTGAAAGTCAAATAGATTTCATTGATTCGTCTTCATGCTGGATGTTCCCCGGCCGCTCCGCTCGCAGCAGTGACTCTCATTGTTGCCTCGGCCAAATGGGCTTTTTTTGTGGCGGCGGAGAGGAGGCGAAGGCCGTCTGCTTCGGAGGGCCACAAACAGAGCGGCTTTCATCTGGAGAGGAGCCACGGAGTCGAGACTGAGTGAGAAGTATCACTCCAAGACACTGACCATCGTCTTTCTGGTTTATGAGATTCACGTGAGCCATCTCAGAGGCACCGAAGCGTCAGATCCATTAGGGGGCACTAGATTATAATGAAACACTTGGGAGCCAAAGGTAGAAGCAGAAAAATAAACCAACTGATTCCAGTTGAGGTTTGTGGTCAAGAAAAAAATAAATTAAAAAAAACTGTAGCAATCATGCGGGAATTGAATATCAAAGCATTTCAGCATTGACCTTCATTTACTCCCTTTTTGAGCTCAATCAGTTGGAGTCTGTTGTCCTGAAACTTTTTTTTTTTTAGATTTGGCACCACTCTGCTTGGAAATGTGCAGCCGAGATAAAAAATAAATAAAAGACCCCCTGCTGGTTAGAGATATTTGAAAAGGCTATAAATTTCCCTGAACAACAGAGTCCATTCAGTCGCTAAACAAAACGATATTCACGGGGGATTTGTAAAACACCAGATTTTCTCCTTCACACTTCATTATGCCTCCTACTGAAAGCACAGAGTTGCTTGTACAATATATGTCTTGGCTAATGCATGCTTTGTGCTAATTTGTTCAGATTGATATTTGGCAGATTTGGAGAAAGATTAGTTGAATTCTCAAGAAGAATATACAACCCCCCCCCCCCCCCCAAAAAAAAAATTAAAACACACAGTTCTGACTGGATTTTATTCTGTTGCCTGGAAAGCAACTGTGAGAATAATGAGGTTTGTTCCACAGAAGAAGAAAAAAGATGTCTCAAGAGGAAGGCGATGTGATCCGGAGCACAATCCACAGGTAGGATTTGACCCAATTGCCCGTGATGCATCTCCATTGAAATGCGATCTGACGTCTTTCTGCTTTACACCGCGACCATTAAAGTGGGTTGAGGTCTGTGAGTAAATGTCTTCGCCGGACGTCTCATCATTATTCCTACATTTATTAAATTAGGATGATTTATGACGGGTTTGTATGGCGCACAGTATATTACCTAAATGACTATTTAACTGAACACAGGAATTTCATTAACTTCTGACCTCGCGAGTACAGATTGTATTGCATCGGTGGAGCCGCAGGAAGGCAACTGCCAGACTTGTTCTTGACTTCGGTACAACTTCCTCTTATGAGAATCTATTTTTGGATGATGTGGTGCAATATTTCATACTAATATTTCATGCCCTGCAGTGGCCGAGCCCATTGGATCCCACTGAAAACAGAAATCTTTAAAAACGATCATAGTTTAATTTCTTTTTTTTGGTTAAGTTTCCAAAAACACTTTACATTCTCAAAGAAAAAGTAAATGGAGGATTTGTTGGGGACTATTTTCAGACCTCTAGTGAGTGTTTAGAAGCAGGACATGGTCTTTATGGTCCAAAACGGACCTGTGGAACCCTGGCTGTACAAAATCCTTCTTAAACAAGAGAGACTCGATCCCGGTGGAAGGGGGCTCAGTCAAACCTGATCTGGATAATTAAGACCAGATTCAAAATGTGTTTGACCTGAACGGACCCTGAAAAGAGACCAGCAGCAGCACGATAAGTGATCAATTAACAAGCAGCGGCAGTCGATAAAGGTAATAATGGTAATATCCTGTGAAAGTTTGTAGAAACTAATTCCTAAACTAAATTGTTTGTTGACGTCAAAGACCAATCGACCCTTTGCAAAGACCCGTCCCTTGAAAGCAGACTAGCCCATCGTAGCGTAGCATCAGCCAGCTACGAGCTAGTCATGTTTAAACGTTGTGTAACAGTGATACTCGTTACCCGGAGAGGTTGGAAGCAGATAAATACTTTTCTAAAGCTTTTTGTTTCTATGTAAAAACCTGTGGAGCTAACATTTTCTAGCGTTAGCACTGCTATGCTATGCTAGCTACTGAAGGCATACTGACTGTATACACATGCTGCTTTTGCTTTTTAAAGATTGTAGCAGAGAGTTAAGATTTACCAAGCTTTACAGGAACAGTTGTCCTCAATTTCATGGTCTTCTGTCTGGATCTCCATGTGGTGGATTACACTGTGATCTGTAGGCTTTAACGTATGTCTTTATCTTTTTAACCTGTTTCGACAACTGGATACATCCTTCCTTTTGTTTGCATCTCTCTTCTATCGTTTTTTAATTTTTTTTTAATCACATGATTATATATTTCTCCAGGGAGTGCAGTTAGTGACAGTGTGCGCTCCATGGTAGCTCTGAGAGCTTGATGGAGGAGCAGCGACTAACAACAAAAGGACGGGGCTTAGGCAGCGTCATTAAATAGATATATGTGAAAGTGGGGATTGTGACGTATCATGATATCAGAGTATAGATGCTCAGCAGGCTCTGATCCATCGCGTGTCCACTCGGGTATTGACACACCGACCAGAGATCCGTGAACATCAAACGAGACCATATCCGACAAGATTAGATTTGGAACTGGTCCAAGGCTGCTCCCACGCTGGGTCTCTTTTCCACAGAGCCGAGTAGTTCAGTGAAGACATGTGGTAGCCTACTGTGTCACGATAACCTGCACTGGTCATGGTAATCAAGGAACATGTCACCCGGTGCGACGGTGGAGCTGACTGATGTGTTTTCAACAGCTGCACACATGTGCCTTTACAGGCAGCACCTGCTTATTAGATCAGTTCATGGCTGATTGGTGGTCTTTTCGTGAGATTTGTTGACAATAGGAAAAAAGTAGACAGCAAATTTAAAAAGTAGAATGGGTTTAATCCATCGCTGCATATATTATATGTTCATATTCATGTAAGTGTTTGTATTACGAGTAGTCTGTGGAAGTTCCATACAACCTCAAAGCTTAAAAGGTGCTACTTAATAAACGTTGCAAAAAAAACCTAAATAATATAAAGAATACTATTAATATATATTAAAAAAAGATGTCTATTACACCTCTGCATTGTCATTTACATTGCAACAAGATTAGATCTGTAGAAACATCTACTTGGATGCTTCATGGCACCAAGACTTACTGATTTATGGCACAAGACAGGAAGAGGGCTGTTCCTCTAGCTTTAATCAATAACTAAGCAGGTAACAGCAAACAATCTTCTGCAACACGGTTTATATAGGATCTAGTATGTGGAAAAACAAGAGTGAAATGGGGGTTACCAATCAATTTGACCACTGTTTCGTTTTGTTGACAAAGATTCTTTTGATTTACGGATGTTTACGGATGCTACATGTAGCATCTGGACCCCTGCAATTATGCACACACGGCTGCGTACGGAGGCCATGAAAACGAAAATAAATTAAATACAGTGCAGCTGCACACGTAAGGCAATATGTTATGGATATATATTGGTGTTCTGTATCTCTGTGACTTTCCTCAGAAGTCTGTCTTGAAGGGAGCGGCGGATTCATAAGATGAATATAAAGAACTTCACATGCTGAGACGCATACATGAATGAGAATGTCTCCCACACCGACCGTAGATAATCAGCCGGGCCATGTTCCTTGATTGTTCTCAGCAGAGTCCTCCGCCGAATTCAAAGCTTTCCTTTTAAAATCCATGGAATTCACCTGGGTGGTGGGGGGGGGGGGGGTAGGAAAGAAAATATTTCCACACCATATTACCTGGAGAGTCGTTTTTCCGCCAGGCTGCGTGAGATTTGGTTAAGCCTGCCCGTGTCCCCCGCCGCGGCCCGAGGTCATGTCAGACGGATGGGTCGGCTAGATATGTAAAGCTGCTCCACGGATCCCCCGGCCTGGGGTCAAAGGAGAAGAGGGTCAGGCATGAGCTCGGCTCCTCTCTCAGGGTGACACCAGTCTGTAAATGGCATTAGCTCGGAGCATAACGCCACATCACTATTGCCCTTTTCTTTGCCCATGCTGAGGCTACGCTCAATTCGAGACCAATGTGAGGCGCATTAATTATGAATCCAGGAACCTGACTGTAATGTGATGGAAACTATACGTTTTTGAATGAAACGCGTGTCTGCGTGACTTTGCCGTCCGTTTCCTCTTTTTGTTATTCCTTCAGCCTTCAGCTTCCCTCCGCCCCACTGTGCGAGTTGACAGGGCTGTTCATTCCACTCGGGATAATGATGTGGACGCCATGAATTGTATTGGCAGCTGCCAATGTCGATACAGCATTATGGAATGAACCAGTGTTTCACACAGTATCTTAATCTGATTTGCAAGGCCCCCACGCCCCCACCCCTCTGCTTCCTGGGCAGCCAGGATGCTGCGGGGTCGGCCAAAGTCGAGGAAACAAAGTGAATATAACGGACAGGATGCCCTTCTGCCGCTCACGAGGAGAGGCATCCAACGCGGACAGGAATCAAGATGGTGTGATTTTACGACTGGCGGAATGTAACCGGCATTTCTGACATTTGTTTTGCAAAGAGTGCAGCTTCTCCCGTGATTCTAGTATTCAACAGCCAACCTTACGAACCTGAGTGATCCGCTGCGCACCCTTAGAAGCCGCAGCCTGCCATTGTACAACACATACAAAGGGCTGAGACATGGCTTTAACAAGCGTATTGTATTGCTCCTGCTGGCGCTGGTGTGCTGTGCATCAATCCCATGCAAATTGCCCTACTCTTTTTTTCCTTTTTTATTTTTTTTTAAAAGCACACCCAAACACCCTCCTTACCATACATACACACATAAACACACATAGCAGCACTCCCCCCCGCATCCCCTTACATGATATCATTAGCTATAAGCAATTGCCTGACAGGCAAGAGGCAGAGCGCCAGTATTTCTCTTCTTTTTTTTTCTTTTTCCTGCTGCACATAAATCTAAAGACCACATATGCTGCCGCGCAATTATTCCCCCGAACACGTCTCATTCTTTCTCTCGCTGCATGGCCTGAATCAATTAGTACAGGAGCGTTTAAGCTGCGGCACGTCGCCCCTTCCGTCTGTTTTAAGATAACCGGGGAGCTTTTAATTTTGGACCACTTTGCAATTGTGAGATGTAAAGGAGCTGACAGGCAGGGAATGGCTGTTATTTACAAGTATGGCACGACGGAGATGGTTTAGTATGCAGGCCGCCGCGTCTGTAACAATACAATTTCCTTTCGACAACAGGGTGATTTCCTCTTTGGGGAGCCAGCGCCGGCACGGGAGAAAAACCCACACCGAGTCTTAAGGTTAGCTCTCGGAGGCGTTTGAATCGAGCAGTGTGTCCAATGTGACGGCGGGCCTTGAATCAGATGAGACAATGCAGCGGGGTTGTTGGTTTATTGGAGCGCTCACATGCAAGGACACACCGGTACGGCCACTCGCACAGAATGAAGTGTCGGTCGGTTGTGTCTTTATTTAGCCAGTCACAGTTTAAAAGAGGGATTGAGAGTGTCGGAGACAGCAAGAGAGAGAGGACTCTGCAGGGATTTGATCCTCTGCCACTGGGGTTACATGTGATTACAGAGGCGAGGGTCTTAATGAATACGCCATCCTTGGGCCGCTTCCATGATGCAGGGGCTTCTCAGAGTGCAGCGTACCTAATAATTGCTCCGTGTCACTGGAGCAGCTCAGGGTTTGGTTGCTTTGCTGAGGGGGAATTTAAGTGGAATTATTGAGGGAGGTAGACGAGTTATTAATACCCATTTCTATGAATTTACCGGCTGGTCTTTGGGACTCAAACCAGCAACTTCACAATTACGAATGTGCATCTGTTAAACATTGCAGATTTGGCATTGAGGATGAAATTGAAAACCAATTATATCTCTTACGCTCCATTAAGTAGAACATTTAAATAATATACCAGGAAATCATCTTTTGAGATGGGAAACATATTAACAGTGTTCGAGTCAATGTGACGATGTTTGACGGGGGGTTTATAGTGTGTTTGGCTCGATACACACACACACGCGGCTCATCACTTAAATCCACTCGGTCCACCTGCGGTCACAATGGACTTTTCCTTCAGTCCCGCCCCTCGGACGCAGACTAGCCAATCAAAGCGTGGCCTCGGATCAGACAACTATCCAGCTGGCTTTCATAGACTCTATGGACGGTTTCAGATGTTCTTCATTTGCAGGCTGCTTCAGTGGATTTCGAGTTAGTGATACTCGTTGGAAGGAGTGTTTCTGAAACATTTTCTGCCTTAAACATTTGCAGGGTACGTTAGCTCATCAATAACTAGCACTCCTATGCTACGCTAGCTAGTGAAGGTATCCTGCATGTATGCACATGCTGCCTTTGCTTGATATCGTTGCATTTTGGATGTTTTTGTGGCTGTGCGGGCGCTGTCCGGTGCTGAAGTCGTTTTCACCATTGCCTTGTGGTTACCTATATTTGAGTTATATATTTCCTTGAATAGGAATGTACTACTCAACATTCTTATTTATATAATATATAATAACATTTTACTTTTCAAACCATCGGTCCTTGATTTCAGATAGAAATAGACCATAAGCAGGCTTCTCATTTCTAACTGGACACAGGCGACGCTGCCAGATGGAATTTGGCTAGCTTGCTAATTAAGCCAACATCAGTTCTATGAGTAGGATATAAACGCTGTCTCTGTCTGACTCGTATCAAAACGAGAAGCCTGTTAAAGTTAATGTATGCACTTAATAGCTGCATACAAGATGTCATGCTAAAAAGACTGAGGCTAAAATCCCATGCCCCATGCAGCCAAAAGTCAACAGGTCAATAAATGAATCCTTAGTTGTTCGAAGAGTTTTCAAACAGCATGTTTTACTCTTAACGTTACAAGAGAAAAGGCTTTCAGGATAATGTGTTTGGCTGCGGCTGATGTGTGATGTTAGTGTCAACTTCCCAAATCCAATAAATGCAGGGCAGAGCAGCTCACAGTTAAGGGATTATGGCTAATGCCCAAACATAATGTAACAGTACAGCAGAGCAGAGAGGAGTTTAAAAAGTCTGAAAACAGACTCAGGAATGTCAGTAACAGCCATATCCAGGCACGGCAAGTTCATTTACATAGTTCATTTACATAGCACATTTCAAGAGATAAGTAGGAGAAATAAAAGTTCATAAATGATGTGTTTAGTTAAAGGAAGTTTATAAAGACACAAGTAGAAGGAAAACAGGATATTAAACAATATAAATGTGCAATTTCAGTGCAAATCAAACAGCTTTCTTCTTCTTTGTGAGAATTCTAGCGGCATCCTTCTGAATATCCACGGCATTCATAATTGTAGAGTCAGATCTTGAGGGGTGAGTTGTCAACAAAGAGATGTTTTCCATAAACATTGCATTATAATTATCACTGATATACCATTTTTGGATCAAAAGAAGATGCAAAGATGATCAGACACGTCTAAAGCCACTAAAAATATGACTTAAAGCTCCGACTGACGAGTAGGTCTAATGTGTGCCTCTGGTTGTGTTCCAGGAGACATGTTGTCCAACGTTGTCAAATAAGTTATTTAACTCGGCCTGTGGGCGTCAATTGGATCGTCAATATGAATGTTGAAACCCTCTGAGATACAAATCAAATAGATTCACAGCTCAGCAAATTCATCAATGAAATTAACTGAGCATTTTTGGGGTTTGTAAAAAACCAGCAGTAGAACAATGGGGGGACATCTCAGTACAACTGCAAGACATTCAAATGATGTGAAACCCCACATGGTGCCCGTCTGCAGTGCAGAATAAAACAGCTACTCCGCCGCCACTCTGGGGGCATCCCTGTAGTTAAAGATTGGGGTGGGCGGATTCAGTAAGAACCGCTGAGCGAGCAATATTTCAGTGAGGAATATGTAATTTAGTTTGTGATTAATATTCAAGTCATTTATTAGTGAAGACTTATTTAAAAGTGATTTCACATTAAGCACTGCGGCTTTTATGTTGTTTTTTTTGGACTGCGGGAGAACAGATATGTTACATGCACTAAGAGTATGTGTCGAGTACTGACAGCTGCACCTGGCAGAGATCCAAACAGGATTGGGATCATTTGTGAGGTGAGAAGGTCCTGGCTCTACATGAGCAGCAGAAGTGATGCACGGGGAACCGATCCCACTGGTGCCAGGGCCCCGGGGACCTCAATAATAGTGGGGCTGGTTATAATGAGTAGACGTCGGGGAATTGTTTTGGCCGCGAGATGGAGAAACAGCTGTGTGGGCGATCCAATATGAAATGTTTTCAGACAGTAGCTCTGCATCCCGTTTGAATGGAGGCCGTCACTCCTGAATAAAGGCAGAAGCTCCCGCCTCCGACCAGCGCCGTCCGATGGGGAAGTGAGTGGAAGCACTGACGTAAAAGTGTAACGGCAAAGGTTGGGGGTAGCTAGGCTGCTGACAACAAACACAAGGCTGTAATGGCGGGTGTTAATCCAATAAGAGGTAATTGTGTGCAGTTTAAAAGGGAATGGACTGCATTCATCATGGTTATGTTTTATTGCTTATGACTTCACCGTTTCATTTGCCATTGCATAATGTTTTATTTCTCCATTCAATAGTTTTATAGTCTGGTTTTAATTCAGCAGTTTTGTTTATTTTTTTGTGCAAACAGGATTTATAAATTAGACATCCTAAAATGTGGATAATGTTTAGGTTTGACCTCTTTAATCAGACCATTTTTTGTTTTGTTTTTGAAAGTCCTTGTAAAGATTTTTAGACTTTATTTCTAAGGCTGCTGCAATCCATGTTTTTCTAATACAAATGTATGAAATGACAATGCTCCTGATGACAAATGATTCCCGTTTCGGTCGATGGAGCTCATTTGGATGCAACTGCATCGCTGCCAGGTGACGTGAGGAAGGACGTGCAGGAAGCCACACACCTGGTTACATCAGACGAAGGAAGGCTGAATTAGCTTAACCCCTGAGTGTACTCAATTGAACAAGGATTTGTTTTATTGCGAAAGATTTCCACATTTCATTTGTGAGAGGTACAGTGAGTAGAAATAGTCTGGTTTTAGTCAGTTTTTTGCTGTTTTCTCTATTTTTTAAACTGCACCTCATGATGTATGCATATGTCCAAAATATAAGAATGTAAATGAGATTTCAATAAAAAAAGAATCAGTCAGGAACAGCATCTAAAGATCTGACATACAGTAACAGTGTGCTGTTGTCTTCTTTGTGGGTCTTGTATTGTTCAGTCACCCCCCCCCCCCCAAACCTGATTCCAGTCTTGTTGCTTCCGTGTTGACGCTTGAAATAGCTTTGACATGAGAAGTGGAGAACCCAGCAACGTCACAGTGTCCGGGATATATTTGGGTCAGTTCAGGTCTCTGGCACAGAGGTGTGACATACCCCCGCTGTGCCAGAACTGGCACGCTGCTGTGAGCGCCTCACCTTGCGCTCTGCCTACCGAGCTTCTCGGTGCAAGTCTGAAGTGTGACTCACCCGTGTGGAAAAATCACTTCCACCAGAAACCCACGCTGCCTCCCGTCCTCGCCGTCTACTCCCCAGTTAATGTGCTGACACGGCCCGCAGAGTCCCCTCAGGGGGAAATACAGCATCTCCTGAGTCATCGCTCCACTTCTTTGTCCAAAAGCATGACATCGGGCCGAGACGTTCTTCGCTCCGACATGCTGGAAGCTCTAATGCCACGAGAAGGGTACGATCATCAAAGCGGTCATTGCCTAAACGCTGCCGTTTCCTCCATGTTGCGGTGGAGGTTTTTTATTTATGAACGTGCTGAAATCTGCGTCTGGCCCGGCTCACCCTCTATCGACATGGCGTTGACATAAATCTAATCAGGAGGAACACGGTAGCTGTGTTCCTCCTGATTCCTGATACGGAGCATTATGCAGGAGCGTGATCCCATCTAATTGAAAATGGAAATGAACCGCATGGAGAAGAAAAAAAGAAAAATGAAATTAAAGCGAGGGAGGTAAGCGCTGGCGCTTCCCCGAGGACGGCGAGCCACAAGGCACCAGCCTCGGTTACATAACTGTTTTCCCTCTGCTCCCCTGGCAAATAAATTAAAAACACACATCCACACGCACGAGCACAGACCGAACGCAATTAGGACTGAGGAAATAACAGGGAGTTAGAGTCTGTGGACGAGTGTTTCCATTAGTGCTAGCTTCTCTGCAACTGCAGCCACTGCGCCAGAATAACACTGAGTCAGAGGAGTGTCCCTCAGAGAGCGGTTAGCCTGCTACTTACCGTTTATTTAGGCCATGATGGGGCGGCAAAACCACACTGGAAAGTTCTCTGTGCGCTCCTCCATGAAAATGTCCTCACAAGCATGGAGAAATGAAAGGTAGGTGGAAACCTAGATGTTACCAAATACCCGCATTTCATAGCTGGTTTATTAGAGCAGAGACGGATTTAGTGCCGTTGCCTAATATGAGGATCATTTATAGGTTTGACCTCTTAAATAGCTCGGGTGTTTATTCCCTTTTTTTGGGGTGGCCATAAAACAAGCTTGTGAAGACAAACACTGTTAAAGACACATGCCTTTCCTTCTTAGGCTGCAACAATTGTTATTTTTCTAATTACAAAAGGATGAAACGACGATGGGAAAGGTGTTGCCCGTGGCAGCAGATGAATATCCCCCGCGTCCATCTCATTTAGGCCTTCGGATCGTAATTGGATGCCGGTGACCCCCGCGTACTCCCGCGTGACAGTAGTGGGAGCAGGTGTGGGGAAACCACGCACCTGCAGCTGATCTCCTCATCACGGGAGCCTAATGGACAATCAGAGAGTTCATTTCGGGTGGTACGTGCTCAGAGCGAGGCGTCCACGTTTCAAGATCTCCGGGGGAAACTAGTTTTGTTAGTCGACTATAGCGGACCAGCTAAGGTGGTTTTGGATTTCCTGAAGGAGTTTGTTAGAGTTCGGGTTGGAGTAAATATAACCCTGTGACAGTGAAGCTGACTCAGTCGTTGATGACCGTACGATCACTTTTTCCCTTGTCCTCCACCCAGTGCTGTTACAGGAGTTTTTACTTTTTTAAGTTCACCCTATCTGCTCTCATAGTGACATTTTCAGCACCTGCAGGCAGCTTTTATCAGAAAAAAACCTCTAAAAACCAAATGCATGCAACCTGCCCAGCAAAACGAGAGGCAGACAGTTGAAGTTGGCAACTAGTGAACATAATGGAGCATTGACCAGCTAAATACATTCATCACATGCAATACAAATGTTGTGGAATGCTTTCAGTATGCTATGCTATGCTAATATCGCGATATTAATGTAGTATGGTGTTCATTACATTCTGCTGCCCTAAAGTAGGGGGGGGGGGGGGGGGGGGGGGAGTTATTGCAGGTTTCCCACTGAAAATAAAGCAAATCTGTATTAAAATTATACACAAATAAAATGTTAATTTTCCATTTGTTGTAATGGCACAGATTTCTGAAAATGTCATCTACAATTAGACTACATATTTCACTCAACTCATCAGCTGTATAGAACATCGGCATATTCGGTGTGCAACATTGTCGAACACATTGGAACCATATGTTTTAGAAGACCTTTATTTTTAAGATAAAGTTAATTTCTCTCAAAGGACGTTTAACTTTTTGATGGCTTATGTCAATAAACCTGAACCTTCTTTTTAGGTCAGGTCTGCAGTGGAAATGATACATATCTGGTTTTGGCTAAGAGAATGAATTTCATCTGATGAAGGCTCACGTGTGTGTGTGTGTGTGTGTGTGTGTGTGTGTGTGTGTGTGTGTGTGTGTGTGCCCTTGGCCAATGGACACTCCCTCTGACTAACAGATCTCTCTCCCTCTTTAGCACTTCCTGTCCCTCCAAACCCTGCTCCCGGTGTCCTACCCCCATCCACCTTCCACCACCCACCTTTCTTTTTTTTCTCATCCCCCATCCTCCTCTGAGTCACAGTGCCAGTATCCTGTGACACTTTCAGGATGATCACACAACCACCACCCTCCTCCCTCTCTTTCTTTCTTTCTTATTTTCTTTCTCTCTCTCTCGCTCACACACACACACACACACACACACACACACACACACACACACACACACACACACACACACAATCTCTGCTCACAGACTTGCCCAGTGTTAAGTCCCTGGCTTAGTCAGCTTCTGAGCAAAGCACAGGCCCTGCTGGGAAGGAGAGGCCAGGCAAGCCCCAACAGAATGCTAATGATGTCATTAACCTCCGGACTCCGGGGTCGGGGGGGAAAAGTGGCTGTGAAAGGCAAAGATCACGTCACTCTTTCACTACTCATTACATATTTACTATTAGACATGCACACAGGTGCCTCACACAAATAGGCCTGTGTGGAAACGATAGGGTAAGCCTTTTTGATTCCATCAAAACGTAATGAGTGCACTGATTGCTGTACTTGGTTGGACACAAAATCTTTTGATTAAAGACTTGTCCAGCGTGCCGACTCCCTCAAATGGTGCTGTGCAAGAAGTGTCGGTGCACACAATCATTTTGTAATGAAAATCAGAAGAAGATGCATATTTATGGTTTTAACATTGTGCTATTAATACAAATACATAAATAAACAAAAACAATGTATTCAATGTGTTTTGCTAGGTGTTTGTCTAGTCATCTACTGTTTGAATCAATATAATTTATAAATTAACAATTAAATACAACGTTATAAAGTTACTACACTAAATCACATTACATCCACCAGAAACAAAAGCTACGATGGAATTCACCGAAATCTGCCAAGCTAGTTAGCTTTAGCAAGAGTTTAGCTGGAGCTGTTTTGTTTTGTTCTTCTCCGTCATGATTGGATTAAATTGTGTGGAATCACTAACTGTGTTACCAAGATGTCAGTTTATCAAAATGGGTAATTGTCATCAACGGACCACAGCTGGGCACAAATCAATAGGTTAATAAGTAAATTAAATTTTAGCTTTAGCTAACGTTAGCTGCTATCGCACCAGCTAGCTACAGCTTTCTAGCTTTAGCTGTCTAGCTGGCTGTGTGAATGGTTTTTGAAAAAACTTCTTTGATATACATCTATATAAACATACATGAACAAGTCAGATTGTATTCATGTATATTTGATCAGTGGAATGACAAACACAAACAACACTGGTTGATCTCCTATTAAGGAGACTCTATTATTGGTTTAAATATATAACTTGAACCTGAACAAAGACCCATTCCCACTAAGTCTTTCCTCAGGTGTGACAGCTTGCTTCAAAGCTTTCACTTACGTGAGATCATTTCTCTAAGCTCTCCTGCCCTTCTCCCACATGGCTTAAAAAAAACTACTCAAACTTGGAAACCTCGAGGGTCCTATGGAGCCGATGGCAGGTGTGTGTGTGTGTGTGTGTGTGTGTGTGTGTGTGTGTGTGTGTGTGTGTGTGTGCGCGCGCGTGTGCGTGTGTGTGAGAAACGCAAGATCGCATGACAGAGCCCTAACGTGACCGTTAAATTGCAAAATGTCATCTTCAATACTTTTGGAATTTCTTGAACTGTAACCGAAAAAATAAATAAGATGAGCTTTGCACCATGTGTTAGTGTTTGTTGGGATTTCCCCATTGTCAGAGGAATACGACAGCAGTGTACCTGCTCACAGATTAACCTTCAGGATGTTTTTCAGACATTCTGTCTCCACCCCCACTGTCCTGCTCACTGTATTGCTGCTATATCCACTCTCGCAGGACATTTCCCATGCAGGGATATAAGTGTAGGGGTGGGGGGGTCACATTAGGCTTCAGCTAATCGGGTCATCGATGTCAGCTGACCGGATGAACATCTGTCCAGTGACACACACACACACAGACACAATTTGCATGTACGCAAATAAACACATGGACTCAGCACATGTGAGTTCCACCTCGAACATGTAAAATTGGATAACATACAGTATGCAAACACACACACACACACACACACGCGCACACACACACAGCAGGAGGAAGAGGAAGTGGCTGCCAAGGAGGTGGGAGATGAGTGGGTACTAAGCAAACAACACTTAGAGCAGGAAGTCCCTATAGGAAGGTTTGCTTGGAGGAAGGAAGTGTGTGTGTGTGTGTGTGTGTGTGTGTGTGTGTGTGTGTGTGTGTGTGAACATGTGCGGAGGAGGTGTGGATATAACACCCAGGGTCCAGCTGACTTTGAAACCACAACAGAGTAGATTCTCTTTGCCGTATCCATATCAGAGGCAGCGCACGTCCATTTTTTTTCTTTTACTGGGTGAAAGGCGGTCAAGGGAAACATCTGGTTTCTTTCAGCTCCACTAACTTCGCTCGGGTTATACAAAAATTACAGCGAGCCACCTTTTTTAAATTGTAGTCATTTTCAAATGCAAATCCATACGTGGGGCTTTTTTAATGTGCCGCCACTTTGAAAAGCTCAATTATATCGCGGGCAAGGGCGCAGATAAGCCAAGGTAAGGCTGAATACAGCGGGGTGAAAAAGTCTATTATGGAGTAGCCACCTCAATATAGTTTTTTTATTTCACCTTTCTCCCTCTCTGCCTCCGAGCATGTCGGCCTGGAGAGTTACATCACTTTCCATTCACTCCTTATTTAAGGCTCTTTAGAAATATATCAATAGACACTGTGACTGCACCACGGCTCAAACCCAAAGAATCTGACATGTTTTGAAATTGGCCGGCGATGACTCAGCTGCTAATTTCACTTTTTTTCCGAAGAAAAGATTGAAGTCTTTTGTGGCCGATGGCTTTAAACTTTGTATTTCGGGGGGTTGGGAGGTTAGGGCGCATACCACATGGGCGCAAATTCCGTTTGCTGCATGCCATTCCCCGACTGTCTTTCCCCACATATCACTGCCAAATAAAGGCAAAAAAACCGGATAAAAACCGGATCTAATTCAAATGATGTATTGCACGTTGTTGCCATCCTTTCTAAACCTTCCTCACAGCCCTTTTCGTCTGGCGTGCCCACAAGCTGCTTGTCAGATGAGCTCAAGCGGCCCCTCATTGACCCCGCCAAGTGTGCTCATTTCAAATAAAAAATGAATATCACTCCACAACACAAATATGTGCTCCAACATAATTCCGAATGTTGTCTTTTGTCCAAGTGATCATCCTGTAAACGACTGCTGGAGAATGTTTTCTGTGTTATTGTGAAGCCAATATCCCTCTCCCCTCCCCCTCTCATCTTCCACCGAAGTGAGATATTGTATTTCAGGCAGCCCATTTCTCACTGTCAGTAATGCACATCAAATCCCACAAGTAGGAGGGCTAAGAGGTTTGATCGGCCGTAATGCCTTTACCTACACTAAAGGCTTAAGGGAGGAAATCGCATTCAAAGTTGCACCGCACATCTGGCTCTCTGCCGGCTTTCAGCCGCGGATGGAAACCGTGTGCTTCACAAGGCCTCAAATAGAATCCATCTTGATCTCATTTACACACAAGCGGCAAGTTTTGACTAATATTTTCCTTGATATTTTGCCACGGCCCGAAGGCGGAAATAGCGCAGAGAGGTCCGGTCTAGGAGGTTATTTTGAGATTCTGACTGCATGGGACGTCCCAGGACCGGTGTCGGCGTGATTGTGTGGTAATTTTGGTGAAGCGCTTTCTTTCTTTTTTTCCTTCTTTTCCGTGGGGTAAAAGCTGAGGAATGCGCTGCGGCGACATGAGCGGTAGTTTCCAGCTCTCTCTCTCTGCGTATCCTCGGATGACCCTGTCTTGCCCGTCGGTTTCGTTACAGACGCAGCGAAATCGAAGCCGCATCTGCATCCAGGGGGCGACGCTTTAATATCGATTCAACAAACCTTTCTAATTCGGGAAGGCTCTCTTTGAGAAATGAGACGAGGCAAAATATTAAAAAAAAAAACATGAATATGCAGATAAATACTCCAGACGGCAGACGCACACTCACACACTTCCAACACTAACACACACACACACACACACACACACACACACACACACACACACACACACACACACACACACACACAGGCAGTCTCCCTTCAGAAAAGTGAAAACTGTCAAATGGTTGACCCCCGTGACTGAGGCACGTTCTCAGTTCATTGGAACCTGCAGAGGCTCATGTCGTCGCCCCCCCCCCCCCACCGCCACCAGCCGGGCGGGCCGGGCCACTCGCTGGAGCGCACTAGATGGCACTGTTTACAACGGCACAGGCCCGAGCCGAGCCGGCACGGCTCACAATTACGGGTTTACAATCCCTTCACTAATCTAATAAATTAGATTGCGCATTATACAGTTTTTGTAATTACACAACCACAATAAACACGGTTAACAATGCACATCGGCTCCGATTTCCACAGCTGTTGCCGCATTAGACGGGGGGGAGATATGAAACAAGATATCAGATATGGCGATCAATGTGAAACAAGGAGATGATAAGATCAGTCACCGTTTTTTTAATGGCTCATAATGTCATTAAATCTGACTGCCATTATTTGCGAATACATTTGGCTGGTCCACGGGGGCTGTTTAATGAAAAGTGCAGTCTTATCATGCACTGATAGCGTTTGTATGAGCTGTATATTTTACAGCTTTGATGCATCAAACTGCTTTATCACTGCAGTCTTGTTTATCACGTCTTCACCCCTCTTTTGTTGCCTCTCTTGCTCGTGTAACTTTCCCCCTCCTCATATTCCTGCATCTCTTTGTGTCTCGGCCCGTGGGCAGGTTCCCTGACAGGGGGTTGCTCTGGTTGAGCATTCCTCAGGCGTCCAAAATAAATAAATAAAAAAGCCAAAAGAGAGACAGGCTCTGTCACATTATGCGCCCCCCCCCCCCCCCCCCCCCCCCCCCCCCCCCCCCCCCCCCCCTCCATTGCCTCTGATTTGAGAGTAGTGATCCAAAACTGATGCGTAGAGAGGAGTGAGGAGCCGGAGCCCACCTCTTGTCAGCGGCGGATGTTCTCCACGAGGCAGACAGGCGAGCGGGCAATGACAACGGTGGATACGCCTTCGTGGGCTCTGACAACACCCCCAAAACACTTTGACACACTTGGTGATATCTCACTCAATGTTTGCCTCTATCGATTGCGCGGCCGATAGGATTCGGATGTCTGCGTGTAGACTGCAGCCGGGTCGAAAGTATCTGAAAACTTCTTTTGGCTCATCCAGTTAAACCAATAATTACATTATATTTCATTTAGCTGACGCTTTTACCCAAAGCGACTTAAATTTTTGCTCTATACACCGTAGACACGGCAACGGGGAGCAATTCGGGGTTAAGTGTCTCGCTCAAGGACACATCGACTTGGACTAGCGGCGCCGGGGCTCGAACCACCGATCCTCTGATTGAAAGCAAGCATGCTAACCCATGAGCCACAGTGCTACTTTCTGTTTGTAGAAACTTGTGTGTGCAGCTTTTTCCTTGTGGGGCTAAAGGACTCCGAAGTGCAATAACTGCCCGCCTATATTAATATATATTTTTCTTTCGGCGGCTGACATCTGTGGCATTTTATCGGCAAAACCAGTCGGTGTCTAATTCCGTCCATCTGCATTGAAAGAGCACAGATCTCTTCGCAAATCCTTTTTCTGTTGCAATTCCACTTTAATGGGGAATAATCCAAATGTCAAATAAAAGTCACCGCATGTGTAACTTTTGGCTCCGCAATTAAACCGAGACCCCGGGTGCTGCTCAACTCTTCCGCCTCGAGAAGGTCCACGCAACGCTTCCGCTGTGGTGGAAACATGAAAAATCACCTAAATTGTAGTAACAAGGTTTTTTCTCGGGCATCAAAAGGAGTTCGGTTCAGACTTGATGTAAATGAGCTCAAGTGACTCTCCGTTCAGACGTTGCAGCGCTCGGAAAACCCTCTTCCATCACATCTGTTACCCTGGCGTGGCCTTTTTGTGTGTGTTTGTTTTCGTAGTCTGGTGGAGATTTGATATCAGATTTGGCAGGCCTCTCCGATGAGCAACACGCACTCCACCCCCGCTCCCTCCCCGCCCTATAAAAGCATGTATTTATCCAGCGGAGGCTCATTTATAGCTGCTCAACCACGCACCATGAACCGCGTATTCATAAACCGGCCATCTGCGTGAAATATGCGCCGCTTAAGAAGTTGTTGCGTCGGACGTCGTCATCTCCATGTGTCAAAGCCATCCTCCATTTAAATATAACGCGCTGATTGGCACGTCTCCCCCCCTGAGCTCCAGAGAGCCGGTAAAACGAATCGTTTCTTGGGTGAAATAAGTGGACCGCGTCGTGCGCCGCGAGTCGACATGTCCTCGCATGGCTGCTGGGTTCTTTTTAGATGCGAGGCTGAAGCAGCGCTCCAGACTTCTCCAGCATTAAAGTTGACATTTTTGTATCAAAAGAACATGTTTTTTTTCTCCGCGTTTTTTTTCCCTCTCAAAAGTTTCTCTCTCCACAGCTTCTGTCTCGCAGTCCTTGTGGTTTCTCCATCTGTGGCCCCTGCAAGTGCTTTTGTCTGCACTTTTCTTTCTGATGATTCTCAACTATAGCACATGTTGAGATCATTAATTTCAAACGCTGCCAAAACCACTTCCCACACAAGCATGGCATTCATTCCTTCCTTCTCTCTCTCTCTCTCCTCTTCCAACCTTCCTCAGACTCTCTGCGTCGCTATGAAGCCAGAGTAAATCCTGTTCTCTTTTTCAGTGAATCAAAATCACCATGTGGCTTTGTTACAGTACAGGCACAAGCTGGAGCTGAGAGCTGGATTGCTATCTATCGTCTCATATCAAAATAAATAAGAAGAGAAAAAACAAAGGGGTGAGGATTCAGGCAGCATTGGCAGAATTCCCTCATACCTCCCTTGTTACACATAACATCGCAAACCTGCAACCGTTTCAAAGCAGCGGCAAACATGAAATATTCAACAGCCCGTATTACTATTACAACACAGTACGATAAAAAAAAACACACACACACGCATGTGCTCCCTCCCCTACACACTTTTAATTTCAAGAACTTGATGATGATTGGTTCAAATAGGAATCCTGCTGGAACAGAGGTTGCATCTTTAACGAGTATCTTAAAAAAAAAAAAATCTCAAGGGTATGGGGCAGAGAGAATGAGGGAGATGTACAGAAAGGGAAAGTGAGAGCAATCTGCTGGTGTGTGTGTGTGTGTGTGTGTGTGTGTGTGTGTGTGTGCTGCAGACAGCTCTCTGGCATGGCAAACGCCTGCTGGTCCTGAGCAAAAGGCGAGCTGGAAGCCCGCTCAAAGCCCTTCACCTTCACAGCCGGGCTGGCACGGCGCTCTGCGCGCGGCTGGCATGGCGCGATGTTTATCGCACAAAGGCACGATCAAAGAGCGCTGGTATCTGGCTGCACCGCTTTCATCTGGGTTCCCACAGCTGACAGTAGCATCCGTGGGGGGCTCTCCGCTGGTTTTTCCTCCTCCTTTTTTAATGGTCTCTCTCTCTCTCTCTCTACTATGCCTCTCTATTCTCCCCCATCTCCCTCTCACACATTTATCATTGCAGACGAGGAGACTTCATTGGAGATTCAATCGCCAAAATATCTTTTGCTCTCCTAATCAATGATGGCTTTGGAAGCGGCCTGGGGGATCAGGCGTTCCTCCTCGTCTCTGAGCTTGAGCGGACGGGAGGTGGGAGCTCACAAACTTTCCCTTCAGTGTTTATGTTGCCGCTCCCCACGGGAGGCGCAGGCATTCGGATCCCACCTCCGCTCACTGTTTTCCGCGAAACCCGACTACAACAGACGCGGTTTCCATGAAGAAAAAGAAACAGTGATGCAAGATGAATTGGGAGGGAAAGTTGGGGGATGGGGTGCTTTTGAATCTCCAGCCTGCACGTGGGGCTTGACAGCTCCAGCATGAAGTTTGACAATCACGGCGCGCAGCTTCCACGTTGCCGAGGCAAAATATAAATAAAAAATGGCGAGCGGCGCCAAGATCTGAGAGACAGCGAGCGATCAGCGGGAGGGACGGCGTTTGGTCGAGGGCTCCACGTGAAACGGTTGCGTTTGCCATTCGCTCGGCGTAGCGCCTCGGTTTGAGATGCAGACACGCTCCTGGAAGAGCCAGACTTCCAATAAGTCTTCCACCCAACTGATGCGGCCATTAGGCATTCCCCACCTATCCCCTTACCTCGTCTGACATGCCGCCGCTGCCACGGGAAGAAATGAAACTCCAAACAAATGGCTTCCATCGAACTGCCTCGTCCACCCATGAAAAACGGTCGCCCAACGCGACTGTCAGGAAACGCATCAGTTTTTTTTTAGGGCTTTTTTGTGTGTGTGTGTGTGCACGGGTCCCGTTGTTGCGATCAATCCCAATTTAACAGACACCGGCTCAAAGTCAACCTTCAGGGAGCCATGAAAGCTGACAGGTGAGGACTCACTGCCGTCTCCCCGACTCACATCAAAGACGCGGATAACAGCGGCGGCTTCAGTGGAAGACGAGCACTTTAAAAAAAAAAAAAAAAAAAGAACAAAGAGACTCGGAGAGAGGGAGAGCAGGACTCGTCTCGATACGAGGGATGGCCGAGAGGCTGAATACCAAAAGGGCATGAATACTGGAAAAGGTTCCATCTGCCCCATGCAGATTTTGTAGGATTCGGATGGAACGTAGCATAAATTCAAGATGACGTTGGCCGTATGAGAGGCATTTGTTTGACAAAGACTTTGGATTTAGGTGGATTTTGCTTCCACTCTCTACTACTCAAAACAAGTTTGACACGGCCCCCCTACTTTTCCTGGTCAAGCTGGGAAAGAAGCCAGTCCAAATAACACTGTAACCTCATGTGTTGCTCTAACTGCCATCGCCAGTAAGGGCTTTTTTGGCGGGGGGCCACGTGGGGGGGGCAAGCAAAGTTGTGAACAAAACATTGACATAGCATAACCTTTTATAACTTGATGTGAACTTGTAGCTTATTCACACGTCCAGCAGTTTTAAAGAACGATAGGTCAGAGATCACCTCCTTCACAATAAAAGCCTCCTTCTGTTTTGCCAGTCGAACGCTTTTAATAGTTTTGCATTGGCAGCAACTTAGTTTAACGCTGACACAACGTGGTGAGTTAACGGTGAACTGACTTCAATTAGACGCATTACATGCATGCATCGTTTTCCTGTGAATCCAACGGGATGGCGGACTCCGACAAAACTACTATACAGAAAGGCAATTGCGCAATATAAATACATTGTCTAGTGCCGTAAAAGACGCCCAAAATAAATGGTGTGAAAAACTGGATTTGATTCCGTGAAAATCAAAGGAATATTAAGGTGTTATGAATACGTAGAGTTATTAGACGGTATGTAAATGATGCTAAAAATGAATCAGGTTGCTTAACGTACAGCTCTGTGTTAAGTTCTGACTTCAGTTGTTACCCTCTCTCTTCCATAAAACCTCTGGAAAGCTTTGCAATCACTGCCCCAGTGCACTCACTTTTCTTTATTGTCTAGCAGCTGTTGGAAACTTTACACTGTGAAGGAGAGGAAAGAGATGGAGAGGTCCTCCAAGGACCCATTTGTAGAGCTCCAGTAGTTTAAGCCGTCATCTCCGCTGCTGTACCAGGTGCGCACCCTTAGTGGGGTTCGCCTTAATTCAACTTCCAGAAAAAAACATGTTTATGGGTGTGGGGGCCAAAAAGCACGGACACATCTTTTTTTTTCTTGCCCCCTGTGCGGCTGATCTTTCATTTTCCTGTTGAACAGTTCCTGCCCACAGGTCTACACACCGCCTCTGTGAACAACCTGTCAATACCGCGCATGTTCGGGGTCGATCGATACACTTTCAGGCACCGGCGGAGCCCTGAGTGTGTTAGTGAGAACAGAGATGTGGAGAGATTCGGTCCAACGTGAGCGCCGTCACCCGGCAGAGACAGAGGAAAAAAAGAGGAGAAAGCGGAGCACAAACATTTTAATTACAAGCGCTACCTTCCCACTGAAAGTCATTACACCAAAGGATAATTAGCAGCGCAATCAAGGATCCAACGAGCAAATTCAGTTTATCCGTGATTTGTCTGCGGCTGATGGGGAGATTTTCCAGATTTCCAGAAAGCAAGGAGACAACACCGGGGTCAAGCAGGTAGGTAGGTGTCGCAATGATATCGCTTCCATCTGATTGGACGCTCTTACAGCTCCGTTTCCATCTCTGGGTCCGGTCCAATCATTAAAGGCCAGTATCTTTTGCAGCAGGAAGTAAAGATTGCGGCCCGTGCACCCATTTAGATCTCTCACAGATCTGCTTAATGTTGCCTATTGATCGCTTTTCCCTTCTAAAAAAAACAAATGGACAACTCTGATGGTCCAAATGGCCCTTTTTTCCCAATTACAGGCTTGGGTGGCTTTCAATCCTCCTGCAGAAACACTCTGGCCTTAACTTCAGATAACTACTTAGCGGTGTGAGAGTGTGTGATCCCTCCTCGTCTCGTATGTACCTAAACACACGAAACAAAAATAAAATCTGCACGCTCGCGCTGCCGGTGAGGTGAATCACACATTTTCAGTCCATTCCATTAAAATCCCGCTGTGAGCCAATATAACTTTTTCTGTTGTTGTATCAGTAATCGGATCAAAATGAGGATTAATCTCCTGCGTGCGTAGAGAATAATTCACGGCGAGATGAGAAAGATTGGAGAATGCCGCGCTGCACATGTTAACACAAAAACAAAAGTTGTTTTCCCCACATGGTCCGGTAGCTTACAGGGGTCTACTAACCTGACGCCTGTTTCCCAGATAGGCCCCGAAACAGCAGGCTGACAACGTGGTCTACTTAATGTTGGATGAGGAGCAGCCGCAACAGAATCTAAAGAAGAGAGAGAGAGAGAGAGAGAGAGAGAGAGAGAGTTGCTGTCAACAAGCTCTTATGGTGAACAGATGTGGGGGAACTCCCTCACTACTCCTTAGCCCGAAGCCATGCACACACACACACACGCACACTGTAACACACACGAGAGGGGAGGAGAAGCAAAACAATCATTTGGAGTAAATTCCTGACGTGGCTGAGATGGTTGTGGTCTTATTTTTTTTGTTTTTGCACAGAAAGGCCCAAATCAGAGAGACCCAAATAAAATCTTTTTTTTTCTACTCTGTGGTTTTGCAGGAATGGCGCTCTGTGTGAGGCCAGAGTGAGTTAGAACAGCGGGCTTGATTTATCCCCGTCCCGTGCGGGACAGAGTGCCCTGTTTGACGGCACAGCGGACATAAAGCAGCTGCCTCTTAGAAGGAGATGCTATCGGTCAATGGGCCGTACTTTAGTCCCACCGACAAACTCGTTCTCCACCCCGGGCCGGTGGCGTTTGTTGTGCATTTATCTTCACAGGGAGTGAGTCTTACATAACGTTATCGCACCGCTGAATTGCATCAGGGCTCTGACTTAGAGGGAGAGAGCGAGTGGAAGGTACGTTTCATGACGTGCAACACCTCTAGAATGTGTGTTGTTTTTTTCAAGCATTGACATTCTTTTCCTTAAATGGATATATTTTTTGACATCATAATTTTTAAGTTTTACAACTGAATTATTTCCCCTTTTGCATTTCCATATTTTGGTAGCACTTTATAAAAAGTACACACTATTTAGCATTAGTAAAGCATGAATAAACACTGAATTCATCATTTATAAAGCATTATTCCAACATGAACACTCATTAGTAACTCATTAGTGTGCAATTCATAAACACAGTTATAAATGTTTCATTCTTGATTAATAAGCTTGGGTTTTCATACTTTATAAATGATGGATTCCCAATTTGTAAATGAAGTATTAAGGACTTATAGATGATTAATAAGATCATTTGTAAGGTGTTGTAAATAATAAAAAATGCTGTAATTCATGATTAATTCAGGTAGTTACTACTCCTTAGTTAAGTATGTTCTGTGAAGCCCCTCATTTTTTTTCACTACTCACTAGCGAATCAACTTCAATATATTCTTAAATGGATTCACCCCAACCAATCAGATTACACATGGTTAAATATAGAACAGACATTTTGTAAGGACATTCAGATTTCAGACCTCCCATTTCTCAACCAATCAATCAAACGCCATCCTTGCTTCAAAACATTTACAATAGCAGAAACTCTGACAGCCTGGTGGAAATTCCACAAAATCACAAACATCACCTTTGCGCCTTCAAATTTTACTCCTATATGGAACAATCCTGACTTCCTAAGCCACAATAAACCTCTATATCTCCACACATGGTCCGCTAAAGGTATCACTCATTTGAAACACATCTTCAATAACAATACCCTGGTTTCATTCCCCCATTTGGTTCAGAAGTACGGCATCAGGAAGAATCACTTTCTGGAATATCTGCAACTCAAATCATCCATTCAATCCAAATTTAACATTAAGGCCACTAATCTAGAATTACCTCCCATAACCTCACTAGTAATTAATATCACCTCTTTAAAAAAATTAATCTCAAAAATATGTAGGATAATATCACAGTCTGACCAAACACTATCCATCCCGTCAAGAAAATGGGAATTAGATTTATCCATCACTCCTGATGCTGACTTCTGGACCCAAATCTGCAATAACATTTACTTCATGACCAAAAATGCAAATTTACAACTAATACAATAAAAAATACTTCACAGAATTCACTATACTGGACAAAAAATGTTTAAAATGGGATTTACATCAGACATCTGTCTACATTGCACTCACAATAGTCTGGATAGCTACGTTCACGCCACCTGGCACTGCACACCAGTTCAACACTTTTGGAGAAAACTAACTGAATCACTGTCTGTCTTCCTGGGCTGCCTCGTCCCATTATCCCCTTCACTGTGCTTACTAGGAGACATTTCAACAATAAACCGCCGATTACTCCTCGTGGCCTTAACTATCGCCAAGAAAACTATCCTCATGAACTGGAAATTGAGGAATAACATACACATCACACACTGGAAAAACCTAATGATCGAATAAATTTCAATGGAAAATCTAACCCCATCCATCATTTACAATACATTTAAAGATTTAAAAAAAGTATGTTCTGTGAGTAATGGAAGCAGAGAAGATATTAGAAACTACTATATATATATATATATATTTAATTTTGTCATTGAAACTGTTTTGACAAAAACGAGTAAAGTAGATTATTTGACAATTACATCTCACCTTGTGAGGAAAGAGCATTGAAGAAGTTCAAATCACGGAGTATAAAGTATAAAATATATATACCCACAATTGTACCAAACATGATATTATGTCATCATGTTGGTCACGTGATATCTTGCAGCAAAGTCGTATTTAGAGTGTATTTAAAGTCGTATTTACACCATTTCAAGCGCTGACAGTCTGTCACACCGGTGACGTCATAAGTCCCTGAGGGTTCAGGTCACTGGGATTGGGCCTTCCTATTAATGTCTCCATTTGTATTTCCATGCGTGTGAAGGTTGTAGCTGACAGGAAGTAAACTTGTTATAAAGCTGCTTATATGCTCTTCAGGTCCAGTGGACCTGAAGAGCATATAAGCAGCTCACACTCGCGTCTTTAAGACACATATTCCTGCTGTAGTTGCAGTCAATCACATCTGTGGACGTCAGTTTATTTGGAAAGAGGTTTTCAGACGTGATCTATGTGTCTGTCTCATCCATCCATCGATGTATGATTAACGTTTGTAGCTTCAGGGGTCAAAACAGACCTCTGGAAAAAAGAAATCTCATCTGGGAGCCAACTTAGGACAAATGTGATGTATAGCATCAACGGGATCCGTTCCAAATAGATGATCTATATCATGTTAGATCCTGTTCTGTGCATATCAACACTGCTCTTAGTGCTGCACCCTCTGCTTCACTGTTGCTGTTATGTGTTCAGAGATTTCACACATTAAACATTTACTTCCCATTAAATGTTGTTTCGTGGTAATTTTTTTTTTTCAAAAGTAACATACATCATGATGACTCACCTCAGTAACCAGGACACATGTTTCTCCTTTTACATGATGTTGTATTTCCTTCCTTTAATAATAATAAAACATATCTGTATCAATACTTGTGATCCGGCCCTGGTATCAGATCCAAACCAAATGGTATTGCCCCCACAAACAGACCTGAGTAGACGCTGTCTAAAACATATTCAATACATGCAGGACTTCAAAGTATAGACTCAGTTTGAAAGTAAAAGTACACATTTTCTCATGATTGTGAACACATTATCATTATTATTTCCCCAGACCCACTTATGGACGTATTGACACCCAAACTGATTAGACCGAATATTCTGTCGTTTGGAACCGAGAGGATCTCTACCGCCACAAATAAATGGCATTGACCCAGTGGTCATTTTGTCCACAAGAAATATTTGTTGACCCCCATTTTTCCTCCAACTCGAGACCATCTTGCTACGGGATCGGACCATACCCATCTTCAAAATCTGCCTTTTGATCTCAACTGCACGCCCTTTAAGTTTCACGACCACATCTCACACCGTTGTGAGGCCATCGCATTGACAAGAATCTGTCCACAGACAGACATTTAAACACGTTAACGTGACATTAGCTGTGGATGTAACGGTACATTACTTTCAATTAGCTATCTTTTGTGTATAACGGGTGAGTGCAAAATGAATCTCCGCTGTCAACCGTTTAAATCTCAAGACGTCCGCTTGGGTGAACTGTCCCTTTAAGACAGAAGACACTGATCTATTGCCAACTCCTAATCTTTGCCTCACTAAATGTGGAATGAGATGTAACGCTGCGGCCGACAGGATATTTGACACTAATTATTTACTTGCTTACCTGCTATTCTGATTTTGATTACGCAGGCCGACCTGCAATATTG
The DNA here is from genome assembly GCA_038501785.1 of Myoxocephalus aenaeus. Lineage (NCBI taxonomy): Eukaryota > Metazoa > Chordata > Actinopteri > Perciformes > Cottidae > Myoxocephalus > Myoxocephalus aenaeus. The sequence continues at coordinate 2,673,500 of JBAMJR010000140.1, forward strand.
TACCCTTGTCATCCGACCAGAAATCCATACACACACACACACACACACACACACAACTGCATTAGTTGTGGTCTCTGCTTTTCCCAGTGGTGGCTCTCTCCCATATAGTATGTAAACATTTGGTCAATAGAACTCTCAGCCCCCAGTGTTGTCGAGCCATTAACCTCCTTACGGTGGCTCGCAGCTCGCCGCCGCTCTTCTTTATTGTCCGTCGGCTTCATCATTACTCACCTGACAAACTGCCGTTATTAGTCAAAAAGCACTCCGCGGGCCTGGATTAGATCTAGAGGCTTTCATTATCCCTCTATTCCACCACCTTGATTACTTTCAATTGGCATTAACACCTCATTTTCTAGCATAATCTAATTCAATATCATCTCATTTAGGGGGCTGATGGAACGGGACCCGAGATAATATGCAGAGTTCGGCATTGCACCGGGATTAAATGTTTGTCTTGCTTGTCATAATGATGTGTGTGATGGAAATATGGAGCCTCTAGTAATTTGACTGCTGTGCTCGGAGAGGGAACGGGGCAGGTTCGTACTGGTTGCATTCCAAGGTGCTCTGAACACAGACGTGCTCCACGTGACCTGGTAGAAGTCAATGACTCATTTCACCTCAGGCGGCTTTGCACTGTGTGACAAGCGCTCAAAGAATGTAAACAAGTTTCCAGTCTCGGCAAATCTGGCCTATTATCTGAGGACTGCTACAGAAAAGATTTGCCAGGTTGACAAGTGTTTGTTTCTTGACTGAAGCGAGCACAAAGCACAGACACTTTGTGGAGGAGGAGAATTGTACTTCGACTCGTTTGCTATGCTCAGCCTGACATTGAAAGAATAAACAATTTAACAGTGCGGAAAACAATGCTTCATCACATTTATTCCAGCTGCCAGTCCTCTAAGCAGGCATTAAGAGAAAGTGATCGTTGTTTTGTTCACTGGAGACATGAAAGGTGACTATCTGTCTGCAACATCTACCGTTTTTTGTTCTCCTGGTGTCCACTGGTCATAGTCAAACTTATGTCCCCCAGTCGGCTGCTGAAAAAACTCACAGCTCAGACCTGAGGCCAAGGGCCTGCCCTGTCGACATTCTGGCCAAATCACTTAACTGATTACACTGGTTTAACTGTTTTAAAAACAGGAGGTGATATGAGATTGTTTCCACCACTGCTGGAATTCCATCAATATAAAATTAATTAATCAAAGCTGATTAGGACACATGCTGAGCAATGTGTTGCAAAAATCTAGATCTTTTTATTCATTTTGCGATTGTTTGTTTATATGTCGGGTGGACGCTCTTTAGCCACAATAGTGACCAATATGCTACTGGATTGCCGTGACGTTTTGTACAGACATTCATGGTCCCATCAGAATTACGTCTACCGATTCCCCTGACTTTTACTTTAGCGACACCATAAAATGTAGTTTTTAATTAAATGTCTGGACAAATATTGGATGTACTGCCATACAATTTAGCACAGACCCCCTCAGGATATATGCATATTTTTCAGTGCAAACATATTGACAGCTGCATTTTGGTTCTTTTATTAGAAGTAGTAGCAGTAGTGCAAATAAAACCACAGAGGTGCTAGTTAACTACAACTCCCCAGATACTCGCAAGAATCATCAAATCATCTTAACTTTAAAAGCTAAAGATACTGCTGACGTATTGTGTTCAGCGCTGATTAGGATTTGTTAGCATGCTAACACGCTAAACTAAAGCGGTGAACAAACATTGTACGCCGAACATTAGAGGATGTTAGCATGCCGCTGTTAGCATTTAGCTAACAGCTGTTTCTGCATACGGCCTCAGGCCTGCTAGCCCGACGGACTCTTATGCTATGTTCATACTACTAGCTACAAAAGCAACAAAGCGTGGCCGGCTACATTGTTGCAGAGTCGCTGCTGAAGTGTCCAGCGCTCGTTCACGTAGGTATGTCGGCAAATAGCACTGGGAACTGACTAACAGTATATTTTTACATATATATATAATTAATTACCTTTGATTGGCGCACTAAATACAAGTTAAGACCGGCTCAACTTCCCCCGGCTTCCATTGACAATGGCGTGTAGCCTGTTGGTGTGAACACGGCATTAGTCTCTTTTTTTTTCAGACAAAAAACACACAGAGAAATAATGATAATCTCAGGGAGATAAATTCACACATGGGAGCCAATTTAAGCAGCTTCCATGAGAAGTGCCTTGCTCCAGGGAACCTCATCAGCCATTACTGAGGGATATAGGATGGAGTTACTAATTCACTCTCCCCACCTAGATTTCCTCTGCTTGTCTTGGGATTCAAATCTCCAAATCCTCTCCCACTCTCACTGTTATATTTTACATTTACTCTCTGGTCTGCATGGACTCCCAGAGTGAGCACTATGAAGGATTACCCTCCCCGGATGTAATCCAATCAGAAAAAAAAGCAGGAACTGATTTCTTATCTTTGTAAGATGCTGCATTTCCCTTCATCTCGGAGAACACACAGCGAGCATTATCAGTCATTTGATTACCCTGAGTAAAAATGGATACAGAACAGCAGCAGTTTCAGCCTCGAGAGGCCTGACTTGCACATTGAAATCCAATTGAAGGCTGTACCTTATGTATTTGTTTAAGATTTGGAAATAATTAACTGGGGTAAAAGCTGTTATGGCCGCACAATAGGATTAAGCGAGGCACCGAGAGTTTTCCGATTTCAAGACAATCTGGGCTTAAGAGCACCTTTTTCCTGCCACTTAACTTTTATACACAATTATAAAAAAGCTTCTGTATCCTGACATGTTTTAGATGCAATGGACATATGGCCCTTAGATGTTTTTATACTGTATGTGCACTGCACGTGTGTGTCTGCAGACTAATTCCCCCCCACACACACACACTGTACTTGAGCCTGGGGCATCGGCAGGCAAACAGATGTTGGCCACAGAGGACAGCTGATCCTGTGAACTGACTGCATCTGCAAACATGTGTTTCTCCTGGCTTCCATATGGATAAAACACATGTTGCCCACTCAGCCATCAGCCTGACCAACGATAAGCCACTTAAGAGACAGTGAGATGAATAATAAATCCAATTCCGTGCTGATAAGTGCTCCAGATTTAATATCTGGAACATTTGCTGAACCCTTTTGAGAACTTCTCCTGTTTCACTGACTCAATCGCCTTCTCAGGCTCGATATATTTTTCTTTTTTCTTTCTGCGTTCGTGGGGCTTGTGACAAATTGATTCTGAGTGGGTGTTACATGAGAGGACGAGTGTTTTTTTTTTAAAAGCCAATCCACCGTCCTGCGTTTGACCCCTCAAAAAAACGCCGTCGTCCTTAAAGGTCTCGCTGGCAGACGTCTCCTATGTTTTAAGCCTTTTGTTGCTGAAGTGTCATGAACGACGCTCGCTGTAATTGCTAAAAGGTAATTGCGCTGGCAGGTTACGGCGAGGCTTTAGCTCCCATGAGCCGCACCCTGATCCCTGCATAAGGATGTGATTAACCGCCATCTCCTGTCATTAACTGTGAGGGCTTTTGGCAAGCGGGCCGCTCCGAGTGTGTAATTGTCATATTAGACCCTGTTGCTTGGTCAGATCAGAGTATTGGAATCAAGTTCCTGGTCTGAAGTGGCTTCAAATACATGGCAGAATTGTCCAAATTGCTCGCTAGCGCTCCTGCAGTGATATGTGACAGCCGAGCTGCCATCTAATGCTCAATTTGCCGGTCCGCTAATATAACCATACACACCATCCATGGAGGAAAAGAACATTTCTATTTCCCCCCTTTGCGAATGGTCCATAGCTCAAGGGCCAAACATCTTGATAGTGACATCCAGCTGTCGCGCTACTTCACGGAGTACAACATTAAAGCCGCAGGAATGAATCATTTGCTCTTCGGTGTGACACGGTAACTGCCAAAAGCTGCGGCCAGGCGGACGTTCCAGAGAAATAAAGCGAAACGCGCGTTTGCAGACCTGCGGGGAACCTGTTTGTGTTGTATATCACACTGTAAATGGACCGCAGATTGCTGTATCCCTGTGCCTGAACTGGCAGAGGCAGAGCATTGATCTTCCTCGCCCTCGCTGTGCTGTGATGCCTCTGTAGACGAATGGGAGGGGAGATCGGGAGGGGGGGGGGAAGCTGCCCGTTCAGTGGAGCTTGCTACAAAATGCATATGCTCAGTGGCCTCTTGATGGTACTTCAGAGACGAGCCCAGGATTTGCTGAGATTGCTTAAGGATGGACTCATCGGGGCAGTTAGCATCACTTTGAAACTGAGAAAACTGAGCGATGGCGGCCAAAACAAGCTGCTTTTTTTTTCTTTTTTTACAAGGAGGTCAGGGGGAGGGGAGAGAGCGGAGAATTAAGTCAGCCGGAGCTATAAAACTAAATAAATGAATAAAAGGAAGGCATTTCGTTTACCGTGACAGATTTAACACATCGCGCAAATAATTACCCTGAGTGGTTTTAATGGGGCTGCAGTCAGATCCGCAGATGAATACACCGTTTTTGTTTTGTGTCCCTGATGCCATTCTGTAGGTTCTCCATTTAGAGGGATTTTCTGCGGAGCAGGGATAATGGAGCGTCAGTGGGGAACCCAGGAGGAAGGATTTAGATGTGTTTGAATTGACTCAGACATTTTGTTAAGTGTCATTGTGCATGGCCCGTTTATCCTCCTCTACTCCCTCCCTCCCTCTCCCTCTTTTCATTCATAACCACTCTGCCGTCTCTTTCACGAGGGGTTATGGGCAGAGATTGGTGTGTCTGTGAGGGTGTGTGTGTGTGCATGTATTCGGTAGTGGTGAAGGTGTGTGTGTGTGTCTGTGTGTGGTTTGGGGAGTGGACAGACCAAAACAAAGGCCCGCCTTTTGAAAAAAAGCCCCAGTCAGGACTGTATTGTGTGTGCAGAGTGAATCATGACGGCATTTACACACACACACACACACAGACAAACAGGTCCAGCCAGGTTATGGAAACAGAAGGGGCACTGGTCGGCGAACCCGAGCGGGCCGGGTCAGCCGGAGGTAGACGACGCTATTGTGCGGCGATGGAAAAGATGAGGCGGCGCAGGGACAGAGGGTGGAGAGGTAAATCTCTTACAGCTGCTCCGTTTCACCATACTTAACCCCAGCAGGCCCGGTTCAAGGAGGGACGTATGGTTTACAGAGCCTGAACATCTGTATCTGCGTGTGAGAGGAAAATGGGTACTAATGCCATCAAGGTCTCATTTACATGCCGCGGCCGCAAAAAACTGGATGCTTCATCGCAGCCTCTCTCTGCCATGGAGTTTTTAAAACACTCAGAGCAATGCATGTGTAATGCATGACGGCCCCGTGCATCTCGCACTTCCATTCTCCTGGCCTTTGTGTCTCTATTCAATCTTTTATTTCACAAAAGAGTGACCCATAATTCAGCTTGACTTTTCACCCCCTTTCATCTGTTCCCTGTACGAATACATTAGGAGGGGACACCACAGGGGGATATGGGGAACATTGTATTGAATACAAATCACCATGAAACAGCTGGTTACTCTAAGACTTATTTGTTTGTGTTACATATGGAAATGAGGCATTATATATTGCTCACTTTTGGTGACTTTAGGAGAGATCTGCAGACACAAATAGAAAAAGTAGTAAAATAAACAGTAATGTGTTTTATAGATGTTTTCTTTCCACTAGTCTGAAAGAAGAGCCCAGCATCTCAAAACTGAACAGTCAATTAAAACAAATATTTAAATAGCATAGGAAACATATGATCAAGTAAGTCACAATAATACATAAGTAAACTGTATTTACATGCCACCTTTCTAAACCAGGGTGTCAAAGTGCATCACAAATACAAAAAAAGATGAAGAAACTATGCAATTAAGTCAAATTTGTTGAACTGAGCCCCAGAGGGAGACTGGTACACAACCCAGGAGTCAGGGCGGAAAATACTCCACATTGTGTGAGGCCATTAAAGTAGTACAAAATGATTTGTTAATCAATGCTAAAAAAAATTATAATACGGCCAAATCTGAAAGTTTCACAGATCCACAGAGCTGGACATCAGCATAGCTCGTCTGCTCTTTATTCTTTCAAGGTAGAACATCAGCCGGCCCGGGGAGCGAAATCAACCAGATTTATATTATATTGGCAATACAAGTTCATGAATGTGCGTTGTCCCTAAAAAATAAGTAAATAAGAGGCACAGCCAAACTACTATGCACTACAAGACGCATGTGAATATTAAACAGGTCTCAGGACTGACCCTTGGGGAACTCCACAGGGCAGCGGAGCACAATCAAACACTTGTCAGTAATTGATAGAGAGAGAAAGAGAGGTAATACATAAAGAGCTACACCGGATATCCCAACCCTCTTCCTTCCGTTATCTGATCAAATATTAGGATCTAAGGTTTCAAAACCACTAAAATGCTAAAGAACCACGATCTAACTGCAACACGATCGTCACGTGTGACTCTTAAGACCGCCGCAGAAGTGTAGAACCGAAAAGAGAAATGGAATCGCACCGCATAAAGAGCAGAGGACGTGTTCGCAGCCCAAATAAAGAAAACATGCACATTCAAAACCTTATAGAAACAAAACGTAATGCCATGTTGGTTCAATTGCAAATAAACACATGTGCACACGTAGTAGCCACAAACTGGTGAACTCAGAATGCCGGTATCTGACATCCGGACTGCGTCAACATGCCAACAATGGCCGCACTATTGTTATTGTAGGCCGCGGAGGCTATCGAGGATACGGCGGACATCCTTTGAGTGTTTATAGTTGTTGGAGTGAGGAGATATAAACGAGTGGACCTGGGTGACTCGCTCGGGGAAGATGAGCATTCATGAATAGCCGCTCAAGCCGCGCTCCTCCCACACGGCTCAGCGGAGTTCATCAGCCAGCCGTGAGCTCCAGGAAACAGATGGGGCCCCCGATAAGCGGAGAGGATGTCATATTGTGCGTGTCGGTTCTGTGTGAATGTGTGCTCTGCCATTGTAAATACGGCGCGCGCTCACACATCCAGCTGCTTCCCTGTTCCACTCGACCTCCGGGACAATTGGCTCTGGGGCGAGCGCGAGCAGCGGGCCGCTCTCAGGGAGACCAGAGGCCACCGGCCCGAACAACAGAGAGGTAAATCACAGTCGTTTGTCCCGTCGACCCAGTAGGCCTAGCTCGCCGCTAACCTGAGCCGTGCCACGCTGCACCAGCGGAGGCGCCCTCCAGGGATACCGAGTGAGCCCGCTGCAATCTGGTGCGAGAAGAAATGAAGTAAATCACAGCGGTTTATCTGCGTCTGTCAGACACTGTTTGCATGGCTCACTGGGAAGAGAGATATGCCTTCACCTGTATGTGTGTGTCTGTGTCTGTGTGCATGTGTGGTACCAGCCTGCACACTTTGCGATTGTTTGCAAGTGCAGACTTTGGAGGGTGTGAGTCACCGCGGTGTTGTTCCACATTGCTGGGACGATTCCAAGAAGCGGCACACGAGGGCCGACACCCACGCCATCACGTGCCTGAGCGCTCGTATCGAGACGTGCCGAAGACACGGCGTGGCATTCAGTGATGGCAAAGTCTCATTGACTGCATGTGGAGGGGTGTGATGGCTCCGGTGAGAATGTAAAAATGTATTCAACACACACACACACACACACACACACACACACACACACACAAAGACATTACACTCCTTACACACAGTGTGCAATACATAATTTTTATTCCATGCTGGATACGTGATCTCAACCTTTTTATCAGGCTTATAAAAATGTGACCTTTACATGAAATAAGCACACACCCTCCCTTACATGAAGCTAATTCCAGGCAGCATGACGCAGGTGTTAGCGTGGAATATCAATGCTGCTCCATTATTCTCTCTCTTCTTCTTCTTCTTCTTTTTTGTTGCAACTTTCCCATTTGAGCGAGGAAACTTTCCCCATGGTGATATGGACCTGGCGAGAGATATTCCCGTGGAAAATTCATGAATTCATAACTTTTTGAGGGTATATTTCACTACTGATCTACTGGGCCGTGATAAGAATTCAAAGGTGAATGGAGCTGGAGGACATCTTCAAAGCGGCCGAGGACGTCACAGGAAAGCCAATGAGGCGCGTTTGCCCTCCTCCAGCATCCAGGAATGCATTCCAACAATGAGATGCGCTGTCAGAGAAAATCGGATGCCGTCGCAGTCCGCTGCCATTAACTTGATTTACTTGGGGGGGGGTTTCAGTCAAATTCTGTAAAAAAGAAGAAAAAAAGGAGAAAAAAAAGGGTGTCAGCAAGTTTTATCAGGATCTGTGAAACGACGCAAAGACACGAGAAAAAGAAGAAGGGCATCGATAGCAGCACTCGCACTGAAGGACGCCATTAATCAAAGACAGGGGGGGATGTATTTGAGTTCCCACTGTTAGATAAACACCGAAGCTACAGTGTGCACATGTTCTGCTGACCAGACCCCCCTCTCTCGCCGGCTTGATTATCAAAGCTAGCAGCCTTTAGCATGTGTCAGCCGAGGGGGATAACCCCTGGTAGATACAAGAGGACAAGGAGACAATCAAAGGCAGTTGGCTCCACTGGAGTTGACAGTGGTCAGCTTCTGGAGGTGATAAGGGCCTTTGAACCTGAAAGCTGCTCAAGGCCCCCCTGTTGTCCGCCCCCCTCCTCATAGCCCCCCTCGGGCCTGGCCGCAGAGGGGTCTACTTTGATTTAGGCCCATAGCGAGCGCTCTTCATCTCTGCTGGAGACGGAGATGCAAAGAGAGAGTGAAATAGCCCAGATCCATCAGATATTGGTCCATCAGTGGTGGCCACTCAACTGCAGGCCAGGTCACCATGTTTGACCTCAAACACTTGACTTGGAATGCAGGAAAAAAACTAAACAGATAAGTGCATCTGTGTCTAATGAGGACAGCAGTACGGGTGGTACGTCTTTCTCCTCAAGCATGGAGCGCTTGATTGCTTCTCTATTAGCTCGGGCGCTGGCTAAAGCAGCGCTTTCCTCCGAATCACTTTGGAAGCTGGATGCTCAAACCGGCCAAATTCATAGTTCACACTGTCACTCAGGGCCGGTTACACCCCGTTGGCTCAGACCTTCAAATGCACTCTCACACCACAACAAGGGGAAAGTATGTTCCACGGTTGGAAGAGACTCCCCGAGAGACGTGCAGAGTGAGGTTATGGAACAAAAGAAAACAGAGCCGCTCGAGTGTTATTGTGGTTCGGGTCATGTCTGCCTGGCGAGCACACGGTCTACCTTGGCGGCCATGGAAGAGGAACCGTTACAAGCTGGAAACACATTGAATGCGGTTCGATACAGAGCCGTTTGGATTACGCCTGTTGCCTCAGCTTCCAGCGACAAAAGGTGACATTCCATTCCTCCGTTTGAAGTCGACGCCGCAGAATAAAATTCAACCGGGAGCCAAGATTTATACGGTGAGGCGGGAACAGGTGAAGGGTCACGAAGAGGAGAGGGGGGTGGCGGCCAGGTGAGCCCTGCCTGCAGGGCGGCTATCAGTCATCGGGCAGGAGGGGCGAGCGCGCACCAATCCAGTCGGTCCACCCGCTGCAAGTGTGCGTGCATGCGTGGAAACACAAATACATCCTCTACATATAAGAGAGCATCTATAATTGCATCTCTGCCTGGAGATCAGGTGGGGGGAGGGGAATAACTTGAGGCCTGAGCGAGCTGATATTGCTGCGAAGTCAAAGGATATTTAAGCAAATTGAGTTACGTCTGGCCGAGCACGTTTTGTCTTTTCTAAATCCAGCTCTGTTTTCAGCCCCTCCCCTCCAGACCTTTATGTATTAAAAGAATGTGCTGAATGCCTCTCTCCTGCTTGCTGCTCGGGGATGCTCAAATGTGCGACCTGCAAAACTAAATAAAAAGCGAGCGAGAAGCTGTAAAATGGATTAATCCAGTCAATGACACTCAATATGTTGTTCTTTGTACTTGTGACCACTTGGGGCTGATGACTCGCCGTTTATTGGGCGATTACCTGCGGTGTCTTTTTCCTTGGACGTCACACTCATGTATAGGATGATGTCTTTATACGACTGCCTCTTCATCACCCACGGAGGGAGGAAGGGACGCGGGCAGATGTGCGTTTCCCTCGGTGAGGCAAAGCAGCGAGAACATTAATTGTCCAATACTAAAATCACCCCAAAAAATTTAATATGGCAAATTGTTTTTTTTTTAAGATTTTCCAGAGGAAAAAAGAAAAGAAAAAATTGGCAAGCCTCCCAAAATGCTGTTTGAAAATGCTCTTTGAAGGTAATGAGGCACGCTCGTGGCACACAGAAGCGGGGGAGCAGTGCCATGGCAAAGCAGCATGTTCTCACTTGGGCTCTTTTTTTGCTTACATATCACTTTCGCAAGGCACGTGTGGTACATTTCTAATGAAGCGCAGAATCACGCCCCTCCCACCCTACTAAGAGCATGTCTTTTCAGGAAAAAGATGTGGAGGAAACTTTTGCGCCTTGGGTCCTAGACATCAACAGAACGACTCCTGCTTCATGAAATGTTACGTGACGGTAATAAAAACACCCCTAACTGATCGAAATTCCTATTTTTCTAAAAGAGCAAAACGTGATATCACTCTTAGCTCTATTAAAAAGTGCACGGCTCTATCCACTGCAATGAGCAAGGGTGTTGTATTACACTCGCTGGTATACGGGCTGTTTTTATGGGTAATGAGATATGAGAGAATCTCCTTTCTCGTAGTTAATAATACATGTGAGGTAAAGGAGGGAGAATAATATTTTTTATTGTCGCTCCAGAAACCCCTTCAGAATGTGGGGAAGAAGAATGTGTTATTAGCCCGCTTTTTGGTGGTAAAAATGATACAGGGATCATGAAGAATTTATGTGAGGAACACAAATAAAAGAGAAGTTTCAAACCTCAGCGATCATTTATTTATTGAATGTAAATGGAGAGGCACGGTCAATATAGATTACCGCCATAGTTGGCTTGGAGCAAAAACTGTAGCGAGGTTTCAAAAAAATCTACACACGGCCTTAAATTAACTCGTGAAAAAAAAGTGCAATAAAGAATAATGGCTTCTGTCTTCAAAATCAAAGACACTTTTGCCCCACAAAAATGTCCAATATAGCATGTGTGCAGAAAATAGAAGTAGACCAATGTCAGCCGACCCAGGCTAGACATGTTCCTGCTCTTAAACCAAACGTGTCACAAACGTCATGCGTGAAACAAACGCTGCTGTCTGTTCAGGCCAGCATTGCCAGAAGTACGACAAGTACGGTATTTATCTGCTCCATTGTCCATCTGTGCGATGTTTGATCAATAATGCCCCAAAACTGCCATAATGTTAGATAATTTGACCATTTGGTGACGCTTACAATTAGCGGTCGGTCTCAGTTCAGATCCTCTCCGGGTGAGTCCTACGTCCGTGTAGCTCCTCTCTCGCGACCCCTTTCCTGCCCATCCTGCTTGCTCGGAGTGGGCTGTGGTGTTGACGCACATTTGGAGAGCGTTTCCAAGAGAGTTGGCTTTTAATGCAGCAATAAGCCCAGTACTTTATTTGATTAGCTTAGTTTATGGTCTTTTCACTGTGTTTCATGCAGAATACGAACAGGCTCCCAGTTTTGATAGGAGGCTAATACAAACAGGAAACCTAGGCCTACTATCTATCTTCCACACATAATAGCTTCATCAGCTTGCTTTAAATGAATACATAAATAAAATGGTGGGGGTGGATATTTAGGTGTGTCAAAAGTCCTGTAAAATTGGGTTTTGTGTCGTGAGACCTAGCTTGCTTATTCAAAAGTTGACAAAACTGTTACTTTTTAGTAGATAAATGTGACTAGGTTTAAGTTTAAATCCATTTCCTGAAACTATGTTTTTTTTATTTTTATTAGCCAATACAAGCATTAAATGTAACATTTCTAAAATAAAACAATACAATTACAATCAATACACATTGTATGCTGTCTGTAGGAGCCCACCAACCACCAACAACCATTCCAATCAAGCTGGAACATGTTGAAATGACTTCAACGATTAACCGATTGTCAGAAATGTCGAGCATGTTTCAATCAATATCTGAAATGGAAACTTCTTCTGTGATTTGAAATAGCCGGTTGATGCTTATAAAGAACCCAAATGGTTCCATAACGAATGCACTGTACCCAGATACAGAACCTGAACAGCTTCAATAGACAGACACTTGTTTTAAGAGTGTCGGCAGAGAGAAAATCTTTTTCTTTTTTTCGCACGATCCACACAGAAACAATGTCCTTCAACTCTGCTCTCTCCACAACAGATGAAGAGGAGGAGACCAAATCCAGCTAATCTGAAATGCATTAGCAAGCACACTAACAGTATGTTACAGCCCATTAGTGGTTAACAATGATAGCTGATTTTCAGATGGCACAGATAGCCATTACAGTAATTCGCTCCAGCCTGCGTCAACTCCCCAATGACGACCGCTGCTTCCGGCCCCGACGGTAGATCAATAATGCAAAAACCCCCTTAAAGTTGTGCGTTGTGGTTTCATTTAAAAGAGCTTCCCCTCAAACTAATGAAGCAGGTTAATTGGCTTGTCATCGTTCGGGATGTTGACTGGGAAAGAAACAGGGGTCGTTTAAAAAAAGAAGAAAAAAAAGAAGAAGTAAAAAGCACTCCAGGGATGCAGCGTGTCCCCTCCGTGTATTGCCTCCTGTAGTCTTATTGATGGGTTTTCTGTGTCTTGGCTGGACACCAAATTGCTGGACCTGTGTGTGTGTGTGTGTGTGTGTGTGTGTGTGTGTGTGTTTTGGGTCAATACGGTTAAGAGAAAACAGTTTGACAGGGAAACAGCAAGAGAAGCAGGACTCGCGAAAACAAGGTCCATCCTTTCAGTTTCAACATGCGTTAGTGGAAAGAGTGCACCGCTGGAAGCTGATGATGCGTCAAACACACACACACACACACACACACACACACACACACACACAGATATATATTCAGCTGGTCAAACATATGGTCCATTATGTACAATCTGTCCATACTGTTGTCCTGTCGCCCCCCCCCCCCCCCCCCTCCACACGGATCACCCCAGGGGTTGGGCCGCCTCCATCGATTGCCACCACTTATTAATCAGACTCTGGGTGGACACCACAGCCCTGCCATTTGTTCGAGGCTCTCCCAACAGGATGCCATTAGAGCGTCACTGTCGCACATTATTCTGAATAAGTAATGAGGAGGCCGGTAAAGCCGCAGCTTCCTCCCGCATTAGGATAAACGACTCTCGGGCAGGGAGGGACGAGGCACATTCCATGTTAATATGCATGCGGGGAGGAACGAGGTAATGGGGAGAGCGAGGAGAAAAAAAAGGCAGAGATAGACGGAGGAAGGAAGAGAGGCAGAGAGATGAGCATTAAGGACTGGGGACAAACTAAAGTCTCCAATGAGAGAAGGACATTCGGGATCAATCGCTGAGGGAAGATGCAGACTAAGTGCTTTTGTTCCAGCGAGAGAGGCAGAATTAGGACTGATTGTTTCCGATGCAGCCAGACCTTGAATTTGGTTGAAACGCAGCAATTTTCACTGACACTGCTGCTGAGGGCCGGGTTGTGTTTTGTCCGACAGCAATACTGCCTTTGCGGGTTCTGCCCCGCATGGCCTCCAGTGTATTAGTGTATTTAACTTCAATCACAGTGTGTGCCAAGGCATTGAGTGTTGCTGACCCGAGAAGGAGACCTGTTCCAAAGCCATGGTGGTGGCTTGAGATCGAAAGCTTTGAGGGCAGATATCATTCTAGATGGGGATGAATTTGATCTCAAACAACCGACTCGTCCTTTCCCAACCTTTCTGCTCCTAATTCCAGCGCCTTGTACATCAATAGCCGTGTTTCTACTCAAATGTCAAGTGAATTTTAAGTGGCCTTTTATGCTAATTAAGTGCATTCCCATTAATTGGTTTTGGGGCGGATGAACTAGGCTTTGTAGTTTTGCCAGACGATAGGCTGGGAGAAGATTCCGAGCAGCTGATCAGTCATGTGTTCTGCGTATCAGTTTATCAAGCAAAGGAGTTTCCATATCCCATTAAGCGAAACTCTTTTTCCACTGAAGGCTAAAACCACCTCAAACAAACATGAAACCTTTTTTGCGCCTTTTTTGCTTCTGCTTTTTGAGCTGCGGGGTGTTTTTTTCGTAGCAGTACCAGATGCCACTGAGAGGAAATTGATATCACAGCTGATTGGTGTTCTTTCTGGCAAATGACACCCACATTTTCTTCTACAAAACTGAAAAGATATATCATGTTCGAGCTTGAGAGGTGCCTGTAGGAGGATTTGTTTGCTTTTTGAACAGCCAGGCTTTCTATTTCGGCGTGTCGTGCTAAGCTAATGGCTCGCTGGTGGTAGCTTCATATGCAGTGGACAGACTTGAAGAGCTGTATTAATCTCATCTAACTCTCAACAAGAAAGCAAATTGATATATAGCAAATATGTTTCCTTTTTTTATGACTGAATGCATCAACCGCAGTGATTGGGACCCTGAAGGCAGCACCTGCTTTCTTATCTAATCTGTGGGGCTCATCTTGTGTCAAGGCCCTGAACTAAAATCACATCTTAAGGCTTGTATTATCTCAGTTTATATTTGTGCTTACATCATGCGTTTTACTAAATACATTTGAACTTTAATTAGGTTTGAAAAAAAAGTAAGACGTACTACTGCATGTGCAAGAAAGTGAGAGAAATGGTGGGTCCCTCAGCTAATTTTTACCCGAGGCCCCTTTGGCTAATACGGCCCTGTTAAACCTCATTCATTATAAATGACATTCTGGTCAGGTTCAGCAAATCTATAGACTTATTGTTGTTTTGTTTCTATCTATTTTTCCACATCCTTTAAAGTCAGTGGTACCAATAGGGTATGAAGTTTGCAAAGTGCTATTTAGTGTCTCGTCTTTTGTTTTGTTACACATATTTCCCTGCCTCATTTGCTTCCGTGATGGACTGCTGATTAGTTCGACACAGTCTCCGCAAAGTGCTTGGAGACAGACTCTTGATGAAGGTCTACATAAATAAACCAGACTCAATTTGACTTGCTGTAAACACTTGAAAGACACGGTGTGCCAGAAACCACTATTTTTCATACAAACTAATATCAATTTGCCCTTGGATTATTATTTAGTGTCAAAAGCGTCCTTTTGAAACCGAAGAGCAAGTTTTCAGTGCATCTTAACGTCTCTGTCATGAAGAAGAAGAAAAAAGACCAGAGTTGATTTGAATCGCTTTGCAATTAAAATCATTCTCAATGACGTCCCCAATTTTCTAGAAACCCTTAAATCCCACATCTTGGACTCATCTTCGCTGTCCAAAAGGAAGTAACGAATCAAAACTTAGTAAACCTAAAAATACCATCAATTCTCTGTCCAGACAGCTTTGATCTAAAGCTGCCAGTATGAGTAGTCACTTTACATTTACTTAACCGTATAAAAATAACTAATGTCTGTCTGGAAAATAGCAAAGGATAGTGATCATTTTCAGCTGTTTCTCATCCCAGCTGGAACGCAAACCGGCTGTGGCGCTCGTGCACGTTAGCCGGTATTTAGCGGCGACGGTGTCTGCTGCATGGAGGACAAGGGTCAAACCGAAGCGCCAAAGACGATAGCACACAGGGAGGGAGGGAGATTTGCAACGTGAAAATATCACTGTGGCATTTACAGGGAAGGTTTGTCTGCGGGCTGAGGGAAGGTGTAGTTAACGAACTCATTGTGGAAGCAATCGAGCAGCCAGCACTTTTAGGAGAGGGTCTTTTTTCTTCTTCTTTTTTTCTGTTTTTCAAAGCCCCTTGGCTTCCGCAGACATTAAAGAGAGGCTCCTTGTGAAATCTTCCCCGATGTTTCCCATCCTGCTTTCTTTTTCATTAAGCAGGCCGTAACGCCGAGAGGATGCCCTTTGAACGACGAAGGGGAGACTTGTCATGTTCGGCCGAGGGAGTTGTTTACAAGAACATGGCTTGCTTTTAAGGAAATTGAGGGCATGTGTCTGGGTCCCGGCGACGTCCAGCGCTGCGACTAGATCGTTAGCGTGAATGGGGTTTGACTCTCGGCTGAACTCCAGTTCATTTAAACCAAGTAAGAACCTTTCAGAAAATGTCCAACGGATTTCTGCTGAGTCAAAATGTGTCAGAAGGGGATGAATCATCATCACAGGCTGGGGCTTTTTTTCGCGGGCGGTCAAAGAAAGTGAATACTCCTCATATTCTGGCAGAATTTGGGTTGAATTCATTCATTTGCATCCAGTTCAGAAGCAGCAAACCCTCTCAGGGGTGACACGGCAGACATGCGGGGCAAACGGACATTTAAGCTCTTCGTTCAGGCCCCGTCTTTTAATCGTCCCGGAGATCGAAGGGCCCTTCTCGCGCCGTTCCTCCCACTAACGCAACCGGTGAACGATGCCTATTGGAGCTACTCAGCTGGACATAATGCCCAAACAAGGACATTGGATAGGTTTATAATGGGGCAGCACTGACACGGTCAGCGGCCGCCAAACAAATCAATCAGGTGAGCTTGAATGTATGGAGTGCTTTACAAAAGGGCGCCGCGCCATCATTTATCTTATCATTTGGCGGTACGTAGGGTTACTTTGTAAACAAATTAGAATGCAAATTGCATTTGTTTGCTTTATTTTTTTTCTTCTCCAAAGCTTTTTCGGCGAATTTAAAGTACTTGCGTAGCCTGCAATCACTCACACTCACACACACACACACACACACACACACACACACACACACACACACTCATGGAGGGTAATGTTTTCTGGCATGAGAGAGCTGGACAAACCTCAGATGAATGTTCTCCTTCCCCCGCCAGGTCTGATTTTCTCCTGGTTGTCGCGCGGCATGTGTGCGCAAATCAATCAGGCTCCTTGTTCTAATCAGTCCCACTTATATCACCCTGCAAATAAATGACACCGTTCAGGAGGGGAGATCAATAGGAGATAAGGTGAAAGTCTCCCCGCTTCCTGTCCACAGGGCACAGGGTTGACTCAGGCAGGGGGGCAGACTAAACTAAACAGGTTTATGCTTTTGTCTTCTGCCCAAAGTGATTTCACTCTCAAATGTCACTCAATAACCACAGCTGAGGACGGAAGGTTGGAGAAACGGATGAACGGCACATGAAGTCATACGCTGTGGCTTGCATGTGCTGCACGATGGGCGAGGGACAAATCATTGTCATTGAGTCATATTCTCTTGCAATACCAGCACGAAATTGTGTCCTTTCCTCACTCCAGCCACTTGTTTTGACTACAACCCATCACAAGGCACATGTGTACTCCTGCTATTGATTAATATTTCATATTATTCCAATTGATAACACATTCCGTTAAAAAGACAGAAGCCAACAATGTGTTAGCTCGGCTCTCTGCAGCCTCTGGGCCTGAAAAGTGAAGCCAATCAACTTGGCGAGCAAATACGTCTAAGACGTCTGGTTGTATAGAAGTCTATGAGAAAATGACCCTAATTGTCTCTTGATTTATTACCTCAATGAATGGTATTCAGTCTTTTATCTTCTATCTACTCTAATCTCCATTTAGTTAATTATGATCTCATTTCGAGGGAAATGGACGATAAAGCAGAGTATGCTTTAGGGCGGGGCTACCTTGTGATTGACAGGTAGCTGCCAGGCGTTGTCCGCTCTGGGAGTAGTCTTTGGTTTTGTCTTTGAACTTCAAGCCTTTCACACTGTTTTCAGTTCATGAAAAATAACCCTTTTAGTTGCCTAAAAATGCATTAATCAGCCTCCAGTTGTACTTATCTCCACTCCCTTGTTTTACTTCCAGTTGCAAAAAAAAAGATGCAACTGCAAAAATGGTGAACCAAAGCTTTAAAACAGCATTACGTCTGATGGTATACAGTTTCCAACTTCCCTTCTCTGTCTATGACACTCAGGCCCAGTCACCTATAGGTTTAATTTTTTTGACATTTTATAAAAGGCTAAGTGACTTCCGAAAAAACCTGGGCACTGTAGTTATTAGCCAATTTTACTCAAACTGGAGTAAATAATGGATTTGTTTGGGACTATTTTTTGTTGCGGATGAAGACACATTTGGAGCTGTAGTGATTATGTACTGCATCAGGAGCATGTAGAATTACCTCTAGATAAACTCCAGTGCCCATGTTCCTCATGACAACAGACCATTTAACCCCGCGCAGCGCTGCGGCTCACTGACGTGTTTTTAATCGTTTTGGACAACAATGGAGCTCTAAGACACAGACAAGCATTGTCCGTCTAAACAAAGCCTAATGGAACTCATTTGTTGGTAGGATATTTTTTTTTTATTGTTGTTTGTTCTTTTTTTATTTGTTATGGGATTTGTTTCCAATGAGAAAATGTATCATAAACCCGCTCTGTGCAAGCCATCAACAGTTTGCAAACCCCACAATAACGTCTGCATAACATAACAGTGACATACTGTATCTCTGCTTTTACTTTGTATTTAACTGCGACTTCCCTGGGACACAGTGTTGTCTGCAGACAACACCTCCGTCATCCCTCCCTCTGATTAAAGCATGCTGCTGACAGAACAGAATGCATCTGCTTCCCATTTTTTGAGTGCAGTACAAAAAAAAAGCACCCACCTCAGTAAGCTCATATTGCATCGAGTCTGAAGGTAATGTGCACTTGATGCTGACTTTCCAATCACCATGTTTCCTGAATGTTTATGTTTTGACATGACAGAAAGCCTGCAATACTCCACGGAGATATGGAGTATGAACGGATGTGCGTGGGCTCTAATAAAAGATGCTGTCAGCCTGCATAAATGGGAAAGGCAGGATCCAGTGTTTCTTTGGGACCATGGGACTAAAAGGCAGGACATTTGCCTCTGATGCTTTGATTTTGACCATCCATCACTTGTGATAGTCCACTTCTTATCCACACCATAGACTGTGCATAAGAAGTGGAATATCCTCTGAAGCACACAGGATGCTGTATCCACATTTTGTGTTACACTGAAAGCATTCAATATTTAAAATAGTAACTTTGTCAATGTGGTCTGATTCATTGCAAATTATTCATGCGTTTTTAAAATGACCTAATTTGTTTAAATTTTAAAAACAGAAAAACATACTTCAAAAGGTCCATAATTGTTACCCTATGTACTTGTGTACTGTTGTTTGTCAAAAAAAAAGCTCAGCTTTTTCCTATGTTTGTGCACACGGCCTAAAATCTGAATGAATGAGCTATACTGTAACCATGCATGCACCATGTCACGAACACAGCTCGAGTGAAGCTTTGATCCAGTTGTGTATGATGTTCAATAATCGTTGCAGGATGTTCCTCATTATAATAAAACTACTTTATAAGTAAACATGAGCCATGGTGACTTGTTACATTGGTCATCCCGCATGTCCCCGTCTGGTCCACATTTTTTAGACGAGCAGGCGGCCTGCCGAGAGCCCCGACCACCTGCTGGGTGCAACTCTTCCAAAACAACCCGCCAGCCGCCCTCCCTGCTCCCTCCCTGCTCCCTCCCTGCCTCCTGTGAGCACTGAGTGAAACACGCTGTGAGTCAGACAGAGTCCGGACCCGGTCCAAGAGCCGGGCCTGGGTTTGGTTAAAAGTGCTGGTGGTGAGCCATAAAAGGGCTGGGATCAAACTCTGAGCAAAGAAGAGGCCTCTGCCCTCCGATTGGTGATTCATGAATGACTCATCTTCAATGTAAGCCTCCTCAAACACACTTTATTTTACTATTCACCCGCTAAGTATGCGGCAGCTGGGCGCCACGCCCTCTATAAACCCTGTCAGGGAGGAAGAGGGCTGAGCTCGTGCGGTTTGTTATGGTTTGAAATGTTTGCTCTGAACTAATTTTTCCCACAGCACTTGTGTTCTGAGTGGACGACAAACCAGAGAACACAGACCGGTTGTCAAAGACACTCCTCGGGTTTCACATTAGAAGAGTGAAATGAGACACTTTTACTGCCGGAATATTTCAACATTCATCATCCGCGGACATCTCTAAAGATCCGTTCAAGGTGTTTGTTTAAAAAAATTCTAAGTTGTTCGACTTTCTCTTTTGTTCAGGAAGGGGGGGTTGTGCTTTTATGCTGTAAGCTTTGAAACTAAACTACAGTGGGCCTATCTAACAAAAAGTCTGAATACCTTTTGAAAACTCCACCAACCACAAGCCAAGAGTGATTTCCTGCTACTAAAACTTTCTGGAAGAAACCTAAATGAAAAAGAAGGTTTGATTCTAAAGAGTGCAGAGCACCCTGGGAATTGTGCCAAATGGAAGAGAAGACTGTTAAAGAATTATTATTTTTTTAAATGGAGAATTTGGGCTATCATCTCAAGGTGTTTATTGAAAGGCGTTGTGGGAAATGTAGGAACTCACCAACTGAAACCGCGGTAGATCCGTCAAAGGGAGCCTAATTGGGCTCGTCAAGCATGCACATGAAAACATGTTGTTAGAAATAACGTGTAGATGTGTAAAAACCATACAACAACTCGCCTTCAAATGAGCAATATGGATCCTTCTACTTCTAATTACCCCTCTTGGTGTAATATGCTCGCTAGTTTATGTTCTTTGCCTCGTTAGGAGGATGGTTTTAAATAATTGATTTGCTGGATTCTTTCCTCTCCAATAAATAGTGGAAATGTGGGAAAAAAACAAAACAAGAAGTGTAGGTTTTACAGTGATGAATTAGATGCTATTACATGGTGAATGTACAGGGTATTGTTGTTAGACTAAGTTATCATGCAGCCAAATATTTTTTGGAACAACTCGCGTGATGAGCATTAACTTCTCTTTCTGTGAACAGTGCCGACGCTTACATAACACTACAGGCTCGGGTGCTTTCTGCTCGCTGACAGCCGCTTACACTGGCAATGATTCACTTCTTTATATGGGAAGTGACACTCGACACATGGGCTTCGAATTAACACGGGATCTTTCTGCACAGCTCGAGTAAAATCGGAGACATCAACAGCTAATATCTGATTACAAGTGGATGAAATAAGTGAGAGAGAGAGAAAAAAGGGGGGAGCCAATTTGTGGGATATGTAGCCGCCTAATGCCAAATGCAAAGTAATACATGTTAACAGAGAAAATAGAAAATAAATTAATTCCACCGAGTAATTCTGTATTCAGTTTTAACTCGGGGAGTTTCTTTGATCTGGATAATTTTGATCATGTAGCTGTTAAATCGTGAAATAAGCCCTCGTTTTCTCACACGGCCTTTGGTGCTTTTTAAATCTATCAAAAGAGGATTTGGAGCTATTGTTCGGCGCTGTAGCCACGTTCCTGCTGATATATTTGCTCCTTGCGTTGAATGTAATGTTTGCCAGATAAAATAACAGTTCATGAACTCGTGTGTGTGTGTGTGTGTGTGTGTAATGGATATCAGTGCTGAAATTCCTCTCCATGCTCTTACCCAGGAGGATACTTTGTCACTTTGGTTTAAAGTTCTTCCCACGAAACCAAGCTGCAAAAGGTCGAGCCCCGTCTCTCTGACATCATCATTTCCCCGCCTGTCCGGAGCAGAAGGGGTTACATGTGGTAACGCTGGCTTTAGAGGGGGGGGGTCCTCTACACGGGGTGGGACCACAGAGGATACCCAACTTCTTTTCCCATGTTCCCCACAGCCAATGAAAACACTGGAAAACGGCACGTTCCCATCAGCTAAACCCGGTGACACCGTGACCCCGGGAAAAGCGTGAGTAAATACCAAAGGCAAGGCCGGGCTGGGAGGAGGAGGAGGAGGGTGTGTGTGTGTGTGTGAGTGGGCGGCGGCGGGGGGGGGAGTTAAAGTGCTCTGAAATGTTTCAAAACCTGCCCCGTTGTGGATGTGGAAGCAGCACCTATTAACAGCCACCTGTGCTTCATTTAGGTTAAATCCTTCATTAGGCTTTAAAAGCTCATTTATTTTCATTTTCTAATCCCCTCTGGCTCTATTGCTTTTCTGGGGCTATTCACCTGTCAGATGCAATTTAATCCTGAAGAAGCTGGCCCTGGTTCAAGACCTGCAGGTGATACACACTTTTATTTAATTATTTATTTTTTTGGGGGGTTGCTTTTCCTCCTCACCCCAAATGTCCCCTTCTCGTTGTTTTGTCTATGGGTTGCTCCGCATTTTACTTCACTCATGAGCATTTAATACACAGCAGGTGTTGTAAACAAATAAATAAAATAAATACTAAATTGACATACCGGAATGTGATAGCATCATTTGTGGCTGGCAGCAAGACTCGACAACAATGTTGAGTGACTCCTGTGTGTGGAGGATGTTTATTTCAGGCATTTCTTTTTTTTTCCTTTCTTCTTCTCCCAAGCCAGTCTGCGCCGTAGCAAATGGCCAAATAAGACGTTATAGCGTTCATGATTGCGGGACTGTAAAAGACCAAAATGACATCCAGATGTTTCCAATTACGCAGCCCCAGCCCTCGGTTTGTTTGTGTTACTACAGTTATGTTGTAAGTCCAAAAGCACACAGAACGGGATGACTGCTCGCAGGCTGTAAATCTAAATGGGATGGATATAATCTCATTCTTACGCTGCAGTAAGTGTTTCCGTAGGTGTCAATAATGTAGGATAATGTTGATTTTTATAGTTTACGCAGAGGCCGCGACTCTACATTTAACAAGGTTGAAAAGCGTATCACGCTAACTCAATAATTTTAGCTGTGTGTGCATTCGCCGGCGGTGTGTGTTGAAAAGGACACGGGTTTGGAATGCGTTTTCTTAATTAGTCAACTTTGAACACGGCGCAAAGGTGCAACGAGTGTGTTGCTTTCAAAGAGAACGCCCCCGCGACTCCGACCGCACTCCAAGAAACGCTTTCCTCTCCTCAAGGCCGTTCTTCATTGTTCATAAAAAAAATCTTTTTTTATATTAGGGCCGAGCATCCGAGCCGAGTACATTTGTAAACAGTCCAAGGACGTCGGAGATGGACACATTACTGGGCGTCCTCGTAGGAACTCTCCACCAAATGCTTTGCATGCTTCCCAGGTCAGCGGGATTTGGTGGATATTTGAGATACGGACCAACATCCCACGCCTAAATGCTACCAGCACTTACATTTTAACTCAAGAAGGAGAAACAAACTAAAATGATAGCATTGTTTGTACGATAGTGTATAACTATTGTGTATAAGTGGAAACAATGTCCTCGCTTCAGGACTCTGGGTTGGAGGCAACCCTTGTTTCCTCCCTCTTTAACAAGCTTACATAGCTGTAAATTATATATGAATGACAGCTATCATTTTGTGATTTTATCTTGATCTACCTTTTACAGAATTCCTTCGGGAACAACCATCACATTTGTACTTATTCCTTTTGGAAAGTGGAAGCTAGCGAGCTAACTAGCTTTCCTTCAGCAATGGGAAGCTAGTAATCCCATCTTGCTAACGTAACTGTTAGCTCATGTTGTTTCAACACCTGCTGAGGCATCTTCTGCACACTCCAAGGTCGACATACAAAGAGTAGATTGCAGCCGCTGATGGCACCATGACCTGTGCGACCGCCATCTGCTTCAGATTTCTTTATGGCTATTAGCGCTGATCTCAGTGTGAGCAGTGTGGCGCCGGGATGACGTATTTTTGTAGGCCAAATGGATTTTCCTGTTAGGTTTTTGGATTATTTTAAAAAATAATCACCGTGGCGAACAAGCTTTCGTGATACATACGCGTTTTGTTCAGCGAAATAGTCTTCACAAACGCAAACCACGTGCACTTTTGAAGTGTGAATGCAAAGGCTAAAAACAAACTCATAGAAAATAGTACAGGAGTGTTGAGATGCCGTTTCTTTCTACCTGCAGGTTTAAAGGCCTCAAAAACTGCGCTATCTTTTTGTGAATACAACCCGTTGATGTTGTGTTTGTCCCAGATTATTGAAAGGGAGAGATGGCAAATGATCAGACTCGCAGCAACAGGAGCCTTTAACCTGTGTAACCTACCTACTAAGTACAGCAGGGAGGGGTTTAGATCACACATGGGACCAAGCTGACAACATTGGTCCTCAGCTGGTAAAGTGCCTTTGTGGTCGGAGCAAAAACCTCCTATCTGAAAATTGCACTTTTTTGAGAATAATACTGTTGGCAGTACAATGAAGCCAAATCAAACTCTGCTAATACACAAATGTCTGAGCAAATAAATTAAGTTCAGTTTGACCTGGAATGATTGCTGTTCCTAAAATGTCTCCACATTGCTGGTTACGGTGACCTGAAGTTCCAGAAGAAAAAGGTCACGGTAAACATGTGCAGTGAAGTCATGGAAGGCGTATCCTTCCATGAGAACAGGGGCTTCCTCTGGAGCGGCAAACAGGACGCAGTGTTCTCCAGAAGAAGGAAGAAAAAAAAAAGATTGAGTGTTTGGCAATGAGTCAGACCTCTGAAAAACCATCGGGGGATATCCCTGCTCCAACTCCAGCTCAGGATCACCGCCAGAAGGAATGGAGGGGTGGATGTGCGTGAGTCCACGCCCAGGCCTGTGCGGCGGCCGGGTCTCCACGCGGCTGCTCCCCCGAATCCGCACGGGTTTGGTTCAAACGTGTCAACGCTCCGACATTCCCTGTCATCCTTGAGCTGCTCGCCCGAGCGCTTTTGAAAGCTTCCCGCTAATGCAGGGAACAATTAAGTTATCAAATGGACACAACCATTATGCAAAAGGCGGGTTATATTGCCAACAATTTGAACACTGTCTGCTTCCTGGAAGTGCAGACGAAATGTCAGGGGCACAATATTTCAAGGCTATTAACTTGAGTGCTTTTTTATTCAGTCTCATTACTTTTTAAACAGCATAGGAAGTCACGGAAATGTAATATTAATTTTTACACGGCTTTCATTTTCGTTCCTATAGAGCTGTTTAAAATTCAGAGATGTATTTTTATTTTCTTAATGCGAGGGAGCACGAGGCCCGTGTTCCATACGTAGCGAGACCGAGTCACATCTTGCCGGGAGCGAACTTCCTAGTCGTCGCGTATTCCGCGGTAAATGATGTGACAATGGACACGATGTCGGAGTGGATGTCACAACGCGGAGGGAGAGGCAGGAAGAGTGTGTGCGTGTGTGTGTGTGTGCGTTAGGCCACGCAGCACATCTCAGGGAAAACACGTGCGCTACACCCTGGGACGACAATCCTGCATGCACACATTGAAACGCACCTTTCCAGGAATTCACATGTGTGCACATCCAAACTTAGAAGGTATACTGCACAATGCAATATATATATATATATATATATATATATATATATATATATATATATATATATGCATACGGGGCGTATTAGCTGAATGTGAAAGAAAGTTGGGGAGAGAGAGAGAGAGAGATGTTTCATTAAATCTTTATTTTGGAATTTTCAAAAACTAGATAAGACCAATTTTGATCTACGAGAGCTCCCTAATTTAGGCCCTAATGAGAATTTTTCAACTGTGGGGAGCCTTATCATGAAAAATGGCTGGAGACCATTAATAGTTTATGGGTTGAGTTAATGATAGAGATGATTCCTAATTGAGCTCTACAGAGCTTTACTATCCGGTGGTCTTCTTCACCGGCGCCAGGAATCTCTCATTATTTCAGATTTTGTGGAGGGAGGGAGTAAAAAAAAAAAAAAAAAATGCATGCATAATATCACCTATTTTAGGGGAAGATTAATTTATGTTCCATAAAAAAATAAAAGAAGAACCTGCTCGACTTTCACAGATCATAATGTTTCGGAATCAGAGGAAGGAAAAAGATATATATCTTTTAAATCAACTGATAAGTCCACTGCAACATAAGAAGACAGAAAAAGATCTGAGCAGAAGAAACGGTCCGCCCACACTCGGCCGTCTCTGTTATGATACAGTTGCCATGGAGATTCAGTCTCCACATAACTTAAGCATGTCTTCGTCTTTTTGGACTTTTTGTTATCGAGCGGTCGACCACGCCGCCCCGAGCCGACGCTTTCCACTGAGGCTGCGTTCACACAGAGCTGCCGCTGGAGCTTATAAATAGGCATTGCCATAGGAACGCGTCATGTGCCTGTTGCTGCCAAACAGTTGGTACAGTAAACACCAGGTCGCCATGGCAGCGGTCTGAGCGGCTGACAAAACAGGGGAAACAGGAAGGGATTCCCTTTCAGCCCAGTGACGGCCGCGGTCTCACATGGATTCCCATCAACCTTTTCCCTCCCTGGCACGCCGCCGCGGGCTTCCCCCATCTTGCCAACCGTCCCCCCGGAACATGTGGCGGCTCTAATTACCGCGCCACACAGGCCTCGGCTCAGGAAAAAATAACATAAAAAAAAAAAATGGGGCCCAATGGCTGTGTGCTTCGACGCCGCTGCAACTGGCCGAACGCTTGCTGTGCTCGATTATTAACGGTTTGCAATCTGCAGGCGAGGAAGATTGCAAATCAAACTTCTAAAGAGATGAAATACATTAGTGTGTGTGTATATTATTTATATATATATATATATATATATATATATATATATATATATATATATATATATATATACGGCTCCCAAGTCAGCCTCCAGCTCTCAGACTGAGGGCAGATTTCCAACATGGCAGATGGTGACTGTGAGACAGTCAGTGGAGAGGAAGCGCTGAGTTTAAACTGCAGAGGAAGCCAGTGTGTGTGTGTGTGTGGGTGTGTGTGTGTGTGTGTGTGTTGTCCTGCATCGATAGAAGAGTGCATAAATGAAATTCAAACACCCCTCTAACAAGCTCTCCCATCCAGCTCTCGAGGCTTCTGCTTCACCCTCAGAGTAACAAATTGCTGTTATGACATTGTTAGATGTCAAAACAGAGTTGGCTCATAATTTGTTGTGGGAATTAGAAACATTCTCCCTCTGTTACTAGCTTTCTATTTTGGGGAGGGGGGAAATAAAGCCTCAGTGGACCCTGTCGAGATCGGGAGGGAGATGGAGGCATAAATAGCCTTCCTGTTTGAACTTCAAATAAACACCGCTCACGATGTCACACAAAGCCGTCCTAATGGGGCGGTTAGATCCGGTTCTGCAAAAGTGACATTTTGACTTGGCTGGGCTGTAAATTTCACGCTCAGCAGTTTTCCTTTGACTGGAGTCACAAAGAAACGCTAAAGGATTTGACATTTAAGCTCCCAAACTTGATGTTCATCGACGGGCCCTAAAAAGAGAAATGTAACATAATGCCTTCCTCCCACACACTCTTCATTTCCATTCCGATGAATTCCAGTCGGGGGAAGAGGGAAAAAAAAAAAAAAAAAAAAGAAGAAGAAGAAAAAAAAACGGCAAAGTACTTAAAATTCCAGAAATTAACATTGTTTTGTGCGACTTCTCTGCTCAGCAGATCCGCGAGGATGCATATCTGAGCAGGGATCCCCAGTGGGGAACACGCTCACCCAAACCTCGCTCAGATCAGGCTCTGAAACCCGCCGCAGCTCCCGCAACCGAGGGAATTCCTCTCAGAAATATTTGCTTTTTGTTCTAGTGAGGAAATGAGGGTGAGGGGGAAGTGTGTGTGTGTGTGTGGGGGGGGGGGTTGCTGAAATTGAATCACCATGGTAACTTCAACAACATTGCTCTCTTCCCCCCCCCCACACACACACACACACACACACACGAGAGGAAATGAGTTTCGAAACAGAGCAGGCGCTCCAGCCGTCATTTGTTTCTTTGACGCCTGCCAAGCAACAGAGACATCATTGACTTGATAAGGACTTACTGATATTACAGCACGGAGAGGCCCCGCGCCGCTAAAATGCTAATGGCTCGCAGCACCTCGTTGCAGGCAATAGAAGGACATTATTAAAGTATATTTATGTGCACTCTAACCCAATGTGCATTCCACTTGCTCTCCCTCTGTCGCTCGCTCTGCAGTTCTGCCTAAAGAAGCATCCTGGGAATCCGGAGACGCTGTCAGACTGCCCCAGGGCCACATTTGACAGGAATGTGGCTGCGGCAGGTTCCTGCTGTGTGGGACCCGTGTACAGCTGAGAACACTTATCACCGCTCACATGCTACGGAATATCGAAAGCACTATGTAGGTTTTCATTTACTGATTTCATTTTATATGTGATGACAGCTTTAGCATTCCTTGAGATACATAGATGACAGGCACGGCCAATGGGGGGGTT
Organism: Myoxocephalus aenaeus; assembly: GCA_038501785.1. Lineage (NCBI taxonomy): Eukaryota > Metazoa > Chordata > Actinopteri > Perciformes > Cottidae > Myoxocephalus > Myoxocephalus aenaeus. The sequence continues at coordinate 2,701,509 of JBAMJR010000140.1, forward strand.
CATAAAAATGGGGGTTCATAGTGAAAAACCGAGACTTACCATCCAACTCCATTCAACTTTTAGCCTCGTTTAGCTAATTTTGTAGCTCATAATGTTTATTTTTATTCGTTTTACCCAGCCGGAAGACTCTATCCAGTTTCCTGCGGGTATCATAAATAAAAAGTTGGTGACAAATTGGCGTTGCACCTCGGTCTCGCTCATGTTTTCTTGTTTGAGTTAGTTCCTGTTTCTGTATCGTTTCATTTCGGTTTGTTTCCTTCACTTCCTGCTCTCGTGTGTTTCCAGCCTTTGTGACGACCGACCCCGTCCTGATTAGCTCCACCTGTTCCTCGTTACCCGTCCTCAGTCTGTGTACAGTCGGTCCTCTGTGTCCCTGCCAGTTGGTCTCTCTCTCGGTTCTGGGTTTTGGTGAGAGTTCTGGTATTCGGTGGCCAAAAACGCCAGAAAAAACTGCTCCTCTGCATCCAAGTGACCAAAAAAATTAAATAAAAATGAATGCAACTTTTAATGACGTGGTGTATCGGAAGCGCGCCCAAAGCAGACACATGCCATCCCACATGGCGGCACCTCATGTCTGCCGTTTCAATAAATCATGAGACGACGAGCAGCCGTAAATGGCGCGCTTGTCTGAGGCCCTTCCTGCCGCGCGACACATTCAGGGACTCCTCGTGATGGTCAGCTCCCCCTCTCCCATGAGCCGCTGGACAGTAAAGCCGACAGATACCTGACACCATGTGTTTCCCTGTGCAGTAATGAGCGCTCCTAGCTCCTTGCTTTTATGGCAGCCGGCCTCTGGAGGCCCCCCGGTGATCAGGGACATGTCCGGGCCCTCAATTAGAGCTGCTGGGAGATGGCCCTTTCTCTCGCTGAACCAGAAGCAGCTTTTTACGCGGTCAACACCTCTCTGCTGCTGCATGTATTCACTTTATGTTGCAGTTTTTAAATTGGGGGGGAAAGAAAAGAAGAAAGAAAGTCATGCAGGCTGCATTTTGAAAATGTACAACGAACTCACGAGAGGGCCACTGAGGAGAGGAGAGGAGCATGTATATGAGCCGGAGGAGATGAGCAGTGGTGTGAGGACAGGGAGCAAAGAGGAGACAGAGACTGAAGATGAGATGAAGACGGGGAGAAAGCAACGTGGAAAGACCAAAGGCATGTGGAGTTCACCATCACTTTGCCTGGCTGCGCTGTGATTAAAGCGAAGCGCCCCTGGAGAGAGAGGCGGCTCCGGGCCTGCCCAGTCGGTTCTCCCGCTCCCTTGATCTCCTGCGTGTCGCCCACAGAAACGCAACCGCCAAAAAAACCTCCAGGAAGGGCTCCCCTTTTTCTTTTTCTTTTTATTGCGCCCGGGTCCCCCGTCGGCTCCGAGGAATGTGCAAAGCAAGCACAGTGTGTCACGGCGCTGAGCTCCTCTCAATTCAGAGGAATGGAGGTCTGTCTTGGATGAGCCGCTGCCTGGATCCTGAGGAGGGCTCGTCTTTCTTTTTATGTTTTAATGAAGATATCTTGTGCATTTCTGAGCGCGCCTCGCTACACAAGAACTTGTCAATCCAAGATTAGTTAAAAAGAAGAAGAAAAGTTCCTACAAAAAAGTGGGAAAGTGAAAATAAGCCTATACTAAACCTTGATTAATCCCCTGAGGAGGCTCTATCCTCATTAGATCGAAGCACCCATTCAGGAAAAATTGATAAATCAGAACCTTTCAGACTGGGAGCCGGAAAGGGGACGAGATGGGGAGGGGGAAATGTGACTCTCAATCTTAATCTTAAAATTTGCCATTTGGTGGCGGTGGGTGGACTGATCAGTCCGTCGTGGGCCCCGGTCCCTCCCTTGACCTTTTTTTTTCTTCTGGTCAAGTGACCTTCACTCCCTGTCTGCGGAGCCTCTGACAAGGAAGGAAAGCGCCCGAGGGGGGAGAGGGAAGAAAGGCCGTGACATTACACACATTGGTAAAGGCGCAGCAGCCGGGATAATTACACCGATACTCACTTAACATGCATTGCAGGCGAGCATATCGTTTATCAGCTGCATGACCTCTAGCGAAGGATCTCTTCCTCTGATCTGTCTAATTATTCCGGCTTTTTTTTTCCTTTTTCCTTCGTCTCTTCCTTTCCGCCATTATGAACAAACTGAAAAAGCTTTTGTGTGCGCGTGTAATCTCAAACAAGTCAGAGTTGTAAACATCACAGCTGGCTGGGAGGGGGGATTTCGGAAGTGATTCACTGATGTTCTTGTGCATGATTTATATTAATTCCAGTTGGCCCACAGCTATTTTCTATTATTTCTTTTGTAACAAAAATTACACGTTTCCTTCTTCTCAATTCTCGTGCCTGTGGCCGATTGAAGCTCTTTGGAGGGTTTTGGGTGTCACTCTAAATGTGTCTAGTGTGGCCTAAAGTGAGTCCTCCTCACTGGTTGAGATACTTTGTCCCACACGGCTGCAACGAGACGACGAGTCGACCGCGTTGAGGCTGTACGGTCTAAATGCTAACACCAGCATGCTAACATTCATACATAAAATACTTCATTATGTTGTTAATTGAGGTTTTGGTGGATATTCTTATTCTTTTGCTTTATTTATTTACACACACACACACAAAATGTATCTTAAATTATCATACTGACAATGCTAACGTGGCACAATGTTCACCGTCTTAGTCTAGCGTCATGCTAACATTGCACTAAACAGCAGCACTGCCGAGGCTGATGGGAATGTTAATAGTAAGACATAACAATAATACAGTTTCTGTTCATAAACAAAGGTTTGGACGAACTGAAATTATGACCTGATGATGGCGCTAGACACAAAAAGTCAAAGTTATTGCAATTCATCCTCCGGGGACCACGAACGTATGCACCAAATTTCACAGCAATCTTTTACTTCGCTGTCAAGACATTGTACTTTAGAGAAGAAAAGTCCGGAGATCACCAAAGTCGTTAGAATACATCCTCTTGGGAACATGAATGTCTCGACTAAAAATCAAAGCGTTCCATCCAACCGGTGTTGAGATATTTCCCTTTAACCGGTCGGTGCATCCATCTCAGCCAGCTTTCTGCAACAAGACAAGAATGTGATGTATAACTTGGAAACTAAATAAATAAAAGTCTTTACTGATATGAAGATGTTTCCCATTCTTGGCAGGAAAACAGAGCACATGCGGCGGGGAGCGGCAAAACTGTATACTTATCATATGTGCCATAAACCTGCAGCTGATATTTCTGGGTCACTTATCTGCAGGGAGCTACTTCTAACCTGTCAGCTCATTATGTAACACGTTGGCCTACTTACCCTATACACTGTCTGTAATTTTCCACTCGGCCTGTGTATTCCAAGGGTTACCTTTTTGAATGCAGGTGAAACCGACGGGATTTAAAGCATGGATTTCTCAGTTAAAGCGCTCGGCATGAAACGGCACGAAGAAAAGGAGAGCTAACGGCGTCAGAGCCCAACTCTGTCTGTTTCTTTTCCGCCTGCACATATTCCATTTTGACTTTATCCACGGCCGTGCGGCTTTCGCTGTATTTTAGAACTACTTTATAGAGCGGCTTATGCAGACTGGCGGCTGGTTGACAAGGAGGATACAAGACGAGCTCAAGCCAAAGGCAAGGAAGCGTCAGAAGCGTTGCAGAGAAGCGTGACTGTCGACACTCTTCATCCCTCCAGCACCTCACTGCAGATCATCTGGCTGCTCTGAGGGCTAAAGGACCAGAACCGGGCTTTGGCCTGTTCTTGTGCAAATGCTTTGCACCACAGCTAACCACGCTTCTGAGTCTAAGGGGATTCAAAATTCATTATTTCTTTCTACTGTTCAGATCTCTTTTATAACCGCACAACACTCATCATCAAACAATCAACAGGAAGCAACGTTGCCAGGGAGACAGTGTTTAAAAAAAATCTGCACCAAAGCCACACTGCATGTGCGATGCAGTAGTTCCTGTGGTGCGACCACAAGTGCGAAGACTAATTACTTTTCATTCTGAAGAACAGATCATAATTTGCTGAGTGTGAGGCAAGACATGTAGCTATAAGGAGGCGTCTCTGAACATATTTATGGATGGTTATCCTCAGCCCCTCACGGCCAACAAGCCCAAAAAAATCTGTTATCTGTGCATCCCCGGGCACATTTATGCAGAATTTACACCGCTCTGTATGCCGTCTGGCACTTTTTCTCCTGTAAATCCTGTTTGTTCAGCAGCATCCGACAACCGTGTGCAAGAAGATTACAAATAAATGCAGACAGAAAGGTCTGATGGGTGCTGTTTCTGAGGGGACAGACAGAAAGGATGGGCATCTGACATTTGAAACGTGAAGCATCAATAATAACATGCATGTATGAAACGCCGCAGAGCAGATTTTGTACACACTGCAGTCGGTTTAGTTGCAGAAAATATGTCATTCAACAATCAGCGGAGCTGTGTATATCGACACACAGGAAGTTAGGTCGAGGCAACAAAACCACTCAGTGAGGTTCAGGGCGAGCGCGCGGTCGGCGGTAACTTGACGACTGACTCGCGTCAGTTCCACGAGGGACGCCAGCAGCCGTCTCCTGGAGGGAAGCCATGTTTGTTTCTCACTTAGCCACATGCCCTGTGGAAGGCAAGTAAAAGCTTCAGAGTTCAAATTATTTTAAGTCTTAGAACAAAATGTTAAAATCTTTTAAGCTTGGCTTGAATGTCGACTTCTTTTCAGGCATCCAAAACCCTGTTGACTTCGAAACCAAAAAAGCAAAAAAGAAAATGAAAATTTTTAAGGACTAATTCTTCCCGTCTCTATGCAGTGAGCTTCACAGCGCGGTTATTTATGCTGTGGTTAAATTCAACGGGTGAAACTCTGTTTTCTTTCCTTTGGCCTTTTGTTCGTCTTGTCTTTATTAAGGAAACCATGTACCACTGAGTTTCTCCTGGTCTTTTGGTTTGACTTAAAATAATGGAGTTTTTATTATTGTGACCTTGACACTTCCGGTTTCTGTAATATTAGTTATGTTTCACTCTTAACCATCTTCATATTAAATACAAGCCATTCATTGTTCAGATTAAAAGGGCCTCACCAGCCTGTTCTTCTTCCCTTTTTCTTTGCAAAGCTTGCGTAACCCTTTTTGTTCCTCCTTGAGTTCCCCCAGACATAAAGTTGAGGTTGTTTAAGTCAATATCTAAAAGACTCTTTCATATCTCAAATGGAAAGGTTACCTTAAGAAACAACGCTAGGGTGAAAAACACAATTTAGCCTTTAGCCCCAGGGAAGCCATTAAACACACATTCTGGCACATGGATATAAAAAAAAAGTGAAAAATCACCTCAGCTCAGCGACGTCAGACGGAGGGAGCGCCTCGGTCATGATTCTCATATTCATCTGTAACTCCGCCTCGCACGGCGCCGTGGATTCACTTCTTCTGGCAAGAAGCTAAATGATGAGAACGGATGAACGTGTGAGCGAGCGCAGAGAGCGGGGAAATGAAATGAAAAGTGGGGATGGGGAAAGGGGGCAATAATGAAAAATATTACAAAGTTAAATATTAGCAGCCGTCTATAAATCAGGTGACTTGAACCATGCACAAAAGGCCATCCATCACGGAGGAGGGGAGAAAGGCCTCGCTGGGGGTCAAAAGGTCAAAAGGGCTGAGAGCCGTTAGACGTTAGAAGGTCTCTCCCCTCCCGGGGGACAGATCTCATCGGTCCCCGAGTGAGACGAGACGAGTAAGCCATCGCTTTTGTCCGCCTAGAGCTTGACCCATGTGCTTCCAGTCTGTTGCTATTGACCAAACACCCGGAAAAAAGAAGAAGAAGAAGAAGAAGATGCTTGAGAGCAAATGGCCGCGGCGTAACCCCTCGGCTGTTCTCAATCCTTCATCCTGAGTGATGGCTCTCTCTCCGCCACATCAAGTCTTTTAATCCACATTCACTGTACTGCCTCACTTATGTGTCAAAGTGAAAAAGTTGTGCTGCTGCACTTCCCTGGTTCTTCACAGCCTCTTGGTCAATATTTCTCATCGGGACGGGGAGGGAGCGAGAGACAAATGACCTCCAGAGCATTGACCTTGTCGCGGTTATTGGCAAGAGGAGACAATCTAAAGAACGTTAGCGTCCCCGAAGTTCAATTCCTGCCCGGCGTTTTCCCACTCGGCCATTAAATCCATCAACGTTACTGCCGCTTAATTAGATCATTACCACATTTCCCAGAAGCATTCCCAAAATGGGAATTGATTGAAACGATGTAGCGGGGCTCTGAGAAAACGTTTGCATAGAAGAAGAAGAAGAAGAAGAAGAAGAAGAAAAAAAATGTCGTAAATGATACAAACCGTGTTAACATAAGCTGGCATGTAAAAGGGCGATTTGGAAATTAATGAGCCTATTTTAAAATATTAATTCCAAATGCGGCGTGGACAAGGAGCGCAGAAAACACGGCACCCGGGTGAGGAGGCAGAGGCGACGTGACGGGAAAGCCAGGAAAACGTGAACCAGAGAAGAGTTTTTAATGAAGGAGCGAATGAATGCCCACCCGCTCTCTCTACGCGAGCATCTCCCGAGAAGCGGCCTTGACATTCTGAAGTCTGATGATACTGTAATCACATCACCGAGAGCTCCCTTTAAGGATCCCTCCCCGTGTCAGAGGCCTCCTCCTCTCCCCCACAGAGCCAACAGTCTGGGTGGGTGTTGGGGCAGTTTGTGCTTAATCAGCATTTCAAAGCCGCTCCAGTGTCAATTATCCCTCCGGTCCGCTCACGGGTCAACGCCGTGGAACGTCTGAGGATGACATCACCCTGCCTGGGAGAGCAACACAAAGAGCGCTTGATTTCCACACCCCGCGTTTTCCACTTCCCCCATCGCGTTTGCCGTTTACTATGAAGGAGCGTCGCGGCGTTACGACCGTGGGAGGCGTTCATGTGTAGAGCACAATTTAATTTAATTTTTTTTTTTTTTAATATCTTTTCCATTAGCTCCAGATGTCATATATGTAAAAATAGTTTTTGCATTTGTTATGCACACAGAGGGGACAATCTGTATGCTTTGCTGGCAGACTGTAGCATAATTCACTACTCACCCCATTGACTGCTGAATATGAAACATGCGCTCAGTATCAAGCCACTCCTGTCACGGAGCCAGCGGAGTGGAGCTGGCACGCCTGAGTTTTCTCGGGACTTGTAAAGAGGCCGACTTAATGGTTTCAAACGGGGATATTAAGGCCGTAGATCTCAACCGTTACAGGCCGGGGAGCGGTGGGACGGCTGCGTCCGTTTCACCGTTTTCAGCAGCTTCTGGATACATAATCTCGTGCTGTAGGTCTCTTCAGTTTTGGGCGGGTGCTCATTAAATGTCAGATGTGAGGAAAGCCAGACAGAGTCTTAACAGCTCTGGGAAGCTGCTCTGGAGGTGAGGCTTGTTCGGGCCGATGCTGGCTTTGGAACAGTGGGCCTGGAGCCATGATGGCCTCCTTGAATGTAAAAAAAGTGAAGAAAAAAATGAATATTTTATGTATATAAATTGTTTCTTGAAAGATTTGGTACTCATAACAGGGGAAAATAAAGTTCTGAGATGTTAATTTGAGTTAGTTTCAGAGCTTCCTTGAATATTTTAAGAATTTACAGACCCATAAAATAAATCGTTGCAGAATTCACACAAAAAAAGTACATTTGTAATGTTAATCAGCCTAACACAGCCAACTAAATATGGGCAAGTGCACATTTCTGACTGTGTTTTTTACAAAATGTTCCCCACTAAATAAAACGTGGCGTTTCCAGTGTGTTTCTGCTGCCGCTGGGCCGCAGTAATTAAGAAGGATTACGCACTTTTTTCTTCAATATTCATACTGGGATTTATTTTCAAAACAGCTTTTTCTCTTCAGAATCTGCTTATAATTTGGATTTTGTTCTGTTTACTTAGCAGTCATTAAAGATGAAATTACAAGATTACTTCACAAAGCTGTGAAGTTGTGATTTCTCAAAAGCCTTCACGCCCACACATTACTCAAACTTGACTTCCTTTATCATATTTCATCCTCTCACCTACCCATAAAAATATGCCAGCACCATCTCAGCTATTTTTGTTCAGAACGCCCTCCTAGTCAGGAAAAGAAACTGTCTACGGTTTAACTCAGACCGCCAGCAAGCTTCTACCGCTCTCTTATTGATGTATTCGCTTATCATTTTTCTCCCTATTTTGCTGGTAAATATGTGTTTTTGCTTCACACTGTAACACATTCCTCCCTCCACTAACACCCGAAGACATTTCATCCAACAAGTTAAACTTTCACTACAAGTGCTGCTTCAGGCGCCTCCTTGTTGGTGCCGTAATACGAAATAAAAGATCTCAATGACACATAAGACCATTTATTTAGCATAAATCCTGCTTAGCCCCCAAATGCGCAGCCAAACTTGGGCACACCGCGACAACAACCAGATGATATATGGATCGCAAACTGTATTTACCATCTAAATTGCTTCCCCACAATGCCAAGATGATGACAGAGATTAATCGGTTAAAGTGCCCCCCAAACACACCTTCAATACGGTGGCACATCTCAGGCCACACGTTTCCCAACTTAAAAGGCAACATTTGTATTCGTGAGGAGCCTCTCGCTTTACGATATTACCGCCAGGAGACCGCGGAGCAGGGGCCCCGTCTCTCCACGTGTGGGCTCCAATTCAACCGCCATCCATTCCCCCCGCTATCTTTCCGTCGTTACGCAGTCTAATAAATGTGCCGCGTGCCTCTTGTGACGCCGCATCATACATCAGGCAAAGTGACCCGGGTCAGCGCGTCGCCAACCGCCAAGGTCAACCCCTCTCTTCCGCTCACGTTCACCCGAGAGGGGAGGAATCTTTTTCATTTTTTTTCTCCCTCGTCAGTTGTAAATGTTCTCCGACAAAGAAATAACCTCTTCCGCGTCCCCCCGCTTTGACTGTCTAACAATGTGTCTTCTAAAGGGAAACGACAAAGGTGCGCAAGCCGCAGGGGTTGCGTGGCGGTTGTTTTGATCCGGCAGGTCGCCACTGACAAGTGCACTTCAATGGAAGCGGCAGGTTGTTCTTTCCCACTGTGGCGCCTTTACAGCGGGTTTTGAGAGGATTCTTTTCGTCGCCCACATCAAACACAAACAGCATAATATCACAGCGTCGCGGTCCTTGAATGTGTGTGTGTGTGCATGTGTGTGTGTGTGTGTGTGTGTGTGAAGGTATCCGTGTTGAGGTGTGCTGCAACCTGCACGCCCTCATGCAGATGGAGGATTAAAAGAACTTTCCGACTGGAGGCCAGCCAACACATTTTGGTTTATCATACCGCCTTGGCAGAACACACACACACACACACACACACACACACACTCATATACACACAGTTGGTTATTTAAGGGTGCGATTGTGGATTTTTTTTTTTCTTCTTTTTTCTCCCAGCACATTGGATCCAAGGCTTGGCAGCGCATGTCCGGCTGTCTCCCAGCGATCACTCATCTGAGGCGAGAAAATCAGCAGTGGCCCCAGAAACCCAACGCGCTGATTGGAGCCAGATTGGAACAAGGCCTCCAAATCAAAGGGTCGTTCCCGGCTACGTTGTACATTGTACATTGTACATTGCGAAGCGAGGCTGTTATAGCCCGGGATTAGCTGTCCCAGACAGCAGGCCGCAATGAAAGACCTCCCTCTGTCTGTCTTTTTTGAAGAGCTGAAAGACAGAGAAGCTACACGACAAAGTCCAGCACATAGACGGCCCCCAAAACACCAGCAGCTCTCACAATGGCACCGCAGAGGACGAGCAAACAGCAGCAAAGAGCGCTTGATGTATTGGCGCTTTGAGATATGTCCACTTTCTCTTTTTAATCTGCTGCCGACAGGAATGAATAGCCTCTGTGTGTGTGTGTGTGTGTGTGTGTGTGTGTGTGTGTGTGTGTGTGTGTGTGTGTGTGTGTCAAAAGGTGGGGCTGCATCACTCCCATGGGGAAAGGGTAATGACTGTGCCACTAATAGAGAATCATTATAAACAACTTTAGCAGATCAAAGAAGAGATGTATTCATTGAAGTCCAAGGAAGCGAGGGATGACCGATAGATACATCGGCGGTCCCTTTCAACGCCAGTCCGCTGTGCTCTCTGAGAGATGCAACATGATGTCTGCCACAGCCACATAAATGTCCAAACCTGGGTTTAAGAGTGAGCTTGTTAACTTTTATAGGTGTGTGTAGGATCACGTCCCATAAATTACAATAAACGGCGGTTGCATCAGGTGCTGCACAGCCTTACATGGAGGGATGGAACCCGCTGGATTTTTCCGAGGAGACGCTGTTTATGGAAGCAGGGCAAGTGAAGGTCGAGCCTTTTAATGTGATTTGGAGACAAAGGCCAATAAGAAAGAGAATGCATGAATATGAGACGATATACATAAAATGCAATGAAGATGCACGTACCGAAATATTAATCCTCCTCTTTGTTTGTGTGAGGAAGTATTGATGATCCTGCAGCTGCTGTGCACGTCTTTCAAAAGAGGATAAAATGGTTTTTGGACGTTTTCCAAAATACGTTTCAAAACTGTTGACTGACATTGAAGCGCCTGCGTTGTTAGGGGCCATTGACTACCGTACATATTTCTTCCAAAATAATAATTCACATGGGGTGGTCCGAATGGACGTGACTTTGCCTCTCTTTACGTACCATTAGCAGGAGAGACAGCTGTCCTTTTCTAAAACACTCGTTGTGTTGTTCATTTACAATTTAAGCTAGTTAGCTTAGCTCGCTAATGTTAGCACCCATTCTTGCGACCAAAAGTCACTCCCTCTGGGAAGCTGTAAATGTGAATGGGTGCTTTCACTGCAGAGAAATTAATATAATGTTAATCTCCTGACCAAAAAAAGGCAACAGCCTAAACAAACAAGGGTTTCATTGACTGATGTCTTACTCTTTTTGTGTATAAATTTGTCTCGGTTCTACTTTAATTGACTGCCATTGCTCATTGTCCCCAGGACTCGAGTCCACCTTTGTCATGATCATGATGTCAAATCCCTGCTATACATCACTAGTGCACAAAAGCATTTGTGTTCCCATGTGGCTGAGAAAAGTGCAAAGATCTGTGATGAATTCCAACCTGTCAAGCGTTGATTTACAGGTCAGGTCTATGCTGTGAATCTGTGCATGAGCGCATGTGCCGGCATGTTAAGTGTGTGAAAATGCCTGTGGTCATTTTTCATCTCTTAGATTAATTTGTGTGTGTGAACGTTCCCTCCTGGCTCTTGCCAAGCCAATATCTATTTCTTCACCGCTTACCTTTTTAATCTTTGATTACCATGCGGCAGTTTTCCAAAACTCCTCCGTGGTTGAGTAATTCTGCGTTAATATTTTCCTGCTGTGTCCTGTACGAGCACAGGGGCTAACTGGCACCAATAATTGTTAATTACTTAATTATGGAGATAAGAAAATGGTCAGGAACAGAATTGGCAATGATTAATGCAAAGTCTGAGAAGACTTTTCTCTCTGTCTCGCTCATTAGAATTCAGTTTTAGATCATCTATTTAAACACACGCAAACACATTTTAACTTGTTGTTTTAACCTCAGATCTCTAACTCTGCTTCCCGAGTATATCTCTTTTTGTCTTTTGTCTGTGCCCATTAACATTCAATTGAAAGTGCATGAATATATCAACCGCAGATTCATCATGTCTCCCTTTCTCTTCCCTCATGAATTATGGAGCACCTCCCCTGGTACATTTAGTCCCGACACCAGTAAATTAAATGCAGTGTGCCGCCATGCCACACAGGAGCAAACGGGCCAAGCAGGGATATTTTGTCCTGCGCTTTTTTGGCCCAAAACATTTATATACCCCCCCGTCAGTGTTTCCAGGCATTGCAACCGCACAGAAAAACCACAAGTAGGCGTTTGCACTTAGAATAAAAAGGCGGTGTGGGAGGCAGGCGGAAAGAAAATGTAATTTCTAACATCGCTCACAGTTAACCAAAAAAGCTGCCCAGATATTAAAGCCATCAACAGCCAAGTGAGTCTATTCAACATGACGGATCGTGCAGTAATATAGCAATGATGTAACCATGATAATGGTGGAGTAATTTAACACAGGCCAGTGTGTGTGTGGTGCATAGTATTTGACCTGAAGGAAAGAGAACAGTTATGAGTGACTTTTAAATGCCACGTTTCACACACGATATTCACCCCAGCTTGTGGTGCACAGGCTACACTGCTCCGTATTTCTCTGCCGGAGCGGCTTGAATGAAGGCGCTGGCCCCCTTTTGGCCCCCTGATTTATAGTGCGATGGTAGTAAAATGGCAGACTAGGATAACATGGGTGGTAATAAATGACTATAAGACAGCGACTAGCAGCTGTTAATGCCACTGCCATTAGACTGAAAAATGAAGGGAGCCAGCGATTTCGTCAGATTTATACATTTTCTCCACGCCATGCATTAGTGCATGTCATGCTAAAGTGGCAATCCATATACGAGCGTTAATCGTCCGCTGTGCAATTTGGCCGCAGCCAAAATATTATGCCGGGATTTTTTTGAGTGAGCCCAGGCATGTATATATCAAGCATCTACAAATCACTCCGAGGAATCATCTTGAAAGTCAAAGTCTCTGCTACGTCAGAGTAGGACTCAAGAGTTATTCATGAAGTTGAAGCCGGGAGAGGGAATGCACCTCGGGGAGGGTGGGACGTCAATGTGAGATTGGACCGTAATGCATTACTCCAATGTGATTACTGCTTTTCAGTCACAAGAACTGCAATAACAGAAGATAGAATAAGTTGTTGATCCCACACTGAGTCAAAGAAGCAGGTGGTTGAGTGATGAATGGAAATTAAAAAAGGATGAAAAGAATACAGAATAAGACAAGTAATTACAACTTCACGAAACAGTTACTTTGAAAATGTGTTGTATTCTACATTTGAGGGTTTAATGTAGTTTTCAAGTTACCTGTCCAAACTGTTTACGAAATTTGGAAGCTTGAAATAGAATGGTTACTTGTAAAATAATTTAACCAGTGCACTTTGCAGTAAGCAACGTTTTGATGCTAATAATGTTTACCAATTTACCAATTGTATATAGGCTGCAAGTCACACTTGCGATACAATGGCGTAGCTTAAGTCTAAAGCCTAAAATAGTCTATGATTAATGGCTGCATTACATGTATCCAAGTCATCCCTGTAATGGAATATACATCCCTGTAGGAATATATATATATATATATATATATATATATATATATATATATATATATATATATATATATATAATTAACTCATCTCTGGAGCTCCGCCACATATTGAGCTATTAAAGAAATGTGCTCTTAAAAGTAAGACCAGAAATGCATCAGACAATCCTTTGCCAGTTAGGACTGATATTCGTACTCCGAGACATTTAATAAGCATGGGCCCAATGATCTTTTTAAAACCAGCTCATGAGGAGAAATAATCTTTGTTTTAAAAATGTCTGCTGATCATCCATGCTGTGCATTCTCATCAGTGGCTTTGCATGGTGGTGGTTGTCTGGGAGAATAAAGAGACAGCACAGCGGCGATAGTGAGAAAAAGGAAGGGACATGTAGGTTTGTTTTACATGGCCAAGGACAATTAGAGGCTTCATCGAGCATGGCCAACAAATACCGTCCAGTCACCTCCCTCCTTCCTCATTTCCAGATGACTGGGCCCAAATTCTTATTCAGTGCTGCAGAGGACACCAAGGACCAATAGCTGTTAAGGGACGGGGAAGAGCTGTAATTATGAAGGGATTGTCTCAAGTTCAATTGGCTTTGTACACACCATTTAAAGCCAGACGGGTGTATGAGGTGAATTACAAGAAGCCTTTTAGCTGCACGCCGTGGCGAGAAATCACAGCTCCCTGATGTTAAGTTGGACTCGTAATTGAGGTGTGACATCTTGACCGCGGTGAAGAGTCCTCATCTCCGCACTTTAAAAAACAGCGGCGCGTTCATCTGCATTTATATATCTGAACGGCAACAGACGAATCCGAGGCGCTTTGGTGTTGGGGAAAACAACGTTGGCACCGACATCTTTAATGATGAATGAAAGCAGTGTTTTGCTTTCAAACAGGCTTTTCATAGGGCAGATATTGCTATCTGTGCATTGATTAAAGGCTGTCGATGATGGTGAGATGGCTGTAAAAATGGCCTTTGAAAGATGGCTATGAAAGCAGATGTTGGCCTTTCATCTCTGTATCTGCGCGGGCGCATTACGGACTTTTCTGTGAAAAATAATGACTGTGCCTTCGAGTATGATGAGCCCGTTTTAAGTGGACCTCATTCTTCATGATCTGTATGTATTGTCTTACCCTGTCAGTGGCAGGAAATAGCCCAGCCATTCATTTCCCATGTCAAATACAGAGTCAGGGATATTTTTTTGGCCATAAAGCACACATGCCACTTCAATTTTGATAGTGGATGTGTGCCGTCGTATGAATTGTTGGATTTGCATGAATATTTATGGAATCATAGTGGGAGTTACAGCATGTGAGGTAATTACATTACAGATAGAGGCAATGGATGCGAGTCAAAGCATATTTTACATTCTCATGTACAAATTGGCCATTGTAGTAGAGATATAAAAGGCCTCCTCGAATTAATGGCTTCCAAATGAGCTTGGTAAGCAAAGAAAAGGATTTACTTTGAACCAAGTGAACCATCTATATGCTTTTATGTTTTTGAGCCACAGTCCACTTTGTTTTTGTATTATGGAAAAGCATTCTCGTACAATTCTGTCCTTTATGCAACATGACAGGATAATGTTGCATTTGTGTGGATCGCTGCCGATGATACTCATACGAGAGGGAAATCATCACGGCAAACTTCCCTCTAATGCGCCCATTACTTTATAATGACGCCAAGTGTTCAATTTCACAGTGGTGGCATGAATTTGTAATTACCACATATAGATTTCCCAGTGTTTCCTGATTGCAGGCGAAACATACTGTATTCACTAGCGCCCCGGGTCCAATAACCAGATGTGGAATAGTCTCCAGCTTGCCAGCAGCATCCCTCCCAAATGAGCCTCAGCCGGCTCCGATGGGAAGTGTTTTCCAGTTAGCTATCTTGCAGCGATCAATACTCCACCTCCTCCCATAATGTTCAGAGAAACCCAAACTTCTAATGAGGGACTTTTGTAGCCATGTTCCCCAAGCTCCGTAATGCACGCGGTCAATATGAGAGGATCTGCAGCATGAACACGAGAGAGAGAGAGAGAGAGAGAGAGAGAGAGAGAGAGAGAGAGAGAGAAAAGATGGCAGTGTTCAATAACAAGCACTAGCAGGCTGGACCTGACCCAGATACAGTTTACCTCAAACTGTCTCACTATGCTGTCTCTGATTTTTCATCCTGCTTGATGAAGGGCTCCGGTTTTCTTAATCCACGCTGAGGGATGAAGCGCGTCATGCCGGACGCCAGTTTGTCAAATCCAGATTCGATTTTTGAAAAGGTTAATGGCCACGCTTGCACAAAAACAATCCAAGGCAAAATGTTTAGCATGGAGCCTTTCTGATCACAAATGGGCTAATATTTGTGGTCCAGGTTTGGATGTTTCCTGATGACCTTTGTCAGAAAAGAGCTGATTAAACAGAAGGCGAAGTCGATGCGATAGGCAGACAATGCAGTTTTGAAAAGATGAAGGCCAACTCCATAACTCGTGTTGCTGCCAAAACTTTCCCATGCATGTCTGAAGCTTCCAGCTGAATCAAAGGCTTCAGATTCTAGTTCAGATGGATCCCATCTAAAAGAACTGCAAAAAGCCATGATCAAATAGATCGAAAGGTTATCTTACAGAATACAAGAGAGTCAGCAGCAGGTGGTAAGAATGAGATAAATATGATTGTTATAGTAGGTTGAATATGGAGGATGATGATTTATGTTTGATTTATGTCTGTTTTTTCTGTCCTTGTCTGATTGTTCGTATAGTTGGTTGTTATGCTGCTATGTATTATTTGTTGTTGTTGTTTTTTTTTGTGCAATAGTAATGTGAAATTCTTTGTCTAAAATAAAATGATTGAGAGAAAGAAAGAAAGAGAGTCAGCAGCCATGCTAGCAGCTGTGAGGCCGTACCGTGGCACTGACTGGCTTCCAATTTAAACATGGTGATCTGACGCGACAATCAAAATATATATTTTATTTATTTTTTATATTTTTTTATTGTAAAAAGAAAAAGGCAATACATAAAGAGGACAACAAAACAGTGAGACACAAGCCAGCAAAACATCATATATTCAAGTACGGTGTGTAGTATGATGCGTGCATGTGTGTGTGTGTGTGTGTGTGTGTGTGTGTGTGTGATTTCATCTAAAAATTAAAACAAAAACAAAGAAAAAATAAAGTATAAATAAGAGCACATTTATATGTATGTATAATCAAAATATATTTAATCACACCAATGGAATCTGTTTTGTGTTCACTTGTGTTGTTACAGTTTTTAAAAAAAAACTACGTTTTGGTGGAATTTGGGAGACGAAACATCATTTTTGGTCTGCTCAGGCGCTGCCCATGGTGTTGAGAGGTCCAGTCGGTAGCTGTGTGTGTGTGTGTGTGTGTGTTGAAATAATTGTCCCCCATCATGATGGAAAAAAACAGGGTCCCGATTTGGTCACGCTAACATGCTAACAGCTGCTGATGATTGGTACCACGTTTACCGTGGTTCATCCCAGTTGAGCATGTTAGCATGCTAACATTTGGTCACAAACCAAAAGTATCGGACAAAATATAATTGTGTCCCGATGCCTGATGGCAGGCAATAGGAATCATCTTCTGCAGAGCATGAATTCTGTGGAGTTTGTGGACCGGCCAACCAACATCATCATCGTCATCGTCGTCCCTCGGGAGACACTGCTAGCATAGCTAAAGGCGGGATTATCACAAATGGGTTGCATTTACAAAGGGTGCGATCCAGAAGTTTTGATTTCACCTTCACTACGAAATTTCTTCACAATGGAGTCTGAAACTTGAGCGTGATCTCTGGTGGCCTTTTTACAATATTGTTCTATAATTTATGGCACGTAACACTATTTAGGATGAAGCGGAATAAAAGCCTGTTGTTACCAGCTGCATCTCTCGCCTGTTGTCAAGAAAGGTGGCCGATTAATGAAAGCAAAAATGCACACTGTCATCAACTAATAGAGATTAAGTCAGTGCCCCTCGGAGAGTGTCCTTTTCCACAGAATAAATGAGGAATTAACAGCTCCTTCAGACGAGGCTCCCCATCGTTGTAAATGTTAAGCTGAGTTTAATGCAGCCAGGTTGATACATTTCGCAGGTCTTAGCGTATTAAAAAGAGATTTAAATGAGCTCCGTTGATCAAACTGCTGGAAGCCTTTGTTCCCCGGCCCATGATTTATTCAGAGACACCGCACTCGGACCGTCACTATTTTCTCTCTGTCGTGTTGCGGGCGTGCGTTCGTCGGCGGGGTTCATTTGTGTTGAGAAATGCCATCTGGCTCCGGCAGCGAAAGCTCTGTCAGAAAGAAAAGGGCGGGGGGGGGGGGGAGATAATGTGTGTGTGTGTGTGTAGGTGTGTGTGTGTAGGTCTAGCTATTGACCCCGGTAAAGGCTGGAAACAGACAAATTAGAACGATTCGAAATAACCTCTTGGAAGGCGCAATATCCAGGAAACATATGCTCAGTGCTTCCTAAATGGCTTGCAGGGTTCGCCTTTTGCTTGAGATGGTTAGTGCAGGAGGCCGCTATCACGCCAAGAAATAGCCTTTATGTGCGAATGGTCTACTCAATGTCAGATTCTCACACAGAATAATTGTATAGATAGCGGAATGAGGTGGAGAGGAAGGCTCTTGAAGCAGTCATTGTAATAATTTGTGCTACAATTCAAGCCCTTTAAACCCTCCCCCCGTATGTGACACATGCACAGTACATCACTCTCCTGTCAGTCTCCAATGCAATAGATGATGTGAGGCGGCTCCTTTTTCTCCCCGTCGCCGTTATTACTCTTTGCTTGGCTGCCTGCCAATGGTTCGTGTAAACCACAGTTGTCCTTGCTGATGCACTTTGCTATTTGGTGTACAAACAAAAGTGACAAATCCCCTCAAGTCCAAAAAGGGCCATTATCTACTGCTTCTTATGCAGCGCGGCATCCGTCTTTTTACGACCACATTATGTGTACTCACATGAAGCATGTTTGACTGAGGGATGATGAATTGTATTCGATACCAAGTAGATGTGCTGAAATGTGGCAAGGACAAACAATACGGCGGCGCCCGGTATCGAAATCATTAATGTCAGGCTATGTTTATGCAACATTACGATCCATCACATGTCCTCTGGGACTCATTGATTATGAAAACAAGATTATTGGTTTCGGAAGAGCAATGTACACTACATTACGCCTAATTACAAAAGCCATGCTGTGACTGTGAAAGGAAACTTGGACTGTACGGTTGCGTAAGTGAACTTCACAGTTCATACACGGTCCATGTGTTGAAACGGGGAAGTCGATGCTGGTTACATTTATAGAGACCACAGAGAGGCGGCGCTTTTGGCTGACAGTGTAAACATGTCCACATTGGAAATTAATTCTGGCAGTTGCTTACATTTCCATCTGTAAACAAAGAGCATAAATCATGCGGATATTGAATGGTTAATTGCTTTTCAGATACCTTTCATTGAGGGCAGTTTGGTCCACAGAGAACTAAATGCCATGTGCTCAGGAAGTGCATGTTCCTTTCGGAGGCCAAGTCAGGCATATGAGAACATCATCTTTCCCTTCGACCATCCCTCCTGTTTGTATCTTTCTTTCCTCCTGAGTGATACCGTGTCTTCTGCCTCTCTGCGCGGGTTAACGGAAAGTTGAGACGGAGTTCAATCAATGCTCCGAATTACCAGGCGAAGGACGATGGAGCAGCCCATTACTATGGCTGACCCACTTAGGGTCTGGTCATGAGAGCCAAACAAAGTGTGTTTCTAGCCAGCCTTGGAAAGCCATGTTTTCGGGGTAAAACAAGTTTTTCTCATTACTGACCTGTCTGGCTAAGGGGAGGCTGAGAGAATCAGGCATGAGCCGCGGAAAAACTTCACATCCAGCCGATCAAAAATGCTGCCCGAGCATTATATCAATTTCATGACATCACGGCTCAATCGTGGTGAATTCAAACGATGATGCATGTGTAGCATAACTCATGTGACACAACCGCTTCTTAGATCTTATGATGCCACAACTACACTTCTTACACATTAAACACGCATCATCAGTACTGTAAAAACGATCAACTCCTTGAACCTTCCGTCGGGCTCTAAGCTCCTTGTTGTGGTTTCTTATGAAACCAGGCGTAGAACAACCCTCTTGGGCTGAGAGCAGGGTTATACAAGTAAAGAGGGGCCTCTATTAGCTTGTACATGAGTATCAGAGGAGAATTATTGTATCAATAGGGGTGGAATGAACGATCACCAAACTCCCCTCTTCAAAAGCGGCGTGTTGAAGCAGTGTGCTTGTGGCTGTGATGTCAAAAATGCAGGAGCAAAAGTTTAAGAAATGGATTAAAAGATGTTTTTTTTTTTTCTTAGCTAACGGGCTGATATAGCGCCATTTCAGCCCGTAACTGCTCCATTGAATTTAGGGAAGTTTACACTTTTTTCACACAGTTAGTTCTCGTCTTTTCTGACAAATGTGAAACAATCCATTCACATTATATCATTAAGTGCATATTTAAGACTTAATTTTAAAAGTCAGCTTGAAACGTTTACTATTTACTGCTGCTTATTTTATTTTTTTTAAATGTATAGGGATGTAAATGTAAAGTGCCCGCAAGAAACTTCATTCTTGTACTCACAAAAGAGGGAACAAATATCGGACAAAGGCCGTGTTCAACATGGTATGAACTGCAGTTGGAAAGCACTTCATACTCAATTTTACGCAACGCTTAGAGTGAAGACTATGACAATATGCAATTTTTAACACTCACTCTGAAGCTAACGTTAGCATAATTAGCAAGCTGAGCAAATCGGCACTCACCGGCTAGAAGTGAGAAGCAATAAGAGAAAAATTAAGAAATTCAAATTGCCTTACATTTTGTATTCATAATCGGCCACAGTTATCATTTTCGGACCAATTATCATTAGATCGTCAAATTGTACATGTGTCGTGTCGTGCGACAATGGAAAGCTTCACAGGGATGGCAAGTCGGGACGGGTCTCAGCTAACTGTCAATTTGCCAACTTGGATTATGAAAACTGAGGAACATTATGGTGCTTGTCAACATAATATTCCCAGCAACATTTTCTTGGTCTTTGAATGAGCATTTGCGAAGTTCATCTTCAAACTTGGTGATGCTTGAAGATGCTCAACCACCGACTCCAGAAGGAGTTTATGGACCAGGCGGTAACTAGAAAAAAACCTTTGCTGAGGGTTTAAAAACGGGCACAGGAAGCTTCCTCAACGTTCTTTCACGCACACTTACACTCGCACAGACACACACGCTCACCCTCCTCCGGTAATATAATTATGACAAATGCGGTAAGATGAGAGGCAGTGAAGTGATGCAACCGGGTCAAGTGAAGTTGAGACGTGTGAGTCAGTAGGATGACAAGTTGGTACACGCTGAGCCCGGTGACTGGAGTCTGATGATTCCCATCAAGCAGCTGACGGACAGACGAGTAAGTAGGATGTTGCCAAGTTGAACATGATAGACACAAATGAGCTGAAGATGTATATTGCATATAATTTGGATCCGAAAATCGACATTAGGGAGATTTTCACACACTATGGGTCTTCAAAATTATTTCGTTGGTCGTGTTTCGGTCAAAACGTCTCATGGTACCACTGGTTTCGCAGAATCCCCATACTTCTACTTCATAATGAATGAGAAAGTGAGGCATGGCTGGGATTGCACCCTGTGGCTAATGAGCAACCAGGGTTGAAGACATCTGCATCAGGGCACGTAGAGTGCAGGACCAGCCGAATGGGTGGGGGTGTAGGATTGGATTGTACAGAGTATGTGTGTGTGTGTGAAGTAGGATTGCAGTGCCTCATTAGGGCTACAATCTCAGGAAAAACTAAACCTCAGGCCATACCGAGACAATTTGATCCTGGAGGATCATTGATTTCCATCCAAAATGAATTGATGCTCACAGACGTCATAAACACTGGAGCATATGTGCACCGAGTCAAGGCTGCACTCTGCGAGCCGTAACGCTCTTTGTGAATGTACTTTTTCCTGCACAGAAGCAATATGCTATGCTGACTCTTATTAGCAAGGGTAATTATGTTACACCAGTGGCGTTTATTATGATGGGGTTCTCACACAGGATATTGTCTACGTACAAACAAAATTAGACTTACAGGAGCAGATGTCATACAATTTTAATCCCACCCTATATTGTTTGTATTCGGTGTGGAGTAGCGCTTACCTTGAGGGTATGTTCTATGAAACCAGTCCTTGTAAGTCATTCAGTGAGAAGCTTGCTCATTCGTATGCTAATGTTATGGGTTAATATTTGTTCCTCTGATTCGCAATAACCCAAAGTCCACCTCCTCTAATAAGCCAAATGAATAATGCACAATGCTTATACAATGTTTAGAAATGCATATCTTTGGAGATGAAAAGCCCCGGCCAACCTTGGGTGAGTGTTAATGGGAAGAGACTATTGTCCTCGGAGGCTAAGCAAAGTCTAGTAAAGACTCCGGCCTCTCGGGGTTCACAGGTGAAGCGCAATGCTAAAAGCTGTAAAACTCACCGCAGTGTGTTTGTAGCTGCAGCTTTTTAAGGATTCTATTTGAGTCATGTTGAAAGAGCTGGATGTGTTTTGGTGTTGCTTACCAATTGCTAAAAACTTCCCATCCACTTCAGTCAAACGGAGTGGAGAATGTGTTGCTTATTTCTTTGTCTTCTTTTAGCCACACTGTTTATCGCTTTTCATCCTCACTGCCAAGCTCCTCTGCTGTTTATTCTCAGCAAACTGCCATTGGTGGTGATATGAACACAACATGCATGTAGCTGGGATCCAGGCCATGAAGCGCTTCAAAAGTTATTAGGAGAATGTTATAATCAATTCGGACAGAAAGGCGGTGGGGAGGTCAGAATTAGGGTTAGAGGGACTCCATCCAAGACTGAGAGCTGAGTTCTGAACAGAGCCAGTTTTTCTTTTCTTTTTAAGTTATAGTTATAGGGACAGAGCACGTTAATTAGACGTTTCTGTAAATGTGCCACTAAAAATGGCTAAAGTTGTGAAGGCTTTCTTGGCAGCTACAATAGACGCACGTTGAAAGAGTTTGATCAACACCATTGAAAGGACATAATAACTGTTCATTGATGTGCGGAGGGCAAATTACAAGAATTTCTGTTTGAGAGAAATCAAATCCAGTTCAAGGATAAAATAAAGCGTGGAGGTACATCTTGGTGAGACGGCTTAGAATTGTTATAAAGCTGCAATGACGATGCATATTGTCCCCTAAATAGGAAGAAAGGGAAAACAAACTGGACCAAGAATTGAGCCCTGTGGTACTCCAACCCGCTCTCACTCTCAGATCCGTCACAGTTGGTCAGTTCCCCTCGGCATCGGAGGCCGACGCACTAAGTCTCTCTTTAGCAGCTGTATGCGATGCACAGGGCATTCAACTAACTTTAATGTAAACTATATGGGCAGGTTAAAAATCAACACTTGAGGGGTACAGAGTGCGCCGACCACCAGAGCCTAAGGTCATTGGCAAAGTGTCTGTGTTTGGCGAGTGAAAACGTGTCGCTTACTACATGTCTAGTTAAGAACAAGGCCGAGTGACGAGACATGATCAAACTTTCTAGCATTCAGGAAAGGGCTGTTCCATATTTTGATATAAGAGCTTCATCAGTAAACAATAGTCGTTTGTGTCAAAGACTGTAATCAGGTCAAGTGGTACTAAAACAAAGCACACGCGTTCATCAGCAAGTCCTTCGTCATCTTGAGAACACTTAAGGATTTGCATTTGCATATTGCATGAAATTGCTGTAGAAAAGAGTGTGTGCCCTGGAAGAGCAACAATATTTTGCACTGCTATAGAGGTTAAATTGGCAACTAATAGTTCCATGTGAATATGATAATTCTTCTGGGAAAGAGAGTCCGTATTTATTCAAAAAGGGTATAAAGCTAAATTTGCAATGCGTCACGAATGAAAACACGAGACAGAAATGAAGCCTGGTGGAAGTGCCACCAGGTAGAACATGCTTCATCAGCTGACACTTTTCACTTCAACCGGTCCCATTTGTCCACAGCCTGAGTGAACCAATCATGTCAGTGCTGTCAAACTTTAAAAAACGTTCCTTTCTCTGCGGCAATCAGCCTTTCTTTTTTTTTCGGTGTCAGATTGATGCAACCCATCTCGACCCCGTTCACCTCTCCTGTTTTCATCCGAATCATCTGGCCATGGGACCTTCCGGTGAGATCGCTCTGCTTTGTCTCGTGTCCACGCTGCATCTGGGGGATATTTACGGTGCGCCTACTCCCGTAAAAAGGACGACGTCATGAAGAAGTCACACATCTCTTCAACTTTACTTGTTTCACGCACGATGTGAAATAAATACATTAAATTACTTTTGAATTCCAATTAGTCTCTGGGGGGAAACAAATTCAGTCCGTCCAAATGACAATGGCTGACATGGGGACAAGATGAAGGTTGGATTTACGAATGATTGGACGGTTTCTATACCTTAATTAAAAAAAAGATAAGACCTTTTCCCAATTAGAACTGCTTAAGGCAAACGTTAGTGGTGGGAAGGCTCACTAAATTGGTCAATACTTCTGGAAGTAAGTTTTAAATTAATACATTAGGGGAGTGGTTAGCTATTAGTTTTGAAGTTAGACAGTTTTATCGATTATGGATATAGATTTTTGTGAGTTTTTTGATTCCCCAGGAAATGCAGCCTTGTGCAGAATAATGAAACACAAGTTCAAGAAATTAAATCCTTATGTTTTTTTTTATCCTGATATTATATCTGTGTAATTTTCCTCTTTAATTTATAACCCTTTTAATAGAGCATGGCACTTTGGAGAACTGTTTTGGAGAACAAAATGCCTTCCATTTCATAATTAACACAGATGAACAATATTATACTGGGGCACAGTTATATAATATAAAACCTGCAGGAGAGCAGTGGCGTATTAAAGATTGAACATTAGGCAAGCAGCGGCTCTATTGCATCCCCCCACACACACACACACACACACACTATCTCAGTTTGAGATGCATGTTTTCATCAGCCCCCCACATGTTTACATCACATATACATCTCTCAGCCAGTCAGACTTGGGGAGAGTTTTCCACCCTCAACACACAACACTCCCTTCTTACAAAGAACACATTCCACCCTCCCCTTGTGGAAAGGATACCCATCTGCCCCAGAGCCAAGATTCCAGCCATACTTTCTGGGAACGTAGTACTCGTCTTTAGTGAGCCCCCCTCCACCAAGAAGGGCCGACAAAAGAAAACGCCACAAATTATTGAGGGAGCAGACACTGAAGTCTTTCTTTTAACCCCTGACAGGTACCGCTGGGCCGCTATCAAGATGTTAATGGAAACGGTGTGTGACACAATTGGGCTTTCACAGGGGTGCATCTTCAGGGTGAACAGGCCTTGTTACATCAGCCTCGTTTTGACATCACGCATTGTTGAATATTCATGAAGAGACACCATCACTTAAGTATCAAAAATTGCTCAGGAACGACAAACGGGTGATCCCGACACGAGCGCGTCCCCCTGCGTGATACACTGGTGGATATTCAAATGTAAATGTGTCTCTTTTGTCTTTTCTTTAGAGACATTCCTCCCAGCTCTATCAAGCAAGCAGGCATGAGAAGATGTCAGAGACGGTGCCTGAGGCGGCTCTGGTATGGCTCATCCTTATCTGCACAGATGAACCCTTCTGGCTCCGACCTGGCAGCCGTCATCCAGCTCCGGCTCCGAGCACGCAGACCCCTAATGAAAGGAGTGCAGATCAGCAGTGGAAGCACTCACATGCTGCCACCACACATTAAGTAGCTTTCTGCATGGCGACCGGAAGCAATCGCTCAAGTGTGTGCGTCCATAAAACCAAGTGGCAATTTAGAATGTCTTTTAGCACGAAATGATCGAGTGGCTCTCCTTTTGGTGGCCATTTGGTCGCGTTAAGTGCTGGTCAGTGGCGGAGAGAAACGAGTGCATTTATTCAAATACTGTACTTTGTTGACTGTACCATTTTGCGGCGCTTGTACTATTGTGCTGTTTACGCCTCTACATTTATTTTACAGGGATGGTTATCTGTGACCATACAGAGAGAGATTTCGCCGGGAAACGCGTATGATAAGTTTATGAAAGGATCCAACAGTCAAGCTTTTTGGTCTGTGCGGTGTTTGCGTCCCACGGAAGAGAGATTTCTTTTCTTAAAAAACAAAGATTGGATAATTATAACATGAATTTGTAGATTTTCTTCTTTGTTCCTACTCCAATAATCCTCTCACGACCCCCACAGGTTATTCTTGTGACCCCTTGGAGGAGACCTGAGCCCTATGTTTGGTCCCACTGGACTTACAGTAGCTACTCAACTGTATATAAAGTGGTCAAATCAAGCTCCAGCTCTACGACAGTAAAATGCTGACTACACATTGATGCATCAGTTTTATAAATGTCATAAAATGTCAGTCAAGGAGGGGCCTTTTTTACCGTTTGATAATTTAAAAGTAGGGTTGGTAATGTTTCTTACTTTTTTTGCTATTGTTTATGAAATGTTTTTTACATCCTGCAGAGAAAGAGTTACTGTTTGTGACTTTCTTGCTAGATTTTGCGACTTTTTCCACTTCCCTTGTGCTATTAGCTACTTTCATTGGAAAAGAGTTGGTCACGCTGGGTTATTTATATTACATTGTTTGGTTTGATGTGTTCACAATCAAATGTATTCTTGCTGGTTTCTCCAATGTTGCTGAACTCATTTATAAGGACATTTTGCAGATGATACATCTGTACCTTTACTCATAACTTAGAGTATTTTACTTTGTGGTGTTGAAACTTTCACTTCACAAAACAATCTGACTACTTCTTCCACTGCTGGTACCATTATAGTCTGCTTTTTAAATATTTTTTGGTTATATTATATATAAAGTGTTTCATTGCAATGATGTGAGCTCATGACATTTGACAGCTCCACATACATACCACACTATACTTTACCACACGTTTCTCCATATCTGTGATTGTTTTTGCTGCTTCTCATCACATGCATTGCAGCATACCGGCTCCTGTTGTCAGCTAAAGGAAAGAGGCGATGAAATCATTTCCTGTTTTCGCCTCACTGTTTGGTTTCCCAGACAACGCAGCAGCGACATCGGAGGAGACAACTTCTAAAGAGCTGCTTTGATCCTCGAACCTCGTTTCCTAATAGCCCTCATCACACTCTGCAGATAAAATGCTAGATTAGCACCTTAACTCTTAATGGAACTGTGCCGTCAAGCCAGACGCTCGCATTGATCGGTAAAAAATTAAACATTTCGTCTGTCACGGACGTCCCAGACGAATCAATCAGTCTTGAAGTCCATTAATCATGGATATCTGACGGTGCTTGGGTTTGCCATGCAGGATCACATTTGCATCAACAAGCTTTGTGCGGCATCTTCGCCTCAAACTTTGCCGTGTTGAAAAAAAAAGACACACAAAGCAATACAGTCACTAATACACATGCCTTCCATGAGCCAATCTATGTCCATTGACAAGAATCTCCACATGTGAAGTCTAATATAGTGAATCCATACTCACTGTATCAATATTCTCCATCTAGTCCCAGTGAAAACATCGTCGAGGATCAATGCGTTCAGCCTCAAGCCCTGAGATGTTCTATTAACAGTTTCACACAGCCATTTAAATCAGTGGGAGGAAATCGATTCAGAGTCATCAAGTGTATCTGTGATGGCTGCTTTTTTTATGACTGGAATGTTAGTATGAATAACACAGCGACAGCCTATTCACTGACTCTTTTTGTTGCTGGAAAACAGTTTTACCGGAAATAGCACATGCTGCAAAATGTGACATTTAATGAGGGAACTACAAAAAGGCAACATATCTGAGTCCGCTATGTGGAGGCAGGTTTGACACGATGTTTATTTGGCTTTTTCAGGGATGAATGTTTTTAAAAGTGAAAGAAAATGTCAGTGTCAGAAGGACTAAAAGCAGCAAGCGTTTGCGTCAGATTCCGATAATTCACCAGGTGAAAAGCTTCTCGAACAACATTTAGACTATCACTTTTAATGCAAGATAAGACACTATTTTAATGACGTCAAATGGCCTTGGAGGATCTTCCATCAAATCAGCAAATGATTTATTCAAATGTTTTACTTCAGAGGTACTTTACTTAAAAATTTGCTCATTTTGATATTCAGGAGCATTGGTAAACTGACAGAGTTAGCAACTAGCTGGTGAACATGTTGGAGTTTAGCAGCTGAAGAGCCATGTATTGAGTTAGGTTGAGGCAACAAAACTACTTGGTAAGGCTGAGGAAAATATCGTTGTTTTGGTTAAAATAGTTACCAAAGAATATCACTGAAGTACCTCAGTTACTTGACAAATAAATCAACGTTGACTTGTTGTTCACATGGGGAACGAACAGCGTTCTACTGGCTGAAACCTCTCCGTGTGTTGGACCCATCCGCCCGTCCTGCCTGTGCTTTTGCAGCCGTTACACTTCTTTGTTCATGATTATGTGGATAACATACAAAATGATTTCTTGGGATACCTATGAATTTATTTCCCTATGATTAAGGCACATTCATTTCTGTTGTTGTAGATACGAATGCTGGCTGAAACAGCAGGGATGCAGTCAGAGTGCATGTTGTGCTCTGATACCGGAGACCAGGGCTCACTGCAAGTCCTGCATGGACGTCCAGGCAGCAAAACATCTTTTACGTTTAAGGAAAGTGTGACGTAGTTTGTATTGAAAATTCAAAACGTTAACACGTGTACTTACAATGTTGATTTTTCAATATCCAACTTTGGTCACAGTCTGTTTGAGCTCCTAATCATAACCGTAAAAACAACTGAATCATGCTTTGGCCGCTATGTGTTGAGTAAAAGAAGTGTGGAAAGAGCATTGTGGCCGAGCAGGCCGCACACACTGTATGGGCCCTAATGACAGGACAGGAAGCGGGCTGCACAACCAATAACTAGAGAGTCTGAAACAATGGACATCCACCCAGCGAAAAAAGAAAAAAACAGAAGTGACTTCAGCTTCTGTTTGTTCCTCCATCATTCCTTGCGAGCGGTAATTGCACAGCGAAACATCCTGTTTTGAGTCACCTAACTCAATAGAGTCGCTGCCGCAATAAACAATAAGAATATTTCCTAAACTGGGTAGTGGAAAGAATGGCAGGGAAATGGGTTGTGACAGAAGAATGTGGCAATTGAAGTTAATGCAGCCTAGCATCTTTTATGCGCCTCGTACAACATCCATATTTCTTTGTCCCAAACAAGAGGTCAGGCCGACACGCTGCCTTGTTTATGCCGCTGTAAAGATGACGGCATACAAACGGACGGCGCGGATGAATTGATAAAGATCCCAACAGGAGGGGTGATTTATGCCGGGAACTTGCTCGAGGGGAGGCCTGGGGGTCAGGGAGAAAACGGTGGCCAAGGTTGCCTGTGAGAGCAGATTAAGTGTCCAGACATAACCTGTCACTGAAAATACAGCCCTTTAAACTGCGGGAGCGGTGGAACGGAGCCAGAAAGTGAATGGCGAGTCCGCCACATTTTCACAGGCAGAAGAAATAGACACGGAGTGTGAGGGTAAAGGAATTCTGACACCAGGAAGTGAGGTAAAGAAGCAGGTGCTGCTTCCTGCCGCTGAGATACAAAGCGTGGAGAAGGAAGGAGGCCGGGTGCTAAGGGATTTGGGCTAGCAGATGGCGATGCTCTCACTGTGGAGGGAAGTGAAGCCGGGCGAAGATACGAGGAGAATGGCAAGGAGTGCGGACAGAGGAGGAAGGATGTAAGTCGGTCCCAGGGGGAGGATGAGGTAGTGGGTTATCCACCGGCTGGGCTGGACGGGATCACTGCCGTCTGGGACCGTGCGAGCCGAGCAGGGAGGGTCAGAGGGAGGCTGTGCAACAGCAGGACAGTGAAAAGCCTGAGTAAGATGGGGAGATTCGCGGCATATCCAAGGATATGCGGTGGTATTTTATCTCGGTTTGCTCCCCGAGTTAAAGGAATAGTTCGACCTTTTGGGAAATACATTCATTTGCTCTCTTGGTGAGAGCTAGATGAGAGAATTGATACCGTTCTCCTCGAGAGCGGTATCAATTCTCTCATCTAACTCTCGACCAGAAAGCGATTTAAGCCCCCTGCCCAAAAATTTTTCAGACTATCCCTTTTAAATTCTCAGCTACGCTATCACTGAAATATGCATAGATACCTGACAGGGACACTTTCCATGGCTCCTTTTCCCGCCCCCCTCCTCTATTTTTGAGGAATAGCTGTGCTGAAAAGTGTAATCAGCTTTGTGTCGAACAAAAAGCAGGTGTGTGAAGCTAGCTGCAAGAGCTGAGAGGAGAGAAAGGGGCGGCGGTGGTGGCGGAGGAGCGGAGCGCACATCGCTTTTCACATCACTTTCTTCACCCCCCCCCCCCCCCCATAACATAAAAAAAAAAACTGAGGATAAATCCCCCGAAATAGATTTAGGCTCAAAGTGGCAGACTCCAAGCTGTTTCTCTTTGCCATACGGCAGCTGTCTTCAAACGTCTGGGATGACACAGCAAGCATCCTGTTTATTGACTACCAGCAGGAAACGCTTTCAATGCTAACAATATGCGCTCCTTACAAGTCTCCTTGCTGCCGCTGCTGCCTCCTCCTTTTTTTTTTAAACCTTATCCCTTTCCCCCAAAAAAAATAAAAAGGAAGGGGGTGGGGGGGTTGTTAACTTGAAAATGAACCATCTAGGGAAAGCTGTGCATCAATATTCATTCATGCAGAACACGCATCGTCAAGTAGAAATAGAGACGGTGATGAGTGCTGCATTTATTTGTCATTTACCTCCTGGTATGCTAATATAATGAGGTCTGCACACCAAATAACCAAAGTCTGCATGAATACTGATTCTGTGCCATGTTTCCAAATGCAGCCGGCACACAGCGAACACAAATACTGCCTTTAGGGTTTCTCTTTTTTCTTTTTCTTTTCCTCGAGAGAATACTTAGTGATAATAGTGGGCTGCATTTTCCTTTGAGGCAGTGGAGAGAAAATTATATTATTCCATCAGCATAAGATTATTGCATTATGTGTTCCTTACGTACTTCAATAAGCAATAAATCTCGAGGCAGGGCACCAGTAAAGCTGCACCGAAGGTAGAGCACAAGCTCGCTTTATTGATGACAGTTGCGAGGCGGACCGACAGTCACGTCTCTCGTTATTGAGCAGATGGACAGCTCGGTCCAAGGGACCGTACGCAAGTGATATAGGTTCAGAAAAGGTGGAGAGTTAAGCACTTTTTTTGTTTTTGCTGAAGGGACGGAATCAGACTTTTGCTCATGTATTTTATATTCGATAAAACAAACCAAAGCCTGACATCAAGATGTCTTTTTATGGGTTGTGTAATGATCTTTAAGCTTGCCTCCCGACCACAATAGTTTTTTTTTACAATCCCTAAAGTCGAGGACCATTGAGGGATGATTTAGCTCATTTAAAAAACGCTTTAATTAGGAAATTTTGATCTGTGTTTTCGCTGCTGACCGTGAAATGAATGCATGCCACCCAAAGCTTGAGCGGCGCGGAAAAAGTGAGCGAACTCTACGAAAATGCTTTCAGGGGGAAAAACAGAGTTGTCATGTGCTGGAACATACTCACCAGACAAAAACAAGAGCCTTCCACTCGGATCAAAACCCTTTCAATGAGTTGGATGAATTCAAAACGCATACATGTAAAAAGACGTGTGCATGAACACACAGTTTCCTGAGCACTGGCACTGGTTAGCGCCACTCACAATGTAAACAACATGGTGTCCTAATGACACGTTTTACTGGAGTGAGTCAGGTCTCAAGGGGTTACACCAGGACACTGGATGTCTGCGTCATCTCAATCATAATGGGGCCTTCAAGTTAAGCTGCAGCGGTACAGAAGAAAACACGACACCGACATTGACCCTAGGGTGCAGGGCTTTGTATCGGGTGACAGCGGGGGGTTTGTGGCCTTGACACCTGGCTTTGAACGGGAAATTGGACGTCTTTGTTTGGAGAGACTGATATTATTTCTTTTCCGGAGGACTTCTTATCATTTGCACAAGGTTTCACACACACTACACCTCAGTTGCGATGGTGTGTTTTTTTTCCATTTTATTTTAGATGATGAATTTCAATAGCTTTGTCTTTTTTCCCCCCCATTATTATTGAAAGTGACCCCTTTTTTTAAAGGAATTTTCCAAAAAAAAACATCCTTTCAAGTTTGTCTTTTCTTCCAGATTAATAAAAAATAAAAAAGCAGAACGGAAGAATGTTGGGCACACACACGTCATGGTTGTAATTATGGGATGTGTCGGTGCTGCTGTGTCTCTCCAGGAAAAAGCCCTGATCCCTCACTCTGTGTGAATGACATTGTTTATGTTTCACTTATCTCTGGCAGATGTTAGCTGAGTGAAATTGAATTCCTGGCAATGAGGGGGAAAGATCACGGCGCGCATCCTTTTTTATGTCTGGGGACAGGATTTCTCCTGGCCGGCCTTGATCCCTTGATTGTCTGCCCTGCGATGTTGCTAGTGGATAATGACAAAAGGTCGAGGGTGAAACAGGCTTTTTCCTGACTCACGGGGCCAAGGAACCACTGTCAGCCCGTCGGGTCCAATCGGATAACGTCTCAAAGCTGGCAGAACACACAAAAACAAAACAACAAGCCTCTAATGCACCACATTACATGACAAACTATACGCAGTAACACAAATCAGCAGTGTAAATATCTTCTTCAGCTGTAACGCCGCTGGTGAATTACAGGTTCCGGCGGCTCCTCGCAAGTTTGAGTAAAACACATATCATACCGGGTTCATGCTTCTTCATATTTCTGCTCCCCCACCCCCCACCCAACCGATTCCACATTATCTGGATGGAATTGTAAATCTTCCTGAGAGATAAATCCTGCAGTGATAAAATGTAGTCAGTCATCTTTATTGGATTTCTGAGACCGGCGTGAAGACGGCGAGATGAAATTGCTGCTCCGCAAATAAAAACACGGCCGAGGCCCCTGAGTGAAAGGCTTTGCCCCGCATGCTGAATAGCACGCATTTATCTAAAAAAAACCTCCCGAGCTGCCGTTTCTGCTGCAGTCGAGCATTTTCCCCGAAATTGTTGGCGAGATGATGCAGCATCAC
Organism: Myoxocephalus aenaeus; assembly: GCA_038501785.1. NCBI lineage: Eukaryota > Metazoa > Chordata > Actinopteri > Perciformes > Cottidae > Myoxocephalus > Myoxocephalus aenaeus. Next base: position 2,733,770 of record JBAMJR010000140.1, read on the forward strand.
TTCGCTGTAAAAACCAAAGGAGAGAGAGAGAGCGAGAGAGAGAGAGCGAGAGAGAGAATAAAGAGGGCAATTCGATATCATTTGCTGAGAGGCAGAGCTCATGTGTAGGCGCTCTCTTCCCCGTCCTGTTTACCCCGAGCTGTTTCTCAACCCGGGATAACAACCCTGAACAAACATGACTATCAGCTGATGTTGCAGAGGCCTCCACGAGCCTGTGCAGATGACACTCATTACCCGGCGCGGGTCATGAAGATGTTGCAGGCTGCAGTCACACAACGGCGCCTCTCTCTGGCTTCGCTACGCTCGATCGCAATAACAATTTGGTCCCCTGGAGAAATTTGAGACGGAGACAAAAACACAAACAAACAATTAAAAACCGAAAAGCCACAGCGAAGAGGCGACGGGAACGTAATATAGGACGCGCGGACCGAACAGGCGGAACGGTGAAGTCCCCGCTCATTTCCCAGGGTCTCCTCCGATAGCACCTGTCAATATTACACTCACCGTTTCCCTGCTGTCGTTATGCAATGCTGCTCAGAAAGATGACATAACGCGAGGTAAAGTGACCCGCGTGGCGCCGCCACGTCTGGTGTTTACAGTGGTTGCTATGGGGCTGTTGACATACTGTGTAGACACACATCGCCCCACACAGACTGCCGAGTTCTCAAGATAAATACCAAGAATCTACGGAAACTCTAATTCAAGTCAACGGGTAATAATTTGGTGTTCTAGTGAACTAATGTAGAAGTAATACGTTTACTGTGTTATAAATTGGAACTAATCTGAGCCAGAAATGAACCATATTCAGCTTGATCTCACTCATTTAAACACATTACGTGGCCCCACCAGGGAAGCAACGCCAATGGAAAGTCAATCAGGATTATTTTTCTTGGGGGACACATGGATTTCTAGGTTCAACAGAAAAAAAAAGGGACTTTCACTCAGGAGGCCTCCCGTTTAAAACCATAACGTTTAGTTATTCTATATTACTTAGGCTACGAAAGAAGTGACCTAACAAACGTGGTTCTTTTCACCCAAACCATGATGTTTCCTTTCTTAAGCCCAACCAAATGATTTTGGCACCTCATTTTAACAGATTCAGAGCCGCCACCACGCAATGGGTTGTCAAGATGTTGTGGTCATTTCACGTCTTTCTATGAGATTACGTTGGCCAGATTTGATGTTTTCAGTTAACAGAATGCCTGCTGTAAATATTAGTTCCCGTCCCTCTTGTTCCATTCTTGTTGTGTCACCTGACTTCAGTGTGAAGACACGGTTACATGAGCCTTCTGTTGCATATAAACAGTCTGTCAGAGCAATGCTCCAGCGAGTAGTCTGGTTATGAAACAGAAATGTGGCACTAGAATAATGACTTCATGACTACATTTCCAAACACCATGGATCAGTGTTTCTATGTCCCCCCGACTGAACACATGTGCAAAGTTGAATAAAGGTAAACTCTGACCTGCGACTTCGTCACAGCTGGCTGGAGATCATATTGAAACGGGACACAAATGCTACAAGTTGTCTGTCACATCGGCTTCAATTAAAAGTGAATGTGAGACAGAACAAATATTTGCAGGGCAGAAGTGTAATATCGCCATGCTTTAATGTGAGAACTGTGGCCTTTTAAAGCCACCGACTGAGGTTTAACTTATCCAATAAGATTATATCTGCCCCCAGATGTCCCTTAAACAGAAGGCTACTTCAGCAATTAGGTATTGCACCTCCGTAAAGTTAGAGGACTCAGCTGAAAACTGACTTTTAGTCTCTTGCATGGGTCCATCTTCAAAAACACTGCACTTCCCACAATGCATGAAAGTGTATTTCTGCACCCTACCTACCTGGTAAACAGCTTATTTGAAACAGTAACGCAGGTTTTTACATTTAGAGGAAGAGGGTACTGCATGCTAGTTGCTCTGTGAGGTTGTACTTAGGAATGGCAGTGCTTTGAGCTAAATGCTAACATTAGCTGAGGCAGATGTGAATGTCTTTCGTGTTCAACTCATTCACATTTTGACACAGTGGTGGGGCTAGATGAAAGGTGCAGGAGATCATCCAAGCTTTCAAAGCTTATCCTGAGGGGAACATGAATGTGTGAACCAGACTGCAGGGCAATCTATCAAATAGACATTGAGACATTTCCCTCAAAAGCTGTGTGCAGACAGTTAGTTAGATTTGCACACAAAAAAATGGTTGCGATTGGGCATTGACCTCGAATGATGGTTGAGGTCAGGATCGGTTTTCAGGCAGTGAGTTTTCGCACATCTAGGGTAACCATCTAGACACAACCCCAAAAAAGCATGGTTGAAATGGATGCAGCAGTGGCCTGGGTAGCTTTCATCTCAACAGTGTCTCTTTCAATAAAGACGTGTCTCCTGGCCAAAGCTCAGATGACCCTCATGACAGAACCAGGGTTATTTTCTCGTACTGGCCAAAGTTCCTTCGGAGCCAAAGAGGACATAATGGTTCATAATCTGTGGAGTTCACCTTTAACCAGACTCCAGTCGGACAAATTATCTTCATTTTAACTGACTGATAAAAAAGGTGAGCTCTCAGCAGATAGTGAAATGGTGTCTTTGTCCGCCCTCATCTTTTCACCAACAGTCTTCAGACTAATTCGCTGCTCATGTAGATTCAGACCTTGCGGCTATACATCATCTGTGACCATGAATGCAGCCATACTGTATTTATCTGCCCTTCGACAATACAGATGATAGGCCCCTGAATGGAACCGCAACAGTTGGCACGCGCCCAACTTCCATGGGCCAGTTAATAAATAAAATCCCTTTACTGTAATAATTCATCCTACATATCTTGTCTGGGCATCGCACGCATATAGCAGCCCCTGAAACAGCAGCAACGAGCGTGAAGGTGCCCTTCAAGACGCCTGAATAAAACGCAAATTCTGTACAATGAAAAAGGGCCGCCAGAACTAAACCCGTTATGGTTTCAATGTGATCCCTAGTAGCATGAAGTTGACCCCTTTATCTGTGCCGCAGATTGAATTGAAGACGCCGGAGGAGTTTGTGTGGAGGAAAAGTTATCATTCACGGCTGATATTTAGTGGATCCTGGGTTTTAAATACACAGATAATGGGAGTGAAGAAGACACATTATTAAGAAAAGCGCGTGGAGCAGAAGGGTGGCGCCATCAGTCAAAGAAGACATTAGAGATTTAGATCAATCCTGTTATATAGGAGGGTGCATGCAGAATGTGGCTGATCTCCATATTCATATGTATAACTCTGTGCAGTGTCATTAATAATACCAAAGATGGTCCATAAACTCAATGGTGTAGCAATGGAAATTCAATATGAGTGAGCGGATGGTGTCGGGCCTTAAAATATGTGGGGGTTTTGATTAGGGTACACGGATGGGGAAGTGGATAAGGAGAAGATATAAAAGCAGCCGCACATCTGCATCCCCACAGGAGAGCTTTTGGAGAGGAAGATGAATATGGATTCCCATTAGAAAGCGAATAGTTCATATCCAGGTGATTTGTTGCGAGGTATCAGCAGCTCAAATCTCTCCTCCCTCCCTCCAGCGCCGCCACTCCACCGCCGAAGTCATTTGCGGAACGAGATTCCTCCAGACACCCCAGATTAAAATGCAGTTGAATGAAGTGGCAGGTGGCAATCACTCCCCCAACCCTCTCCCCCAAGCTCCCCCTCGTCCCGGCTCTTATTTTATTGAGGTATATATATATATGAAAAAAATAACCACCTCCAGGAGGATCCCAGTCAGTGCAAGGAGATTTCAGGAACATCGGTCACAACCTGATGCTAACGACGTCTGATGAAAGAGTGGGAGATGAGCGGGAGTGATGAAAATGCATGCGGGTGCCCGCAGCGAGAATCAACAATGAGGCTCTGTGACAAGTCACCGTAAATAATAACCAGAAACTGCTTGAGCAATTTTTGACAAATGCTCGGCGGCGTTCCCCGACACGGCTCGGTTTTGGGGGTAACGACGCTCACCTGGAGGAAGCAGCGGAGGTTGTATTTTGGGTTGGGAGTGAAGGATGTTCTCGCAGCACAAGGCACGCGTCGACCTGGTTTCTCAAAATAGAGCCATTAAATGCATCTTTTACCCAAGGTTGCGAGCAGTGTTTCGAGTTCATCAAACTTTTCCCTCATTGCCGCGGATGAATGCGGATCCCAGTATCACCACATCGGAGTGTGCTATCACCCTCTCGCCGCCTCACTGAATGGCGAGCCAAGGTCGACGTGTTTGCACAAGTTGGAGATACGTCGAGGTGACAGGTTTATCAAGGAAAAAGAAAGTCCCCATTCAGCCGGGCACCCGTGGGTGGACAATGGATGGAGATGGAGATCGCGGCTGGACAATGCCCGCTGACCTCAGTCACTCCTCCTTTCACCTTCATATCTTTCCACCACTTCTCAGTGTTTTCACACCGAATCAATAGGGGCCGCATAGAACGTCTGAATTGAGATTAGCTGGCAAAGTAATGACAAAAAATATCAATAAGTGTAGATAATGCGGCGGCAAATATCTTCATTGCCATGACTGTAATGGAAAGCCATTATCATTTTACTGCTGAATTCCCCCAACCAATTGTAATTGCAATATTATAGGCTATTGCAGTACAGTGGTGATTTGAGCAGCTTCTATATTCCAGGGGGAATGAACAAACGGTGACATATTCCCAACCCACCTTGGTCGTAAAGGTAGGCTCCTCTTACAAAACATGTTTCGACACAAACCTATGTGAAAAGACATTTTCTTTTCTTCTTTTTGGTGTTTTTACCAGTTGCATGTCCTCAACTTTTGTTAAGCATGTGCACAGAGATCAGCTTGTGTGTGTGTGTGTGTGTGTGCGTGTGTGCGTGTGTGTACAGTGAGCCGTGATGAGAATTCCTGCCAGGCATCTCAGACATGCAGGTGTTTGCGCATGTTTGCTCACGAGCGCCTCACCCTTTCCATCGGCGCTTCCTTTGGAATGGGAGCTGCAAGAAAAACAGTGTTTGAGGGGGGTGGGGGGGGCAAATATAAACACAGGGCATACAGATTGATGAGTGTGAAGCCCTGTTATGTAAGCCAGCGCTATTCAGCCGAGGGGGAGTGTTGGGAGGTTGGCACAACACACTTGATGAAGGTGCTTGAGAGAGACGTAGAACACCGGCCGACTGTCAAAACACCTGGCGAGTTGCAACACGCTGCATTTGCACTTGAATGTGTTCACATGGGCTTTCTCTCGCACACTGTTTCAAGTGTGTTGCAATGCTGTTTTGGGGCGAAGGAGCACATGCAATGAATGATGTGCACGGCTGCAGTTGCATGGAGCACTAAAACACAGGAAAACATACAAACACTTTCGACATAGGAAAATCTTTCTGAACGGCAGCGGACTGAGGAGTTTCTCCATCACAGGTGTAGCAAATAGTAATGGACACAAGGTTATTATTTCTGCCAGGAGGATCATGCAATCGGTCATGTGTGTGTCTGCATTTCTCTCCACAGCTAATCTCACATTCTGCTGCAGCAAACTGCATAATATTTGCCAAGTTATGGCTGCATGCTCAAGGACCTCTCGTGGCTGTGGAGTCCCATTTTCTCAAAACACCTTTTATGGCCTGTTTTTAAACTGCTGTTGTCTGCCTGTTGAATCCTCACTCATACATCTTAATCATACATCTTCATTTGTCTTTGGCCGGTATGGGCATAGCTCACAAACTACCGAGTGTATAGCTCACAAAACTTCAGAGTGCATACACTACCGAGTGCATAGCTCACAACACTACCGAGTGCATACATTACCGAGTGCATCGCTCACTAAACTACCGAGTGCATCGCTCACTAAACTACCGAGTGCATCGCTCACAAAACTACCGAGTGCATCGCTCACAAAACTACCATATTTCTGGGGTTCCGCTGTAGCCGGCAAATATCCGGGCCAAGACTATCCTTTCCATGCCACTTCTCATTGTCTACAGTCGGATGAACAACCTGAGATGCAAGACTGGAGTTTGAGTCGAGAGACTACGTCTACGACCGGATTGTTTCACAAGTAGTCAGTTTACAAGTTAATTTCAAACTTAGAAAGCTAAAAATCAAAGTCAGACGACTGTTTACAAGGATTAGCTGGCAGCTAACAACTCCCTGCACACACACTGCACAGTACCTCTTGGTCGTTGCTCTGCGGCCAGAGACACAGTGTGGGGAACAGTTTGCAAACTTTGTGTTTTGGTTAGTGTTTTTGGCTAACAGTTTACAGCTAACGGGAGTACCAGTACACACACGCTGCGGAGTACATTTCCACCACTCAGCCACTGCTATGCAGGCCAACAGCTTGGTGTGTTTGATTTGTTTTTTTGGCAAGATTGCATAAAATGTCTTATACGATCTTTCTGAGTTTGTATTAACTGTGTTTGACGAGGCCTTACAGCACATTAGTCGCTGGACGGGGGCGTTAGCCCGTTGTGGGTTGTGTTCAGTCAATCACACTAACAACAGTGGTCGTTGCAGACACACCTGGCTGAGATCTGCGCTCTACTAAATGCACCTTTCTGGTTTTTTTTCTTTCAATTATTGCTCTGCCAATTAAAGCAGCTCATCAGAGACTGATGATGGAGCTGCTGTTAGTCTAATTAGTAGCCACAGGCCATGTTGGAGTCTCACCGCTCTGGCTATGGCAAACGCTCACAGATGAGCAAGTAATCACTAGTCCAATCCTAACAAACTGCACTGCAGTCGTTTTGTAGCAAATTTATTGTTTGCACTTTATTTCAGTGTTTTGGGCGTTTAAATAGATTTGTCTGTTTGAGCGTGAAAAAAATGTGTTGTCACTTTACTTGCACTTTCTTCACCATGCAGAATGATGTATGTGTCCTTTTTCAGATTCGTCTGCCGAAGGAGCTCACCTCAAATCACCTCAATAAAAGTGTCAGGCCTGTGCGTATGAGCAGGATTTCGTGAAATCACAAAGTTCGGAGGCCAAATGTTGTCCAATGTGCAACTTAAACAAGTTTGCAGCTCCCAGGACACTGAGAATGGACTTTTCGATGGGGAAGTAGACCCATTGTTAACCTTATTAAATGAAACGTAAGACGTTTCCACTGCAATAATTTTTCCGGAGGGCCAATAACCTTTTGAGGTTCTTAGGAATCATGGGATTAATTTAGTTTAAATTGACAAACAGATAAATGCTGACACATAGCTATTGTTTCAGATATCATACTCAGTATTCACAAATTAGTTTATACTTGTAGCGGGCACATTGAGACCACTCCTATACAGCCACACCTTACGGGATTGGGATTTTGTATATTTCTTTTATATATATATGTATATTTATATTGACAGAAACTGTTACATGTTGCTGTAATGGTAGTTCAGTAATCTGTGTTTGTATCCATCTTTCACCTTTGTTTCAGAAGTGGTCTGATCTGCCATTTTAGTTTCAGTTTGGTTTGTTCAGATCAGATTTACACAGTTAATAGTCATAACCTGATTTAAATTCTTTTTTATTGGCCCAGAACATTTGTTGCAAGTTGTAAATGACTTAGTTCATGTTTGGGTGATTAAATCCTTCCTTTTGAAAATCCTCCATTTACTCCTCATGCCTGCCAGCTCGGTCCCTCACATGTGTTTTGGCAGTGGTGTTTTCTTTTCTTTCATTTATTTATTACAGCAATTCAAACATCAGAGTCCTGCAACAGTAACTACAAAAACAACATTATGACTCCATTCCATTTGTGAGAAGAATAGTTAACATCTTTTGTTTTGTATTCCTCATTGCAATAAATTGCCTGATCTTCACTGTTAAGATTCTGTCGAAACACAAACCAGAAGGAGCAAAATACCCTTTAAATCCTGAGCTAATCCTCCAGTTCCATAGTTGTTGGAACTAGTTGGTTGAAGTATCTTAGTCTGTCTGTCTTAAAACATGTCCAGGGGGGGGTCTTTATACTTTAATCCTAGTAATTTTCCACAGATGTCCACATCCTCAACAAAATCTAAAGTATAAAGCTTGACAATTCCTCATTTGGTTAATACTTGAATATAGCTGCTCACACAATCACAATCTCCAAGTACAGAGTTAAAAATAGGACCAAAGCGTGCATCCTTGCGTCCTTTCGCCCGTCCTCCACTGGACAGCAGGTCCCATCAAGAGTGTCATTCGGTTTCACAGCAATGACACGGCACCATTTGGCCACTAGATGTTTAACCATGTCCCAGGGCACCAGCTGGCACTCAAACACACTTCACATTTCCCTCCAAAGTGAGCCTCCCGTTGTCCGTCCGCACTCTCCGGGAGCTGACAGGAGGGAGGTGGCAGCGAGGAGGCGGGGGAGGAATCGAGGGCAGGAGCCGGGAGAGGAGGGGTGGGCTAACAGGCAAACACTAAAGGTTACCATCCCCATTTCACATCAAATATCAAGGACACCAGTAATTACCGCATACAGCTGAGAGGTTCCGACACCAGCGTAGTGTATCTCTTCTATCTGACCTTGTGGCAGTCTGGCCTGAAAGGCTAGAAGCTCACGCTGGAAGGCTGACTACAGAAGGACGGAAAGGAATAAAAAATTTTTTAAAAAACACTTGAAAATGACACTTGCTAATTGCAATGCTACCAGAGTGCAGTGTGGCCTAATTGCATGTCAGGATGTGTCCAGTTGTCCCGTCCCCCCGGCGTGGCTTCTCGAGGAAATAGATTTCTCCCCGGATTTGATCCCATTGCCTCGGCGCAAACACGGCCCGCTCTCCTCACCTTTTTTGTCAATGTCACGAAGCACAATGCAAGTTAAAGACCCGACCAGTCGTTTCAGTTGGCTTAAATGTACGTTGAAGGTTAGCCGGAGACGCACGTGAAGCATTAAGAGAAGAAAACAGGGAGGAGGAAACACAGGGAAGAAATTCGCAGCGCTTGTTAACATCCCTCTGTCGCTCGGTGCTGCGTGTGGCCGGGGCCCCGAGAATGAACCGAGGGCGCTGTGAGTGAGTGTGAATTGCTGCTTTGTGGGTGGGCAGGAGGGGGGGGGGGGCGCATGCTAGCCGGGCTAATGCGGAGCCAACCGGGAGAATTTGATCTCCCAGTTTTGGAAGGCCGGGCGCATTGTTAAATTCCCGGATTAGGCGGCTGGAAAGAGATGGGAATGTTAACTGTGCCGGTCAGCGGGGGCCGCGCCAGGATCAGCGCGCTCACCGAGAGGCCGTCACCCGCCGATAGCTTGCGATGGCATGGCGGCCACGTCGCTCCCCACTGACCCACATATCACACCTACGTACAGAAAGTCCCAAATAACTGTGCTAAAATCTGCCGCGGCTGTTAATTAACTCTCACAATAGGTCAGCCGGCTGCGGGCTCATGTGGGCTCACCGCGCTAGCTGAGGAGCGGGAGAGAAACCGAGGGAGAAGCCCGCTCTTGTGAGACACCTTCGCGATATTGAACACGATAAAGAAGAGCACACACACACACACTCCCTCTCTCCCTCTCTGAATAAATGTTTCTGGAATGTGTTTACAGCCAGAGCTCAAAATAAGAACTCCAGCGATGTAGCACACCTGCGCTAAGAATAGCCGCGATGCAAAGAGTGCAGCTGTGGCATGCATGAGAGGCGCGCACGTGCTGCAATGGCAGCGAGGATTCGGGAAGTCTCCAACCGAGAAGAATGATCAATTAGGAAGTCGCTCAGGTACCCGGCGCGCTGTCACGGCTTATTTGGGTTGTTGTTGCCGCCGCCGCCGTTGTTTTTATTGAGCCCCAGCCATTAGGTTTGGTTGTGGAAGGAAGAGGTGGTGTTGCGCTCTCTCAACCCCAAGGGAAGGCAGCCGTGTCTCCAGTCATCACAAGCTGTGTGTCTACTCTCTGCTCTTCAGTCAGCGAAAAAGCCGGCCGCTTCCTGCACCCCCCCTCAACCCGCGCGCTCAGACTGCAGAGAGGGGAGGCGCAGGCTCGTGTCGCCGCTCTCTGGGGCATTGCCCCGGCCCTGTTTGTCTGTCTGTCTGTCTGTTTACCTGTCGGCTCCAGTCTGCCAGCTTGTCTGTCCGTCTCTCGGTGTCACCTTGGCGATGCGGCGAGGGCCTCGCGGCGCCCGTCGTGCCGCGAGGCCCTCCTTCAAAACGCCGCCCCGTTCATTATTAGCAGCCAACGAGGTGCGCCGAGTCTTACTCTGTGCTTGTTCAGGCGGGTGGCGAAGGTGCTTATTAAAACGGGCTTTATTTAGTTTTAAGGGACTGCACGTTGTGCTCCGCGGGGGGGGGGGGGGGGGGGGCTCTCTGTGCTTTGTCTGCGAGACTGTTATCACCATAAATAGTCAGTGGTGGAAAGTACATTTACTGCAGTTGAAATCAAATCTGAGGAAGTTGGGTACTTGGGTTTTATGCGACATATTTAAAAATAACATGTCAAAAAACTTTTAATACAACAAGCAGTCTTATTGTGAAAGTAATCAACTGGGGAAGTTTCATGGTGGTATTTTTTTGTAAAGTCATTTTACAATCCATATCTATAAAGGTTGTTTTCTCTCAATTAGTTTTTTCTCAGACGGCAGAAGTCTCCACTTCAGTATTACTTGCATGCACACAACGTCCCAGTGTCATTCCTCTCTATATTCTGGAGGTTTCTACAGCGGGGGTTGTTTATACATCATTCATAGCCTGATTTATACAACATTATTCTTGAAAACATGGCCAAAATAGATTTGTTTATGGCTGTTGACAGTATTAGCGGATTCATTAAGTGATACAAAAATCTTTTGACTCTAATAAGTCAACAAAATGGAGCAATCATTTTTCATTAGCACCATCCAATGTTCAGATTTCTGTTCTGAAATGTATTTAATGAGCTCATATTTTATTAGAAAATGCATCATTTGCATATATAAACATAACATTTCAGAAAACTGGTAAAACAAAAAAGTAGTGTTAATGTTAGTAATCAACTGGGGAAGTTTCATGGTGATATCTATTAACTAATATACTTGTGTCTGCCTTTTAAAAACCTACAATGAGCGTTTGCAATACAATTGTTATATTATATATTGTATATTGTTAATAATTAACCCACCAACAGTATGACATGGGTATGCCTAGCTCCATTGCAGGCATCTTTGGTGTGTTAATGCTATACATCCCATAGTATAATATATACTAATGTAACATGTGTAAGTACATTTTGCTGATACATTGTGACGGAGTATTTCTAAAGTGTGTTGAAATTGCCTCAAGCAACAGTTAAACATCCAGCAGTTGCAACATTTCTTCCATTATTCGTCTCAGTATGAGTGTTTTTAAGTTCGCCACTATCCGAGCTCACCCATTACCTGCCTCGTCTACCTTTTATTTTATGAAAGAGGATTTAAATCATTACCTCTTGCAGGCTTAGCGAGAGGCGAGTCAGGCTTCACTCCGCATCAACGTCTGCTTGACGGGTAATTAGGGCCATTAGTATGTACAGCTTGTACTCTGTGTATTTGTTTATGTCGGCGCTACTCCCCGGAGCCCGTGATGGTATAATTCTCCATTTAGCCCTGTTTCCCGGAAACTGCTGCTCCAAACAACAAGTTTCATTGGAGAGCAGTCATGAGATAGTGAGTCACTCTCAGCCGGGCGAAGGTATCTGCTTGGGGAGGGGCAGGGAAATCTACCAGTGATGATCATCACCTGATTGCTGCTGCAGCCGCGTATGCAGCGATGTCATTGTTGGCTCTCATGGGGAGTGAAACCTGGGCTGCGTGGGTCACCTTTTGGATCAAAGTGTTCACTCGAGTGTTTTCGCGGAGAACACCCATTATGTTCAGCTTGGGAAAATGGACTTACAGGGTTTAAAAGAAAAGGGGGCTAACGTGGTAGCGATTATGCTGAAGAAAAACTCACAATGGAGCACAACAAAGGCAGTGGGTTACGAAGGGACACGAGGGGTTTCGGGATAGGATTTCCTTTTGATAGGGAAAGAAAACACACACACACACACACACACACACACACACACACAGAAATAAAGTTTGAGGAAAAGATGGAGGGGAGGGCCCTGTGAAAGGAAATGCCGATGACACACGGATCAAATAAATGACATAACCGTCCAAAGTTCAGCAGCGGTCGCCCAGCGAGTGAGGTCATAGTGGGCAGGATTTGTTACTTTGGCAACAGCGGGGCCGTTAGCCTGCCCACTATCTGTGTCCTAATGTACAGACGGGCGCTGAGTCAACAAAGCCGGTGTTTTGGAGTCAACCTTTAAAAGTCACGACCTTAGCGAAAAGGTGCAGCGGAGCTGATGCGCTTCCTATACTGCACAGACGCCGAAAGTTCACGCGCCGCTGATCAGCTCTCCTGACAAATACACGACTCTAATAAAGTAGCACCTCCCAATAAAGATTTTCCAAAGTTCATCCACACCCGCCCGGCGTTGCTTTAATCATATCCTGCAGGTGGATTCCTACAAGGAAGCAGGATCTCAAGGCGATGACCGGACGCTTACTCATAGCTCAAAGTCTCACTTTAAATGCGTCCGACTGTAATGCTTTGCAAACTTAACCATGTGGAGGAAGAAAGTCCTTCTCCTTTTGTCTGTGTGTGTGTGTGTGTGTGTGTGTGTGTGTGTGTGTGTGTAACTTCATCCGAAACTGATCTGTGTCAATGAACGATAGATCGGGGTTTTGGATAGGGTACGATAAGCAGGCAGTGCAGTCGCATTGTTCACGGTTATGCGGGGACAAAGACCTCCAGGTCACACATAACATCAGATAGCACAGTAAGGAGGAGACCGGCATTACAATGTAAAACACCGATTTGGTGTCCGATTGGAACCGAGCACTCAAACTAAAAAAACAACAACATTTGACTCTTTGGCTGAATCGATCTGTTTGATACAAAAAATCCTCCAGAGGGGAATCCACCATTTGTGTATTTCGAGCACCAGAAGGCTGCACGTAAACATTTCATTCAAGTCCTAAAAGTTGGCTTCATGCCAGGTCCGATAACAATCACTTCCCTGTGACAGGAATGACTCACGGCTCATACGTCCGACTACGAAACTACGGCGCAGGAATGCTCCTCAGAACCGGGTGACACGTGATCCTGTGTGAGAGTCGGAGAACAGCGTATTCAGCCCCAGTGCGCTCATGGTCACGGTAACCTGATCCCAAACCTCCTCTTTCCCTCCCACACCCAAAAGTGTACAATGAATGAATGCGTCCCAGTTCCCTAATCAGCGGGGTTGGGCGTGCAAGTGTTTTTATACCGTGGCCTGGATAAATACCACCCCCGGAAAAAACACTTCTGTTCCCACAGAGGTTTGGCAGAAAATAATAAAAATACTTAACATTCCTGCACCCTGTATAATGGCGGTATAGCCTTTAGTGCAGAGCATGGCATCTCTGAAGGGGGGGGGGGAAACAACTTTCAGCCCATGAATGCACCACCCTGTGTGAAAACAATGACCGCTCTCCTGCAGGTTTTTCCAGCACTTGTTTTTTTTTTTTATAAAGATCTACACACTGAAATCCACTCGGTAATCTTTCGCTGGCACAATGCGTTTCCGTATTTTTTTCCGGAACGTCCGCTCGGAGAGGAGTGAATGGAGCGTCCACTGTTTGTTGTTCCAGAAATGACGTTGTTTCAGAGAGAGACTCCTCAGGGCAACCGGGAGTGTCGCTGGAGATAAGGCACTCTGTTGCTATTCACTCGAGCGATAACCTCGAGGCCGCGTGACGCATCCAGCACGCTCGCTGGTAAACGCACTGTTGTCACAACACCGGCAGCGCACACACACGGCTACGCGCGCTCACAGCGTTACAGTGCACTTTGAATGCTTCTCATGGACTGACATTGATAATTGACACTTGTTTGTACAGTAGACAGCAGAACAAAGAGGTTTTCCATGGTAATTTCATTCTAAATCCAAAATTCTAAATTTGATTTACTTATTGTTTCATTGCACTTTTGCCAGTTTAAAGCCACTGCGTGTGTTTCAAATCCTCTGACACTGAGGTTTTTTCCCCTGTATTTGCTGCATGTGCTGCACAGCCGTGGTGGCTTTGTCTCACACGCTGCCATCACTCAGCCCTCGTCGGTTAAGTGTTGTTTTTTCACGATTAAAATGTTTCAAAAGGTGTTTTTGTAATATGCTAATGTTACAAATGGCAGTTTTATCATGTTAATGAGCACGCTAACAAGCGACAAAGTTGCCCAAGTGATTACAATTCATCGTCGTGATCGTACGAACCGAATTCCAGAGCGATTCTGCAAATCGTTTAGTCGTTGAGACGTTTGGCTTTTAATCACACATCTCAACCTCATGGTGGCGCTTGAAGGAAAAGTCAAAGTCAGCTTTGAGAGCAAAACGAAGCAGGGTGACGGTCTTCTTTTTTTTTTTTTCAAATAATGTTGGAACTATGGGTTGCAAATTGGCTGTTGAGCTAACCTCAGCATATTCACATTGATGCATTCAAAAAGGTCAGCGTTGATTAATACGTAGTGTCCAGTGTCCCCCCTATTAATACACAAACTAATAATGACATTCTTTCAGACATTCGTCTCCCTGATATCACAGAAGATGCATTTTATTGCAGGTTTTTCACTATGTGTGTGTGTGTGTGTGTGTGCAGCAGTGATCGGGGAAGAAACCTCCATCACACCAGAGGTAGACAATATTGATTTCCACCCCAATATATCCGCAAACTGATATATCGGTCTGTTCTGAATGCAGGCGCACAAACCAATTCACAAACCTCCATCACCAAACATCACAAGAGCGTCCTGACTGATTGCAGTGTCCCATGCATGTGCGCTCACACACACACACACACACACGCACACACACACACGGGGCCCACTCTTCATCCTCAAGGTCAAGAGCTGCTGGGAATGCAGAGGCTCCTCGTTGACGGCCTGATGGAGCTGACACCGCGCGACCCATTGTGCACACATGTTGATCTGTCCCCAGACGTGGCCCGACAGCGGCACATACGGCCGACGTTGCACTAAACCATCAATGCATTTCAATGAGGGGATCTCACCGTTTATGTGTGTGTGTGTGTGTGTGGGGGGGGGGGGGGGGGATTGTAACACAGCTAAACACATTTGCAGGCCGGACAGGCTTCGGCCCTGTGGAGTATGTAATCCAAAACCAGGCCAATGATTATCTCCCCTCCCCGCGAGCGCTGACTCAATTCTGATTTATGATTGGAATGAATATCGATTTTCCAGGAGCTCGTTCTCCCCCACCACCACCTCCCCCTCTCTCCGCGCTTCCCTTCCATTTCTCCTTTTAACAAAAGAGTGAATGATGTATGTGCATTGATTTCCAATCAATTATTTCTATTCTCATTTTATTTAAGCTCGGGACAAATTTTCAGCGGCACCGGGCGGAGAGCAATGCGTCTCTTTTAGCGGCGCCTGGTTACGGGCGGGTTCACCGACGGTAAGCAGCGACGTGACGAGGGGGACGCTCGTTTCTGAGTCCGTCATGTCCCCTTAAACATTGCCGGGCCGTGAATCTGTCTCTGCTCCATTTCTCCCGACGCTGACAAACGCATGAAATAAATGAGCGTGTTTGTGTGTGCTTTCTCATTATGTTCCATTGGTTCTATTACGTGACTTTTCTTTCTTTTTTTTTCTCTCAATATATTTTATCAAAAGTTGGCACACTTTCCTTTTTCGGTGGATTGAAACACTGCTCCGCTAATCAGTCTGGAGGAGCTTTCTTAAGTTTAAACAATATCACCTTGATGATGTCATCGAGACGGCGAGGGCTTAGTGAGAGTTGCCTAATGGGAAATGTAGGCACACGAATGAAAGAGATCAGATTTAGATTTCTCTCTTATTTGTTTTATCTCTTTCTCACGAAAACCCTTTTGTTATGGAAGTTAAATACTAATTACTAAATTGCTGGAGTTCCCCTTTAAGACTCCAACGTGTTCCCTTCACCTAACATCTGTCCAATCGTAGTTCTGGCATGTTAAGGCCTTCTATTGAAGCAAGACCAGAGAATACATAATGCATGTTCATCAGATCACAGTATATTTGAAGTAAGTGATTAGTTTTTTTTCTCAATTAATTATTGATTAGCCTTTGTTCTGTAAAGCATCAACAGAGAGTGAATAATGTTCATCCTCTAGGTTACCAAGGATGTCTACAGATTGCTACACAACATTCCAAAACACAAATAAAATATCAGAATCAGAAACCGTTTATTTGCCAGGAATGTTTTCACACAAACGAGGAATTTTTTGAGGCGGAAGGTGCATACATTGGACATGGACATGGGACAAGACAAACAACAATCAACGAAAACAACAGTGCAATTGGTATTAAAATAAGTGTAAGATAAGCAAGTGCTCAGTCAACAGATACGTTAATGTGAGTGTACGTTAAAGTGACGTGTATTTAAGTTAAAGTGTATGTTAAAGTGACGAGTGTTTAAGTATGCGGTGTGCAGAGGAGTGAATGGTAAAGAGAAATAAAAATAAAGAAGAGAAAATAAAAATAAAAATTAAGAGTTAAAATAAAAAAAAATTAAAATAGCTGGGGGTGACAGAGACAGTCAGTGGGGGACCCGAGCCCCATTGATGAGCCCGACTGCTGACGGGAAGAAACTGTTTGTGTGGCGTGAGGTCTTGGTCCTGATGGACCTCAGCCTCCTGCCAGAGGGGAGGGACTCGAACAGGATATGTCCAGGGTGAGAGGGGTCAGCTGCAATCTTCCTAGCTCGCCTCAGAGTCCTGGAGGGACGGCAGATTACAGCCAATCACCCTCTCAGCAGAGCGGATGATGCGCTGCAGCCTGGCCTTGAATATATTTTTTGACAAATAAAAGCGACAAAACCTGTCGAATGTTTTGTTTTGCAGCCTGAATTATTAAAGTAATTGACTTTTAATCTTCTGGAAAAACAATAAGTCTGCTAATCCTTCCAGTTTGAGCTTCTGCATATCGTCCATAGAGGACGGTGAACATGACCCCGGAGCGGCCGCAGTCGGCTCCCTACACACACGCGATAGGAAACCGTACAAGAGCGGTTCTCCAGCGCTCCCAGGTCGTCCAGACGAAAAAACTACCTTAGAACAACTCACTAATTGAGCTGACAGTGATGCATTAAAATGGGTCATCCTGGAATTGCTCCTTCTCGGGGCTACTGGCTGGGGTTACATAACGATGATAAAGCTGCGGACCTGGCCCTCCAAGATAAAAAAAAAAAACTGCCGCCGCTCAGGACCCCGCGTATTCTCTAAACGCTCCGTCTGAGAAGCGCTCTGAGGGAAGTGATTACCGCAGAGCCGCCCGCTAATGCTCCGGCGGGACCTCGGCGGTGGACTCCCGTTACCCATCGGACGCGGACGACGGAAACTCTGGAAAACGCACGAATAATGAGCGGCCGTGTTCATCGTGCTACGCTAAAGTTTTCAGCGGACACTGAGTTCTGCCTCTTCAAAGCAGAGCGTCTACTTGGTCCAAAGGACATAATGAATTGCCCCATTAGGAACATCAAAGCGGACGCCGGATTCCTTCGCTGGGCTACTGAGGCCTGCTCCGGGCTTCACAAGGCGCCCCGTCGCCATATGACTACATCAGATGCTATGGGTGACAAATTCGGGCCTCCCAGCTGAGAGCGGCACAAAGGGGCGCTCAGTTGTCTACACCCGGCGAGGCACGCAGGGAAATACTGGCGCTTGGTAGACAATGCGTCTCCTGTGTGAAGACGTCGTCCGCCTCGTCGGGCGATGCCGTGCTGCGTTGTGGTGCGACCGACTGCTGCGTGTGTGTGTGTGTCCATGTGTGTGTGCCTCGGTGACACGCTTCTGCGAGGAGGAAATGATAAGAATAAGTCAAGATGACGTAACGCCGCTGCCAAAATATTCATATTTTATTCATTGAGCGGAATACAGCTGGTTTTCGCCAGACAATAGTGGAAATATGGAAGTTGTAATTTACCGACGACGTCACTTCGTTTCCGTGTTTACTTTCGTGATGCATGTCAAAGACTCAAAATCCAACTTCAACCACACATTTTTTATATTTTGTTGTTGTTGTGAAATAGTGGCTACTTCAGCACGACTACACATTACACATGCATTTTAAGTAGAAAGTTGCCTGTACTAACTAAAAATAGAACAATATCTCTACAATATCATCGGAAATGCAGCTTTGAAACTGGTTTTAACCCTTTGGGGGCGGGGCCCGCGTCGATGCGTGAAACCAGATGTTTAAGTTTTTAATAAAATGATATCTTCGCAATAATACGTCACAGAGATATGGTTTCAAATCTGGCGGATATCGTTTCCACTTCCACGTCTGAGCATCTAAACATGGACATGTATGAGGCGTGCAAAGCTTCAGTGTGAGTCAGAAGATGCCAAGCAAAGAGTCCTGAGCAAAGCTATATTGGAGGGGACTGACGGCGCAGCTTCAGTGCCTGAAGGATTCGCTAACAAGGAGCTAGCCGGAGCTAACGGGCCAGATAGCTGGCTACAGCGTTTCTGTGAGACTGAACGGTGAGTAATCAATTGTTGTCCCTATTACAGTGAACATAGTACGACCAGTAGTGTTGGACCTCCATTATGTGTTTGTAAGACCGTAACTAATGTGTGTTTGTTGACGATAGCTCAGCAGCGTTAGCACGTCACTAGATAGCGCCGTGTCGGATGTCTCTTCCGTGTCTACGACTGAACGCTGCATAATCAACTGTTGTCCCTATCACCGTTAACTTTCTTACAGTGAACTTAGTAAGCCTAGTAGCGCTGGATCTCCGTTAATCGTTACTACAGTAGTGTTTATGTCACGTTAGGTGCTGCTAACACGGCGCGAGCTAATGAGAGCTAACGAGAGCTAACGGAGACATGTACGGTGGGTAATCAACTGTTGTCCCTATCACCGTTAACTTTCTTACAGTGAACTCGTAGTGACTGTATTAATGTATTTTACAGAGTGGATTCAGAGCTGTGAGGGTCCAGAGGACAACATGTAGCATCGCTGCAGCAGCCTCCCTGTCCGTCTGCCTGCCAACACATCACCTAGCAGGCCGCGAAGCCAGCCACAGCTCATCATCCCTACCATATAATAATACATTTGGTTTTAGACATTAAATTACATGTGTCTACCATTTTATTCATATACTCCACTGCTTTTGTGAACCTAAGACCTTTGGTAAACCAATTTCCATCACCAAAACAAAGTTATGTTTTCACAACAAATATGAAAAATTTCCAAAATCAAGATTCCATTTTTCAGCTTTAGTCATATTTTCTCTTTACACTTGTGCCTTTGGGACAATGGCGCCTCATTATATAGATAGCTGAGATTGTAATTTTTGATATACAACACATGAGTATGTATCATATGCTAGTGACTTTAAAAAGGGAAATTTAAAAATTATGTAAAATCGAGAAAATGACCAGACCCCAGAGTCTTAAACCCATTCCACAAATTAGCATGAAACACAAATGGGTGAAAGGTTAGAACGAGTCACAGACTGAGAGACTAGAATCTGAATAGCAGCGGTGACGAGAGTAAATGCTGCATTCAAGGCCTGCAGCCTAAATACTAAAGAGAAGAAGTAGAAAGCACAAATGTCAAAGTGATCGACTAAACGGTTACGTACCGTGTCATCTTCTTTTTATGTTTAAGCTCACATCCATATAAATATAGTCGTGAGGAAGACAGAGTATATAATCAGACAAGTGATCTCAAAAGGGAAAACATGATATATATAGATCTATATATATATATATATATATATATATATATATATTCATTCACTCTCAAAGCACACATCAAATATAAAAAGCTGGTTCACTAGTTTACCTCATTGGGTGAAACTGCTGCTAACACAGCACATGTGGTTATTCTGGGGGGACTATAATAACAAAACGAATTATTCAACTTTAGGGAACTACTTTAAGGGAGAAGTGAGGACGCCTGATAACACAATAAGTGCATGAATTCATGTCTTTGGACACGAAGCCGGTGACTAATGGCCACATGTCCATTAGTCACCGGCTTCGTGTCCAAAGACATGAATTCACTTCTCCGTGGCATGCGCTCTTCTCCTTAAGCAGCAGTGTTGCAAAGTGCTGCTTGTGACAAAGTTTCACGGAGAAAAGGAGGGAGAGAGAGAGAGATGTTTTCCACCGGACTCAAACTCGGTCCGGCTCACATGCGCTGTCTGTGGCGAAACCCGTCGCTAGACGGAGTGAGACTACACCGGGAGAGAGAGAGCGCATCGGCCGCTTTATATACACGCCTAAAAATAACCGGCCAACCGGCGGAGGAGACGCTCGGACGCGAACCCGCCAATCCTGCGCGGAGGGAGCGACCGAAGCCAGTCGGAGGCCGGCCGCCATTGGCCCGCCGTGATATCATCTGCGAGCCCTTGCGCCGCGCGCCGCCGATTGGTCGACGTGCCTCGCGGAGGCGGGGCGCTGGGTTTTGGAGGGGGAGGGGGGGCGGGGAGCGGAGCGCAGCGCAGCGGAGGGGGCGGGCTTCACGGGGTTTGAATAGGGAAGTTTGCAGAGCGCAGTTGTTCCCCATCCAGTCCGGGCGCAGTGTTTGCAAACACCTTGAAAAACGCTAAGCGAGAGACGAGAGGTGGAGCGAGAGAGCGACGGACGGACGGACGGACGCTCGGCTGCTGAAAACAAGCGCCTCTTCGCGTGCATCGCAGGGGACCCGCTCTCCATTCCTTCTACTGGGTCTAATTTTGTTTTTTTCTTCTTCTTCTTCTACCTGACAAACGCATTTAACTGCAGCTGTATCGCAATTTTTTCTTTTTTCTTCTTCTTTTTTTTTGTACTTAATCTCTGGGAACAAAAATGGATGTTCTACCCATGTGCAGCATCTTTCAGGAACTTCAAATAGTTCACGACACGGGCTATTTCTCCGCCTTACCGTCACTGGAGGAGTACTGGCAGCAGGTGAATATACATCCACACATATGTGTCCGCTGTGTTCTTCCTCCGGGTCGCTTGTTGCGTGAGCAAAGCGGAACTGAGACTCTACTTTGCTTAGATTACTCCGCGGCGCGTTTTAGTGCGCGCGACAAGTTCAGCTCCACATCCCCGCGTCTTAACGCACGCAACGCGCCCGGTGCTTAGACGGCGCCCGTCCCGTTCACCTGACTGTGCTGTGTGTGTGTGTGTGTGTGTTTTTGTTTTTCCACGGTCCAGCGGCGTTATGAAGTGGATCAGTGTGTCAGTCTGACAGCTGGAGGCTGCGCAGAGATGACTGGGGACAGAGGAACAGCAGCGTGCTGCTGTTCCTTCTTTTTAAATATTTATTTATTTATTCTTTTATTTTTTTTATTTTTACCACTCTGCTATATTTTGAGCATGACTTCTCCTTCTCCTCCTCCTCCCCTCAGCGGGTTGTTGCAGGACATGTGAGCTGCTGGTTGGTGTGGGAGGAGGAAGTAGAAATTCAAATCAGTCAGCAGTTGATTCCAAATCAGAAGTAGCGCGTTGGCTCCGGATCAGCTCTGTGGCTCACGAGGACTTTATTTATTTATCTTCCTTTTTTTTTCTTTTCTTCGAGCATTCAGTCAGCTGTGGCACTGTTTTGAATCCCATTTAAAAGTTTATAATGCAGGTTTTCAGTTTCAGCCCCCATAATGATTCACACAACATCCTCATCCTTATTCCACATTTATGTTCTCTTTTTATATTTTTTTTAAAAGCATCCATTTGCAATCGTCTCCTTTTCTTTTTTTTTTTATATATGATTTTGAGCGAGCTCCACAACATGATGACACTATCAAGTGTCAAGCCATGGCCACATTCCTGCAGGCGAGCACAGCTGGAATATATAGAGCAGAAGCCTGGAGGGAGAAGGTCTCCAAAACATCTGCCTCGTCAAACCTGCTGTCTGGAGCAGCCTCTAATGAACGGCCCTTGCTCTCTTTTCTTCTTCTTTCTTCAACTTAAAAAAAGGCCTCTGAAGCCAACTGGGAAGTGGCTTATTTGTTTATTCTATGTGGCCGTCACTGAGGAAGGATGTGAATGCATGACAGAGGTTACGCATGAGTAAAAAGCATCTGAATGAAGGAGGGAGGGAGGGAGGTTGAGCGGCTTCCTTAAAAGGAGTCTAGATTTGTTCAGTGAGTCATTGGAGTGCTGAAGTGACAATGCACGTTTTAAGTGTTGGGTTCAGGGAGGAGGAGGAAGAGTGGGGGGCGGGGGCGATGGTGGGTTCAAGGTCCGAGGAAATGACGTGCAGCAGGAATTTCTTCCGCCGAGTTTTCTTTTTCACCCAAAACATTGGTTCCATTCCCAGCTCTGTGTGCACACATGGCAGCAGGGATCCTGCGGCGGAGCAGCCGGAGCCAACAAATTGACGATTTTGATGAAGTTCCCTTTTCGATCTACGCTTCGGCGGCGGCGGCCTGAAATGTGCAGCGTAGCTTCCGCTTCCTGGTTAATGCTTCCTGCTACAAGCGTTACTCTGCAGAAGGCTTTTTTGTTTGGGGAAGCAGGGGGTTTATGTGCACATGAGTCATTTAAAAGGATTTCCCACACTGAAGCGTTTTGCTGTCTCTCTCTGCGGTTGTAGTTCATTCATTCTGACTGTTTTGCCTCTCGCCCCACCAGACATGCTTGGAGTTGGAGCGCTACCTGCAGAGCGAGCCCTACGTCTCCACGGCCGACCTCAAGTTCGACAGCCAAGAGGACCTGTGGAGCAAGCTGATGTTGGCCTGCGGCGACA
This sequence comes from Myoxocephalus aenaeus, assembly GCA_038501785.1. Lineage (NCBI taxonomy): Eukaryota > Metazoa > Chordata > Actinopteri > Perciformes > Cottidae > Myoxocephalus > Myoxocephalus aenaeus. Next base: position 2,756,423 of record JBAMJR010000140.1, read on the forward strand.
AGGCCAAGTCCGACCCCAAGCTGCCCGCGGCCCACGAGGAGGACAGCCAGGACAGCCCCGTCTTGGACACCAGCAGCGTGAACTCTGACGCCAGCAGCGAGGCTTCGGACAGTTCCGAGGAGCTCTCGCCCACGCACAGCTTTACCTCCAACCCCCTGGGCTCCGTCCTGGTGGGCTCGGGCCCTTTTAGCCCCTCGGTCATAAGCACGCCCCCGTCCTCTCCGGAGGCCGGCTCGGAAGCCGGCTCCGGCGCCGGCGCGGCCGGCGGCGGCTGGGTCGCCGCCGAGCTGCACTTGCCGGTGAAGATCCGGAGCGGCGGGGCGGCGGCGAAGGGCGCGGAAAAGACGGGACTCATGAGCGGGGACGCGTCCTCGGACGGGAGGAGGCGGGTACACAGGTGTCAGTTCAACGGGTGTCGCAAGGTTTACACGAAGAGCTCCCACCTCAAGGCACACCAGCGCACTCATACGGGTGAGTTTACCTCCTCGGAGCAGCCGGGGACCCCACGTGTGAGACGCATTGTAAACAGAGAGGGGGTCTTCTCCGCTGCAAACAAAACCTCACTTTATTATCGAGGGAGAGAGCGGAGGTGCCCTTAATTCAGCCGCCCGGCCATTGTGTAATGTAATTAAAGGCCCACATCGCACGATGTCCTCAGCTGGAGCGCTGTGGGTATTAGCTCTGCATGGCTGGATACCTAAACTGTGACCTAATCTATCTGGAATGTGAGCGAGGGAGGGAGGGAGCAAAGAGAGGGAGGGGAGGGGTTGCACATGGGAGATAAAAGGACTTGAAAGCAGATTGAGTTTCACCCTGGGAAAGGGGTGAATGGGCGGGGAGCCAGGGGCCACGGAGCTGGAGGGCCGACGAGTGGTCATTTGAGCGTCTCTATATTTTTGATTAGCGGCGTGAAATTGCACGTGCAGCTTTTTGGTTTTAGCTTCTTTTTTTTTCTTTCTTCTTCTTCTTCTTCTTCTCCGTTTTGATGTCTGGCACATAATCTCGTGCACAGTAGCGCTCTCGGCACACGGCCGGTGACCCGGCCGGTTCGGTGGCATCTGGGGCCTCGAGTGAGCCGTCAGTGACTCGCGTCATCTCCCCTCCCCCGCCACCAGGGCGATTGATCGGAACGCATTTGAATGACAAATCCAATCGCAGCCTCAGCAGGAAAACCCTTCTTTTGTGTGTGTGTGTGTGTGTGTGCATTTTGGATTAATCGCCCCCCCCCCCCCCCTTTTTGTTGGTTCTGCAGGCGAGAAGCCGTACAGGTGTTCGTGGGAGGGCTGCGTGTGGCGTTTTGCACGAAGCGACGAGTTGACCAGACACTTCAGGAAGCACACCGGGGCAAAGCCATTCAAATGCAGTCACTGTGACAGGTAAGCCCGCTACTTTATTCACGCAGAAACCCGTTTTTCTTTTTTACTTTCATAATCCAGATAATGATGCATGTCTTTGATGATGGAATGCACTGATGAGAACCAGAAAAAGTACTAAAAGATGGAATGCGATGCTTCAGTTATGACATCACGTGGCATTCCGATAATGAGCACCACACATATTTTTGGACAAATCGCTCTAAAAGAAAGCGCTGTCGCACCAAGCTGCCGACGAAACGTGTTACTTTCTTTTTACACTTTTCTTTTTTTTGTCTTTTCACCGCAAACAGAAAACATGTACACAGAAATGAAGAACAATAATAACTACAACAAGAAGGGTCTGGTTTGCTCTGCCCTCTCAAAAACTTGAGAAATCCTGAGAAACATTCAAGCGTTTCTCATCTTGTTCTGTTGTTGACGTGTAAACGTCGTCCATTTCTCCCACTTGTCACGACGATGCTCCTCTTGAGCTCTTATTCTGTGGGTTAACCACATCACATCTTAATCCATCTCAATTTTCAACCATCCATCTTGTGATGGCGGTTCTATTGTGTGCCATCTCTCTGACAGAAATTAATAAAGTATATATATTCATTCAGAGGGGAAATTTGGTGTCGACGTAGCAGCAATTTACTGACAAAAATAAGATATCATGTAATAAACCTGTTACTTTCGTTCCCTTAAAACACACACCTGCCGTCCATCTTTGCTCTGTTACTGACCCCCCCCCTCTTCCTCTCCTGTGCCCCCCCAGATGTTTCTCCAGGTCTGACCATCTGGCCCTTCACATGAAGAGGCACGTCTAGAGCGGAGGGCGAGCTCCGACCAACAGCGACGGGGGGGAAAAGTTGTTGTAAAAAAAAAAAAAAAAAGGAGCGAGAAAGAGAGATCGAGGAAGGGGGTAAAAAAACAAAAGAAAACGCCGCCTCCCGACCAGTCTCTTGGTTGAACTGTCCCAGAGCAGAGTGGCGGGGAGTGTGTTCCAGCCAAAGCATGCCGTTTTGCACCATACTGAAACCCAGTGCCTCCGGGGACCTCTCTTTGGAGAACAGGGGCGCTCTGAAGGTTGTCTGTTTCGACAAAGAAAGAAGGACAAAATCACGGATGGAGGAGGAGGAGGACGAGAAGAAGAAATCTTTTTGCTTGAGAAGGACTTACAACTCACACACATATAAAAAAAAAAGACAAAAAATCTATAATTAAAAGACAAAAAAACAAAGAGAGTGAATGGTCTGTATGTGTGGTGCATGATGTTAGGGAGAGAAGGGGGGTATTCCCGGACAGCAGATACACTGGTACTTAAAAAAAAAACGTAAAAAAAAAAAACTGTCTGAGGTTAGCATGTGTGCACTGTGAATGTCTGAGCTTGGCTGACCGGCCCCCCTCACCCCTCACCCCTCCTCTAGGAGGACAGTAGGCGTCGGGGCTGATGGATGGACGGACGGTGCGGGGCTGGTACCAATGTTGCTGTGGACTGAATGGGTTTCTGGGGGGAAACATTCCATCCGTGTTTCCCCGGTGGCAGCGCGGGACGGAGGCTCCTGCCTGTCTGTCTGGCACCCGAGACCGTATGGGGGGTGGTGGGTCCTCTGGAGCTTTTGAGGCCTTGGATTTGACCCCCGAGAGAAGGGGGACCTGTTCCTGGTCAGTGACCCGGAGACCAACAACACTTTCCCCTCCATCCCCTTGGTCACTGTATGACAGGAGCTTCTTTTGGTGTTTTTTGGTGCAGCTACTAAATGTGCAATGTGTTATGTAGCCTGGTTTATTTTTTATTTTTTACAAGCTACAAAGCTCATTTGTAGTCCAATCGTATAAGCTGTGTGCTTAGAGGTATAACACAACTATACTATAACTTCAGTATCATAGACAGGTGTTGCATGGTTCTAGGGTTTGTTCATTTCATGTTTCCACTGTAATCAGGACTGCAAATAGTTTCAATAAAAGTGCAGCTAAAGTGCGGACGGTTAAATGTTACAATATTGTACATAAAGCCTTGATGATTTCCTCTTCTCTTTTTTTTTCTTCTTCACAACCTCATCCGTTTCATTCATCCTTTTTCCATCTGGCTGGAGATTTCACCCACTGCTTCCTCATGTTCTCACTCATCCTATGCCTCGAGGAGTAACTTTGCTTTTTTTTGTACTTTCTTTTCTATCTAATAATGCACTGTTGACCTTAATGGTGCCTTATGCAAGTGACTCGGCCCTGTGGCAGCGGTGGGATGTTTTTTCTTTCCTCCCAGGGGAAGTCCCATTTGTCGTATGGGTGATTTGACAAGCTTGATCAAGGCTCAGTTACACGTTCGCTCTCCACCTCCTTTTGCGTTTCATGGCCGCTGTCCGCAATCTATTCTGTCGTGTGTGTGTGTGTGTGTGTGTGTGTGTGTGTGTGTGTGTGTGTGTGTGTGTGTGTGTGTGTGTGTGTGGGCTGTCGTCTTTGAGTCGGCACGCATCACGTTTGATTCAGTCGGACAGACGCTGTATGTTTAGAGCACTTAGATTCACCTATTTAAGGCGTTGTCGTGGTCCATGACACTCAAACAAACCAGACTGTCAACAAAAAAATATATATTTTCTTTATATTTATGTCTAGTTCACACAGGACCGCATCCCTCCATCACCGTTGTCTCCCGCCCCGCCCCCTTTATCCCTGCAAGTGGGACTGAAGAAAACTCTAAAGATTTATTGTAATTAACAGGCTGCAGTCGGACAGGCCTCGCCTTGTACTGCCTCTCGGTAATGAATTGCTAAAGGCTTTGTTGGCATGGAATCTGTCACAGACTGCTGACTGTGGCGGCTGGTTATTGACCCTGTCTGGGGAGCGTTGTTTTAGCCGAGCTGCAACAGTATTATGAAACCCACAGGAGGAAAGGGGGGGCGGGGCTAGAGAGCAGATCAAATGGTCACGGTGTACATGGAGATTTGACACCCCAAAAAGAAAAAAGCCCACAACCGTATCTCCTTATTTTAATTTTTTTAAGGATGGATCTGCGGGATCATACTTACTACCGTGTTCAGGTCAAAGGTGATCTGTGCCGCCACGCTGCGGCACCGTTGCATCCATAAAGATCTCAGATCAGACGGGATGGATTGATTTTGGGAGCACTGGCAGCAGCGTCTATTGTGGGCAAAGGAGAGGAATATCTATTGTGCGAGAGAGAAGAAGAAAAAAAAGAGAACGCTGTGGTGGTAATTGAGCCTTGATTAAGCTTCGTGTTTGCTCACATCTTTCATCAACGCTTTCATCCCACACTGCCCCAACATCTTCTGTCTCTCACTCTCTCACACACACACACACACACAGCTCTTTGTTCTCAACTGAATCTTTGTATAAAAAAAAAGGAAGAAAAAAAACAACTTTTGTAAAATTGTTATGTTTATGCTTTATGAAATTTTTATTTGAAATTGTTTTGCAAAATTGTTATATTTCTGTATGAATGTATTTTTTATTGGAATAATAAGAAATTCTTATCTGACTTTGGCTTGCTCCCTTCTTCTCATTTGAGTTGATTACCCTCAGTTTGTGGCTCATTATTGTGAAAGCTTTTTTGATTTATTTGAATTGTTTTGCAGCTTGCTGAGTAGTAGTCACATCTGAAGAGCGAGAAAGGGGGTAAAAAAAAAAAAAAGAAACCGCTGTCGTAATGTGGACTGGGTGAGATTAGGATCGGGGCGTGAGCAGCAGGGACAACGCATCTGACATTCTGCGTTCGTCATTTTACAAACGTGCGCGTGTTCCCCGCATGAATACCTTGTTAAACAGTCGCTCCGAGTGGCCTCACCTCCTCCCGACTTGTAAATACCAGTTTGAAAATATCTCCCTCCCATGAGCAAATTACATCTTTGCAGAAACTGGTTGCTAAACACAGACAACCCGACGACGCACCTCGGTCCCAGTGGGGAAAACGCTGACTTTCTTTTCTTTCTTTCCCAAACACCCTCTAGAAAAAAGTTTGGGTGAATTCGGTTCCAAAAGCGACTGACTGCTCGCTCCTTAGAGCTAGCTAGCTCTCATCAAAGCAGCGTAAATAATTGATCTCCATCTCTCACAGCCCATGGCATTTAATTAGAGAGCAGCTTTTCTACATTTGTTAGATAATTACTACACTTGACACAGATAATGATACAAAACAGCAGTGGATAAACCAAAGAGCCGAGTTTAGGTCACAAACTAACAAGAAAAGGGGATTTTTTTTTTTAAAAGGCAGCCGCCGCCTTCCTCTTCGCCGCTCCCCCTGCTCATGTTGATGACCTAGAATGGGCAGGCAACTTATTAGCTCCTCTGATTTCCAGTAAAAGCCCCGTGGTTTATAAATGAAGCTTCGCCCGCAGTTGGTAATTAAGCCCTCTTTGGAGAACCTCCCAGCTCTTGGAGTGGCAACGAGTGTTGCTTTTGCCTCGAATGCTGCAACTCCTTGATCTCTCAAAACTGCTGCCCCACTCGATTCCTCAACTTCACATCTACCTGTGATGCACAATGCCAGGCTGAAGAGCAAAACAACGTGAAAGGAGGAGTTTCTGAGTCCAAACTACCCAGATGGGAGGAAACAAATAAATCAATTGAAGCTCAGATTCTTGTTTTTCGGGCACATGTTGCATGTAATCTCCGTGCGGGTGACTCATCCCGGCCTAAGTGGAGCATCCTCTTGTGAAGTGGACCGTTGTGGATACAGTTTCTCGTAAAGATTGCATGTTTTGCTTTGATGTGTCTGGACCCGCATAGCCCCCATATGCTTCCCCTCTTTGATATTGTAACACAGCCCGAAACCCCAAGGATTAAGGGAAACAGTTCATCTCTTTTAGATGCCATACATCTTCCTCTTCATGTCGCAGAAGGTCGAGGGGTTGTGTCCCGTGGCAATGTCACAGCTTGGAGCGGCCCATTTAATGGATGACCAGTGGTGGAAAGTAAATACATTTACTCCAGTAGCCTTAAATACTTGGCATTTTACAAATAAGTGGCTTTCCCTATGAACTGTTTGGGAATCAAAGATGTAAAATTATACATTATTTCATAAATTCAATAGCAAGAAAAATGAACACAAGCATCTCCCTTTGGAGGTACGTGACCCCTAAGTTGGGATCCATTGGACTAATCTACTGAACTGTATATAAAGCTCCACCAACAGCAAAATACTGCAGTATAAATCTAATAATGGCGTATACGTGATGGCCAATAGGCACCAGTTGTATACTAGTTTGGCTACTTTTAAGTACATCTCGCTGTACTTCTGCACCTTTATCCAAAGTTCGAATCAAAGATTTCATGAAATCAAACCTCATCATGTGGTCGTATTTACATTCAATGATTCCCCGTCTGTACAGCAGTTTGTATTGGTGGTGTCGGAGTCCAATGGCCTATACCCCACGAGCGATCCACAGGAAATGATGCGTGCACATAATCCGGTTCTCATCACTTTGGGGGAGGCTCGACCCCGTGGTGGTGAACCACTGGACTACACTACCGTATTGTCCTTCATTCACAAGGTTGGAAGTTCAGTAACCCCGGCTTGCACCTTGCACGCCGGCTGCACCGCCATCAGTGTATGTGTAATGAGAGGAAGATTATAAAGCACTTTATCCCGTAGAGTAGATCCATTTACCATACATAAGTAGTGGAAACTGGCTCCACCAGCTGCAGCTTGAAAAATGCTGCTGACACAATGATGCCTCACTATTAACCATCTACTTATGGCAGACATTCAAATATCAGTAAGAGGGGCTGTTTTTTTCTGCGGAAGGACTACTTTTACTTGTGATGCTTTACTGCCAATACCTATTTCTATGAATCCAGGAGACCTTTACACATGAGACGGATCTTATATTGCGGTAGTTTTACTCGAGTAAAAAGTGAGCGTGTTGCGAGGCTGAATTAACCGCCTGGCAACTGCTCCCGTCTGGGTCCCAGACTCGCAACGGCTGCGAAAAGGGCTCGTGGTAATTTGATTAAATGCAAATTTGTCCGAAAAATACACCACCTAATATCAACTGAAGTGAGAGACGCCATAAGAGATCCCAGTCACGTCGGCGCTGATCCCAACGCGGGCCTTATTCTTCACACGAAACGGCGCTATGATTCCCGGTATTTAAAGTGGGCGCAGTGGTGTTTGAAAGGCGTGTGTGTTTTCCTGTGATCTACTGAGCCGGCCACCACTGAAGAAGAACGTCCTGCGTCCGCGCCCGTCGTATCGCTGAATCTCAATGAACGTGACTATCTCTCGCCACATAATTGCGAAGGGATTACTGTTTTTATCATTCCCTTTCAAGCGGAAGGCCTTCCAATTGTGGATGGTAAAATAAATCATTATCCAAAATTGCTGTGAAATAACAGGCGTGCTTGCAGGAGTGAGAGATGTCCTCGCCTGGTGTGTGTCTCACACACTCTCTCGCACACACACACACACACACAGGAAAATGGACTGTGATGGAGGCACACAGTGAGTTAAATGAGGGGAAATAATAAGGAAAGAGGAGGTTATCAGGCTCTGAGCGTGCTTCATTCAGCCAGCCAGACTGCAAGTCATCACATATGCAGACTTTCCTCTGAAAGCTCCAGCGTCAGGGCTTTCGCTCCCTCTCTCTGTTAATGGAGTCTATTAGGACTTGGCTTGTAGGGGAAATAGGACTGAAATCAGAGGTCAATGACCCTCCTTTATGTTCCTGGCTTGCAACCACAGTCACCGCCACGGTGCCGTAATCACCATCATCATCATCATCATCATCATCATCATCATCATCATCATCGCCATCCTCATCAACGTCGATGCTTTCTGCCTCTCCCACATTGTGAGTTCCATTTCAACCCTCACTGTCATCATCAAAACCACAACTATCATCAGTACTATTGTTATCCTCCCACTCCTCCTCCTCCTCCTCCTCCTCGGGTTCTCCCCTTGAATAATGCATATATCGTTAAACGAAGCCCCGTAGTAAATTAGACTCTACACCTAATTACCATGTTGCAATTAGCAGAAGAAATGAGAGAGGATCCCAAAAAACATTGCCCACAACAAAGTGAGCCAGATTAGTTGTTGTTGTTTTCGTTCCGTTTTGTGTCGTGTTTAAGCCTCAGAAATGTGTAAAAAAAAAAAAAAATGTAAAAGATCTGCGGCTCTATTTTGTCTTTAAGCACAGATTTATTTTCTGAATGAAACTGTAAGAGCGTCAGTTCTTTTGAAAAACCGCGATGCAATCCTCAGAGCGTATAGCCCGACTCGACCCCGAAAGCAGCAACAGCTCCGCCAGAGACGTTGTGGGTGAGACGCCGTAGCAGCCTGCGGGGGAGATGAGACGGGGGAGGAGGGGGGATGTCACTGAGCATGACCTTGTCGCAGAACTCGCGGTGAACCGGCGAACATGTCTGAGTGCTGTGTAAAGTAGCAAGGGTGACTTCAGAGGTACGAGTTCTCGGTGGAAGGATAAGTCTGAGGGAATAAAATAGTTCATCCAAAGCAGGTCTGCTCCTCACACTCTCCCTGAGAGGATCGTTACATAACGGAAAGGTCCACTACGGGTTGGAGCGGTGGTGGTCGGGTCAAACAAACACAGGACTTTCACCCAGGAGATGCTTGTTACGTAACGTTGCATAAGAGGCCTGCTAGTTTTTGAAGCCTTGAGTTCTGCTTTTTGTCGCCATCTTGGGTTTTAGGCCCTTTTTTTTCAACCGGACACAAGAGGGTGGAGCAAAGTACAACGGAACGATGAATAGGAGAAAATGTTTATAATTAACTTTCATGAACAGCTGTCAATCACAAAGTAGCCAAACAATTGAGAACAAAAGTAAACACGTAAACTATTTTTATAATAATAAATCAAGTGTAGCACCCCAACGCTCTATAGTAGACCTTACTGTAAACTGGAATGATGGGTGTTTGGGAACGTTTATATTACCTTATTAATAACAAAGAAACTCTACAACGACTCTATTCAATTAGACCACACTATATTTTAAAAAACTGACCACAGACAACTTTTTTGGTAAAAGGAATAAGAGTTTAGTGACTGCTTTTTCAAATATTTAAATAATATTTACCCTTTCGGTGGACAAATAACACAGAATTAAACCTCTTTAAAATAAGAAACAGTACTTTCAAAGCCACATGAAATAGAATTACCTTTACCAAACTTATCAAGCAAGGAATTGCTTTGAAAAATATGCAAAACCGAATTGGCTTATACCAAATATATTCCAATCTCTTCAGCTTTCTTTGGCAAAATCCCCCTTTGCTTTCTCCACTTTTTCACAACAGCAGACTCAGATTAATACTTAACACTCTAATGGGCCCACGCGCACACGCACACACACACACACACACACACACACACACACACACACACACACACAAATGAGAAAAGTTGCCTCACTTTATTAGAAAGAATGAAAGTTTAAGGCACTTCCGCACGTTAACCAGAACTACTTCATTGTCCGTTAGCTCTGTTTTTTTGTGGTTGCATGGCCAGATTAACCTCTTTAGCAAACCTTTTAACTCCTGTTTGTGGTAATTAGGTTGTCAGTGGAAAACAACCAACTCTGGTTATATTATGTGAATGCAGAGTATGTTAATAATAGGCATCAAGGCTCCTCGCCTCATCCCGCCACACTCCCTGAGAGGGATGAGGCCCCTGGGCGCCGAGCTGAACACAGACTCAGAGCCTACAGGTAGATGCTTTTAAAATGTAATAAGAACAGCAGTGCAGATTACCTCAAACCAACTGGCATACCATGAATACGGGGCCTTCGGGCTCCTGGGGGACTGTTGTTTGTTGCCAACTTTTCCTGGTTGGTGAACTCAGTTGTTGTGGTTGTCTGGCTGTGCCACAGAGGTTTAACTTCACTAATGAGATCTGTCTCATAACTAACTAATTGGTGTACAGAGAATTGCATATTCTCCAAAAGACTATTTTTCAAAGCTGTCCTGATGTGAAATCCATGTATCTTGGAAATTAAGATAAGAAGCTTAGAGGGGGGGGAACGTATAGCTATGCCGATGTAATCTTATTAAGAGGCATAACACTTGTAACAACATGTAACGTTTCAGTGAGATATGGGGACTTGATTTTGGACTCATCTTGACTATTTTAAGTGAACAAATACTCTTGGGCATTACAGGCGCATTACGATGCACTACACTTCCTATTACTCGAACAATAATATAGCTCTTTTTCATCTTGAAAGGTCTACATATTACATCGTATTTGACGAAATCTTGTCACGCTAATTTTCATTTGTTCCATTGCCAGTTGTTTTTTTTACTTATTACAAGCGAAATCACCACAACAGCCACTTGTTTTGTTTTTTAAGTGGCCGTTTAGTAACTCCAAAGTGATCCTTCACATAAAAAAAAAAAAGTTATAGATCACCAATTTCAAGATGAATGGTTCTCACTGGACAGCTATGATTTATTGAAATTTAGAAAAGTTAGCATCAAATTATAAACGCGAATGGGGCCGAGTTGATTAATGTTTCCAAAATCATTAGTTATAATAAATAAGGATATTTACTACATCGGGTACAGATGAACCTGGCTTAACCTAACTTAACTTCCTACGCAAACACAACGCCTTGTCATCGGCCAATCAAATACGTGCACGCCCACGTCGATCTTCGAGATGCAAGAGACGATTGTCCCGTGGTCTTACGATCGGCTGTGCCAAGAGAAACAACACCCGTCCCACCAATGCAGACCCCTTTTTCTTAGGACTGCTTCCTGTATGAAAGTCATGGTTAAACGACTAATTTTAAAGCCCTTTTGTTAGTTGGTAGTTATCGCTTTCTCTGAATCACAAACGGAGGTGTGTAGTGTCGAGCGTCAACACGTCGAGATCACATCATCCGCCGACACTTGATAAACTGTGCGATATTTGAATTATCTCCGCGCCCTAATGGAGACCTTTTGGTGAGACTATTTGGATCGGTTGGAATTAATAAAAGGAGAACCGCGATGCATTCAGCCGACAAATAAGCACGAACGTCGACGGTGTAACAAAGAGGCCGCGCGGTTTTAGAGACGCTGAGTGACAGAAGAGCCTCCGGGTTCACACTCGGTCCTCAGAAGACGGAGCGCCGAAGCCCGAAGGTAAATGAGTCCATTTGATTACAAATCTGGGTCGGACCGGGTCGCGATCATAATTGTCTCTGTAATTAGATTCGCTCTCCGAGTGTCTGGCTTGTGTCAGCGCGGCAGACAGCGGCAGTGTGCTCCGGAGGACGGACCAGAAATACATTGTTAGCCTCTGGAGCCGGGGGTCGAGCGGTCAAGACGAGGTGAGGACGAGCCGAGTGCTCATTCCCATGTAATGGTCCCCGGTGTAATGACGTTTTGGTCCCTGCCCTTTCCCACTCTCATTAAGGCATTCTCGGTCGGTCACATCGCTCTCAGAACTGTAGATGTACACTAATGATCCCTGTTGTTATGGCGCTGTCGAGGCATCGGCCGTTTCTAAACAACTTGTTGCCATGTCGCTCCGTGTCGGCGTTGACCAAAATAACCGCATTGTCACATCTGAAAGGGCTCCGTTTCCAGCCCACTGTCTCGACTCCCCGTGTGTGCAAAGTGTTTTTCCAGCAGCTGAAGCGCAGACATGTCGCCCCGGTGTGATTTTTCAGCTTTCTCTACGCGAAAGTCGAGGTTCCAGATACTTTGGAAAAGTCCCCGTCTCTCTTTCTGCAGGTTAAACAGGTGCATTTGCATTAATCACCATGACAACTGCACTCCTGACTGTGTTTTTGTGCCCGGCAGAGAGAAGAAAGACAGCAAAGCGGAGAGAGAGAGAGAGAGAGATGGCGGCAGCACTCGCGACAAGATGTGTTTTAATTTCACACTTTGTGAATATTTTCACTTCAAAGTTTGCGGCGACGCTCTCCTGCTTTTGCTCAAATTGCAATTATTGTAAAGAAGAGACGAGGTCGCAGCGCACAGGCTCCGTTACCGTTCCTTCCTTTTCAAGGCCAGATGTGTCCACTTCATCTGCGTCTTTTGAAATCCACAAAATGTAGCGTTAGCTTTTTACCGCCATCCTCGTCTTCTGCTGTCATGTCCCGTGTGCCGAGGAGTATCCGAAGGCGGCGAAAACAGCAAACCTGTTTCTGCCAAGCTGCCAAAGTAACGGAGCGTTACTTGTGAGTGTGTTTTACGGAATTGCAAATCTTAATCATAATCTCCTTTCTGAATAGAGTAATCCGATTGCTACTGCCCAACACTGGGTATTAGCATTAGCCTACTCTTAGCAAAAGCACACAGGTCTTGAAATCCCCTGTACAAGAATTAACTCGCTGAGGACTTTTTCATCACAAGTATGTAAATGTCGCCATGTTAAGTCAATCACCAGGTTTTATGTGTCTGATATTTACATTTCACTTCATCGGCTCTCATTAAAAACCTAAGGCTACAAACGAGCGCCGCGCGCGGAATATTAATCCTCCCCTCTCTACCTTCCATCTCAGGAATTAATTTTGCGACGCACACCCGAATTCCTTGGACAAGACCCTAATTAATTTTTGGTCACACTAATTAACTATGGAGTGAAAGAGTGAGGAGCATATAGGCAGTAGTGTGGTGGCAGGGAGGAGGGGAGATGATAAAGTTGCTGTGTTGGAGGCGGCGGGTTGATCTCCACGCTGAACAGCGTGGCGGCATGTAAAGGGAATCTGTTGGAAATGTCACATTTGGAAAGCCTAAACTCTTTTATATAGTGAGTGAATCCTCTGTGTGTGTGTGTGTGTGTGTGTGTGTGTATAGAACACCTTTTTAAATTGCTCACATCACACTGCAGCATGTTTGCACATTAAGTCTGCATAAGCGCCTCTTTTTCTCTCTTTTTTTACCCAACGCATGTCACCAGCAGTTCATTTCTCTGGACTGTAGATTATTCGTGCAAATGTCCTCTCAGCCACATTTGGAAAAAAATAAATAAATGATAGAATCGGTAGAGAGGGAGAAAGAGCACGCACTTTCTATTTTCAGCTGACATGTTACCCGGCGCATTTCAAAGATTAATTGCGGCTCCCCGGGGAAAAAGACATCTGTCCTCCAATTATTAAAGCGATTGTTTTGTTTTTGCCGGCTCATTCTGTGGATCAAGGGGTCCCGTAGTGAAATATAAATGACTCTGGCTGTGGACGGCCTCTCTCGCATGCTGATGCGTAATGCTTCCGAGGCGACACTTAGGAATGTTAAAAGGCTTCATAACCCCGGGTCGACACTGAGGCTAATGGCAGCTACTCTCTGGGAAGCAAGTAGCCTTTTAGTAGTACAGTCAGCTTGGGGGGGGGGAGGGACACACACACACACACACACACACACACACACAGAAACATTATGCTGCGGTTATGTGGAACTTTCAGATCTTCCTTTTATGGGGGATTTTTTTTCTTCGCTTGCGTTCCTTCTTTCTTAACTTCTAGACATTTTTGAAAAGGGAACTGAAAGAAAGAAATGCAACAATAAGATTTCGGTGGAATTAGTTTTGTCGTTTTCTTTCACCTCATAAGGGGTAATAATAGTTCAGTTCTCATTTTATGCGAACACAGATTCTTCATTTTACACCTCCCCTCATACTGTAGACAACGATAACATCGAATCTAAATCTGAAGCCCCAGTGGTCCAGCAGCTCTGTGGGCCTCAGGTTGGGTGGAAGCATGTGACCAGCATGCAGTGCGGCTGGCTGACTGACTGCCCGTCACGTCCAATCACTGCGGCAGACAGGCAACAGGTTACTTTGCATTTTAATTATGAGAAGGTCAGGCCAGGGTTTGTTCGCCAGTGTTGTGCTTCATGTGATTAAACAAGCAGCGGACGCATAATTTATAGAGCACGGAGAACGCTCTGACCCCATCGCCATTTTATAATCTCCCACAAGCCTTTGTGTCGGTGCAATGTAAATAATACCAGTAATTTATGGAAGAAAGATAAAGGTTGATGATGGGAAACAAGGAGGGAAGGGGGAGGGAATCAATGATACACGTTTCTGCAGGTTTATTCCTTTTTTTTTTTGCACCTCACGTTTTGTGCGGAAACGGGAAGCATCGCGGGTCAAAGAGCGCCGTTCCCACGGCAAACCTGCGGTTGCAAGCTCTTGTGATGTTTCTGCCATTTGTCACTCAACATATTTCACTTAATTTGTATTCCCACTGAGCTTCTTTTTTTTTTTTTTGAGGGCCAGTGCACACACAAATACACGAGGTGGAGAAACTGCATGGCTGACATAGATTACATTCTTACAAAACTTCATCGCGGGCGCCAAGCAGCTCCCTCCAGCGCCCCAACAACAACACATTATGGTTTTGCCCCCATGTATTTCCCATGGAAAACTGTTCTAATTCACACCCCACCCCCCTTCCTGTAAAAGCTTCCAGATGCCATTCACGTTGCTTCAGAACAGTAGCCTGGCCCAGCTCCACAAGATCTAGTTCTCAGACTTTAGCCTGTTTTATCTTTTCTCATTTGCATACTGTAACACAGCGAGGGGGGAGGGGTCTCTCTCTCCCTCTCCCTCTCTCTCTCTCTCTCTCTCTCTCTCTCTCCCCCACATGGGAGGCCAAAGACTGTGACATAATTGTTTGGCACATTATTAACACTCTGTGGCTGTGAATGCGACTTCCCATGCTCGGCTGAAGAATACACTCCAGCAGAAAGTGGACGTTTTGTCATTTGAGCTTGAAGGGAGGGGGTTAACCATCAAAATAATGCGTTCCCACCCGCCCTCCAGGAAGCGCTGCCCCGCCCACGTCCAACTGATGTCAACACTGTGCCAAACAGAAAGAGCAACAACCTGCTGTAGCCCCGGGGCCGGCCCACTCTTGGGGCCCAATCATGTCATTTCAGAAAAAAGCAGCTCTTTCAATGACAGTAATCACCGTCATCATGCCGGCGATGGTGTTTTCCAGTATTGCTCTCCAGATCCACTTGCAATGCAAAATCACAAGCATCCTTTAGTGTTTTTTTGAACAGAGACCAGACAAACAGCGAAGGTGTCGACATCCCTCCCCTCCTGCCCCTCTGCTGATATTGCTCTTGGCCTGTGAGAGCCTTTGTGAAATTCCCCGATGATGAGCTGGAGGCGTCCGCTCAGTGGAGAGGTGATTTCCATAAACCAGGTCGCGGCGGTGGTTGTTAGGACTGTGATCACTCACGTCCACTTCACCATGAGGGGGATACTATTGTTTTTCACCCTCTGCCAAGCTCTGGTCACCTCCTCTGAAGATGGGTAAAGAGGAGCTGCTGAGGAGGTAAAGATTGGAGAAAAGGAGGCTGAAAGGATGAATAAACGTCGCCCCTGTTTCTGTTAGTTCCAAATGTAATGTGACCAAAAATCCACAGCCAAGTGGATACAATACAATACACCCTGACACGCTTTCATTGCTTTCTTGCTAATTAATCTTGCGACATGTAGAATATGGGCAGCAAATTTTTTTGGCACAGAATGCAAGAGTGACTCACAGCAGGAAGAGGTATCATCGACTAAATCAGCAAGATAAGTCTGGTTTTCTGCCCATGCTGTTTTCCTTTCTGTTGCTCCACGACACCCTCCTTTTGAAGAGGGAGGAGGAGGTGTCTTGTTGTCACCTTGACGCTTCCAATCAACTAGATCTGCAACCGAGGATTGTTTTGACTACCAACGAACTGAGATAATCATCTGCAGATAAATTGTTTGGTTTATAACATCTAACGTCTTGTTTTGTCCCATGAAACAGTGCAATACCACACACCTTCAGTTTACTATCACGTGAGAAGTAGTAAAGCAGCAACACTGTCACAATTCAGTGGCTTGAATGTTTGGTATTTTTTGGTTGAAAAAAATGACTTGCAATGAATTTGATTTGAAAAAAAAATTGCAGACAATTATTCCATCCAAAGTGGAGAAAGGTAGAGGGGCGAGTGGAGAAAACGTGATGAAGCACCATTCCAGTGGAGAAAACATGATGAAGCACCCTCCCATTGGAGAAAATGTGATGAAGCACCCTCCCATTGGAGAAAACATGATGAAGCACCCTCCCATTGGAGAAAACATGATGAAGCGTCCTCCCATTGGAGAAAACATGATGAAGCACCCTCCCATTGGAGAAAACATGATGAAGCGTCCTCCCATTGGAGAAAACATGATGAAGCGTCCTCCCATTGGAGAAAACATGATGAAGCGTCCTCCCATTGGAGAAAACATGATGAAGCGTCCTCCCATTGGAGAAAACATGATGAAGCGTCCTCCCATTGGAGAAAATGTGATGAAGTGACCTTCCAGTGGAGAAAACATGATGAAGCACCAAGCACCCTTCCAGTGGAGAAAACAACCCTTAAATGGATGATGATGTGTCCTCTAGGGTAACCTGACAGTGGAGAAAATGTAAGGAAGGTTGACCTTTAAATGAAGAAAAACACGATGCAGTGCCATATAGAATGCCCTCTACATGCTAGAGAGCTCTGCTCTTTGGTGCCCTGCAGCTGGTGCCCTTCTTTAATGTGTTCTTGCCCTCCCTGGGTCCACCAATGATCATGACAGTGATCCTCTTTCTTTTCTTTTTACTGGCAAGAAAGTTATTAAGCTATTCTTTTTAAGAGGATCCCAGGATCATCAACAGCTTTAAATTAACTGTGACTTCATCGTGTTTTACATTTCCACATGATCCCTGCAAGTGGAAATGTGCAACCCATCCGGTGACATCACACTCTCACAGACATACATCAAAAAGTTACCAAGTAGAACTTGTTTGCCATTTAAGTTAAAGTGTGATGAGAAGCACGTCGGTATGTTCTGCTTGTTGGACTTTAACTCACTGTGCAATATTATTTTTCCTTCAAGTAGCTCTGCTACTTCATTGAGAAAGAGAGAGAGAGAGAGAGCGAGAGAGAGAACGAAAAATATAAACATCCAGTAGAACTTAAGCACCAATCTGCTGGAGATGCACTTTTGATATGAATTTAAAAAAGGGAAGAGATGGGGCTTTTTGCGTTCACACCAACAGAATGCTAGTACACACACAAAGTCGATCAACATCCAAAGGAACACTGAACCTATTTATTTTGTCGTTTGTTTTCGAGTCATGGTCGGAACATACACCAACAAAACCCCCAAAAAAGAAAACACAACTCAGCTCATTTGATATTTTAATTAGTTTACCACTGTTGCATACACAAATCATAATTCTGCCGACACCCCACAGTTAATGGATCCCAATAAATGAAATGTACATTTTGAAAATTGAGCAGGCACGCTTCCAGAATAAAGGCCCAGTTAATCATACGCAGACAGTTATTCATTGATTCTCCACATCAAGTCGACTTCTGATACCACACTTCCTTCTTATTTCCCCGCCAGCTATTCATTCCTTTTCTTTTGCATGACAGACTTTGTGCGAGAACCGTCCTTTCTTCTTCTTCTTCTTCTTCTTCTCTTTCTTCTTCTTCTTCCTGACATTGTTTGTTTTCCAGTACGTATCCTGTTGTTTTGTTTTGAGGGTGTAAAGGTCTTTGGGAGACTGAGACAGCCGTATCAACCCTGTTTAGCATAAAGCTTGTGGCTGGCCCCGTCCGTGGCCTAATGAAAAGTAGAAGATAGGCTATGCTTGTCATGCTTGGCTAGCCCTGTGATCGGCAGACTGTGGACAGTTACTCTGCTTGCATGCCAATTAATCTCACCCTCTGAATCTCACCCTCTGAATTTCCCACCGTCCCCGTTTTATTCAGCGCTGAATGGGAGAAGTCTGAGGGGCTGCTTTCAAACAAATAGGCATCAATGCATCAATGTTGGATTTATGTGCATGGCACAGACTTTGTCTGGAGATTTTATAGTTTCACACGGATTGATTTTTCGCAGAATTCACTTTGCATGCATGCTTCAGATATATGTGGACATTACAGTCTAATGGTTTTATTTAGCCGCAGATAAAAAAAATAAGGCGGGAGTCCCAGTTGTGCAGCTTTCCACGGACTGTTAGATGCCTCTCAGGATCATATTTTCCACCTTTTGATATGCTGCATTGGTTAAAGGGCACTTTCAGCCGCATTAGCATGCTGCTCAGGCAGCCGCTGAACATTATTATTCTCTTTTATTTATATGTCAAAGCAGTGGGAGGAACCTGGATCCCAGCTCGGGCTCAAACGCTCCTGGCTCCGTCTCAACAGACAGCACCGAGTATCTTTAAATGGCCAGTCATCGCCATCGGAGAGCAGATAAAGATGGATTTCAGATGAAGATTCATCGGGCGAAAACAGACCTGAGCTTGCTGTTTCTGGCCCTCATCATTCATCCCGCATCATCGGCTACATGCTTACACAGAAATAGATAGATATACAAAAAATAAAATAAATCTGAAAAGCACTCATACAGCTTTTTTTTTTTTTACAAATCAACAAAGAGCTGACAAAAAAACATGCCCATTCATCATTAATAATAGATGAGTTGGCTAAGCTCACAAGGCAAGTGAGGAATCCAGGTTACAATTTATGGGATAAATATTTCATCGCTAACATCTGTCTGTATATTCTGTGCCAGTGTGTTTTGAAGTTGTTACAAATGAACGTCAAACGGGAAGTAGTTGAACAAGCTGCCGAGGGAATGGAACAAAGACGCGGCAGCGCTGGGAGGAGAGGGGAAGACTCGCAGGAAGCAGAAACTCAACAGCAAACAATTTTCCTTGGCTCGTCAAACAAATTAAATATGCCGTTTGGCGGACTTTACAGTATTGCTCTTGTGCGGAGAAAAACAAAAAATCTGAAAAGGAGGCGGCTAGGAGCGCTAATCGGGGAGGGGGTGCATTTGTGCCCTTTTGTTGGGGCAGAGCCACGGCTTGGACAGTACTCGCATTCTTTCACAGCTTATCCCAGGACCCTCTCAATTAAGCGCTAATAGGCAACCACACAAAAAGACCTCTCAAATGCCCCCCCACCCCAAAAAAATAACATGAGGGGAGGCCCTTACGTTGCTTACATTCAAAGTGTTTTGAGCATATTTTTCAAATGCCCCCCTAATTGGCCGTACTGTTTCCTATTTCCTCTTTGTTTATTGACAGTGTTTTTGATTTGATTATGCCCCGAGGAATCCCCCCCCTCCTCTCTAAGACAACTGTCTGCCCACTTGAACATAGTCAATAGGAGAGCGGAGCGTCTAAGATGGGACATGACAGCTCTGCTTTGACAGCCACTTACAGCCGCGGAGCAAAGGTCAAAATGTCAAAACGCTCCAGTTTTGACAAAGTCCCGTGCTTTTGACAAGACTTCTTTTTTTTTTAAACGAGAAATACCAACAAGTTAACAATTCAGATTAGCGGCAGCTCTCCCCTCCTCCCGCTAAATAGCTTGTAGCGCCATTGTGCGATCAAGAAGAAAGGAGCGACGCACAACGAGAATACAGAGAGCCGACGGCGAAGCGCCACACCGAGTGGAGGCTGAAGCAGTTGCCACATCAGAGCACGTCCATATGAAATGAGCTACTGATGGGGCTGTTTTTCAGCTTCAGAGAATATGGCACTGAATCAAAAACCCACACTTTCAAAAAGGAGGCAGCCCCCCCTCCTCCTCCCCTTCACCGCCACCAGCAGCCATCCCTCCCCTGACAACCCCAAAAATACGGCAAGCAGGCTGTGCACCCCAGTGTCTGCACTAATGTGAGATTGACTTGTATTGATGCAGAAAGAGTTGGGGGGGGGGGGGGAAGAAAACTAAGTGTTACAACTAAAGGCTGTTCTGTGTGTACGTGCGCCAGGGTCTTTGATACATTAATTATGCGCGCTTTCAGTGGTTACAGAAGTGTTCACTTCAGTCATGTACATCTGTGCCAATCTGGTTACAATGCTGGTGCTGAGAAAGCATCCCAAGTAGCTGCCTTTTAAAAAACATTTTTTACATGTTCTATCCTATGTTCTATCCGGTGTGCTATCCGAGCGGATAGCACACCGCCTGGCGAAGCAAGGAGTCCTCAAAATTACAGGGAACGTCACCGACCCTCAACATACGTTTTCTCGTCTCGTCGGCCTTTTCTTCCTTTACTTTTCAAATCCACCATGTTGCACATGAAGTCATGTTGTTTTGCGAGCAATCCAGTCCCAAGACACTTGAGCATGGTTGAAAACAAAGTCACCGAAGGTCATCTCTGAAAAGCGCTGAATACCAAGTTCAAAAGCAACCAAAGAGGTTTTTTCTTCTTCTCCCCCCTCATCTGCATCCCCTCCAGAGAGCTTTTCTTCCTCAAGTGCTCTAGTGGCCACAAGGACGACTACAAACAGTCATGATTTAAATAGTTAGTTAGTTGCACTGACATTTCTCAGATTCAGATTGGATGCAAATATAATTAAAAAAACAGTTAATTTAAGCTGCGAACAAAAGGTCATGCTGTGAATGTATATATAAAACTGCAGAGGAGTGTTTAAGCCATTGTGAGATGTGCGCACACTCAAATGTGTGCAAAATGTTGTCAACACAGGTTGAGTGGGTCGCTGACGCCGCTGCAGGCCTCATCCAATGAGAATGCAACGCTGTTGTCAAGGCAGACGTAATCTAGGACGTCCTTCCCTTCCAATCGGCCAAAAACAACCACCACCGGGTTTGTTTCCCAGACTGTAGTGAACCCCGCATGACTCCTGGCTGAGCGCTGCGGTGAGCTGAACCAATGGAGAATGTGCCATTAAATCATGTATCGGGGAGATCCAGCATCGCTTTACACCCAACCCGTCTTTAAAGAGCCCCGAAACTGGCTTTGCTGTTCAGCCACGGCCCTGCAGCCCCCCTCCCCTTCTGTTTTCTTTTCAGTGTATCCTGGGAACCTGGAGAAGTAATTACATCATTGTGACTCTGCCTTTCAGCTCGTCCGATTGGTTTTGTGGGAACCTCGGTGCGGGAAGGAAGGAACTGTGTGTGTGTGTGTGTGTGTGTGTTTTATAATTAGGACAATGGAAAGAGCAAAAGAACAGTGTCAATGTTCCCCCCTCCAGCCGGATGGAGAGGTGTGTCTTTGCCCTGAGCTGCCATTTATGATATCGGCTAAATATAGCTTCTCTCATGAGCAGCGTTTTTTTTTCACCGCTACAACTCCAGCGGACGTTTTCGAGGCCAAATCGCGAGTGCTCGGCCTCATTAACCGACTATTAAACCTTTTGTGTGGCCGTGGACCCCCAACCAGGTTGCAACTCCGTCTCTCGTCCGTAATCTCCTCGTGTCTTAGTGAAGGCCCAGACCCGTCCATTAGCTCCAACGCTCCAAACAGCTATGGTAGCTCCGCAGCATGTGGTACACGCTGTGGCCCGCCAACTGCTTTAATAATAATACAAATGCATTAAAAAAACAACACAAGAGTGACACACCACTCCTCTCCTTTGTTCCCCTGTTGTGTCCCGGTGCAGTGTGTGTTGTGCTGCTCCCTGTGAAGTGGAGTTCCCATGCGAGCGGCTGCCGTCTTGGCGTGAACCCGCCGCTATCGGAGCGGGCCACTGTCTTATTTATAGACGGAGCCCGCACCCAGCAATGAACCCGGCGAACGCGTGTTTGCGGAGACGCAAAGCACACCTGTCACTTTCTTAACGTGGCACGGCGACGAAGGTGAGAAGGCAGAAGAAGAAAAAAAATACAAATAAAAAAAAAGCTTCGTTGTGTTTTGTTAATTTTTGTAAAATTAGATTTCTTTCGTCTCGCAAGGTTTGCCGGGCCTTGGTTTCAAAATGCTTCTTATCATGGAAATGCGTTATAATGAAAAAGGAGACATAGGGTTTGGGTTTGTTTCATTTAAAAAAAAACTCCGATAGCTCTTTGAAATCCTTCGCCATTGCAAATTGATTGTGACAGGTAGTTTATTCTCCTGTATGTACATTGAACAGCGGCGTGCGCTCACGGACTTATTCTCAATTTGCTCCGTTTCACGTCGTTCGCTCGAGGTCGCGGGATCTCAGCGGGGAGAAACCTGGCCTGTGAATCTTCCATCTCCGACTCCTTTGCACTTCAAAGTCCTCCCTGGGCACCTTGAGATCACCAACTCTGCATCTCAGACGGAGAATAAAAAGAGATGCATTATGCTTTGAAGAAATTGATCCCAGAAGATGGCGAGCTGGATGTCAGCCAGTGTGCTTATGATACTGTTATGGCTCTGCGAGGCTGTTTTCTTTTTTTTCTTGAAAGCGACACCATTAGATCTGCTATTACTAGTCAATAATCCTCGTCCCCAGTGTTGCCGCCATGCTGACGTGTATGTGGATGTCATGTCACGCAGAAGGGGAAAAGGCTGTCTGCAGTAATATCTCAGGATGTTGCTGAGATGTGACCCATTTTTTTTATTTCATCTGTAGTTTTCATTTACAAACTCCCTCCTTTTAGAGCGAAACACCTGGACTGGCAGTAAATCTGCACTCCACCAGATGGAATTGAGGAGAAGAGTGAGGCTTCATCACAACTTGATTTGTCCAAATCTGCTGCAACCTGAAGCTAAATCTCTATATTACGTTAGCCTGTGTCAGAGAACAGCAATCAATGTAAATGTGAAACATGCTTACTGTTCAGTGGACCGTATGGAGAGGAAAAAAATTAATCCTTACTCCTGACACGACAGTATTTCTATGAGTGTATTAGAAAATACCGGCATTTGCAAAGACGGAGGAGGAATACATTACGAGCCGTTAGGCTGAAATGACAACACGCATTATACGGCGATTAGTTTACACAAGGCTGCTAATGGATCCAATCACAGCACATTAATAAACAAGACACTTAGCTTTGTATCTACCTGAAGAGCCTCATCAATCTTTCATTGAGATAGCCACAGCCGGGCCGGGCCGGGCACCGATATTTGGAATGGGGAAACGATGTCAATTGGCCTCGGTGTTGGCACCAGGAGAACGAGCGCTATGCCGAGAACGCGAGGGTCACATTGTTCGTTACACAAAACGGCCAACCTGTCTCCGCAGGAGTCGGCGGGACGGCCGATCGATGACGAATCAATCGTTCATTTTGATCTCAAAAGTTTAGAAAAGGGTAGAATAAGGGCGCGAGGAGACATTTCAGCTACGAAGACGGATCGGCTTTGTTCTCAGGCCAACAAAAGCAAATGCCAGATCTGCGCTTATTATTGCAGTGTTTAGCACGGTGATATATCACCTATTTACTGCGCGTGTCTCTAATTGGATCGCTCACTCGCCTCCGTGTGAAAGTGGGGCTTCATTGCTTCTGTCGACTCGAGTGCGGGCCACCAGAGCTCAGGATGAGCGGGGGGCGGCGCCGCGGCCCACGTACGAGGAGACGGCGTTTTGCGACGCTGTTAAAGTTCCTAATAGCCACCGATGGAGAGCAATAAAATAAATAAATGTCGTAAACAAAATGAAATGTCCCAATCAGACACATTGTAAAGCTTGCAGCGCTATGGCGGAGAACGCTTTATTATTCCCAAACTGTCCGGCGCATTTGGAATCGAAATTTTTTAATGATTTTTACAGTCTCCACGCTTCACAGACCCAGTCCGGTGTGGACATAGTTTGGGCAGGGCAAGAAAGAAATAAAACTCTAGATCTGTGAGTGTACGCAGAGATCAATCTATTATTCAGTCAATTAATCACCTCAAGAAATGCATGTTTATCAGCTGTCTGTAACACTTTCACTCTGATGGATTACATGCATTACGGCCCCGCTTCCGATCTGATTTGTATTCCTCGCTGTGCTGATTACAAAATTACACTGCTGATGCATTGGTTTTCTCCGTTCAAGATTGATGGCACTGATGAACAAAAGGGGAACGACCGACGGAGCCCGTGGAGCGAAGTGATGCTAAAAAAGAAAAAAGAAAAACGAGAATTGCTAAATATATGCAAAGGTGAATAAAAATAAATAAAAAGGTGATGATGAAGCAGCCGACGGAGTGGATGACAGACAGCAGTCAGACAGCCGAATGGCAGCATTAGTAACGGGGGAGGGGGTTCGCAGAGTTTTGGGCTTCTGTGCTCCATCTTTTTCGTAACTCGGGGGCGTATTCCCCGTGGTCTGCAGACAACCCCAGGCTGTTCTCTCAACTTCACCAAGTCTCTGTCTGTCTCTATCAGCCTGGGATCAGGGATGCTCCAAGCTTGTGTGTGTGTGTGTGTGTGTGTGTGTGTGTGTGTGTGTGTGTGTGTGTGCCCACGCTGTCTGTTGCTTCAATAAAACCAGCCAGAGCAGGCTGGGACCAGGGGGAGATTTACAGACAACACCAGCTCACAGGCACACAATAATAATGCAGCACACACGCACACACACACACACACACACACACACACACACACACACACACACACACACACACACACACACACAAAGACATGCAGAGTAGCTGCTGTGCAAGCGCGAGCGCGCACGTACATCTACATGTTCTCCTCTTACTCGCCCAGACGCCCACATTTGGATTGTGTGTGCGTGTGTGTGTGCGTGTGTGTGTGTGTGTGTGCGCACACATGGGGGTAAGGTGGGGAATAGCAGGCCTTCCGTTCCCCGGGTGCCAGGTGCCGACAGGACATCTTCTGCTGGAGGCAGTTATCTGAGGACGAGAACCAGAAGGGGGAGGAGGGTTTCTGCACCAGAGTATTGCCAACATGCTGCAGCAACATGCAAAGACAAAATTGGTGCGCGCTGCAATGTTCGTGCGGCGATATGCAAATCGGCGGCTCCGAAGACAAGCGCGGATGATTTAAAGTGTCGCTATAGCGTCCTCGTTGTGAAAATAGATTTGTTAAACAGATGAATACGCGAAACTGTTCATATTCCACCCAGGGCAGCATTTCTCAAACGTTGACTGGCCCTGATTGAGTATGCGTTTAGGTATTAGATCATAAGGGGACGCGGATCACACAGGATTGATGCTATATTTAAAATAGCAGTTGGCATGTAATTGCATTGTTGTTGAAAATATATGTGAGAAATCAGTCTTAAAGTGTATTCAGATACAAAACAAAGACAACAAATCTTCTCGCTTAATCTACACAAATGGATCTTTGTCGTGTTTATATATTGATGTATATCTAAACAACCAAAACATCACACATCACACTGCCTCTCGCAAAGTAATTGTTTGGGTAAGTCTCGGTAAATAACAGTACAGGAAAAGACCCTGGATTACATTCAATGATATTTGGGGTTCATTTGTTTTCATGTCCTGTCTGTGCATGGGAGTATGCAATGGGAGGTGAACTACTGTTCTCCTGTCTTACATTTACACTTACAGACCCTCTCTGGTATTGATTTAGGTCCACTTCCAAGTACTATTCAAAACTCTCGCCGCAGTTCCACTACTATCATTACCTAAAGGCAATACAAGACACATATAACACTTTCAAAACTAAATAAAAAAACATATAATGCACCTTAGATTGAAACCAAACTGGCTTTTAGATTTGCCCCCTATGTTTGGTTCTCACTCCCACACTATTGATATGGGTTATAGTGAAGCATTTCCTTGGCAGGCAGTTCCATAAACTGATAGCAGAGAAGCAAAAGCATCTCGGAGGTGTAAGCTCTTCATAAGGTGCCTTGGTTATTAGCGCCAACAATCCACAGACTCCGCGGGTTCGCGGACCCATCGCAGCGCCGAGGCCGTATGGGATTACAGAGATACACAGCCCCGTACAAGATTACAAAGACGCGGAGCACAGTGGAAGCCTGTTCCCCCTCCGCAGCATCCTCCTTGTTTATGTCCAGGAGATGTGGTAGAAGAGCAGGGAATCCTCCATGGCCATGTAATCTGGGCTCTGTGCTCAGACACAGCACATGAAGGACAGCCTTATCTCTGGAGGACTACTGGGAAGAGACAGGAGGGAGGGGAGGGGGGGGATTCTGCCACTGAATAGATCTTTTATGGAAACTGCATGTGTTCTTCGATGCATTTACACCTCCGTGTTCGCAGAGCGATAAAACCCGACAATGTTGCCATGCAAAATGCATTAGCATCCTGAATGTGTTTCGCAACACTGGCAACATGGAGCTGATGGGCACGTCTCAGAGGAATTGAAATGAGGTGTAACGTTTTTGTGGCCAATGGGTGGAAACCCCACATTTAACAAATGTCCCCATATGAATACCAGGCGTTATCCAGTGAAAGGTTTTAGTTACCCAAGAGGTCAGAGAGTTTTGGAGCAACGCTTTAGAAAAAAGCATTCGTTTGCTTTCTTTTACACAGTTAAATGAGAAGATTGATGCCGCTGTCATATCTGTCTCTTCAATGTGAAGCCAGAGCTAGCTGACGGTTAATCTCCGCGAACAGGCGTTGCATTCATATGAAGAATCTGTAGGCAGCGGGACAAGGTGTTGGTATCGGCAGCGTTCTGGCTTCCGATTGTATAGTCAGATTGATCACGTTGGAGCAGGCGTTAGTGGAATCCAGGAAAACAGTCCAGTTTTTGCCGAAATGCAATCTTGCAACCCAGCGGCTATCATCTGACGAGGATTTGGCTTGTTATTGGTTTAAACTGGCTACTTGTGAAACAGGTTGGTCGTACACGACGTCGCTCCAATTCTCGTGTAAGTTGCTAATCGGACTGAAAACCTTCTTGACCCGAAGATCCGCTGGCTACACCGGGACCCCAGAAATACAGCCTCTTGCCTCCATTGTTATCCATCGTCAGACCGACAGCCAGTGGGTCTCAAGACAGGCTGCCGCTTAGCTTAGCTTAGCTTAGCTTTGCCCAAAGAATGGATACAGGGGGAACAGCTAGCATGGCTCCATGTAAAGTTAGAAAAAAATTAACTTTGTTTGTCTAGCGTGTGCAAAAACCAAGTGGCTTCCAGGAGTCTTGTCGTCATCATGAGGTTGCCAGACTCAATTTAGAGCTTTAGAGGTTCGAGTAGATATACTGTTTCTATATATATATATATATATATATATATATATATTGTTTTACTTTTGGAGTCTGTGTGCTTAGCTAGAAGCTAACCAGTTTTACCGTACAGACAGGAAAATGTAAATGTCTCCCGGAAACAAAACAAATGAGTACTTTGGAATATGTCGTTCCAGTCCTTTAACAATCTTAAACCATCTAAATTTGAGTTGCACACTCTTCGGCATCTCTCTGCTGCCGTGCACATTCTTTCCTAATAGTGACGCCACAGCGGTAGACGGGGTATTTACATGGGTGGTGGGTTACGCCAGTGTCTCTTCTTCAAAACCCTCAGCACAGCTCACTGTACTTGTCTGAGCTTGTGAGGGCCTTTGTCAAGTTTCACCTCCTCTCCCCAAGGACGTGTCCTCACCCCGCCTAACCCCACTGTCACATCACCCCATCCTGCCGCTGCACATTCCCTCCCACCCCGGTCTGTGCTAATATTTCATTCCCCTGTTTTTGCACAAATCCCGGCTCTGGGGCGGACCCCAACATAACAATGAGCCGCGCCGCTATCTGTGTTTTAACTGGCTCCGTCGGAGGAACTCTCTGGATCGCAGCCAAAACAATTCATTCACGTCGCGTTCCTCACACACACATGTTATTTCACTCCTTTATTTTGGAAAACTCGCTTCATTTATCACTGCTGGAACGGATGCAAATGTTTTTCCTGTTCTCTTTTTTTTAAGGAAGGGGAGCTGGTGTACGGCGGAGTGCCACCTGAATATGAAGCACGTAAATAATTAAACCGAAGCTATTACAGTTGTTGTGAGGAGTTGGCGATGATGACAGTCATCACGGAAATAACGGTTATTTATTTTTGGAGTCACTTTAAGTTCAACTGGGGAATTGTATTTATCCTCTGTAGAATCTGCATGAAGAACCGAGGTCATTCGATGGCTGTGAACACTGCTCTCGGTTCTCCAACCCTTCCATTATTTTTAATCAAATCTCTCCATCCTCAGCTCCTGGCTTCCTCCTGCATGTATTTCCACTTCTGTGGGCAGATACATCTTGATTTCGTAATTAGTTTGTCGTCTCATTCTCGGTCTCTACCTGCCTTCCTGTCCACACCGAACACCCACACTTCATCAAGCCTTGTTATCATATTCAGTAGAATCTAATATTACTCAGCTGTGACGTCACCGATGAGCCACAGAATGTCGAGCCGCCGTCTCAAGATAAACGCGGAGATAGCGCAGTGCGCGTGGGAGTATTTGTATCTCCACACACCCATACAAAAGTCACTGTGATATCAGCTTTAAAAGGTGGGGTAACTCACCAGCATTGTGACACTTTTCTGATTAGATGGCACATGACTTTACTTTCAAACTTTACTTTCGAACACTGCCCACGCAGTATGCTGTTTACAGTGGTAGCACTGGCAGATCTGATACATAATACTTTATTTAATGATCCCATGCAGATTTTACCAGCAGTAGTTAGATAGCTAATCAAACAGTAGCTCTGTGAGTTGGCCCAGACTTTTGCCAACTGGTTTTACAACCAGAGCCATGTGAAAGTGTCTCATAAGCACTTGATGGCTAGTGTTGGGTACATTAGGGTGACCAGACGTCCTCTTTTTCCCGGACATGTCCTCTTTTCGAGACCTAAAAAAAGCGTCCGGCAGGGATTCCAAAAACGTCCGGGATTTTGCTACGTGCGGGAAAATAGTTATTACCCCCTTACAAGTTTTGGAAGTGGTATCTCCCTCACGTTCCACCTTCTTGCGCAAGCTCTGACTGTATGTAGAGAGAACTGTCATTGGTCGACCGATCTCAACGTAAATGTAAGTTCACGGCATGCTACACACTACTGCTACCCCCCCCGCGACGAAGTGTCCTCTTCCTCTCTCTCTCTCTCTCTCTCTCTCCCCCCCCCCGCGACGAAGTGTCCTCTTCCTCACCCTCACCTGAAGCAACTTTGTTCTTCTGATATAACCCCTGTTTCAATGCCTAAATAGAACAATGTACATGGACAAGTTCCTGTTGCTTTATTGTTTGTATTTCAAACCAATATGTTTTACTTCAGAAAAAGCGCTTTGAGAATGAGAAGTAAGCTAATCGCTAAAGTAACGCTATCTCGAGTAACTAGTTTAGCTGAGGTTGCTAAAAGACCAGGACACACTTGCTCATGTTACCCTAAACTCTGGTATGCTTTTAACCTGTAACCTATAACCCCTCTAAATAGCGTAGTAAACTAATGATACACTGCTTGGCTTTGGCTAACCTAATACCTACTGTAGGTAGTTAGCTAGTTTGCTGTGCATGCTAACGTCTGCAACTAAGGCAGGACACACAGGCCGTTTCTCAATATGCGTTCTTTTCTGTACTCATGTTCTCGTGGATTTGTGAAACGTCATCAGTCGCAGCCCAAGTACCAGGCCTATAAATAATATATATATATATATACATACGATCATATGTATATCTGTATATATATATATATATATATATATATATATATATATATATATATATATATATCTGTATCTGTATATATATATATATATATATATATATATATATATATATATATATATATATATATATATATCTGTATCTGTATATATATATATATATATATATATATATATATATATATATATATATATATATATGTATATCTGTATCTGGGTGTATATATATAATATATATATATATATATATATATATATATATATATATATATATATATATATATATATATATTTATATAATACATATACAATTTTATATATATATATATATGTGTATGTCTGTGAAACCAGTGCGAAAAAAGCAGGGTTGTCATATTTTGTTTGACTGTAAAAATACTTTACAGTGAAGAATCGGCGTAAACTCATGAGCAACAACAGCTGAGGTGGTGATGTCATCAAGTCAGCTGCTGTTCCAATTGCAGAAAGACCGTCCTGCATCCTCCCGTCCTTGAGAGTCTGGACTTTGGACTCCAAACTCCAAAAGTACACAAGTCTATACTTAGCGTAGTTGGTATTGAGAAACGGCCACATTGTATCATCCATTCCTCACTTTAGCAGTTTGATTTTGGGGTTTTGAGATACCAAATATCACAATTAATACACAACTGTGTACACCGTTTCAACACAGGTAGAAAGGACAGCTGTGCCCGCGTTGGTGACAGTCACACTCATGTAGTCACATATTGCAGGCACGCTGATGTTTGGCCAGAGATGTTCTTTGCTCCCTGCATGTGAAGCCAGAGCTGGGACAGTAGCTGTGGGTAAACACGATACTGTAGACAGCATACCACAGACAGCATACCTTCTTTGCACTGCAGTGCTAATTTAATCTCTGTTACTATGGATGTAAAACACGCAGACAGAACACACACATGGTCATTCATATGACGTTGGCCTTGGGCCAATCGTGCAAAACATAGTTTTCCTTGTTTTCCATTAAATGAAATCCATTTTATTTAGTAACATCGCAATCCATGCGTGACAGTGGTGCAATTTCATTCCAGGAATAAAATCAGTGCGAGATAGGGATCGTCCACCTCAGTGTCTTTGATGTTGCAGAATCTCAATTTTCTTCGTGGTCAGATTTGTAGTTGAAAGGATAATCCATTCCACTCTCGGCGTCCTTTTCGAAAAGGGGCAAAAGTGATTTTAAAACTTCCAGTGTTGATTGGTTTTAATGAGAGTACGGCCTTTCAAGGAAACCCAACAATAATAGCAGTCAGTTCTGGGCCGACTCTGGCTGTCGGCTGATTGACGGATTATCTGTGTATAATTGGTCCAGAAGTGGACGTAGCATTACAATATTTTTTTACTGGGCCAAAGGTTGTTACATAGGTCATAACCCAATACTATGCTGTTATTTTTTGGCCCACAACACTGACTGAATGCAACTTTCTGTGATACATGTCGTTGCTGGGCCAGAACCAATAACACCAACATCAACCGGCATTTTTTTATGCAAGGTGCAACGGGGAAGATTACATTGTTTTTAACTACAGCCTGTCCCGAATTGACGCACTTATGTCTACATTTCACAAAATGCAATTGTCTTGTCCAACCAACTGCCAGTTAAATACACATTATAAAATAGCACATCTACCTAATTTGTATTCCATTAGCTTTTATTTAGTCAATCACAGTCGTAAAAGAAAGTAAAGATTATCGTGTGAAATCCTTCGGAGGACACCAGCGGGAGACCCTGCTGATTATACCAAGCGCTCCTCAAAACCTCGACGTGGTTGGGAAACGACAGAAAGAGTTTGGTCTAAGGTTCCAGATGGACATTTTGTTTAGACTGCAGTTAAACATTGATGGGTTTTGGGTTTACTTCAGGGTTATACAAAAGAACCAGTTATTATTGCCCTCTTTTGTGGGACCTCAAAGCCGTCCTCACGAAGTGACTACTTCAGAGATCTGGTTAATAAAATTAAAATACTTGGCAAGGGTTTTATCATAAAGGTAAGCATTTTTTCCTCAGGGTGATCTCTGTTTTCAGAATCAGCTTTATTGGCCATGTGTGTTTACACATACATGGAATTTGACTCCGGTTTCACGTAGCTCTTCGTACTTATATACATAAACAATATACAATAAACAAGATGAATTTAAAAAAGACATTAAAGACAACAGAGACAAAAAAAGACAATTAAAGACAACAGTAGTCAGAGTAGTGCAAGTAGTGCAGATGGAGGTGTCTGATTAATTGTTCATCAGAGTGACGGCCAGTGGAAAGAAGGTGTTCCTGTGTCTGGTGGTTTTGGCGTACAGTGCTCTGTAGTGTCCAGGGTGTGAGGGGTCTGCAGTTATCTTGTAACAAATATATCTGGACAGTATATTTGTACATGCAGAAAGCCTTCTGCATATACAAATATACTGTAGGTAACTTTCCAGATTGACCAAATACAAAGCATTGCTTTAACTGAGTTTAACTTCTCCAATTCACAGTGTATAATTTGAAAAAAACTGTAAACACGAGTCATAATGAATGATAGGTTTTGTCATTAATTTGATATTACATGGACACATGTAATATCAGCTTTTGCTGCACCTTAAAATAGGCTATGTCTGTATATATCTTCACTGTTGTCACCCCTCAAGAAATAACTGATTATGAGCATTTTAAGTCTGGTGTGCGGTTGGAACTCGTATATCATTAATAGTGATGAATAGACAAAGACAAACACTGGACGGAGACCCTTCTGTTTTAGGCGATCTCAGTCCAGTTAAGTTTGCACCTGAATTTGATTGATTGCACTCAGATCAGCCCTAACAAACTAAATGGGTGAACACAGCAGAGTTATTTTTACCAAACCAAACAACTAAGTTGTGAAAGTATCCTCAATGTTTTGCTCTTGGTTAAGCCAGGCCGTTCACTAAGCAAAAATAAGTAAGAAAGGTTATAAGAATCCAAACTGTGGTTAACATGTTTTGTATTCTGTCAGCAATGCACTTAACTCTTATTAACTCAGATTTGTCTCTGTCCTGTTTACATAAGCGGTCCAGTTCCCTCAGAAACCAGGACATTCATTCACCGGAAGGCCACAAGACAGTTCACCAAGTGGGAGCCGCAGCGAGACACCGGCAAGAGTTGTTGACCGTAAGAGATTTTTCTTCTTCTAATGAACATGTCTTTTTGTTCATTAAGTCACTAAGCACTGGTGATATTGAAGTAGAAGTGATCAATATAAGCTAACTATCCTTATTCCATGATCTAAAAGTAAAAAGCCAAAATCTTATTTACTTACTTGCTGACAGTCAGATGTTTTGATTGACTCCACTCATGTCTGCACTGTAAATATGGAGATGGAAGCCAGCAGATGCTCAATTTAGCTTAGCTCAATAAATATTCATACACACAAACCGCAACTTTTTTGGCCAAAAAGCGATTATGTGAATTTGACAAAATGTCCTATATATTCCCATCAAAATATATTTTGCAAACACAATCATTCATTAAACGGTGGTGTCTAAATGTTTGAAGTATGTATGTTTGGTTAAAAGTTGTTTTGTTTTTTATTCTAGTTCTAGATCATTTATTTATTGTTTCAGTGTTTCTCCTAAATGTATTTAGTAGTGGTGGTACAGATCTGTCTTTGAGTATTTAGAAAAGCGCTGTATAAAATTATTATTATTATTATTATCTTTTTAAAAACTAACATTATTTTGCACAAAGGATGCTTCCTATTGAAGTAAATTCAGAAACCTGTGTAAAGCATATACAAACATTGTCAAATATATACTTTTTAATGGACAAAAAAAATGAGGTGTGAATACAACCTAAATCCCTAAAACCCAGGCTTCATCAAACAGAGTTGCACTCACCTTTATATCAAATGGCTTCATTCTGTTTTATTAATGGTAGCAAAATCGTATAATTAAGCACCTATAACCCCAAAGTCATCAAGTTGTATGTTATGTTTGTCATATTTTACATATGTCTTTTTCAGCATTAAATGAAATGCTCACTAAGCAAGAGATGATTCTCGAGCAGCAAACACACATCCTACAGATTCTACATGCAAAAAAACATAGATGAGGGTCTGCTGCCAGTAAACGACCAGCAAGGCCTCCAAAGTCTTGAAAGCCAACTTCAGGAATCTGACTTTCGATCAAAACTGGTGAGTGAGTGAGAGTGTATTCTTTCTGACAAGAGGCACACGTATACCATTTTTTCATACTTTAGATAAACCACCTCAGCCTGATTGGGGGAAGTGATGTCAAGGATACAGTTTGGCGTCTAATGAAGCACATGATCTCAAACACCCTCGCAAAGGAAACCAATTGGAGAGGAGTAAATGGAAAAACATCCATGGCTTCTCTACAACTGAAGACAGCTGTAATTGGTAAATGATCCTCGTAGTTCAGATAGAATTTCACCTCATTTTGTTTGTCTGTACCAACAGAAACATTGTCAAGAGACATGGAAAATGTTGGCAGACCCTGACATTGCCAACCCTCGCCCACCCAGATTCCTCCCGAAGAGTAGACCTGGTCCCCAACACCCTCTCACCACTGCCACCCAAACGTCACTGGATATCTTTGCACTTTTTTTTTTACTTTGAGGTAATCCAGCTCTTGTGTGCAAACTGATTTTTTAAGTTTTAGCTGATGCGAATGGCTACACAGTTGACTTCAAGCTGTACACAGGGAAGAACCACGGTGCTTTCATTCGACGTAGTGGCGCAGCTAGTGGCTCCATCAGGTGGATCCAGGATGGGGACCTGCTCTTTGTCAAATGGATGGACACCAGAAAGGTCTCCATCTGCTTCACTGCCATCATGTAGGTTGGTCTTCTTCTTCGGGACGGAATATCCCTTCCACAATCTCTTTATAGTGATCCGTAGGACTTTGAAAGGTTGTGAAATGATATTTTAAGAATGAGACGGTCCTGCAGTGGTAGAAGACCGGTGATGGGCCCAGTCAGAGGGCCCCTATCCCCAGACCCACAGCTGCGGGTGAGTATAACAAATACATGGGGGAGTGGACACCTCTGACCAGATGCTGGGAACCAACATAACCCACAGAACAACCAAGAGATGGCAATTTTTCAGCATCTTTTGGACATTGCTCTCACAAACAGCTGAATTGTCCACAAACAGCTCACAGCAGAAGCCTATGACACGCCAGGCTTTCCAGGAGGAGCTGTGTGCAAAGCTGCTCGGCGTGCCACTGGTTGACCCACCTAAGCCCCCCACTCCAGGCCACTTTCCCACCAACCAAAATGAGGACACTGAGAAAAGACAGTCGGCAAGCGTGGGGAGGAAACAGTGCACTCTCTGCCATAAAAGCACACCTTGGATGTGTAAGGAGTGCAAGGTTGGGCTCTGCCTTCAGCTCAACAGGAACTATTTTAGAGAATACCACAGCAGATTAAAAAACACCTGAACATGGCCCAACATAACATGCTGTAGCATTAGCTCTGAATGCTCTAGGAAAACACAACTTTTTTGCCTAGATGTAAAATACATTTAATTTAATTTGTGTAATCTCAAAAGCTTTGTTCTCCCTTTTTTACTGAGCCATTATATACAATTGGAACTGGGTTTATACATGTCCAATAAAGATCCTAATGGTTCTGGGATCTTCTGAGCTGATGGGAATGTATTGACCTCTCTGGTAAGTCCTGTCCATTTTCCTGTTGGATCAGCAGATTCACATGCAGGTTGTTCTTCTTCTTCGGGACGGAATAACTCTTCCACAATCTCTTTATAGTGATTCTTGAGGTGTCACTTTGAAAGGTTTTGAAAATATATTTTTCTCATACAAGCCTGCTGATAAAAACTGCACAGTACATCTCAGGAGCAGCCTTCCCCTCACTTCAGGACATTTACTCCACCAGAGTAACCAGGAGAGCACACCACATCATCAGGGACAGAACACACCACATCATCAGGGACAGAACACACCACATCATCAGGGACACAACACACCACATCATCAGGGACACAACACACCACATCATCAGGGACACAACACACCACATCATCAGGGACAGAACACACCACATCATCAGGGACACAACACACCACATCATCAGGGACACAACACACCACATCATCAGGGACACAACACACCACATCATCAGGGACACAACACACCACATCATCAGGGACAGAACACACTGCATCATCAGGGACACAACACACCACATCATCAGGGACACAACACACTGCATCATCAGGGACAGAACACACTGCATCATCAGGGACAGAACACACCACATCATCAGGGACACAACACACTGCATCATCAGGGACAGAACACACTGCATCATCAGGGACAGAACACACTGCATCATCAGGGACAGAACACACCACATCATCAGGGACACAACACACTGCATCATCAGGGACAGAACACACTGCATCATCAGGGACAGAACACACCACATCATCAGGGACACAACACACCCCCCAACACAGACTCTTCTCACTCCTGCCATCAGGCAGACGCTACAGGAGTCTGAAGTCCAGGCCATCGGGCTGGTGAACATTGGACATTGTAGCAATGCATAGTGCACTTTATACACTGAACAATACTATTATCATATTTTTGTGCAATACTGTTATATCTTTTATATTTTGTGCCTTATTTTCATTTATTGTTTACCTTACATTTATTCTAATTCTGTGTGTTAGGAGGACCCAGCAAAATAAGCTTTTCATTGTATAGAATAACTGTCTGTTATCTGTGCATATGACAGTAAAAACATCTTGAAACCTTCATCTGATTGACCAGGAATTCCACTAACTCACAAAGGTCCACAGTTCCATGTGGCCCAACAACGGGCCGGATGAATTTTGCTATCGGCGGATTTAAACAGAATCCATATCAAAGAAGCCCTGGGTTGCAACAGTGAACGCGGCTCACCGCAGGAGGATGAGGAACTCATTATTCTGTGATTCTGTGACTTGCACAGAAAGAGAGGCTGAAGCAGAGAGAACTGGAGAGAAGAGAGAGAGAGAGAGAGAGAGAGAGAGAGAGAGAGAGAGAGAGAGAGAGAGCAGAGAAAACAAGTGTGAAAAAAAGATTTTAAATGATCAAAATTCTAGTCGCAAAACATTAGGGCTTATGCTGGGTCTTTTACTTGGAGCAGACAAGACTCCGCAACTCTGCCAGCTGCCAAGCATGTTGCATCATGAAAACACAATAAAGCCTCAGAGGGAAGTGGTGAACAGTAGGAGGGATCTGAGCAGCATCAAACCGTGCGTCCAACTGTTCTGTACAGTGCACTTGCTGATCTTTCAGCAACAATACACTGCACCGAATACATATGTTGCTCTGCAGGTTTTACTTCTCAAGATCTCAGGCAGTAATGAGCTGTACAGGTGATGATGAATGATAATAGCGTGGCAGAGTATCATTTAAATTAGGTTTGCTGCTGTGATCCTCGTGTGCATCAGTGCACACAGCTCAGCTCGGAGTAGGAATGCAAATGGCATTTTCTGCATTAATCCGAGACACAGCGATTGAATTGCAAATGCACTAAAGTAACTGTTTTTAAATTCATTTAAAGGCTTTGAATAGTAATCTTTTTTTTCATTCTCCTCCCCGCACTGCACTGTTTAACACAAAGAGTTGATTTAACCGCTTTCAGTGCATGAACCATTGACCACACTGTCATGGTAAAATAAGAAGAACTTTAGAGGCGCTACATGCACCAGTTTATTGACACACTCATTAGGCCTTTGTTTTCGGAGATTGAACCAACTGATTGAACAGAACAATGTGTTTGAGGCCCATATTAGCTGGTTTCTTCACTACATAAGGTTCCAGAACGCACCATCGACGGTAAGCGTATTTGCCTCACTTCCGGTTGCCACCGTGTGTGTTAGCCGATAACGTAGCTGTTACTGTGTTAGCTCCAGCTAAACCGAGCTAATTGTGATATTCTTCAGTACAAGTGGCTGATTACCTGGTGTACATTTTTAACATTTAAACACTTGACTCTTTTCTTCTTTTATCAACTTATCGCTTAAATTCAACTTATTTTCACATTGTTAGTTCCTGGGCTATCTTACTTTAGCTTAGCTGCTAGCAATGTCTTCCTCCTCTCCCTCTCCTGCTCTCTCTTGCTAAGCGTGTCACATGTTTAGCTATTCCCCTGCCTCCTTTAATGAGAACGGTACATGTAATAATTGTAGTTTATTTGCTAGGTTAGATAGGGTGACCAGATTTGAGTTTGTGAAAAAGAGGACACTTCGTTCCGGGGGGGGGGGGGGGGGGAGAGAGGAGAAGGAGGACACTTCGTCGCGGGGGGGTGGTAGCAGCAGTGTGTAGCATGCCGTGAACTTACATTTACGTTGAGATCGGTCGACCAATGACAGTTCTCTCTACAGTCAGAGCTTGCGCAAGAAGGTGGAACGTGAGGGAGATACCATTTCCAAAACTTGTAAGGGGGTAATAACTATTTTCCCGGACGTACCATTTCCAAAACTTGTAAGGGGGTAATAACTATTTTCCCCGACGTAGCAAAATCCCGGACGTTTTTGGAATCCCTGCCGGACGCTTTTTTTAGGTCTCGAAAAGAGGACATGTCCGGGAAAAAGAGGACGTCTGGTCACCCTAGGTTAGAGGCAGGCAGGTGGGTTAGATGCACGGCTCCGCACCATCGAAGCTCAGACTTTAGCTACATTAGCCATTATTATTTTCTTTAGGGCAGCTGCCCACCTTTAACTCTATAGAGACTGTGTCTGTCCCACGGCCACTTAAATCAATTAAATCAAAAAGTAACCAAAAGAGGAGTTATAGAAAATAACCTCATACAAGTTAACACAACTATTGCAACAGGATAGGATAATTAAATGTGGACTCCTAAATATTAGATCTTTGTCTTCTAAAGCTGTATTAGCAAATTAATTAATATCAGACAATCACATTGATTTATTTTGTCTTACTGAAACCTGGCTGAGACATGAGGAATATGTCAGCCTAAATGAATCAACTCCTCCAAGTCATATTAATACTCACATTCCTCGAGGCACTGGCCAAGGAGGTGGAGTAGCTGCCATCTTTGACTCGGGTCTGTTAATGGGTCCTAAGCCTGGGTTGAACTGCAACTCATTTGAAAGCCTTGTTTTTTAGTCTTTCACATCCAACCTGGAAAACAGTACAGACGATTCTGTTTGTTGTGGTATACCGGGCACCTGATCCGTATTCAGAATTTCTATCAGAGTTTTTGTCAAGTTTGGTCCTTAAGACTGATAAGGTTATTATTGTAGGTGATTTTAATATCCATGTGGATGTCGGCAGTGATAGCCTTAGTGTTGCATTTAGCTCATTGTTGGATTCGATTCGATTCTGTCAGAGAGTACAGGAACCGACTCACTGCTTTAACCACACCCTCGACCTTGTTCTTGCATATGGCATTGACGTGGAGCATTTAGTAGTGTTTCCACAGAACCCTCTTTTATCAGACCATTGCCTTATAACGTTTGATTGTATACTACCCTTAGGTAAAAGTTTCTACACCAGATGTCTAACTGACAGTGCTGTTGCTAGATTTAAGGAAGCAATTCCTTCTGTATTTGATTGATTGCCATTTCTCAATTAGGGCTGCACGATTATGGCCAAAATCATAATCACGATTATTTTTGATCAATATTGAGATCAAGATTATTTATCACGATTATTCATTAATTTTAGGGACAACATCTGTTTATTGCGTTTTCACATTTAAATGAACAATAACACTGCTTCCATTTCCATTGTTGTGCTACATTCTGGCTAATATACAAATCTCTGCATCAGACTGATCCTTATCACAGTGCATCTCATAGAAGGAAATATAATAGTGTTGGCTAACTACAGACCTATCTCTAACCGTTATGTGACTTTCTACATACAAATAGTTCATTTGAGGAGTTTCAGTCAGGATTTAGAAAGCATAATAGCACAGAGACAGCACTGGTGACAATTACTAATGACCTTCTAGTTGCATCAGATAGGGGACTTGTCTCTGTACTTGTCTTGTTAGACCTTAGTGCAGCATTCGACACCAATGACCATGATATCTTATTACAGAGACTAGACCAGTCGATTGGTATTAAAGGTACCCCACTAAGCTGGTTTAAGTCCTATTTATCAGATCAATCTCAGTTTGTATTTGTAAACGATGAGGCCTCGATGACCACCGCCGTTCGTCATGGAGTTCCACAAGGTTCTGTGCTTGGACCAATTTTATTCACCTTATATATGCTTCCTTTAGGCAATATTATCAGAAAACACTCCATAAACTTTCACTGCTATGCCGATGATACTCAACTATATCTGTCAATCAAGCCAGATGAAATCCACCAGGTCGATAAACTACAAGCCTGTCTTAAAGACATAAAAACCTGGATGACCTGCAACTTCCTACTGTTGAACTCTGACAAGGCTGGAGTTATTTTACCCAGAACACCTCAGAAATCAATTATCTGATGATATGGTTTCTCTTGATGGCATCGCTCTGGCATCCACCACCTCCGTAAGGAATCTCAGAGTTATTTTTGATCAGGAGCTGTCTTTTGGCTCACACGTAAAACAATTCTCAAGGACTGCCTTTTTTCTCCTACGTAAAATTTAAAAAATCAGGCACATCTTGTCTCAAAGCGATGCAGAAAGAGCTGCGCTCACTGAATGCAGGGTTACTTGTGGTTCCCAGAGTCTTAAAAAGTAGGTTGGGGGCCAGAGCCTTCAGTTCAAGCTCCTCTTCTGTGGAATCAGCTTCCACTTTCAGTCCGGGGGTCAGGCACGGTCACCTAATTTAAGAGTAGACTTAAGACTTTCCTCTTTGATAGCGCTTATAGTTAGGGCTGTTTCAGGCTTATAGTTAGGGCTGTTTCAGGCTTATAGTTAGGGCTGGCTCAGGTTTTCCCGGGTCCAGCCCCTAGATATGCTGCTATAGGCCTAGACTGCTGGGGGACATCTTAGGATACACTGAGCTCCTCTCTCCTCTTCTCTCTCCTTCTGGATAAATTATTGTTTCTTCAATGCACATTACTAACTCTACTTCTTCCTGGGAGCCTCTGTGCTTCCTCGCCTCAAGTTTCCATGGATTGTGGCTGTCTGGAGACAGTCCTGCCTCCTGCTTCTTGCCATGGCCCTGCTGATGCCCCTGCTCTCTACCTTCTTCTGGTTCGTGGATCGTGGTTATCTGGATCGTGGTCCATGCCTACTACTCATTATATGGATAATTTCTGTCATATTCATGTAATGTGCTGTAACTCTGTTGCGTTATTCATTCTGGCCACATGACATCTATTGCTTCTATCCATCCGGGGAGAGGGATCCTCCTCTGTTGCTCTATCGAAGGTTTTTTTCCCTTTTTTCCCTGTGAAAGGGTTTTTACTATCTTTATTGGGGGAGTTTTTCCTGATCCGATGTGAGGTCCCGGGACAGGGATATCGTATGTGTACAGATTGTAAAGCCCTCCAAGGCAAATTAGTATTTGTGATTTTTGGCTATACAAAATAAACTGAATTTAATTGAAACTGAACCTCTGGCATTGATGATCTTTGATTATGCTGATCTAATATACATGATCAGGGCAACCAAGGATAACTCATTCAACAATTCAACAGCACATATTACGTTTAAAATCTGTGACAGCTGTTCAATCATCGGCATAACTGGACTTTGTTTTACCTACTGTAAATGTCAGTGTGTGTGTGTGTGTGTGTGTGTGTGTGTGTGTGTGTGTGTGTGTGTGTGTGTGTGTGTGTGTGTGTTTCTCTGCCACCGGTCTGCAGTGTAGAGATTCTACACCTTCTTAAATGATGACACAGGTCAGCCAGTGTCTATATTCGTCCTACGCAGAACTGCAGCCCCACAGCAGCTATTTAAAGCAACCTGGATCTCTCTGTCTACACATTACATAACGCACATGAAGGGAAGTATGTACTTAACTTCCATCGTGTCTCACTTATATGTATAGCGGTGTGATTCAATATCAGCTGTTGAAGAGTGCAGAGATGTTGCTGCTCACAAGCATGATATTATAGTGAGGGCGTCATATGAAGTGTCATATGTTCAGTCTATGGTCCTTGATGGTCTTTTAAATCTATCATTGAATGGAATTACGTTCAGGTACATATCACCTACAAGTTATTACCTCCTTTGGCGAGATCATTGCGATCTGTCCCAGTGTGCGTGCAAGTGTGCACGTCTTTGTCTGTCCATAGCTCATCCCACATTTCGCTGCAGTAAACTGCATAATATTTTTGGTTGGCCAGTTATGGCTGCATGCGCAAGGAACTCTTGTGGGTGAGACGACTCACTCTTTCTCGAAATACCTTTTATTATCTGTTTTACATTGCCATTGACTGCCTTCTGACTCCTCATTCACTCTTAATTGGCCCGCAAGCTAGTGAGTGCATCACTAACCCCCATCCGCTACTTTGTGGTCAGAGACACAGTGGGGCAAAAACAGTCTTCTCACTTTTAGTATTTTGGACGGTGTGTTTGGCCAACAGCCAACACACTGCTGAGTACCTCTCGGTCGCTACTCGGTGTGTGTGGGGAAAATAGTTTGCACCCTTGGTATTGTTTTGGACAGCGTGTTTTCCTAAAAGCTAACAGAACTACAAGTACACACACTGCTAAGCACATTGCGGCCACTCCACCGCTGCTATGGGCGAAGGCTTGTTGGAGATTAATTTTTTCTTTTGCAAGATTGCATGAAATGTCTCTTATCCTGTTTTTGAGTTTGAATGAAGTGTATTTTACGGCAGCGAATTAATGGGAGCCCTGAGAGCTTGTTTCTCTGCAACACGCCGGTCCTATCTCGGGGTGATTGGAGAAAATGACACCCGACGTGTGTTGTTTATGTCCAGTCTACTCCGTAACTTAAAGGCGCTTCACAAATACAGGATGTTGCAAATGGAGGCAGGTTTTCAGAGCTTTTTTTGGCGATCTCAGGATATTCTTCCTAGATTTTAATCCAGAACCCCGGCAGAGTTGAAACAGACTTTTAAATTTCATTTTTGCCGTAACGTTTCACGTAACCACGTCTGAGGTTACGCACAGACGGATGTATCCGGTCATTTTTCTAAATAAAACATATTTCTGACCTTGATCTTTATTGTTTTCTTTTCTTCATTCTTTCTGTGCGGCCCGGTACCAAGGGACCCACGGACCGGTACTGCTGGGGACCGCTGTTTAACGGGACCTTACAGCCCATATCGTCTAGACGTGGGGTCAGCCAATTGTAGGTTGTATTCATTCAATCGTACGAACAGCAATGGTCGCTGCAAACCCAATTGACGGATATTTGTACTCTACTGAATGCACCTTTCTAGTTTCCACTTTTCTTTAACATTACTGCACCAAAGGTCCTTTGGATGTAAAAAATGCTGCATAAAGTGTATTTCCTTAAATATTGTAGCCTAGTTTTTACATCAGCATCAGGCATCTTTTTTGGCAGTCATGTCTGTAAATATAATATTTCAATGAAATCCAGACAGATTTTAATTTAAGTTTCAGGCAGGAAAAGGAAGACTTAATACCAGGTATCAACTGAAATCAGCATTCACTTCAGGAAAAGTGTGAGTTTCAACCATTTGATGGCAAAGAGAAAATGAAAAGCATGAAATATGATGAAGGGAATTAGGCAAAAAGCAGAAGCCAGTAGT
Organism: Myoxocephalus aenaeus; assembly: GCA_038501785.1. Classification (NCBI taxonomy): domain Eukaryota; kingdom Metazoa; phylum Chordata; class Actinopteri; order Perciformes; family Cottidae; genus Myoxocephalus; species Myoxocephalus aenaeus. Next base: position 2,799,703 of record JBAMJR010000140.1, read on the forward strand.
GATATTTTCCTTTTAACAGACACTTAAATCTACTCACGTCTTCTCAGATGATTTGATTCCACACCTGGCAACTTTTATGACCTTTCCTTCTAACCAGGCAATATCCTGGTAATGTTCTGTCTTTGGTTTTCTAGCAGCGACATAAACTCACCCTATCTGTCCCGTTTTCAGATGATTTGTTATATAAGGTACTTTTCACACAGGACAGAAGGGACAATAAAACTCTACAATATCTACCTCACAGTTTAGTTTGATCATTTGAGGGCGTAAATACTGGTTTGTGTAAGCAGTATGGTCATACACATTACATAATCCAGGCTTTTCTCTCATGTATGTTGTTGTGTCAAAGATTTCTTGAAAGCAAAATCAGGGCAATGAGTAAATGTTTGCCCTAATGTTGATTGAGGACTCTAAAGGGGAAATAAAAGAGAGTCTTATCTCAGTATTAAAATATTTAGAATAAACCCTTTAAAGCCATATACATCATTTTACCCAGTAGTCCATAGAGCCGAGTCATCGACAGATCAATGCATACGCTTTCTGTGAGCACAGTTCTGGTAGTTTAAAGGACCAGAAGGTGACGCAGCCAAATTCATCCATACATCTTTCTGAAATATGTTGCTGTAGAAGCTCGTAGTGACGTAGTGACTACTAGCAGGGCTAGCTGGTAACTACTGGGGAGCTAGTTTACGAGCTAGTCTCTTCGATTGTTAGGCGAAGGATAATTTCACACAGTTCAAAAGATATATTTGTTTCATTGACTTCTGGACTCTTCTAAATACTGTTTAGCTAGGAGCTGCGACAAGTTGGCATTGTTGTTGTGTTACTTTTGAGATAATGCTAGTTGCCTACTAGCGCTGTTTGGTCGGTCTACTATGTATGCTAAAGTGTAGCTGACGTACAGGGATGAGTGTGTGTATGTTCTCAGTAATTATCAAGTAAGCTAGCAGCAAATGCCAAAACTCCTTTGATAAATGACATTAGTGGACAATATTCTGCTCATGGACAAAGGTTGTGACAATAACTCGGAAAAAAATACATGTACAAAAAGGGTGTGTGTCTCTAAGTAACCCTCAGATAAGGACCGTGAAGCAACTCACAACTGCCCTGATGTTCATTTGCTGATGCTAGTTTAAGTGCATATTAGTGTATGCAAATGCTTGCTTGTTTAGTTTTATATGACTTTCTCGTTAATTGTCCAACAGGGATTTGTAGATCTTCACATTCATAAAGCAATTCTTTCTCACAGTTGTGTGAAGTTTATAACGGCCCTTAAGATAACGAGGCAGCATAAAAGACGGAGACCTTGCATTTGTTGGGCCTTATTATTCAAGTTTTGGATCTCATGTGATGGCATATGTTGTTGCTTAAGACCTCATGCCCAACTATACTGAAAGATATCAGATTTAACCGTTTGAAATGGGACATCTTAAATTTAGAGAAATAACAGCACCAAAGCAACCTCAGACCTGCTGGTTAATACGCAGAACAGATATCTTTCCATGCAGAAGAGAAGAGATAAAATAGAATAGAAACTTCCAGCTAAGCAGGAAGCACACAGCAACGCTGACACATTTCGTGGATGTCCCTTTGCCTGCACTGGGGAATACAGGCGAGTATCAAACCTCGCCTTGGGCTAGAACCTTTGTTCTCTGATATCAAACCCATACAATAGTGCTGTATGGGATCAAAATCCTAGAGTAACGTTGATATTCAGCCAAAATAGCAGCAGTGGCCTTTGAAATAATGTTTCCCCATGCAAGACCATCCCCTTTCATTCCAAATGCACTATATTAGGACACACTATATCACAGAGGGAAAGAGTTCAATCGATGCCCACTTTGAAATCCAACCCAGTAAAAATTCTACTTTGCCTCCATTCACCAGGCGTGATGGTGATCTGTGTGTGTGTGTGTGTGTGTGTGTGTGTGTGTGTGTGTGTGTGTGTGTGTGTGTGTGTGTGTGTGTGTGTGTGTGTGTGTGTGTGTGTGCGTGTGTGTGTGTGTGTGTGTGTGTGTGCGTGCGCGCGTGGAGTGTGATTCCTCCCGGGGGGGACGTGAGGATGAACCGAAGGGAGAGTGAAGCAGGATTGGGGGGCGATGGATGGGGGGGAGGTTGGTGGTAGCTGAGAAGCTGACAGAAACATTATTCAAATGATGCTCCTCTGCTGTCTTTTTTCTTTTCTTTTCTTTTTTTTTCTTCTTCCCCCAGCCTCACACTAAAACCTGACATTTAGTCGCAGCGAGAGAGCGAGCGCTGAGACAATTCAGGAGGATTTTCCACCTTCCTCGTCTTTGGCTCTTTTGGCATTGAAGGTCCCCGAGTCCTGCGGCGGAATTACATGCACCTCGGCCCTCCTCGCCTCAGGGGCCCCCCCGGTGTTTATGAATCAAATATTTGATTTGGAAGGACTCCGGTCCTCGCCGTTGCCAACCACCGTCCAACAATAGAAAAAGGTCACAGTGAAGCCGGCTTATCAGTGCGACTACAAGGCCTGTCCACTTGCAGCTTGCTGGACCCGGGTGCTGCTGCTGCTGGTGCTGGTGGTGGAACGGGAGAGAACGAGGAGGGAGAGGGGGAGAATGGATGAAGGGGAAAAAATGGAGGAGTAAGACATGGAGGGGGGGGGGGGGGGGGGGTGGGAGGAGGGGGAGCATTCAGCAAAGCTGTCGCCTGGACATATTGTGCTTTGATGGGTTGGCTTTCATTTTTACTGCCGTTTTTCTTTGCTGTGGAGGAGCAGTATTAAAGTCTTCAATCTTTAGCTGATATTACAGGACTCACGGCAGATTGTGATAAACAGCACGGCGTCTTCCCGGGCCCTTCCTCTCTGAACATCTGTTGGAACATCGCACGGTGACAAAAGCAATGTAATTATAACGTACCACCTAAACCTACAAACCACACAGCACCTCATGGGCTCTTTGAAAATGGGTGTCGCTTTGGCAGATGTACTGTCAGGCAGGCAGAGGAAGTGTGTGTGGGGGGGGGCGGGAGGATGCACATAGCAGTGTGTGTGTGTGTGTGTGTGTGTGTGTGTGTGTGTGTGTGTGTGTGTGTTTTGGAGCTTACAACATTTCCAAATAACTGCAGTTGAGTCTTTTTACATGTTGCGCCACGAAATTACAGCTCTGTCCTCCACAATCAAGTGGGCTGAATCATGTTCTCACACATGCAGGTTGAAGTTACACAATGGAACATACCGGTATTTCGACACCTGTGCTTGATGTTTCTTTGCATTCCGTAGCATCAGGTAGGGAACTTCAGGAAAGTGGCACTTACACGATAACCATCACATTCAACAGTCACCTACAATAAAGGGCAGCCTAAGCTGTCCTGCTGGAAATGGAGGGAGATCGCCTCCACGTTGGGCCTGATTTGAAAATTCAACCAGGTTGAAATGCACCCGCGGGATTTAGCCTAAATCTGAAAGGGGGTCTGCGATGGGGAACAGCGTCCCCTTCCCATCAAGTGAAAGTGAGTGCAACACAAACTGAGAACGGCTTAGAATCCTTCAAATGAAAAGTGCCCACAGACAGGCTCTAAAAACATGAGCTTAAATTGTAAAACGTGTGCGAATGAGTGCGTCACTCGGATGTCTGAGCTTTACTGGGCAGAATGATGTATGTGCAGAGTTTGACACGCTGGAAAAGCACTCTCACCTTAAATCTGGAGTTAACACGCGTACGCCGCAGCAGGATTTTGCTCCAGTATGCACAAGTCTTTTATAATTAATTAATATAACAAGTTTTTTATATTTATCTTGTTTATTCTATATTGTGTATGTATATAAGTACGAAGAGAGTCAACTTCCATGTATGTGTAAACACACATGGCCAATAAAGCTGATTCTTAATTCTGATGTGGGACTTATAAATAATAATGGACTTGACAATGTGCTTTTCACACATGCACTGCCACCCTAAAATGATTGAGACGTTACTCCTGTAAGTGAGGACCAAAATGTCTGAATCCCAACAATTGAGTAGATAATAGATGGAAATTTTGTCCGTCGAAGTCACAGCGCACGAGTCGGTGTGTTGATGATGTTTCCGTCATACGGCTGGAGAGACACCTTTGGAAAACAAACAATCGAGGATGAAGAAGAAGACGAAGAAGAAGAAGAAGAAGAAGAAGAAGGGTCGTTTGGTGCTGGCACTGTCTCTCGGTGCTTTAATCACATCACATACAGTGAAGCAATATTCAACTTCCGTGAAACCGCACACCTCCGTACGGTAACGTCCGTCCTGTCTCGCGCTGACGACACACGTTGTAGCGCTCGGTGTGCTTTTACGTTTACCCGCCCGCTACGGAGACCCGGGGCGGAACGCAAAAGCTCTTGGCTAACGTTTGCACAACCCAGTGCCCTGAGTCAGCCCATGTGGCGCAATGGTGGAGAGCATGGCTTTCATCACTTCTTCCAACAGCAGGAAGGTGTGGGCCAACATTTACAGTCCCAAGTAGATGATAAGTCGGCGTCCCCTCCTTCAGGCCACAACTCTTTCTTGCCGGGGCTCAGAGGTCAACATGTAAATGCACAATGTAATCTGCAGACCAACAGCCCCACCCTCAGCACAGTCATCCAGGTAATTGCCGAGGCGTCTGATAGTTGCCGTTTGAATGCGCATTTCAGTCGATGAGGACACCGCGCCAGCAGTTATTGCCGCATACCTCGTCTGGGCCTGCTGTTTGCGATGGGAACAACCCCGTGATTAAATTCAAGCCACACATTCTGCGACTTGGAAACGCCAGGCGGAGGACGGGTTACCGTCAAGGTTGTCGGCCCGGTGGCTGGAGGCCAAGACTGGGAGACAGATGGAGAAATGCTGGGAGAAGGGCAAAGAGAGAAAGGGAGAGGAGGAGGAGGAGGAGGAGAAGAAGAAGAAGAAGAAAGACAGCGCAGGGCGAAAAGAGAGACGTACGAGACCCCCGCAGTGAATGGGACTGCCTACTTATCAGCCGTGAGCGTGATGTGCAAACAGAGGCCTTTCAGGGCTGCCAGGCACACAATAGCTTTGTTTGCTATGCAATAGAAACCAGTTGTTCGCTGCTGAGTCAATATTTACTGCCTAATGGAATGTGTGCTCTGCTACTACCCCTGCTCGACAACACCAGATTGGAAGAGGGACTCATTACCTCCCCTTCTCTGTCTTTCACCCCCTGCCACCCTGTGTCCCTCTTCGTCCTTCCCTCCCTCTTCTTTATCTCACCCTTCCTATCGTCTCGTCCGTCTACTTCCTTTACTCCCCATTCATCCCCACAGTCATTCCCTCCCACTATTCTGTCAACCCCACGTCATATCTCTTGCATCTGCACCTCCCCTCTGAGTAATCAGAGTAGTGGAAACTCCATATAAGGTGTGGGACTGATCGAGAAACAAAAACAGGACATCCTGTATGTTCTCGTTGTCGTAGTAAAAGAAACGAGAGGAGTAGGTGAAAAAAACAAATAGCAGGAGTGGACAATCTTCTGCTCATGGAGGCCAATATATCCCACCAAGGCCGCGGCTCTAGCAGAGAGAGAGAGAGAGATAGCTCAGCGATGAGATCACGGTGCTGACAGAATGATCCCTTTGTGCTGGAGCCCGATGGTAGGCAGTAAACGCATCACATGTGGTATTTACACCGGGCCGCTGATAAACCGCAGCTGATAACAATTTTCTTAAAGGTGCATGCAGGCAATTGCAGGCAAAAAAAGTCAACAGTCTTTCTGCTCCCGCTTTGCATTCGATCCCTTGCCACCCTCACGCACACACACACGCACACCTTTGCCCAGGTATGGAGGGATAACTGGAGGCGTGACACACTCCTTTTTTTTTGTTTTTCAATCGCCACTCCGACAATCCATCCCTTTCAGTCATGCTTCAGTATCGTTTCCTTACAGCCCCGAGGATTACTGAGGAGAGGACAGTTGTGGGAGTAATGGTGGTGTGTGTGTGTGTGTGTGTGTGTGTGTGTGTGTGTGTGTGTGTGTGTGTGTGTGTGTGTGTGGGAGGCGAGGGAAGGGGGTGTTTCCATAGTGACACCAAGGCAATGAAAAGATTGGACCAGTGGAGTGTGCAATGGGTGCCAGTGTGGTTGTGTGTGTGTGTGTGTGTGTGTGTGTGTGTGCGCGCGTGTGTGTGTGTGTGTGTGTGTGTGTGTGTGTGTGTGTGTGTGTGTGTGAGTGTGTGAGAGTGTGAGTGTGAGTGTGCACAGAGTTGGAGTCCAGCTCTATAGCTCTAGGTTGAGACACAGAGGAACCATTCATGATCTACTATCTGGCCCCCGATGGCCTTCACTCTTAAATCAGAGCCAGCATGCAGAGCTCAGGTCCCGGCAGGGATTTTTCTTTTTGCACCCAAATCCAAAAGCACTGCGTTGTATAAAAGAAGAAGAAAAAAATTGGTATTATTCGAAAAGTGTTTAATGTATTCTGTCATCTCTCCACTCCCACTCATTACAGTCCTTTCAATATCCGTCCCACAACTTCCCCAATGTGCCGAGGTCGTATTTAATATCCCTGTCATAAAGGAGAGAAATCGATGGCTCGGGGTTGTGTTTGTTAATGGTTTCACGCCGGGCCGAGGGATAAACAATTAGGATGAGACATATTCATTGTCTCTAATTATCCATTCTGAGCGCAGATTAAATGTTTCAATAAGTTTGGCTCCTAACAAGCCAAATCCTCTCCACATCGGGTTTTTACATCTGTCTGCATTCTGAAACAGAATCACTTAGCTGCAGCTGTTATCAACTCGCATTGCACCCCGAGCGGGATTCATCAATATTGTTTAACCAGGGCAGTTAGTGCCTCGTCTAATCGCCTTTTACAGCTACTTTCCAGTGAACCTGACCTCACACTGGGTCCATCGACGGGGGCACTGATTGTGGTTCGGTGTGGTCAAAGTACATTTAGCGATAATTTGTCAAATGAAATGACGTTTTTTTTTTGTAAAGATCCCCCCTTGTCTGCCCTGAGCATACATTACAAGAGGAATGATTTTCAAAGGAGCCTTGATTGTGCGGAGCCTATGTTAATGAAATCGGTGGTCCTTCATAGAATTGACAGTTAATGAAGACTATAATGTGGGCGCAGACGTCCTGAAAGAAACCGCCTCAAATTAGAGCTGTAATTCCAGATCTGGTGTAATACCTTGAAGAGTAATTTAAAGATAAGACAAGTTCTCATTTGGCATGTGAAATAATTAATTATCTGGTGGAAATATCTTAACAAGGCTACTTAGTATGCATATAAAAAATTTCGATTTGTAAAATCAAATTAGCATTATTAACTTATAGTGTGTTAGATTGCATCTATTATCTTTCAAAAAAGGTCCCTCGGAGTTGAATTGATAATTAAGTAATGAAATGAAAATGTATGATCTAATCAATGGCAGTCTGTATTAGCGCAGCGGTAGTCCTCCTAAGGTTTCAGGCAGCGAGGAGGCGGCGGCTCGAGACCCTGGAAATGACATAAGCCCTGAAGAATTGAGTTACAATGGCGATTTATTCGCTTGGAGGCCTATTGTAAGGAGCTCAAGGTGGCTCGAACAAAGCCGGTTTGAACCTCACAGCTTCCTTTGATGCTCGCTTTTCATTATAGCGTTTGTCAATACATCGGAAAACCTACTTAGGCCGCTCAGGCACAGCGATGCGTTGAGCTAAATGCAAAATACCTGCGTGCTCTCAGTGACGGTGCGGACATGCGGATGCTAACCATCGTAGCGTTTAGCGTGCTATCGTGTGCTAGTTAGCGCTAAACTAAAAATGTGGCTGAGGCTGATGGGAATTGTCATTACCGTAAAAGTCGGCTTACAAGCCGCTCCTACCTCCGGTCAGTCTCCCGCTGTAGTAAGCTAGTAGCAGCGCTAGCTAGCGCTGCTACTAGCTCCCCGCTGCTGCTGCTGCTGCTACTGCCCGCGTCCCCTCTGCCCAAGTCGGGTGTCGAGCCGGGGCTGGTCCCGCTACCTTCGGTGTTTGTCGGGGGAGATAGCGGAGCGCTAGCGGAAGTTAGCGGAGAGCTAGCGGAAGTTAGCGGAGAGCTAGCGGAAGTTAGCGGGGGAACTAGCTACAGCGGGGAGCAAACGGGGACACTGACTGAAGGTAGTAGCGGCGTGTAACCCGACTTTTACGGTAGTTTTGTATTGGAAAATGTCAATGTTGACCTGATGGTGGCGCCAGATGAAAAGTAAGGGCCTCACCAAAGTCAGAGGGAACTATGAATGTCTTGAACCATCTTCTGGGAACCATGAATGTCTTTGCAAAATTGCGGGCCAATACATCCAGTAGACTTTGAGAGATTACACTGGATAGGTGAAAGAACGTTGACAGCTGGTGGCACGGGAGGAGAAGTCATGGCATCACCAAAGTCAAAAGGATTCATCTTCTGGGAACCATGAATGTTTGCTCTAAATTGAAGGCCAATACTTTGAGTAGATCTTGAGATATTGCTCTGGATAAAGGGAGACTGCAACTGCTGGTGGCGCAGGAGGAAAAGTCAGGGCATCACCAAAGTCAACAGGACTCATCTTCTGGGCACCAGGGATTTGTGTTCCAAATTTCATGGCAATCCATCAAACAGTTGTCGAGATATTTCAGTCCCGACCAAAGCTGTGACTTTGGCATCCTTGACCTGATACGGCGAGATCTGAAATGCAAGGCTTATTTATTAGCATTTGTTTTATTGTAAAAACCAAGAGAGGGTTGCGTCCCCGCAGCTGGTTTTAGTCCTTGTGGTTTTGTCCATATATTTAAATATTTGGCCTGATGCAAGCAGACACGATGACGTAAAATAAAAAAAAAGAAGAAGCTGTGCTTCGGCTCCACTGCCTCATGGCGGGTTAAATGGAGCGGAGGGCAATGAGCAATCCTCACACAATCCCTCTCCTCCATGCCGCAGGTTGTTCTTCCCCCTCCGAACCCATCGCTTCCCGGCTTAAAGCTCGAGCCCCGTGGGGTCCCGACAGGCTGCGGCGAAACACAAGTGGATGCGGCAGGTTGCCATGGGAACTTAATAACCCAGCAGTTGTAGCGAGAGAGGGAGTCAACTCCAGTACCCGGCGAAGCGTGCGTCTGAAGGCAATAAATTGAATGCTTTGGAGGGGAAGGAGACAGAGAGGGGGGGAAAAGAGGCAACAGGGACCGTGTGTTACTGCGAAATAACCTTTTAAGTCTGAATTAAATATTTTGTCATCTCCGAGCTGCCCCTCCCTCTCGGGGGGCCGGAGGTTAAACGGCTGTCTGCATTGTCTCGAGGACGCGACCGGCGGGCCGCCTTCTGCTGCGTGTCACGACCGCTGACCGAGGGACGCCTGGCTGATTTTATTTATTTATTTCACTTTTCTTTTTTTTTTTTGCTTCTTCTTCAACCTCACCTACAACTGTCATTGCTTTGACTGCCGGGCCATTACGCGCACTCGTCTCCAGGGCGCAATTGATGTGGCCGTCGGCTGTCGGGGCTCAAAAGCCTCCGACACGCCGCCTGATTGCCAAGCATCCTCTATGCCGCGTAAATCTTTCATTAACCGCCAATCTATCATTAATTATCGGCTCCTGGCATTTATGGATAGGTGGGGAGATTGATAGCGGGGTGGGGTGTCGGGTTCAGAGCTGCTGTTGACTGTTTCTGGAGCCAATCCATAATGACTCCCGACAAAGAGCAGCCCTCTTAACTTTTATTTATAAGTGGGGGCCCTGTTCGCCACTCGCCAGAGGTGTTGTTCATCTTCCTAGCTAACCCGATAACATTAGTGCTCACGGCGGCTGGAAAACAGCTTTATCTTCATTCTCGCGTCTCTCGCGGTCCGTCTCCATATGTTTACGGACAGCTCGATGATCATCTCTCTTTAACTCCACGGGCTCTTCGGTTGTTGTTGTTTTTTTCCCCAGCTCCCTTAAAAGAAAGAAATTAATTCCCCTCTGAGGCTTAAGCGCTGAACCAACCAATGTGTGTGTGTGTGTGTGTGTGTGTGTGTTGACCGTCCACTTAAAGATGAGGTATCTGCTTTTGATTCAGCGGCCGGTTGACAGCTCCGTGGCCCAGAAAGCCTTCTGTTATCTGGCTTTGCATGGGATTAGCTGTCAGCTACCTGCTGCAGTAAACAAACAAATAGAACCAGCCCAATTATAAGGGCAGTGTCCGCGACATCCCTGCGCTGCCACGGCGCTCAATAAAACCAGGCCCCGTGCGAGTCTATAAATCATCGGGAAAACCTTGGCCTAAATGTGCCAGCGAGACATCTTTCTTTCTCTCTTTACACCCTAATTCTCTTCCCCCCGTCGCCCTGCTCTCCCCGGACCTAACACTATTTACAGCTTCTCAGATGCTTAAGCCACCAAAATGTAGCGTCGTTTTATCTTTAGACAAGTCGATAAGGCGGCGTATTGGTTTTCTGCTAAAAGCCACGGATTGTGCTGCACGTATTGAATCATCAGCCGGGCAGTTCAGACTACAGCACAGGGAGGCACATCCACACACACACACACACACACACACACACAGAGTCCTCAGTTTGCTTCATTCTCTGACATTCACCTGGTGGAGAGAAAGATATTAAAATCTTGGATAACACAATGTAGCAGGAGAGGGGGAAGTGAGACGTGGAAGGGGGCGGGGCGGGGTGAGACAGGGGAACAGGAATAGACGTGGAATGAACACCCCTCCAGAGTGCTTTATCCTGCGTTGTCACGCTCTGTTATCCCGGCAGTCGACTTCATATTTAGTGACAAAGACTAGATTAGAGCCGTCCCCGCTTCCTCCACCCCGCGATTGCACAAGTGTTCCTCCTTCCCGAGCTGCCGAGGGTGAGCCGCATGGAGGCGGAGGCGCTCGAGGGTTCCAAAGTGCAGAAGGTCAAAGCCACGGCCAGAGGAGGAGGAGGAGGGGAACCGGGCCGGGCCTGCAGACGGACAGACTGGTCACACTGGTCACACTGGTCATTATTCCAGTCACATGTCACCGTGGAATGAGAGAACTCAGCAGGTTCCATTAAAACCCCACGCTCGGCCGCGCAGGCAGCCGAGCGGCGGCTCTGTGGATTGTGGGGAAAGCTGAATAGGGGGTTATTGGAGGTGGCTGACAGAGGATGACCTCTGTGTGTGTTTTTGGCCTCTGTGTTGTTCCACTGAGGGCTCACAGAAAAAAAAGGGGGCCGGCCTGGACTGAAGCTCGGTCTATCGGTCAAAAACAGCCCTCGAGTGACTTTCAGCCCCAGCGAGCGGCTCGCTTCTTGCTCTTGATTTGCGCTCACGTAACAGTGTCTCCCAAAAGATGATCAGCCTCCACAGACCCTCTCTCTCTCTCCGTGTCACTCCGCTGGCAGCGCTCTCCTGCGGAGAGTTCCCCGTGTTAACCGAAAGGGGAGACAAGTATTGAGCTTTCGGCAGACACAATAACAGAATTAGGATTCATGTAGCGTGGCTTTACAGGTACTCTTCCAAATGACTCCGCGGAGCCCTTCAGGCTACTGTCAGCCCGAAAACCCTCACTGGAGACGTACAGCTAATGTGCCCTTGGTGTTTCGCAGCACAGGAGCAGATGGTTATGATATGGATTACGCTGACAGTAAGTCAATAAGACCCAGATCCTGGGTTCGCGCCGGATTAGTCAATTGTTTCTGGGCCTCCTTTTATGATTTTGTTTTTTGCTGATTTGCTCGCGCCTCTCTGCGCTTTCAGCTCCGTTTGAAGCCGCGCTCTGCGTCCTCCTCTTCGGCGTGAAGGTATAAGCGAGACGGGAAACTTCAGGAATAATTGTGAAACGATGCTCCGAGGCATTCGCCTCGCGGTGGCTGCAGCTCTGGCTTGTCGAGCAAAACAGAGGACGCTCGGTCTCAATCTTGTTTATCGCTCCCGCGCCATATGTTACACGTCCGCATGCTTTACTCTGATATATGATACGCGCGGACCAGCTTTGGTTACAATTAACCAATGCTCCATCCAACCGGAGTGCAGCAATTAAACGCCGTCCAATCAAATTTGTGTGACAACCCGGCGCCTTTCATCCCAGCAGGGATCCAGACGGCCCACCTGCCCCCAGCGCCATCTCAGAGATGGTCTTGAATAGCTAATGAGGCAGCGCCGCTGCAGCGTTGGGACACTCAACGCCAAACCAATACAGTGAAAATTCCACTTGATCTCGTCATCAAGCCTCGCTGGGGTTTTTTGTTTTTTTCATGTGTCAGCATTCTCTCTTTTGATCCCTCGTCAGCGCAGACATAGGAGCGTTTTTGGTTTGTTTTAACTGTTTCACTGGAGTTTGCGGGCACCTGCTGTGCACATCGTGCGTTTCAACTGCAGTCCCACGCAGGGAGCAGGGGGAGGGGGGGACATCAAAATGTTTTGAGTTTTTTTGTGTGTAAACGGTGGACTCGTCTGCGCTCATCCGTTGTCATGTTGTTGAGAGAATATTCAGGAGGTGATCGGCTGAGCAGCTACACGGCTTTGAGCTGCAGGAAGTGCACTTCAAAGAATGTGTCTCAGCTGCGAGGCTCTTTGCTTACACTTTTTATGGTTTTGTTAAAAAGCAATCCATTTTTAGCGATTATTCCAGCTTTTGTTCGTGCAAAAGCAGGGAGAGGGGGGTTATTTTACCACAGCTGTGATAGAAATATACATATATATATTTATAAATTAAACAAAAGCATTGAGTGAAGTCGCCTCTCGCCGAGCTGCAGACAGCCCAAACTCTGTTCGGTCCTGATGTGAGTGGAGAGAAGTGTTGAGTACTCTCACAGCTGGAAAACAATACCACAACAAATAATGCATGAGGGGCCAGCAGAGGGGGAGCACACAAATAGGAATGATTCATTATACATGCACTACTCGCCGAGTATGTGTGCGCAAGCGGGCGAGCTCAAGCCGGTTAATACGCGGTGTTTTCCATAAGTCAGGCGGGGCGCCTCACCTTTGGCGTCTGAGAAAAACTGTCTGAACCCACCTCTCTTTAGCTTTCCCTTTCTATCTCTCCTCCTCCAGATTTTATTATGAAAACGGAATTTGCTCACAGTCGACAAGTCAAAATGCTCTTTCCCCCCCCGTGTGCTTTCTTTTGACATCTTCTGGCCTTGATGGGCAAAAAAGAAAAGAAAAAGCGTACGTTGGGCCTCAAACCGAAGCGCTCATCAGTCATGACATGCCATTAGTGTTCAAAAGGCCAATTACGGAAAAAAAACTACAAGGCACTCAGAGTCACTGCTAAACGCCAGACTTCGATTGCAGCTTGACCTCACCGCGATTTGCGTGCGCAGCTGAGCACCAAATAATAGATGGAGGATCTTTAACATAATTACGCCTTAATGGACGGCGAAGCCACGTTGTCAAAAAAATTGGTATGCGGGGGGCCTCAGCGGCGTTTTAGGCGGAGATGGCAGAGCACATTTGTCTCCACGTCAAAGGGAGACAAGGGGGGGTTGACATGTTGGGACGGCACCACCCTCTGTAAGATCATCTCCCATCAGGCAATGCTGTGCTTTCTAGTCTAATTGCAGTGAATTCCCCCCCACCCGCCCACCCCCTTAATCATACCACTGCCATTCTGTTGACAAAGCCGGATGAACTTCTGGCGGCCATATTAGCAGCAATATTGACCAACTCCTCCAAGGTGACCGCCAATAACGGCGGTCAGCTCCAGTCTGCTGCATTTAGCAAAAGCTTCTTTTTTTTTGTGTGAAGTCAGCCCCATTAAGTCAGGGATAATTGTGTGTGTGTTCTCCATGGTGAATATTTGATCTGCTGTTTGCCCTTTGCTGGCCACACAGTGCAGAATAATGGCCCTCTTTGAGCGGCGCGAGGCAAAACCTTGGGCTCCTTCGGCCCAGGAAGAGTCCATCCCAATTACTCTATCAATTATTAATTCATCATAAAGGTCGTCCCTTTGCTCCATTATCCACACCAGTCTGAGCATGCCAATGTCACGAGTGTTAACAGGGCCTTCAGGTCAAAGAAACCACCCAGACACAGACAAACGCTGCAGAACGCTTAGGAATTAAATGTGTGTATAATTAATGAGGGCCGGGAAATTTTAATACTTCAGAATGGGGTAACGTTGTATTAAAAGGTTACAATGAGAATTTCATTGACCTTAGCCTACTCTTCCGGCTGTTTTGAAACCTCATCGCACTCTTTGGAGAGAACCCAATTTCTATTTTAGAGCTGACAGACAGCAGTAAGATAGCTTCTACTGGCTCGCCACTAGCACTCGTGGAAAAATGAAACCAGATACAAACAAACTGTGCGTAGCTCTTTGATATTGGTTGAATTTAGATGTAACTCCCCAGTAATGCCTACTTTTTTGCCACTTTGTCACAGATCTGTTGACATTTCTGGAGTGTTTTTCACCAAGTAGCAGAGCTGTGAATTTGACTGTTGTAACCAGTCTTTGTGCTTCATGCTGAATGGGATCATTTGAACTGTCTCGGGAGGCTGATGTCGGAGCCTACAAGCTACTAGATTACAAAAAAACAGATCTCGGTGGAAAAGAAAGTTCCAAATGGTGAACTTAATATACGTGCATGACTAGTTGTAAGACGGACAGACATTGATTCCGTCCTTTATTTATGTTTAATTTCTATGAATACTGCTTGAGAAACACTCGAGGGCCCTTGAATTTGGTTACGTAAAGTCTGTACGGACGCTGGTTCCCAGTCACTCCAAATTAAAGTAATCACAACGAAGCTGACGTGAAGTCAGCCTTTCACGACAGACCCCCACTAGTTTAGTTCTGTGACTTTATGCCTTTCATCTAATACAGGCGCACAGGGAATCAGTCCATCAATGTCAGCGGCCCGTCGCTGAAGGGCCCACATGGGCAGATCGATGTGCGGTCCTGTGTGGTTGCAACACAATGTTGAACGTGTCGACTGGTTTGACCTTTTTAGCTAACGGCGCTGGCTGGCGCTCCTTAGCAAAGGTCGCCGACTGCGTTCCAACCAATCACCGCTCAGCGCATTCGCCGGCTGCGTTACCGGTGGATGAACGAAACGAACCGCGGAGGATCAGAGTAGAGCGCGCAGTATTTGGGCCACTCCACAAATAATAATGTGGTCAGCGACGGGGTTAATTTGATAGCGTGGCACGACGTGACCTTTTTGCGGGGCCCCCGAAACACGTGCGCTCCGGGTCGAGGAACCATTACATCAAACATCAATATTTATGATAATAACACCAAAGTGTGTTGTCACCCTCTCCATCTGAAAAGCACCACCTGTATTTTTTTGTGCCGTCGACGGCCTTTTCCACACGTTTTGGTGCAAACGCAGATTTTCAATTACGATGCAAAGCAGTCCACTTTTGGTAGATTATAAATTGTCATGGCTGTCTTCATTAAATTACAATATTTGTCATATTAGCATTAAGTGCATAATTGAATACGATTATCTGTAATTATTCCCATAAATTACATTTAGGCCACTGATCACCAAGGACATAAACACATGAAAGTGTCTGTGGTGTATTCTTTATTTTTCCCTCCACATTGCCTGTCCCGTTTAGAAACACATCCCCAATACGCAGAAAGCATTAATATTCTATTCCCACAACTCCCATCTGTTGCAGAGTTTACTAAACTCCTTTCAAAACTTTCCTCGTCTATTGACAGTGTAACACATTAATATGTTGCTGCAGAAGATGCGGAGCAATTATGAAGAAGTGGGAGCACAAATCTGTCGACAGCTTAAATACCAAATGTTATCTTTATGATTACCCCTTCTTGAGCAATGTGAACATGAGGGTGTAAGTAACATTTATGATATCATAATTCAACGGCGGGCATACTTGTGTCGAGGGTGAAGATGGTGCCGGGAACAAAAGATGTGTGTGATAATCACTGCTTTGACAACAGAGACAGAAACCTGCACGTCTCTTTCAAGTCATGCGCGTCTGCTCGTTTGGAAACGGGAGACGGGGGCATCTTCATGCCGCGTGTCAGATCGTCATGGCAACATGGTAAAAGAAAAAGGGCAACATGTTCGGAGAAAAAAAAAAAAAAAAAAAAAATGTGCCAGATCTTTTTGTGGACTTGGTGAGGTGATGGAGCGGCCTGCCAGCCACCGGCGGGGGGAAACAAAAGTGTGAGCGTGCACGTTTGCGTGTGTGTGTGTGTGTGTGTGTGCGTGTGTGCGTGTGCGTGTGTGTGTGTGTGTGTGTGTGCATGTGCTTGAAACTGCTGACTGGAAAAATGTGGGTTTCTTCAAGAGCTCACAAAGCCATGAAAGCATGTGATGACAGAGTCTGGTGAACACACTCAATCACTCATGTGGGCACACACGCCCCTCCCCACACACACACACACTAACACACTAACACACACACACACAAATGCACACTCACTGAAGGCTGTCACAGCAGATGGAGTCACTTAAATTTTGTTACAAGTACCTGCCTGGAATATGATTGTTGGAATCTGTGATGGGATCGTGGAGCCGATGGGTTTTGTAGTCAAACTGTGTTCTCAGATTATATTACAGTGATTATAAAAAAAAAATATGTGTTGCTGTTAACATACGCAACAAAAAAGCCGTGAGTACAAAAGGCTCACGGACGTGTTTCTACACATATTATTAAGTCTATTAGGGCAAATTCATCAGCGCCTTTTGTAGCTATTTCTTTCACTTGGATGGAAATAAATGTTAGTAGACATACACAGTTTGTGTTTTGGACGCCCCGGCCTGTCGGCTGAGTATTCCTCGGCGATGGGTGGGCTGAGAGTGCCACTTTATATGAAAAGCCCTGAGAATCCAGTGAGTGGCATGTCGCTCGCGCAGGAGCCATTTTTAATAATCGAATCCCCCCGTGGCTCGAGTAAGAAACACGTGTGCCCGCGTGTGTGTCTGTTCCTGTTCTCATTAGGCTCCACACTACAGGGCCCCGCTCGGTGTTGTTTCCTGTACAGCCCATTACTGCCGCCTGCCCCCGGGGTTGGAAGTCGAAGCCCGAGACAAACAGCGAGCCGTGTGCGGTAAAATGCACCCGGGAGATTAGCGCGGCGAGGAAATCGGGTTGTGTGTAAGAGGGGTGAACTTAAGGTTGAGTCAACCTGAGGCCACATTAGGCTGATGTGGAAAGGCGATTTCCAGCCGGGCTTTTAGTGTCGGGGGCAGGGGGCAAAAACGGAAGGGGGGTGGTAATGGTATAGGGAAAGAAAATTGTATGTAATTTGATAAAGAAAGTACAGAAAAACATTATTTTAAAATATCATACACTTTACCCGAGAGGACTGCACAGTATGGGCACCTTATTTTGCACGACAACATGGAGGAAGCAATCGCAAAGTCCAAACACGATCAATGTTTTCAACAAGATTCAGGCTGAAAACAAAGTCGGTTTTCGCCTTTTTATCGTATTCATTCAAACGCTGACTTTGGTAGATATAGGCGCCAAATTAAATTCTCAAGCGACCAACGCGGGTCTCCCTTCCAACTCGTCTGACACTTTCGACAAACCCCATGTATTAAGACAGAGACAGCAGTGTTTCCCCTACCATTATATTAGGGCCCCCTTGAAGGTCGAGTTCATTTTGTTTAATTGAATTTTCTCTATAGCGCCAGATCACAACATAAGTCATTTAAGGTTCTCTTTCCTACCCTGGAAACAGGTCTACCCTGTTCTTTCATTAAACAAACTAAACGGCCGTATGTTATTTATCTTATCTACACGACGGCATGTCATTTCTGTCTCTACATGGTTGCGCGTATCTGCTCTTGGTATCGCGCACGGCGTCGTTCCACCCCAATGCGCACAGACACAGGTGAGCGAACTCCCACTAGCGGACGGAGAGCGTTGAAAAATATGTCGCGTGAAAAGCAGACAGCTATATCTGCGTTTGAGACGCTCGGTGGTGAAGATGGCAACAGTTAATGTATTTGCAGGTCAAGACAAACATCCAGGCTGCAAGGAGCCCCTCTGCAGCTCGATAAAAGGGCCACACATTTCTGACTTTGCATATGGAGAGGCTCTGGAAATGTTCTTCCAAAAGCCCCGAAAAATACACTGGAGTGACAAAACCTGCACACTTTGTGGTTGCCGTTCAAAGAAATTGACACCATGTTCCCTTTAAGTCAGTATTTCTCAAACTGGGGCGGCACAAGAGGAAATGCAACATACACAGACATAAAACTAAGTCATTAATAAATACATCGCAAAATGCCTGTACGTTTGGGTAAATGTTTACGTTACGCTGTTAACTGGTTACGCTTGGCATCTTGCCTAAGTTATAAAGCTAGGGGAAACACTGGACATTCATAGTTTGAAGCTCAGGAGCCCTGACCAAGCGTCATATTTGGCGACTTGAAGTGACTTCAGGGCGCTTTCACAAGTCACAGTTCGTTTGGCTCGTCCAAGTCATTGATACGTTTGGTTTGTTTCCAGTTTAGTCTGGTTCGGTTTCACGGAGCACACATTAAGCGCACGAGGGGGTCGCTTGGAAACAGTCGGAGCGGTTGTTTTTTCGGTCTGCATCAGAACTGAAGAGTGAGATGTTTTGATGCTGGATTGGAGATGTACATTGTATTTAAAACAGTTCTGTGGAGCACATTGGTATCTGACTTGTGCCTCTTGAGAGCAATGTCAAGGGTGAGAATTCCGGCCTTGAGACCCTTGTTGCATATCATACCTCTCTCTCTCTCTCTCTCTCTCTCTCTCTCTCTCTCTCTCCTCCATTTCTAGAAGGTCCTTTGTCAAACAAAGGCAAAAATTGATGTAGAAAACTAAACTAAAAAAACTAAAAGCAAAATGTTAAACTATAGCTGTAACAGCCTTGGCTGGAAAAATGATTTTGCACTTGTTACAGCCACAGGTTTTACTTCACAGATAAAACTCTGCTCTGTCCGATCCTTCCAATGGTTTCCCCCGTGGGTGCTCACTAGTGTCTGTGTGCCTGAGCACCAACACGGTATCTGCCTCTACGTCAGCCGGAGTAGTCCAATCTGTCCAATCTGCCCCGTGCTTTTCTCTCTCTCTTCCTGTCCACAAGCAGTACTTCCCATCCATGCGATTGTAGAAAAGGCCGGTCCGTCTGTCTCGCGTGACTCAACCCCGACTGCGCCTTGTGTTGTGCCAATTGCAATTTAGCAGGTGTTGGTCGGGGACGTCTCACACGGATACTGTCAGTCACCATGTTTTCCAATTACCATAGCCCGCCTACCAACATGATTGCCTGATTGGCAGCGTTATTTCCGTGGCAATTATTATGATTCTGATTATGTCAATCATCTGGCTCCCTGCTCCACGTGGCATCGAGTCACGGTAGCAGGAGCCGCTCGCTTCCCTCCTCGTGCGTCTGATGGCTGTTTGAGGCGCATTCTCTCTTTTTACAGTAGAAAAACTTTTTAAAAATTCATGCTCTGTTCGCCTCTAGCGCTATTACCTTTGAGCTGGGTAGCTCATTCTAAGTTTCTAACGGCCTGTATATGGTCCCCGTAATGATCATTTTCGCTCTCTGTCAGTAATAATTGTGAGGTTAGTTCTATTTTAGTGCAAGCTCAGGGCTTCTGGTTTTATCTCGCTCCTTCTTGTATTATTCATGTCATCCTCGTGTCTTTGACTTTTCCTACAGCGCCCTCCATTTAAAGCGCAATTACTACTATTACCACCTCTCCACTCCTCCGGTGGAAAAAAAAGAAAAAGAAAAGCCATTTTCTTCATTATCATCGTCACGGCCACCATCATCATCTATTTACTACATGATTCAATTAGTGAGCCATCAGATAAAAGGTCACGACTGTAATCAGTCCTTTGAGAACTTGTTTTTCTTTTTTCTCCCTCCTCTCTCCTTTTTTCTTTCCTTTGCACCTTTGCACCTTTCCACTGCGCCCGGCTTTACCTCTAAGGTCGGCTAATGACCTTGCACTTTTGAACCGTGCGGCTGCGAGGGGTTTCATTTGCTCAGAATCGGCGAAAAAATGCAGAGAGCGGCCTGGCTTCATTTCCGCACCCGGGGACCGCGTTTTACTGATTTCTAAAACGTTAGTTTACTCCGGCCCGCTGCAGAGTATACGCGCAACATCCGAGCGGCAGTCAATGTAGGTCCACATGCTAATGTGTCCGGTGATGGCTGCTTAATCTGGCGCGCTGCATCTGCTGAATGGCACCGCGGTTTGATATTTGCTGTGCACAGGTATGCACAGATTGCTTTTAAAACCATTAGTAATCCAATCCCGGACACACGATTTGCATCCAGATACAGTAGCTGCAGCGTTACGCCCTATAGTGCGGACTGCACGGCTATCGCCTTGATTTGCATCCCCCACAGACGTTTTGCTTCCTGGAATCCACCCTCATGTTGTTGACTGAGCAGAACTGTGGTTTTCCAACTAATTTGATTTGATTGTGGCCTTAACTGACATTTATCCCTTCCAGAAATGTGGCTGCTCCAGTCAGCCCACCCTCTTGGTCCAAACCATCTAAACAGCCATAGAATGGATTGCCTTTAAAATGGTGTTTAGAAATGCATGTTTCCCAGGAGATGAAGCCTAAAGGCTTTAGAGACCACCTGACTTTTCCCTCCACCGTCTCCATAAGGGTTGACATTTTGTTTTTTTTACTGACTTGACAACTTGTTAAAGGGAATTTGCCATGAACGGTGGAGCCCGAGGGGATGAATCCTCACCACGTTGGCCATCCCTTGGCTTTCATCTCGTGCTGCCAGTAGGTCAAACTTCTTACACGTACAGTAAAAGTCTCAACATCCACAGGATGGATCGGCACAACATTTTGTGCGGACGTGCATGGTTCCCTGGTGGTGTATCCTAATGACTTTGGTGATCCCTTGTGGTTCTTGAGTGAAATGTCATGTCACAAGCATTGGAGGAATATCCACAACATTTGGTACGAGTTACGAGTTCAGTCCTCCAAGCCGTTTTTTATACGATGCACTTTCTCCCGCGTCAGCTGTTAAAGATGGAGAACCTTAAGTAACGTTCGAAACGTGATGCATCGGGCACACACATCAACAATGACCTAAATGTGGATGAAAGCAGACAGACTGCTCCCTCTCACACACCCGCACGGGTACACACACTCGTAATCACCTCAAACATCAACGTCTTATCTTCCCTGAGCTCGCATAGCGTACGCCGGCCTGATCAAAGAGGAAAACATTAGGCTTCAGCGTGTGTGTGTGTGTGTGTGTGTGTGAGTTCATCTCAGCAGCTGCTCTGTCAGCAAACTCTCAGTCCGGGTTGGGGGGGGGGGGGTCCACACAGCATGGCTAAAGAACTCATCAACAACCCCAGGCGCTGTGCTTGGTGTGTGGGATGATGTGCTGCAGACTCAGCCTCTCGGCCCCCCCGTCCCCTCCACACAAACACATATCATCATCATCATCATGGACCCGACTGTACACACATTAACATGCTTACTGTCTGAATTCACCCAGCAAATGTGCTTGTTACACATGAGGACGTTTTTATTTTTATTTTTAAGGAGGGGGGGTTAAGGCAGCTCGTTACTAGAAACTGGAATTTGATTTGTTATGAATGCAGAGCACACAGCTCAAAAGCTCTCGGGGTAGTTAGTCTCCGGCTATGGGCTTAATGAGTTTGTGTGTGTGTGTGTGTGTGCGCCAAATGTTGGCGCGCACGTGTTTGCTCTGCACTTGTCAAAGTGCAAAAGTGCGAAGCGCTCGCATGACGGCCGGCGGCCCGGCGGCGGTCGGCCCGATTCACTCGCGGAGGCTAATTCCATGCTAACAAGTCGGCGATGCCACATGCTCGTCCTCGCCCGCAGCCCGGTGGGGCGATCTCAAATCAAACCAATTAGCCAGGCTCAACCGCCTCACCCCCCACCTCCTCAAAAAGTCACTCTAAACTAAATTTTGTATTTATTTCTCTCCCCTCAAAAGGCTTTGGAATGAATGAGGAGTGCATTAATAAGCCCGTATCGCTGACATGAAAGACGTCCAGCGAGGAACGTCAAACGCACCAGGCCTAAGCCGCCCTGCCAATTAGCTAAAATTAGCTATTTAGTGACAAATCTTCTCAGCCGCGAACGAAACGCCCGTCTAATGCACAAGCGAGGAGATGAATGCGCTCCTGATTGGGCGCGTTAGCGGTGGGATTCTTTGTGCAAAACTTTGTCCGTGGCGAGTGCGGAGAAAGCGGCGAGCATGAAGGTGTCAGGACTCGCTCCGTGAACCGATTTGACACTGTGCAGTATCGCAGCAGTTCCAGGGCGGGAGCAGCTAATTGGATGGTAATTAATGGAATGGAGGCCGATAAATACCTTTGTGAGCGGGCTTGTCAAGGACATGGAAGTGACGGGAGGGAGCGCTCACAAGAGAGAGAGAGAGAGAGAGGGAGGAGGAGGAGAGAGCTACAGGACAGACACCTTTTCTTCATCGTGACAGCTAATCCTCATCCCTTCATCCCTCCCCTCAATTCCTAAATGAAACAACCCCTCCCTCCTCCTCCTCCTCCTCCACCCCATTCCACTCCTCTCGCTTCCTCCCCTTATCAGCCCCCTGCCTATTCTGCCCCTGCCCCAACTTCACTTGTTTCCATGGAAACACAGGATAAAATTTTTTTTTAAAAAGAGTTACTCCCCGATTAAATCAAAGATTTTCTGAAGTGCAGAAAATATTACAAGCGCTTTTGATTCGCGTTTCCTCGAGTTCAGGATGATACTCTATTTTTTTCTCTCCTTCCAGATAGCGCACGTGTGTGTGTGTGTGTGTGTGTGTGTGTGTGTGTGTGTGTGTGTGTGTGTGTGTGTGTGTGTGTGTGTGTGTGTGTGTGTGTGTGTCCCTTTATTCACTATAAGAAAAGAAGAAGAAACCGAGACGGCGCACATCTTATTACTGGAGCAAACTAGACCTGTCTGTCTCTGTGGGACCAATGAAGTTGACAGCTTTTCTTAGTTTTTTCCCTCTTTATTTCATGGCTTTGTAGGTGTCCCACGAATCTGTCAGCCGGCAGCGTGGAGGTCCAGAGGAGGACTTTGAGCAGAAGATAATTCTTCCACGTCTGGAGAAGAACCAAACCTGAAGAAGGGGGTTCTTGTGATGTTGCTGTCGGATACTGCCGTCTGATAAGGTGGCCCCTCTGAAGGCTTCTGTAAACTGTGTTGTCTCTCGCCGCTGTCTCTTTGATCCTGATTGCCGCTCCAGTGCACTACAATGCGTGGCTGGAAGCGGCAGCTCACTTATCTTAAGTAAACAGGGGCTTTCTGCTTTGGTGCCGAGCTTACTAGCCGGCAGGCAAATGAGAAGAGCGAATAACTTCACTCATCCCGGCACTTACCACTAACACCAGTTTGCTGGAAGTTCATGTTATATTTACAAAGACGACGACATCATCGTACGGGAAATTCAGAAGATGTAGCAGCAGCAGAAACTGTTGGTTAAAGTATGATTTCAGTTCTTCTGATTTATTGTGTAAGAAATATAAACTATGATCACACTTCAGCTGAAATGGCTCATTATTTGAAACTATTTTTGAACATTGTTTTGGTGGAAACTGCGTCTGTGCCTCGAGCCTCGGGGGGCGGACTGGCGCCATTGTTCCGGCAGCCCATGAAACCCCAATATTTAAAAAAAAATGTCCCATTGGACCGAAACGCCTGTTCGTCTGCCAGCCAGTCACCCCGAAAACAAACTCCCGTTGCTTCGAAAACACACGCTGTCCCCACAACACACAGAAGCACGTGGCTAATTATTATGCAGAGTGACTTCATCACCTTCCCAGGAGCATGAACCAAAAACAGTTATTTTGCATTTTGTTGTTTAAACCTCTTCTTTGAATCCCTGCTGTTATTCCATTTTCTGTGCACATATATTTTATGGTGTTTTATTTAGTAAACTAAGAAAACGTTCACTAAGAAAATATATATTTGTATTTGTGAGTAAAGCCATATGAATCGACAGCGTTCAAAAAGAGTTTGTGTTCCTCTTGGCCAAGTGGAAGCTAGTTAGCTTAGCCTGCTACAGTCATGTGAAATCAACACCTGCTGAGCTGCTGATTATCAGCTCAAACCTGATTTGCTTAAGAAGTGTGAACACGCAAGTAGCGATACGTGCTCCATTTCATCGGAATATCTTTGTTTGAAAATGTCCTCACCGTCGACTCCAGCGCCTTTTCGGAAAGGACAAAAAAAAAAAGCTGCATGCACCAAAGAAAATGAAAATAGAACATCAAACCGGTCTCCCTAGAAGCTGAAGGAAAAGACGCGCCGGCACGAGACGATGAAAATGCAGACGACGAGCGCCGGGAGACGAAGGAAAGCAGCTCTGTGCCTCTGTGCTTGGAGGACATGGAGACAAGAAGAAGAAGACAACAAAGAAGAAGAAGACGACGTCATCAATGAACAAGTTGGATCGGTACGGAAAGGCCGGAAAATATTGAAGGGGACTGTCATAAAATATTGTTCTGGGTTATACAATGACTGTTGAACTTGTATCGGAACAAGTGCTACTCCAGGAGTCACGGGGAAATGTAGAGAACGTGCATCCTGTATGGAATCAAGTGATTTAAAGCTGCAGCAGCAGGCTGTTGATTTGCACTTCTTGTCTTCTGAGTGTCTCTTTGAACCCGTCACACACACACACACACACACACTCTCCCAAGGGCTGACCCGGCCAGAACCGGTAACCGCTAACTCTTCCGATTTTGTTTTGCGGTCAACCCGAGTGGTGAAATGGAACACGCCACCGCCGGTGTAGCCGACCTCCGACGCGGCTGCAGGAGAGTGCTCTACGCACGTCGACCCGGAGCCCCCTCTCTCCACGGAGACGCCTGTCGGGCGTCCCTCGTGCTCAGTGCCGACTCCGTGACAAGCGATCCGCTGTGGCACCTCCGGCACGTAAAGCTTTTACCAGCAGCAGACTGAGCGTGTCCCTCCTTCACACATGGCCGATTCCTGAAGGAGATAAAAGTGCCAGTTATACCTGACTGGGAGCCAGGCATGTATGTGAACGCGCACACACACACACACACACACACACACACTGACGAGAAAGTTGTGGCTTAATCCCGGGAGAGAAGCCGGGGTCTGGACATCAGCCTTTACAAGAGGAGAAAAAGCACGCTCCATCAATCCACAAGAGGACCGTTTGAGCCGCAGCCGTCCGCCTCGCTCTGCCTCAAACCTGTCGGCTGGAATCCGTCTTCCCTGAACAATAAGTTTAATGGACGTTTTGTTTTGTTTTAGTGGAGTAGATTTTTAATTTTTTTTTAAACTTCAATAAATTAATGCTGCAGGACTTATACATTTTTTAATACATGCATCCATTTTTTATGCATGTTAACAGGGTTGTATAACTGTCTCTCTCTCTCTCTATTGTACTCCGGTCGCTCGGAGCAATGGCTCGCTGCAGGGAGAAAGGATTTTGCAGATGGGGTTACATTATTCTGCCGATGCCGTACCCTTCCACCCCCCCCAATACCGTACAGTGGTGCAGTGCTCCCACCCAACAGAGTATGATTTACGAGGTACACGCTCACCAAATTGCACCTAATGAATTGCATTGCCACCGACTGCGTTTAACACCCCCTTCATTTTTACTGCCTTTGTTAAACACGGGTTAACTGCCACAGGAATACCAATCAATGCCGAAATGGTTAATGAGTAAAAGGTGTGAAATGGAGAATATGAAAGATTGATTTGCCCTGAGTGGGATTTATAGTGTGTGTGTGTGTGTGTGTGTGTGTGTGTGTGTGTGTGTGTGTGTGTGTGTGTGTGTGTGTGTGTGTTCTCACATGGGGCCTAAAGATGAAGCCCGTGCTCGTGCAGGTGGAGGTTCATGTTCCGTGTGTGAGGACGTCCCACACATCTGTCCGCATGTCTCAGATCTGCCTCGACCTCCTTCTCCCCCACCGAGACGGATCGAGGGGCATACATTTAAGAAGTCGAGCACACACCTGCATCGAGTCGTCGAATCCGGCCATGCTTGGCGGGTCTTGGAGGAGGAAGGAGGGAGGAGGGGTCAGCTTTCCGTAAATACCCAATCGCTCTTGTTAACGTGTCACGGCTTTTTAAATGGATCGACAAACGGCCCACATGGGAGTCATGGGAAAGAGGACGGGAGCGGGAGGGGGAGGGGGAGTTTTTGAAAGAAAGAAGAAGAAGAAGAAAAGCGGAACGCGGCCCATTCGCGCGCCCCGTCGTTATTTTCACAAGTCTTTACGACTCAATTTAGCGGATGGGGAAATAAAACAAGCATGGTGTCGGAGCTCCCGGGGCTGAGATGAGTTAGTGGGGCTCCCCGAGCTGTCAGGGGGCTCGGCGTGGCGGGGAGGGGGTTTGGGGATCAGAGGGAGGGGAAGGGTGGGTGTTGGGGGAGGGAGAGCCCGCCCTAATCAAGCAAGTTTATTCAGATCGACGTCAGTCTTTAACTTGGCTTCACATCTCAGCCACTGGAAGTCTGAGCGTAGCTTCCGTGTTGTTAACGCCGGGTTCTGCATGGAAATCTGAGGAACTCACCGAGTTTCTCGTTCGACTGATGGACGCGCGTTTCTTCGTTTTCTTTCGTGTACATTCAGGCGGCTGAATCGCTCCACCCGCCGATATTGTCTCTCGATGGCGCCGCGCTAACGCCGCCGTCTAACCCCGCAGAGAGCCGCCTCCCTTTCTTCTGCAGACCAATTGGGAGAGGGTCGGTAATTAAAATTCTGTTCAGCATGACAACGCTGTTTCATGCCTCGTTTTTTTTTCTTCTTCTTTTTCTTGCCGTACGTGGGATGAATGCGGGATGAGCGCATCCGAGGCTTTGATGGGACGCTGTGCGCCGAAAGTCGCGCTACTTGCTAGCTCCCAGCGCACGGGCGGAAAACAGGCGCGGAGCTTATCAGCAACACCGGTGCATTTGTTACCGTTGTTAAAAGCAGCTTTTTTAATGTTTAATGTGCGTTTTAAAAGAAGAAGAAGAAAAAAGGCCTTTGTATTCACTCCGTCCCTCGCTGACTGCTGCAAACTTGTGTTTGTGTGTGTGAGAACATGCATTTGTGTGTGTGTAGTACACACTTGCACAGCGTGTCTCCTTGTGCTGATTCTGTGATGTGTTTACTCATTGAAAAGAGGGTTGGAGAGGGGTAGGGGGGGGGGGGGGCACACAGAGCCTCTTGGGACGCCGTCCACGGGGCTTGTCAACTACTGTCACTCATCTCCCGCCCCCTCAACCATCCGCACATCTCACACTCCCCCGCTTCGACCGCAAAACAAAGACAGCGGCAGCCGCAGCAGCTGCATCCAAAGGGACCATCGCTCCACCAGTGTTTAACCTCCGCTGCAGCTTCTTTCTGTCTCCCTCACTTCCCTTTGCTGTGCTATGTCTCTCTCTCTCTCTCCCTCCCTCCCCCCTGCTCCTCTCCGGCTCTCCTTCATCAAAGCATTTCTGGCTATTTTGTTTCCCAGCTCTACAGAGAGTTATTGCTCATGACAACGATCACGGTCGTTTATTTTCTCTCCGCAGCCCGGCCTCTGTATGCACGCCGGGCTCGTATTACCCTATGATATTCAAGCGCTCTCTATTAAATATGCATGAACCCTGGAGATGAAAATTAATTTTGGGAATGTTCTCTCCCCCGTTCTCCCCTCGCTCTCCCTCTTGAATGTTCAAATATGCCTTCATCTGCCTTTGTGTCAAGCCGCGAGTTCATTATTTCATCCAGCACCACCACCGCTGGTGCTGATGCTGATGGTCCTGGTGGTGGTGCTGGTGGTGGTGATGGTGGTGGTGGTGATGATGATGGTGGTGCTGGTGGTGCTGGTGGTGGTGTTGGTGCTGGTGGTGATGTTGTGATGGTGATGGTGCTGGTGGTGATGGTGATGGTGGTGCTGGTGGTGGTGATGTTGTGATGGTAATGGTGCTGGTGGTGATGGTGATGGTGGTGCTGGTGGTGGTGATGGTGCTGGTGGTGATGTTGTGATGGTAATGGTGCTGGTGGTGATGGTGATGGTGGTGCTGGTGGTGGTGATGGTGCTGGTGGTGATGTTGTGATGGTAATGGTGCTGGTGGTGATGGTGATGGTGGTGGTGGTGTTGGTGCTGGTGCTGGTGGTGATGTTGTGATGGTGATGGTGCTGGTGGTGATGGTGGTGCTGGTGGTGGTGCTGGTGCTGGTGGTGATGTTGTGATGGTGATGGTGCTGGTGGTGATGGTGATGGTGGTGCTGGTGGTGGTGATGGTGCTGGTGGTGATGTTGTGATGGTAATGGTGCTGGTGGTGATGGTGATGGTGGTGCTGGTGGTGGTGATGGTGCTGGTGGTGCTGGTGGTGATGGTGATGGTGATGGTGGTGCTGGTGCTGGTGGTGATGGTGGTGCTGGTGGTGATGGTGGTGCTGGTGCTGGTGGTGATGATGGTGATGGTGGTGATGGTGATGGTGGTGGTGGCGGCGTTGCGGTTGTCGATCCCGTCGAGGCGAAAGGGGCGACGAAAAAAACAACTCCGGCCACAGCGCACGGCGCAGGGAGCGAGTTCTTCACCGGTTTGCCAAGTTTGGAGTAAGTTTGCCCTGAGCTCTTATCCCCTCCCTCCATGAATATTTAGGACCATAGAACGGGGAAGATAATACATTGCATTATGCATGTATGAAGCGATGGAAATCTGCAGTAGGACGCTGCACCACTTCTTCTGCAACACGATCCTCTTCGCTCGCCGTGACCCCGCGGCCCCTCGGAGCCCCAGACTCCAGCGCCGCCGCGGTGAATTGCAGCAGCTCCTCGATGAAGACTGCGAGGAAGAAGAGCGGAAGAGTGTGAAAAACATCAAACGCATTGGCAGACACAAGCGGGCTGGTTGAGCAGGTTGTGTAGGAGGGGACGCCGACACCAGTTGAAGGATAAAACAAGAACACGCTTTAAGAAATACAAGATGTTTTTCTCTGAATTGCCTTTCCAGGATGTTGTTGACTCACCGACGAACAACCAGAACAAGCATTTTAGTCCAGTTGATTTCAGGCTGGAACATCTGCAAAACGACTGGCGTGTGAGGAAAGAATGCAGCTTTGCAAAGAGGGTGTCATCACAATTTGAGGAAAAGGTTGATGTGCTTTCTTGCCGATTGGTAGCTCTCTCATGTCTGTCTGGTAGATGTGTAGTTGGAGCCAGTAGCCGCTTTTGGTAGCTTAGCATTGAGACTGGGAACGAGGGTAAAGCCCGGTTCAGGTAACAAAAAAAACGCCTGCCAGCACCTCTAAAGCTCACTATTTGGCATGTTCGTCTGTACCAAATCTGAGGCATAACAATTGGTTATGTGCTATCCTTTTTCTTTTTTTTGTTCGACCTGAACAAAATCTCTTTTTTCATCAACCAAATCATGTGGCGATTTAGTCTCAGTTATTGTTTGATGGTGGCATTGTTCTGTCCCGTCCTCCTCGTGGAAAAACCCCCGTCCCAAAAAGGCTGTTTCCGAATCTGTTGCTTACAAAATGACCAGCGTGCACTATTGTATTTTAGTGACTCAATGTGACACCAGAAGGTTCCTGTCGCCTGGAAAAGCTGACCGTTGAGCTGAGGGGGGGAAGCTTTGGGGCGGCTCCACATCAGGCCCCTCTGGCCTGCATTCACTCACGCTGCCCCATCTGCATAACTGCATATTTCATGAGCTTTGGTCAATGCCCAATCCATACTGTATAGGCCTCTGTGTGTGTGTGTGTGTGTGTGTGTGTAACCTTGCATGTAATTTCCCGTTCTGGCACCACATATTATGTCTCAGCGTGTCTTGCATTAATGTTTTTGTGTCGCTCCATGTGAGGGCATGTTTTATACGCGTGTGTTTGTGGTCTCCTCTGTTTGGGACACAATCTGTAATGGACTAATCATCCAGGTCAGCGATTAAGTGGTCCCCCTTTCGCTTTGCTACGAATTAGCACTCTCACCCGAATCTCTTCATCACCTTCATGGACCCTCCTAGTGGCACCTTGTTTAAGCCCGGTCAATATTAGCAAAGAGGGATGTGGTGGTAGTTGGTAAGATTGCCACTGCAGTTCTTATCAGGTAAAGTGGTTTTTGATTAGTGTTAATGGCTGCGCCTAAATAGCCTTCAGCTTTTCCACTGGCTACACCTGTTATATGTGTGCGTATGTGTGTGTGTGTGTGTGTGTGTGTGTGTGTGTGTGTGTGTGTGTGTGTGTGTGTGTGTGTGTGTGTGTGTGTGCTGCTCCGCTCAAGGGCACGCCAGCAATTCATCAAGTTGAAGAAGCTATACCCTCCGTGCAGTGACAAACAGGTTTTATGTCTGAGCCTGCTCCCTAAACTATGACCTTTGCACCATCTGGGCTGCTTCTAGTTATTTCCAGAATGCTGCTGCAGCCTCTCAGCTATGTGCACAGCGAGAATGAGACTTTTCTTGTTGTGCATGTACGCCAGACGCGATGCAGACAGAGTCCCAGGTGCCACCGTCTCTCTCTCTCTCTCTCTCTCTCGCTTGCTCAACCACAAACTATGCAAACCTACACACTGAGCTCTGAACCGTTTCCTTTACAGGAACTTCTCTACTCCTGCCAAACCCCAAAAAAACGTTATTTACTAATCAAACCGGACTGAAACCGCCTCTCGTCACCGGACTACGGTCCGTCTGTTCGGTCCAAACGAGGTTTAGCACCTGTAATGTTTGGTTCGGATGAAACTGAAAAGGCCAGTGTGTAAGATGTAGTGGCATCTCGTGCTGACATTGCCAATTGCATCCAACCGAAAAGTGAAGCCAACGCGGAATTGCCAAAAATTGCAGTTCTTGAATTCTTGAGTTCTCCATCTCCATAGACCCCCATGAGGAATGGCCCAACTTTACAGTAGAAATAAACAGCCTGGTACGAAAAAAGAAGTTGGTCTCTAAAGATAATTGTAGGATAGCGCTGCCAGAGCAGTTTGCTCTGCTGCGTCACCGATCCACCTATCCG
Source organism: Myoxocephalus aenaeus (assembly GCA_038501785.1). Lineage (NCBI taxonomy): Eukaryota > Metazoa > Chordata > Actinopteri > Perciformes > Cottidae > Myoxocephalus > Myoxocephalus aenaeus. Next base: position 2,830,509 of record JBAMJR010000140.1, read on the forward strand.
CCCATTCTGAGTTTGGCTGTGACGTCACTGCCCTTACAAAACATGAAACGTCATAAAGTGCCCTCTGGGCCACCCTTCCAGTGGAGAAAACATGATGAAGTGCCCACTAAGGTTCCCATCCAGTGGAGAAAACATGATGAAGTGCCCTCTAAGGTTCCCATCCAGTGGAGAAAACATGATGAAGTGCCCACTAAGGTTCCCATCCAGTGGAGAAAACATGATGAAGTGCCCACTAAGGTTCCCATCCAGTGGAGAAAACATGATGAATTGCCCTCTAAGGTTCCCATCCAGTGGAGAAAACATGATGAAGTGCCCACTAAGGTTCCCATCCAGTGGAGAAAACATGATGAAGTGCCCTCTAAGGTTCCCATCCAGTGGAGAAAACATGATGAAGTGCCCTCTAAGGTTCCCATCCAGTGGAGAAAACATGATGAAGTGCCCTCTAAGGTTCCCATCCAGTGGAGAAAACATGATGAAGTGCCCTCTAAGGTTCCCATCCAGTGGAGAAAACATGATGAAGTGCCCTCTAAGGTTCCCATCCAGTGGAGAAAACATGATGAATTGCCCACTAAGGTTCCCATCCAGTGGAGAAAACATGATGAAGTGCCCTCTAAGGTTCCCATCCAGTGGAGAAAACATGATGAAGTGCCCTCTAAGGTTCCCATCCAGTGGAGAAAACATGATGAATTGCCCACTAAGGTTCCCATCCAGTGGAGAAAACATGATGAATTGCCCACTAAGGTATCCTTCCAGTCTAGAAAACATTATATTTCATTCCAGTGGAGAAAACGAAATGCAGTCCACAAAAGTGAGCCCTTAAATGGAGAAAACTCAGTACCTTTTTAGGTTTCTGCGCTTGTTCCCAATATTTATCTTGTCCGCCAGTGCCCCTTCAGTCCACCACTGCATTTAACTGGGATTGGCACTGCTGTCCCAGCGCTGCGAGACCAGCGATGGGACCGGGAGAAATAAATACCAGGTGTGGAGTTCATCAATAGAGAAGAAGAGGGAGAAGAGAGACGCCATCCGAAATGATGACAAGCTGACCACCGGCCCACAGCTGCGTTCTTTCATATAATGTGGGAAGTCACTTGATTACTGTGTACACAGTGCCTGTAGTCGTTGGGAGATAGCTTCAGATATAAAACATGAAACAGTGTGCGTTACAGCTCACAGCCCCACACACACACACACACACACACACACACACACACACAGACACACACACACACACACACACAGACACACACATTCAATAGAACCGAGCCCGGCATCTGGTGCAACAGACAGCCATGCATGTTAATGCAGAGTTAATATTATTATTATGATCTGCGAGTGACTTCGCATGTTAGTGAGCGCTCTGTCAAATTAATGTCAGTTCCATTAATGCCGCCGTCTATTTGGTGTCACAAGTATACGCTCGCTTCAGACTCAGGCACACAAAGGAACACACACACACACACACACACACACACCAAACCTCATGAAAAGATTCACACGCCTGCATCTCCGCAGTAGATACATATTTACACGCACACACACACACACACACACACATCGTTTCTCTGCAGAAGAGACGGGCGAGGGGAGGAAAATGAATGTCCTGACTCATTCATCACATCGCCCCAAAAGTACAGATGAATCCAGTGATGAAAATCTGTCCTGAGAAATGTCAGGAAGATATTAACTCCAATACATCAAAGTGGAGCTGCAGTCTCTAAGCTGACTGCCAGCCTTTGGTGATGTGGGGGTGTGGATGAGGGGCGCCGGTGCAAAATCCAGCCAAGGCCGCTCAGAGACGGGTGAATAAAGACACAAGTGGCTTCCGTCCGAAGAGCAACATCCGTAACTGATGCAGAGCCAATTTCATTAGCGCGCAAATGCCATTCTTCAGATGCGTCTGATCTCAATGAAGTGTGAGAGTGAGGGGCAAAGAAAAGACGGAGGGGAAATTGCCTTTTCATGTAGATTCCCGCTAATCGCTTCTTCCCCAACAAACTACGGCAGACTCGTGGTAATAAGTAAGTTCGGGCTCAGTGGACAGATGGAGTGGAAACAGCACAGAGGCTAAGAGCTTTCCATGCCTCCGTGGGTGTCTTTAATTGTCAGAGGAAAACTCTCCACTTGGCCTGCTGGATTGTGGGAAGTCTAGATTGGAGTGCGACTCGCTGGGCTTGTTTTAAGCAGGAGCTTCTCTCTCGTGTGCGCGCGTGTGTGTGTGTGTGTGTGTGAGGTGGATCAAATACCTTATCCGATGTCTGGAAGCGGGTCACGTGACCCGCTCGTTTATTTGGGAACCGGCTCCTGCAAAGTGTACGTTTTCAGCCAGCAGGGACTGCAGTATCTGAAATCTATAACTTCTGCTGGTCTGCGCTTTTCTCCCCCATCTCTCTCTCCTGGAATGCATTATGTGTTCATTTGTTTTTTGCATGGATTTATTTATTCATAAATATTCATTCTGAATGTCGTATACGGTACGCGCGCGCGTGTGTGTGATTCATTTGAAAATAAATAAAAAAATATTGCTTTTCCAATCTCCAGCCAGCCAGAGGAGTATATTGGCTCTCCTTGCTATTGTTATCACCTTTTATAGTAATCTTATTTTAGCTTTGCTGCTCTCCACCAGTTATTAGAGCTGTGGTTCATTAGAAGGGGAATTGGACAGTGTGGGACTCCATGAGAGGAGAATGTGCTTTTTAATCTGAAAAAGGTCAATGTGCGCCAGCTATTCTGGAGATTCACTGCGAGCTTGTAATTGGGGGCCTTGTCTGAAGACAATGTAGAATTAAATGAAGACAAAGTTACCGCGCGTGTGCTTGGCCTTTGATGAGAATAGGGGAGTGAGGACCCTTCGTTTGCAACCTTTAATCAGCCCAATGAGACGAGATCCACACGTGACCCTGGAGGAAGAATAAGTGTGTGTGTGGCGGGGGAGAGAAAGATGAAATGGTAATTAGTATTGATTACCTATGAGCACATGGTCCTCTCGCCTTCTTAAATCAACCCAAATTATTGGATTTACTAATTTCATGGCCAGAGAGAACGTGAACATGCCTCCACAATGAACCGTGTGTCCCGAGGAAATTACAGTGATGGGAGGCATCTTCTTTTTGTGTGTGTGTGTGTGTGTGTGTGTGTGTGGGTGTGTGGGTGTGTGGGTGTGAGGCTGAATTAACCGCACCGGTTTAAAGTCGAGGGTGGTAATTATTCCAGGAGGGTCCGTGGGGAGGAAAGGTGATTCAGGTAGCTTTAGCTTCAAATTACATTTCACGTCACTGCGCTGTCGCTAAGCGATGGCCGCCGCCCGGCCATATATGCATGTAATTACTCGCCGTTCAGACAGAAAAAGTATAAATAAAAAGGTTCATTTAGGCCGGAAAAAGCAGCCCAATTACATGTATACACAATTAAGACACCCATGGGAAATTGAAATATTCTTTAAAATGATAAGATTAATTCCTAATTACGGCTACAGACGCACGAGGCGCCTAATCTGCTTTCAGAGAAAGAAAAGCCGCCATGCAGTGTTGTGGAGAGCAGGAGTGGACAGCAAGTGATGGAGGGAATCCGTGTCATCGTGCACCCGATGAACCCGGCGGCCGGGGCGACGCGGCGGTGCACTGCCGCCACCTGCTGGCCGCCGGGGGGGAACACGAGGGCAGCAGCGGTGCAGTCTGGGAGTCTGGTTTTAAACCTCGTTTCTAAAGTGGTCGGCTTCACCGCCATCAGGAGACGCTTCTCACTTCGGTCCACGACAGCTTTAGATTTGTTTAAAAAAAAAGGTGGTTCAGTCCCTCCAGGATCTTCATATTTAAATACACGTCACTTTAACATTACACTTTAACACATTACTGTTATCTGTTTGTCTGAGCACTTTATCTTATATCTATTGCACTGTTGTTGTCGTTGATAGTCTCATATAATGTCTAATGTTATGCACCTTCTGCCAAGAAAAAATCCTTGTTTGTGTAAACATTCCTGGTAAATAAACGGTTTCTGATTCTGATTTCTCTACTGGGTTTATAGAATTAGGTCATTACCTAATTGAATGGCAAAAAATCTTTCTTTTAGACATACTAACATGGATGGATTATGAGACTCTTGTCTCTTCGCGGTCCTTTTGTCTCTGTAGCCGTCTGCTTGAGTCTCACACTAGAAACGCTAACAGTCACTTCTAACAGGGGCTCTGGGCCAGTGGCCCCTGGAGGCCCCTGAGCCTGGGCTCTGCAGGCCTGCACATCCTTCCATAGCCACTAACCTGCTGCCGGTCGGTCATTAAAAACCTTCTTTGCTCTCCAAGCTTTGGTGAAAGCCAGTAGAATTGGGGAATTCATTCAAATTCTAGTGAAGATCAAGACCTCTACCTGTATTATATTTCCAGCCAAAACATTTATTTTTAATAAAAAGATATATTTCCCTGAGCGTTAACATTATTCTCCGGCCCCAGTGCGTTCGTTTGCTCCCGTCTTGACCGATCCTCTTCAAACCGCCTGCGACTCGGTCCAGACCGCTGCCGCTCAGCTTTTCACCAAGTTCTCCTCACGCGTCTCAACCTTTTCATTTTCCTTCCACTGGGCTTCCCACTGAAAAGTGGAACCCGGTTCAGGACTCCTGTGCTGGCGTCTGCTTGCATGAAAGAGCTCGACAGCAGCAGCGGGTCTCTGAGGTCCTGATCGGGGATTATTGGTTGTTCCTCGCTGGGGGCCCGGGACACGAAGAAGAAGAAGACGAAGACTGGGCTTTAGAACTAACTCTCTATCTCTTTGACTTAAGATCTGAGGACGCTTCTAGAAAGCTGCATCAAGACTCATTTGTTTAGACTTGTGTGTTTTCAGTGTCTTCTGTGTTTTTAGCTTGATGTCTGCTTTTTTTAAACCTTTACTGTGAAGCTCTTGGTGTGATATAAATTAACTTGGCATTGTTATGATATACATATAGCTGGAAGAACGAGGGAGAGGATGATATTTTTAGAGTGGATGTATTTTTCTAACTTTGAAGCCCCTTAATAGAGAAATAACAGCAGAAACCTGGACGTGAAGCAGATAAATGAAGAAACGCAGTGACACTCATCAATAGGTTACACTTCTCAAGTCTGAGTTTTATTCTGTGGGAAACATTAGTCTCTTACACATCCAACTTGTTAGTGCAAGATGACAGACAGCCACCCAGTACAGCACTGCCTACAGTTAATCATAATAATAATAATAATAATAATATATCCATGATGACGAGCAAAACAAATGAAACAATGTTAAAAAGATAAATATTAGTTTCAGTGTAAAGCACAGCATGGAGCTCTCTTGACTTGCAGCAGTAGAACTGTATTGCATCAGTCTCACATAAATATGCTGGACCTCACACTGGGTCTTGGCAGGCAGGCAGACACACACACACACACACGCACACGCACGCACACGCACACGCACACACACACACACACACACACACGCAGGTTTTTACAGCAGATACATACAGTGTCTATTCTGTCCTCCTGCTCAGAGCCCGACTACGCAGAGACAGAGAAAGTGCAATTTTAAAAACAACGGTGACACTAAACATCCACGGCGACGAGGACACTGCGAGATGCGTGGCGGGACGGCTGTGAGTGTGATTTGATATAAGGAGCACTGCAGAGGCTAGGTTACGCTTCAGGACATTGAAGGAAATGACACAGACGGGAAATGAACACAGTATGGGGCCAAACAGAGTCGTTACAGAAGCTATTTTCTTTCTTTCTTTTTTTAACGACACGCGCACACCGAGCGCCTGGCGGACCTCCGGTCTCTTCCTCCCCGTCGCCTCCTCTGTGTCTTGCCGGCCTTTCACATGGCGACCGAAGCGTCCGACTCTTTGGGCCGGTTGCGCACGACGTGCTCCAGCTGTCCGGAGTCCGACACGTCGTAGCTCGTCTTGTACTTGGCCAGGATCTTCATCAGAGGACGCAGCTTCAGCCACCACTGCTCCTTGGGGATCCGGTGCCTGCAGACAGAGCAGCAGATCTCAGCACTGTGGCTTTTTTTTGTCACTATGACAGAAATGTTCTAATTCTAAAAAAGGTCACTGCTGGTCCCATGTGGCACAAATCTAATATATTCTAATGAATGAGGGGGAGAAAAAGATCAATTCCCATCTGGACCACATGGATATGTGATACAGGAGAGACTTTAAAACCCTTTAAAAACAGGGTGCGAAAATCCCCCCTGCTCCTATTATCAGACAAAAATCAACAACATATTATCTCCGGAACCACATTGTTGTTTAACTTCATTTAAATTGCTACAATACCGCAACCCTTGTGAGAAGAAACATCTGGTGTGAAACATAATTCAAGTAACCGTTAAGTTTAAGTATTTACGTAAACTACATTTTTGAACCGAACAACACAGTTTTTTGATTGAAACTCCTTTTAACACCCACATGCTGTGTTCTAGTATGATTTTCGTTGCATATTCCGATTCTTTAGGTCCTAATCTTTCCCAAAAAAGTGTCTTATTAGTATGTGTGCTGTTAGAGCACCATAATACAGTTTGAAAAACTCGGTGACCGCTCAAGGAGGCATTTTTTGGGAAATCTTGCTGGATGTTCATAGTTATGATCAAAATATCTTTCAAAAGTGATTTTTTTGCAGATATACATTTTTTTCCCAAGACGTTGCTGAACAAATACATACAATAAACACAAGTATTGGAATTAATTTGGGGTTCCTACGACGACTCAAACACAGGGAAAAAGAAAAAAAAGCCTAGAGCCGAAATTGGCTCTAACTGACATAAAGGGTCAAGACACACAAAAATAGCAGATTTAGCATTTAGCTTTAACATGAACCACCACAACTAGGAATAAGAAGAAGGATCGTGTGCGTTGAAGTCCTCGTGGCTTGATACGTACACAAAGTCGGTCTCGCCCTTGAGTTGCACGACGGGCTGGAAGACCAGAGCGCGGCGCCGCATCCCCAGCAGGCAGCAGGAGTCCTCGGTGTTAGCGAACACTCGGCCTGCGGGGGAAACACAGCAGCAGTCAGAGGAGGGGAACGCGCTCTGAAAGGGTTAGCAAACGTACAGAAGCATGGAACAGAGGGTCGGCAGTGAGCGGGGAGAGGCTGCGTCGGGCGATGGTGGCTTCTCTTCCTGCTAGTGGCGAGCATGAACACAACAGCGCTGCGTGGATCTGCGGCAGGATGGAAATGGGGATGGGACTGGAGGTCTAAACACAGAAAGCAACTGAGGCGACATAAAGCGTCACAGGTGAAGGAGTTAAAGATGTGGAGCAAAGCAGGAAACGGTGTCCATCGCTTTTCCAATCTTATAAATCCAGACGTGAAGAGGAAATAGTGCCTCGACCGCCTGAGCGGATCTATAAGAACGATGGAAAAGACGAGACGGGGACATGGAGCTAAGTATAAAGATGGAGATGGTCATGGAGCCAGCAGAAAAAAAATGATTTACCTTCATCTTATGTCATCCATGTGTATAAGAAATAGACATAAAAAAAAACAAAAGAGGAGTTTTAACTTTAATTGTAGTCTTTGTACACATTCAATGTGCTTTTAAAGACTCAGAAGTTTCACACGTTCCTTCTGTAAGAACATTCAAGTCAATTTCTCATTTGCTGATGCAGTTACGCTGATGGATGCAGAGGATCAATATACGATGCCCTAAAAATCCGTGAGAATATCAAGACGGTGACTCCATGACGGACGTGGGTAAAAGGTCCGCTTCACGGCGGTCACGGCTCTGTAGGGGAGGGGAGGGGTCATCTACCACGGGACGCTTCCACCAACGCTGAACACGGACTCACCGTGTCTGAAGGTCTCCAGCAGCTTCTTGGTGACCCACTGCATCGCCTTGGCCGAGATCTTGGTCCCGAAGTTGCGGTCGAACGGAGACGGCGCTCCTCCCTTTTTCCAAAGCATTCAAAATGTTTCATGTTGTGTTTTATTTTTTTTTTTAAACACAAAGCAAAATGAGGATGACACTTTTTTTCTTCTTTTTCTTTTCGTGTTTTGAAGCTTGCACATTTACAGTCAAGAAAAAAATATGAATATGCATGAAGAGTCTAAGACCATATTTAAACCCAGAACCACCAAACTTTTTTTCTCCCTTTTTTTAATATTTATATTAAAACATTCTTAGTTGTGCTATGTTGAAAATCTACTTTTCCTCCTGTACCCCGTTACTCGCTGCCGGCACAACCCACTTCCTCCCTCTTGGGGATCGTCGAAGTTTTGTTTGATCCCGTTCTATCCGCGAAAAAAATCTCAAGACACAACAAAGCCCACCCATGTAAAATGGGGACATGCATATTCATGATAGAAATAATATAATCCATTAAATCTCCCAGAGCCTGGGAGAGTCGCTGCCTACCTGCTGCATGTGTCCCAGCACGTTCTTCCTGGAGTCGAACACGCCCCGCCCTTCTTCAGAGTACAGCTGGTAGATGAAGTCTGTGGTGTAGTTGTCGTTACAGTTCTCATTCCTACACGCACACAGACACACACGCAGTTAAATAAGTCCACATGCACAGAGGACACACACACACACACCAATGCTTTTCGATATAAAACGATGTTACCTGAGGACCAGTCCTCTTTGAATGCTGGTCTTCATTTTCTCAGTCAAATGCTCGACGTTGGCCTGTGGGGACACGCAGGAAGTGTGAGTGACCAGCGGGCGGCGTTGTAACGCAGAGGACCAAGAGAGGCCGAGTTACCTGCAGGTCTCTGATGTCAAACGGCTCCTCGTAGATGTAGGCGGCGTCGGCGCCGGCCGCCAGCCCTCCCACGCTGGCCAGGTAGCCGCAGTAGCCGCCCATGGTCTCGATGATGAACACGCGCCTCTTGGTCCCGCTGGCCGACTGCTTGATGCGGTCGCAAGTCTGACGCGTGCAACACAAGCTCACCAAGTCAGCACACATTGGGGCGAGCGGTACGAGCCGAGCATTAGTGAAACGGGACATGTGGGACGACTCCGGTTAAATTCAATGTTTTAGCGGAACAAACAAACGGTCAGTAAAACGCTCCACATGCTGCAGTCGGCATGCTCATTTCTCAATCTGCACATTTAAACAATCCAGGCAGATTCAGGCTAACATGGAGTCCTGCGTGAGGACGACAGAGCACATCAACCTTCAGATCTCCTTTGCAGTTCAGATGTTAGAATTATATTTAGAGAGGGAAAAAACATCTCAGCCCAAAGCTGCTACTCAGTTTGCTATCAGGTGACTGTGATGTCAGAAACAACTCCGTAACTACAGCCATGTTTAAAGGGGCTTTCCAGGGATTGATATTGCATGAGAGACAGATCAATGAAGCGATGGTTCAAATCAAGGCGGCAGAGGCCGAGATATTCTGATTTGTAGTCTCTAGTGTGGCTCAAGCTCCAAAAAAAAACACCTGGATCCTACATTTCCCATAATGCCCAAAACTCCTCGTGACGAGGATGGAGTGCCCCTTTAAAATGTAGTGGGAGTGTTTGGGTTAAAGTTAATCGTACGCCTGTAACGTTAGAACTACAGTCAGGGTTAACTTTGACTTCAGCTAACAAATAAGTTACATCATGTTAACGACTACAGAAATCTATAGCGCTGCGTTACTGCTTTAATCAGCGGACCATTAACTCCACTGATGCGTGATGCAACGTGTCCTTTTCCTCTTCGGTTGGTCAAAGCGGTCAAAGTCGTGCCGGCGGCGGGGTCGGCTGCCTTACCTCCACGATGGCATTGAGGGCCGTGTCCGCCCCGATACTGAGGTCTGTGCCCGGCACATTGTTACTTATGGTGGCGGGCAGCATACACATCGGGATGCAAAACTCCTCGTGGGTCGCGCGCACCTCGCACAGCTGCAGCAGACTCTCAAAGGCCTGAAGCGGCAAGCGGGTGAGAACGCGTTAGGAGCCGCAGAAGGACGGCCACCGGGAGAGAGAGAGAGGTGAGGATCTCACTCCCCGCTTTCTCTCTCTCTCTCTCTCGGTGTTGCTAGAGCGTACCCGGCCATTTCGCCTCTTTCCGTGTGATAGCGGCAATGGCTTCCCTTTGGCAGAAGGGGACGGGAGGACGGTAGTGTGAACGGAGAGACGGAGAAGAGAAGGGGAGACGGGAACATATAAAAAAAAAAGAATGAAGGGAGGAAAGGACATTGTCAAAGGGAGGCGGTGGAGCCGATACAGCAGAGGGGAGGAAAGACAAGGGAAGACAAAAGGTGGAGGCAAGACGAGCACCGATGGAGTCTGCATACACGGGGAGGATGAAGAAGACGGTGGCAGAGATCCAGGCACGGAGACATCATCCTCTTTAATATGTGCGCTGAAGTCATGTGGATGCTAATTGGAGTTCTCGTGGCGCTTTAAACAAAAAACAGCGAGAGCAATGTCGTGTTTAATAAAGTCAGTGTGGGAGAGTTTCGTTATCGTTTGAAGCAGATCCACGCGCTACACTACGAGGTGTTAGTTTGTGCTCTGCAGCTAATTAGACAACATCCAACCTGCATGCCGTTACCACTCGTCTTGATGTTGATGATGATCGTGATGGGAACACGCACACAGACTTGATGCACACAGACTCAGTGGAGGGTGGGCAGAGCAAACATGGCGGCCGGTCACACGACACTCGGGCGCCTCGCAGCATGCCTCCATGTTGCCACTCACTGACTCACCTGATAGGGAAAGGGGGGTGCTGCTCTGTGACTTTACCGGGCATGCCTGAGGTGTGCTTTTTTTTGTTTGTTGAGTTTTTTTTTTTTTGGGGGGGGGGGGGGCGGGGATGTTCACAAATTTGTCCTCCAAATACTCCACTGACAGGCCGGGTAAGTGAGCGGTTTCTCCCTTTTTCTCCCCCCCTGTGAGAGCGTAAAGCGAGCGAGACATTCTGGCCGCCGGCCCCATCACTTACGGCAGTGATGGCGTTCAGAGCCGTGTCGGCGCCGATGCTGAGGTCTGAGCCCGGCACATTGTTGGAGACAGTGGACGGGACCATGACCATGGGCACGCAGAACTCGTCATATTTCCCACGCGCCGTTAACAATTCCAGCAGTGAGAGGAAGGCCTGCAGGGCAGAGCCAAGGGCTTTAGTGTCTGCAGGGCGGGGGCGAGGGGTGCTACTTGCCACACGGGGAGGGAGAAAGACAAAAGTGGATGTGCCAAGGGGGAGGAGCCAGGTCTATCACAACAGACAGCAGCGAAACAGACAGGTACACCTCCAACAACATATCTCTCACACACACACACACACACACACACACACACACACACACTTATACACATGAAACTCATTTACTTGCATATGTCACAGGAAAATAAAGCTGGTGAGCATCTAAACGGGGGGTGCGTGAAATGGCAGCAGAGAAAAGAAAAGCGCTGCTCCGTGTTTCCAATTGAAACCAAATCCTCGTGTTATTTATACTTCAGTCAACGCCGGTGAACCGGCTTGACGCTACAATTCAAAGAGGCGTGGTTACGCACACGACTATGGAAGGAGCCTTATACATAAAAAAGGGATAAGACTTGATGGAGGGGATCAACGTCAGTGTTCACGGTCATATACCGTGCATCAGGACATCTGACAATATCATTAGCGTCGCTTCAACGGCTACTTTGCCATCTTTACAGTAAGTGTGTGAGCAAGCTCATAATGTAGCTGGTTATGAAAGATAGCACTGGCTCTACCGTCGTGCATTTTCTAAAAAAAGTCAAGATGTAAAAAGCTTCTGGAAAGTACAAGTGAGAATGTAGCCTCGTTATTAGCAAAAAGACTCGCTAGCGGGGACAAGACAAACGTTTGAAACGTACCTCGAATCCACCGACAATTAGCAGAGCGTTGATGTTGTGCTCTCGCATCTGCTCGGCAATTTTATCAACGTGCTTTGCAGGAAGTGTTCTGAAGGAGAGGAGAGAACATTCATTCATGAGGCGTGAATATACAAACATTTAAACAGTCACAGTGTGTGTGCGTGTGCGTGTGTGTGTGTGTGTGTGTGTCTGTTTCCTTTACCTTTTGGTTCCCAACAGAGAGCCACCTTGTCCCGTCCATCCTCCGACATCAGCCCATTTAATCTCCCTAATCTGAGGAGGGCAAGACAACAGGTGGAATCTCACTCCATCCCATTTAAAATACTTCCTTCCTTCAGCATTTAAAATCTTTGCCTAAGATTATGTGATCATGTTGTTGGTCTGTCTACCCTGAAAACACCTACAACCTCATGTTATTATGTTTTATGTGTCTTTATGGGGTCAGAAAAGAGAGTTAGAAGGAGAGTTCACTCTTCCTGGCTACTCTCTCTCTATACTTTGAGATTATTTATATATATATAAATAAATAACAGAGGAGCTGGAGCGGTGAAAACCCAGGAGGTGTGTTGCAGAGAGTCCCAGAGCACTGAGGTAGAGAAATCCATTACTCCCGCTGGTCTAATCTTCTCAGGGTCAGTTGGCGCAGCCGGGTTTCGGCTAGCCGGGGCGCACTCATGGGATGTTTAACTCCGCGGTTATATTGGGCACATTTCGATGAAGATAAACGATCAGGTCGTTTGCTGAACGCCGTTCTTCGAATCCGGATTTTATGTTTTTCCTTCACTGGGAAAAGGTCAGCGGAGGATATGGGAGCGGAGAGGGGAAACCAGTTCCACCAGTCCCGGAGAGGGAGTAAAGCAGCCGCTCAAATTACAGCAAGGTCTGGATCCACCTAACGACTCAAATATTATATTGCCGTTTTAATTCTCTTTTAAAAAGTCAAGACTTCCTCTCCAGTTAGATCAGGTGAGAATCCTCCCACTGACTAAACTGTGTTCTACAGTCTGTGTCGTCGGTCGCCCTCTGTGGACATATTGTGGTATTGCATCTATTGTCACTGAGCAGGGCAGAGGAGGACAATAGTTTTACATTAATCTGGACGGATATTCTTCAGTCAGGGCGCTAACAGTAATTGTGTACGTTCTTTGCCAACTCTCTTTAGAGTTGTTGATTAAAATATGAACGCAGGACACACGTTGTCTGATGACTGCCCTGCGAGATTTATATTTCCTATTAATCAGAAGTAGTGAGATTGCAAAGTGGTGTAGGCAGACAACAGGGAGCAGTACATCGCTGGTATATCCCCACCTGTCCTTTGGAGAACCCCTCAAACCCGTCACTGACGGCGAACATCTTGTGGCCCTCGGAGATGCCCACCCTGACGGCTGAACGCACGGCGGCATTCATGCCCGCCGCGGGGGCGCCGACATTCAACACCGCCACATTGAAGTTGCTCTGAGGGGCAGAAAAACACACGAGAAGACAAACATCAAATGTGTGTGTGTGTGTGTGTGTGTGTGTGCACGAAACAAAGCGAGCGCGTCGCCAGAGTTGTCGGAGGGACGGTCGATCGAGCGCTGCAGAGCGAATCAATGAGTGGTTCCTGCCTCTGCTCCCGGCGACACGCTGTGCCGACAGCGGTTGTTATCGCAGAGTGCAGCGGGGGCCCGACCCCCGAGGAGAGCTGCACAGCACGCAGCCTGCCGTGCCGCCTGCACACCTCGCTGATCTTTAGCCGGCCTCCTCCTGGCGGGGAGGAACTAGTCATCCCTTAGCGGGGGGAGCCAGGTGTCATTTGATAACAGCGAGCCAGCCACCTGGGCCTCATGTGAAGCGCGGTACAGCAACTACAGGCTGCACAGCAAGAAGAAGGTGGAAGCTGTTTGTTGTGAGCTGGTCGCCATTATTACCAAATCTGATGGATAGCGGCATGACTGGCATTATTAAATGACTGGTTTTAAGAGGAACACTCACATTATTTGGCCAGACAGGAATAATCATTAGACGAGGTCAAGGGCACTTCTAAAAATAGCAGCAGCACGATGCATCACGTCTGTGTGGCTGAGTCATTATTTGTAGGATATCTCTGGTAAAAAAAAGAAAAAAACTGCACTCCAGGCATGGAGACACAAAAAACAGAAAAACAACTCCTGCCTAGTGTGTGTCTCTATGTGTATAAAACAGAGCCGACGACACCGTCGCCGCCAAAAGTCCCGAAGGTAACGTCAAGGTTTCGGGAGAGGTGACTTACAATTGGCAGTTCGGATTCCGGTTTACGATGAGCCAGCAGTTTGTACGTCCTCAGGTTGTTTTCAAAACTCCTGCGGTAAATAAAACGTGACACGTGCAACATTGTTAAAACAACGGGGGACATTTTCAGCCCCACTGACATGACGATGCACAAAACAGGCTGAAATACCGAGGGTTGACATTTCTGCATCGTTATCTCCACAGACGGTTGGCTGTATCCCTGTGTATAAACAACAGACTGCTGGTGTTCTAAATAGCACCGTGACCCGCTTCCTCCGTACTACGCCTGTCGACAGGAAGCGTCGTCAAACTGACGTCTTGATCTTGAGTGAAGTGGTGGTTTTGGTCATACCTGCCCCGGAGCTTAACAGCCTCCTCAAACCGCTTCCCGTCCATGGCCCTCTGGACCTCTTGAGTCTGAGGAAAAGAGAGGATTATCGTCACTGTTTGAAGTCTGTATTATGTCATACAGCGGGCTCCCTGTATGTACAAAAGCAGAGGCACTTTGTGTCATTTAAATCCGCTGAGATTAAACATCTGTAGGCATTCATTTCTTTCTTAAAGAGACAGAGCGTTGCGAGAAGTTCCAGCTCAAAAGAGAGAACACATGTAACCTTGCTTTGACCTACACTCCTGGAACTACTTCACAAAACCTGAAACTAATAGAATACATTCCCTGTAGTTCATTCAAAATCTGAACATGGTGTGCGAGCACAAGAAAGCCTCTTTGTTGCCGTTACATCACCACCCGGCAGGCAGTTATCGCCCAGATAATCATTAACCCGAGACAACTGCCTCTCAAACAATAAAACTCTCTTGTGAACATCCGTGCCGCTTCAGGCCCGGTGGGCTGGCATCATTACGTCATGCGTCATTACTTCATGCCCCCCCTTGACCCGGCCTCTCAGAGTCCAGCCCAGTCATTTCCCTCTGTTTGTGTGTGCTTTGCCGTTTCCCCCTTTCTCCTCAGCTTCTGTACTTTTTGTAAATACGTGCTTGCGTGAGTTTTGAGTGTGTGTCATGTTTCCAGCCCGGTGCCTACCATCTGTACACACTCCATCAGGGGCAGGCGCACCGACTGGTTACCGCACAGAGACACCACACAGGCTGGCGTGTTAGCTGTGGTCTCCAGAAGTGCAAGGACGGCCTCCACACCCATCCGACTGGCCTGTGGGAGCAAACACACACACACACACACACACACACACACACACACACACACAGACATCATCATACCTCCTCTGTTTCTCCTGTAAACACGTAATGGTTTCTTTCCAGACACACTGTTCCCTAAATCCAGTGATTTATTTTTCTTTTCTTCTCCACACTGGACACAACATTCTCCACCATATCTTTTTTCTCCGCTTCATTTATTTTTATTTTTTGCCAGTTTGTGGTAAACATGAAGAGATTCGTCACTCTGTGATGCAGCGCTACGTGTGCTGAGCCATAAATCTGATAATGTGCTTAACCTAAAAGCTGGAGGCCATTTCTCCTCAGACACACACACAGGATTACACAGGAAGGGCTCTCGACAGCTGGACTATTCCTACCAAAATACCTCGAATAGAGCATGCAGCAAACATGTACAATAGTTCAAAAAGTGTGTACACTTATATAGAGAATTTATATTAGAAAATATTACAACTTGGAAAAAAAGGTCAACTATATAAATTGTTGTCAAATAAAGACAGATAAATTCCATCCGACAAATAGAATCGGTGTATAATCGATTCATGACCCAAAGCCTCGGTTGATTTAATTAGATAGCATGTTTTATTCCGCCAACAACCCAAAACCCAAATAATATTATTAATAATAATAATAATAACACATTCATAATCGAATCCCCATATTTCAGAAGCTGCAACCAGCACATGACAAATGACTAAAACGATGAATCCAGGATCAAAAAGTAGGGGGACGTACCAGGATGCGGTCAAAAGCCGACGGGGTCCCTCCTCTCTGCACGTGGCCCAGGATGGTGACCCGCGTGTCGAAGCCCAAGCATTTGACGACGAGCTAGGAGGTTACAATGTGCAGGTATTAGCAAATAAAAGAACACAATAGCATTATTGTGTTCTTTGTTCTGATACTACTGTAAATGTGACTTATGGACGATTCATGTGAGGTGATACAAATGTAACTCATGCATATTAGTAACACGGCTAAACAATGAAATTCTGTCTGGAAAGAGGACCATACTGTGAAACAAATGCACGACATTTAACAATTGCGAACGGGCACATCACAAACACGGTAGAAAAGCTGAAGAGAAGGGGAAACAGCAAAGCACAAGCAAGCCATTCTAATTTTTCAGTCATGTTTTTTTAGTTTTTTTTGCGGGGGAGCTCTCAGCTTATACCGAGCATAACAGAAGACTCCCGAATGCAGGAAGGTGCTAAACCAAAAGCTCAGGTTCTGTACAAGAAAAAAAATGCTTGAAAATGTTTCCCTTCAAACGAAGAACAGTTAGTGCAGGGTGATTCAAATAAATTAAAAAAAACAATGCAACTATGTGCGTGGCAGTTAGAAATATTGACTTGACAATAGTGTGAGGCTTAGTGAGGGTGTCCGCTCAAGGCTTTTGCAGCAGTGGTAGTAGTATGGTGACAGCCATCTTACCAGACTAGAGTGTGTCTGACAGAGCACTCCAGAAACACAGCAACAGAGGCAGCAGTACAGTAGTAGTCACACAGGAGGCAGTCCAAGCGGGCACTCGCCACACAGCTCTGTACTTACATCCTTGATATAGTCAGTGGTAATGGGCCTGTTGCTACGATCAATCGCCCCTTCGGCTACAATTATGATATTCAGCCTTTTCATCCCTGCTCGGTTCTACAGGGAGGGGGTGGTGGAGAAACAACATGACAGAAAAACTGAGACTGTGGCTGCGACGTGGGCTTTCAGAAGCACGAGGGCCGGGCCGGCGCGTCGTGGCAGCTCGCGTCGGCACTTTTGTAATCAAAGTGCCGACGTTGCTGCTGGTCCTCGTTGCATTATTGTGGACTCAGCACGCAGCGTCGTGGTTCTGATTAGGAGCGGGAGCAGCCGGTGAGAGATTCGGATGGCAAACCATAAAAAGAGAGCCTTTCGGCTATTTGCGGGCCTCCGTCTGTCGGGCCTCCGTGCTTCTGGTTTCCCCTTTCTTTGCACTCAGGTACTCACATCCTTGACTATACCAGAAGTTATAGGCTTCCCATGCCTGTCAATGGCTCCCTCTGCCACTATGATTATGTTCAGCCTTGTGCCCCTGGAACGGGTCTGAATCATAGAACAACGGTTTCCAAAGCAGAAATAAAAACACGATGAGACACCAGACGGCGGAGACTAAACGCCGTCCTTCGCATCAGTCTTCTCTGATATCAAAAACTAAATAAGTCAGGATTCACTTCTTGTGGAAAGAAAAAAAAAGGACAAATTGTGCAGAATAACATCAGCATCGTCATGTCAAACAACAAGGGAGCATCGTATAGCGCTCGACACCGGGACGAAAAGGTTGGCTGGGTTCACTGTGGGGAACAAACAAGATCGTGTTACCGCAGACAGTTTTTGACACATCTTGTCCTCCCAGCCGTCCTCTGGGGGCATCTCAGGGATCAGCACCCAGTCGGCTCCACAGGCCAGGGCGCTCACCAAGGCCAGGTAGCTGGGGGGGGAAACGCCGTGTGTGTAAACAGAGGCGATAACAGTATTGTGATTTGGGATCTTCCGTGAAGTTTATCAAATGCTTTTCTTACCCACAATGTCTGCCCATGACCTCCAACACAAATGTCCTCTGGTGACTGAAAGATCAGAACAGAACAAAAATGACTTAGCAGTGCATTTGAATGGTACATCGCTCCACCGTTGTAGTGAAGATAGCCGGCGGTACCGCGACATCTTGTATGGAAAGTAGTGAAACGTAAATATTCATGCTGTGGCAATGGGCTGCTCAGTCACAGTAGTTACAGTGTGTCCCATTTAGGACTTCAAATGGGCTCAAACTTTTATTTGCCAGATTATGATGAACTACTAAATCACCAGACACAAATATAGCTGCTCCGTCTCGCCTCCTCACCTCTGTGCAGTTGTCATAATTGCGTCCACCACTTCGATGATTCTGTGCAGCGCGGAGTCGGTGCCGATCGTCATGTCGGTCCCGCAGAAGTCGTTATCGATGGAGCCGACCATCCCCACGATGTGGAGGGCCGAGTACTTCTGGACGGCGTCGGCCTCGATCGAGCCTGAGGGGATCGGGGACGTTAGGGTTTCCAGTCAGTCGGGCGCTCACAGCGCGTTGTCAGAATATAAGAGAGGCAATGAACCGAAAGAGTTCTTTACTGTGAGAATCTTCACTGATTTACAATACAAATACTTTGTGTTTTGAGCGACTATTTGATAAAAGTGATTGCCTCTTAACAAATGTTAATGAAGAGCATCCGCTGGCTTGAAAGATGGCCTCTCATATTTCGACTTATAGCAGAGCCCGACTAATGTTTATAAACAGCTAAATCAAGTGCAAATCAAACAAAAGGAAGATATAGAAAACGTTTTCACAACAGCCAGAATAATAATGGATGTAAATAAAAAAAGTGACAGGTGTGACAGGGTATGAGGGTTCATCTTTCCTCGGTACCTTGCTCCACCAGCTCGGACAGCAGCCCGCTCCATTCCTCCCTGAAGAGGTTGGCGCCCGTCAGACTGCCGTCTCCACCGATCACGCACAGGTTGGTGATGCCCTGCTTCACCAGGTTGAGGGCGGCCTTCAGGCGGCCCTCGTGGCTGCGGAACTCCTTACAGCGGGCGCTGCCGATAACAGTCCCACCCTGATGGCGGGGAGTGAGCACATTTCTTTAGCTCCAATACTCTTTGTTTCCGTGCACCATAACACACCAAGTGTTATGGTGCTGAGCAGAACACACACTGGCTGCTCTCAAGACCATAAAACAGCCTTCTGTTTGAGCTCCATGACTTCCATTTTCCTCTTGAATGGCCTCGCTCTCTGTGAGCCAATACTTCATTTAATATTTTCATCTTAGAATGTCTAGCCCTCAAACAGAAGTCCACATATGAGAAAATTGTTTCTAGAGCCATGCATTAGATGATAATTACTCACCACTTGTAGCATACTGGAGACACTTTCCCATGAGGCTTCCTCTATGTTCTCCCCACCGTCCACCATACCCTGATATCCCTGATAAAAAAAGAAAAGAAAAAAGATGAGGCTTGTTCGGAAATTTTATGCACAAGATTACCAAACAGATAATCCAAAACAACTAACAGATGAGCGATGTGGACTCCAAACTGCATCCTTAGGTCATCCTCGCTCAGAATTAAATAAATATTAGAACCTAATGCAACACCATAGAAAAGTACAAATGTGTAAGTGTGAAACTGGTTTAAAGTGTGTCCATCATGATCACAGAGCACCGTGTACCTGAGTGGGCGTTTCACACGGGGCATCTGCTGCAGCCTCAAGTCAGTTATGTAACGACACTCTGAGCGAGGGGGTCCATGACACGTACAGATGTGCAGGGATCACGCAGGATGAGCAAAAGCTCCTCTAGCATCTGCTATGTGAGAACAAACTTCCCCGTGTCCATAGATGCAGACCGGGCTCATAGTGTTGACGATATGCAACTCAAGTGCAGTCGCCCTGTTGTGAAATACATTCATCTAAAAAGACTCGCTGTAAATGAGTCGCTTAAAAAAAAAAAAAGATTTATCATACCTCTGCTCTGTTTTGAAAATAAGTTGAATAATTACACATTATATTTAACGTGTACAGGTGATGTGGCTGCAAGTTCTATATTTCCCTACGTCGGACCCCCGTCTATCGCATACAATAAACTATGAGCTGTGACCGGTGATCATCTCAAAGTTGGGGCTTACCTCATGAATGAAATACACTTTTGCGCCCACATATAACCCCATTCGAACCACGGCACGTACAGCAGCATTCATCCCTGGAAAAAAAAATAGAATATTTAATTTCAAAAAGTAATCTTAAAGTAAAACAACTTTGGTGCAACACTGAGTCAATAGTTAAGCTTCACAGAGGGAGAACACACGTTAACTGTAGCAAATCATTGTGAAATCCTGATTTGCACGGCTGCTCAACAGCTACATGGATCTGCATCTCATCCGTCACAAAGAACAACTTGGATTCCCTCTCTCAGTGTTTATGCGTCTTAAACGTGTGTTAGTGTATTAGAGTGGAGCTTAGCTGTGTGTGTACTGTTATCTGTGGCCACCTTGTTTTCCCTCTCACGACAGCACACTGCCATTTTTGGTCAGACCGTTTCCCAGCTCCTCCCACAGCCTCCCAGATATTTGTGGTTAGTCCAAAGTGAACTTGGCAAACCAATAAGGCTGTGACTTGAATGTCAATGACAGGTTAGCATAAACATGACAGTGGGCATACTGGTTCACGCGTTACCCACAGCAGGCCGACGGGAACTTGGCTGACTGGGTATAAACGACAGAAGAAAGGACCGAGTTCCCTCTCTGCACAAAACCAGCGAACGCCGAGCAGTGCTGTTACTAAGCAACACAGAGGTTTAAGGCCAGTGGGGCAGCGGAGAAGACAGCAAAGAAAGTGAAATGTACACGAGAGCTATACTGGGAAGTAAAAACCCTGCAAAAAGGCGTGTTTTCTCCTACATTCCTACGGTCACAGCACCATTAGAAAGGACGCGGCTATTCGCGGCGCTGTCCGCTGCGACGGCCCCTGACCTACTGTCTCATTGCATAACCACGATCACATGAACGGCCTGGTTTAAATCGCAGCGAGGAAGACCGAAGAGGCTTAGAGACTGAGAAGCAGACAGAGAGAAAGAATGTGAGTGAGACAGACAGAGATGAAATGTAAAGATTATCCAGGAAAGGTATCTTTTTTTTTTCTTCCTGTTTCTTGTCGAGCTTCGTAGGTCTTGATCAAAGCCGAAAGTCGTTGAGTTTGCCCTCCCGTTCTGCAGTACCGACACTTTTTCTTCTCGCAGAGTGAATGAAAAGACCAAGCCGAGTCTACACAATGCCCTCTGACACCGACATTCAGTTCCTGTCATGCATGCGACGGCCGGCCGCGTTGCTTTGCTCTGGCGCCAACTCCATGCACTTTTTTTTTCCTCCTCCTTTTTTTCCTGTGTGTACGTGCACGTGTACGTGTGTGTGTGTGTGTGTATTATGGGTGAATTCTAATATTAAAGCCACCCACCAAGGATCGATTCATTGCTCCCGAGCCGGGGAGAGTGAGAATGTACAACACTTGGCTGGCAATTATCGTAAAGTGCAACAAGAACTGCGCCGCTGTTCTTGTTGAAAGTGAATCAAGTCAAGTGCCGGCTGAATCAACATCTCTGCGGTCCTTGTTCACGAGAGACCTTTACACAGGTCACAGCAGGCCAAGCACAGGTGTAAATAATGTTTATGGCTGAATTCCATTCATCTGCTTTGGTATTTATTGTGCATGCTGCCTCAGGGTCAGGACAGTAATAGCAGAGACATCGTTATTGTTATTAGTAACACCTGTGCTTTTCCTACTATGACACGTTATATGTTGGACAGTTGACGTACAAATCGGTTGTACGTCAACTGTCCAACATAACTTGTTCCATCGTTTTACAGACACATCAATACAATAACAAGATATGTATTCCTTCCCAATTTAGACAACCCACTTTATGATTGATGTCTTAGGATAAATGGTGTTTATCTACGTTATATATATATATATATATATATAGAAATATATATATATATATATATATATATACACAAAGTCAGTGTTGTGACGGGTTTAATTACGTTTACTTATTACATAATCATATAACTGATCAGAATGGCTGTCTGTCTGTCTAGAGGAAGTGTTTACCTAAAAGTATATACAATAACAAGTTATAATATTAACAGCAGTACATTCTGATGTATAATGTGTCTCTTACATGTTATCACATTGTAATAAAGGGCCCTCTAGTTAGAGACAGCTCTTATGTAACAACCTGTGTGCCTTAAAAAAAAATCATGTCAGGGCTTGAACAGAAAGGCTAAATTGGAGCAATTTTTGTGTTTAATAAACTATCGTTCAACGCCTAAATAATTGCACTTGCACTTGCACATCGTGACAGGCGTGCAGCGCTTCAGACGAACGAGGGCACGAGCCGGTGAGCACGTGACCAGGGTTTCCTGATGACGCATGCCTCGTAGGATGAAGCGATGCAGCTCCTCACGTACACAGGATACGGGCTTTCCGCCGCTGACCCGCAAATGTGTCTGCGAACGAACCGCGGCCTCAAAGTCTCATCTCACCTCACCTACATGATGAGGATGTTGTTTGTCCCTCCCCTCCCCCCGTTGTCACATCTCAACCTGCACCACCCGCAATGCAGTGGCCGTCACTTTTACGGCGGTCTGCTTCATCCAAGTTTATTCGACTGAGTTCATTCATTAAATGGTGACATTAGCTCGTCGGTTATATTGCAATAGGCACCGACGGCGCGGGGGCTCGACCGCGGCCACCAAACGCGCCAGCGAAGCCCCGGCAGAGGGTGATGCTGTCGGCCGGTCGGCGTTAGCCTCCAGGGGGTTAGCAGCAGGAAACGTCCCGTTAGCATGCTAAGTGGGTGAACGGGTCGTTACTGTTTCCTCACTGTATGTTATACGCTAAGCTTGAAACGCGTCGCCGCCGCCACGAAGACGCGGGTCTCGCGCTCCTGCCGTTACACGTTACACACATCTAGCGCGGCATCAAACTGTCGCGCGACAGTTTACCTTGAGCATCCCCTCCGCTCGTCAGCACCCCGATGGCTTTGCCCGCTCCCGACAGGTTCTCGAAGAATATCTTCTTGCTTTCTGGCTTCGCCATTTTCTCACGGCGGTATCCCGGGGGGGGTAAATCCCAGTCCAGAGGAGGAAATGACAACACAACGGGGCCGCAACAGCGTGAAAGTGTCGCTAAAGTGATGAAGTGATGAAGGGCAACGCTCGTCCGCCCCCCTACGTCTGTGCGCGTGCGTGTGCCCGCTGCGCTTTCCTTCTCCTGTTCCGCATCTATTCGTCGATTTGCATCGAGTGACCGTTGGAAGGGTGATTGACGTGGCCGTGAGCCAATCAGAGCTCTGGCTTTGTGAAGCCGTCCTTCCAATGGGGAGGAACGTAGAGGATGTGTAGGCGGGGCAGACAGCAGGAGGATGCCGATGTGCATCCCTGTGTCCTCAGGGATCGTGTGGAGGGGTAAACACACCTGCACTCCGCTTATTTCACTAAGTTCCTCTTAAGCAGTACAACATACTTTCACTGGAAGCAGCCGGAGGCAGGACACCTCCCATTGCAAGAAGTCAAATAGAACAGTTACATGCAGAAACTTTATTACACATTGTGTGCACATTGTTATCAATTATTTACCCATGCATTTTTAAGTAAAGTAATGATCACACAGCCTACAATAAACCTTTATTCCGTGTAAAAAGTGTGTAAAAAAGCGACCTAAAAAATGTGATATAAAAGATTATTATTATTAATAGTAGTAGTAGTAGTAGTAATATTGTTATTGGTTTATTAGTGTTGTTTTAGTTACTCAATATAATTGACCTTGGACATGTTGACTAGTAGTAATTGTGTGTTTTTTGCATATCAGTTTTTTGTGTTTCTACTGTGGGATGTTTATTCTCTTTTTGCTTCTTCTTGTCCAGTTTGCTGATCCAGTGACCCAGGAGCACCACACAGTGTATCCTCTTCACTCACCTTATCCCAGACTGCAGCACAGATGTAGTTTGAAGGAGAGAAAAAAAACAGCTTGACTCTTTTTTGTTCTAAAAAAATATAATATTTGTTGATATCTTTATAATTTCTCATTGAGGGCAACAATTCACCAACCTCGGCTGATAACTGCGTCACTGAAACAGCTCACGGTAGCTGTATATATATATATATATATATATATATATATATATATATATATATATATATATATATACACACACATACATATATATATATATATATATACATATATATATTACACATACATATATATACATGAGAGATATGAAGGTGTCATTACAATCAGGCCGAAAACCCCTTTTGCTGAATATGACCTCCACTTAGCTGAGATATTCAGAAAGACAAGGACTGATTCTTGTTGGAGCATGTCAAGTTAGTTTGGCATTATTGTCTTAGTGTACAATACATTTACTCAAGATCCCTGCTGACAAACATGAAGCACGCAATTAACTTGGGTATCAGTACTAAAGTAAGATGTTGTCTTTCTGTCGCCATCTAGTGGCAGCAAAAAAACATGACAGGCACAAAGTCATTACACTTGGGTGCATCAACAAAAGCCAAAATGCACTTGTCTAGACTTAAAGAGAAATATCATCTTCAAGAGCTTTGGCCTTTTCCAATATATTTTATGTAGATTATGTTGTGGCAAAATGAAGAGGAGAGACGTTGATTTGGAGTTGCAACCCAACGGGAAGTGTTTTAATGACCACAAGGCACATTCAACAAGACCAAAGTTCAAACCTTTCAGCATAAGCTTTATAGTATAATTCAGCCTCCCAGATCACTTTCCATCAATCAGACCAATCGGTTGAAACACAAACAAAAGTCCGTTCGGCTTTCCAAATATGGTACGCTCTATGCTCTTTTGGTGTGACCTTCGGTTGGGTCTAGATAACCTTTTGCAGAACACACAATGTGTTTAAATGTGTTTACTTGACCCAAGTTTCATGACACATAAAGTGCCATTGCCCACTTCACAATCTCTACTATTTGTTCTAAAACCAGATGTGTTCAACATAACAAGTTACATATTACGTTTTCCTTATGATCCCAATTGTAAGGTGTTCAAACTATGTCATATAATGATTTTCTCCAACAGCTCTAGGCAGATGTCTATTTAGTAGTTCCCCTCAAAAGGGAGTCATCATCATCATCATCATCATCATCATCACTTGTTTCAATCCAACACTTCTTTGTATTTGTATCCCTCACTAAATGCATCCTAAACACAGTTCCCACATGACTGGCTGAACAAAAGTGTCAATAACTGCCAAGTTATTTAAATTAATGGGCACATGAAGGAAGACATGGCTTTATTATTTTTGTATCCATCTATAAAGCAAGGAATCTCTGTCTGTGTGTGTGTATGTGGGTCTGCCCTTCACATATCTCAACAGCTATTCATCTGCATCCTCACCTACATGCCATCACTGCGTTCCAAATCGCACACTTTCTCTTTTTTACTTTTAGTACTGCAGCTGCCCTTATGACGTATATGCTAACTATGCTATACGCTGTAGTTGCTCCTCACCGACTGCATGATCATATCAATCATAACCCTTAATATTCCCGAAATTGCGGCCATACAGAACAACTTCCGGATCATGTGTTTAAAAGTCGCTATGGAACAAAACACAAACGCTATGAGCAAGTTCCAACAATTGTATTTTATTTAAAAGAAAGTCAGAAGGATAAACCACTCCGACAACTTTGTAAACTCGGCATATGTAGGCTTTCCGGTACAACAATAATATTATAACAATGCATATTGTGTAAATCTATCTTCACTATATGAGCCAGTGCCCTGCCGCTCTCCAAGGTGCTGATCCTGCTGCTGGGAGCTGCTGTGTGGGTTTCCTTATTATCCATTGAGACAAAGGAATGTTCATCAAAGTATACAACCTATGTATTAGGCCACATAAAGTAAACACGTAGAGTCAGCATATATTATGGATTATTATCTTTGTCATAATGGGTGTTGTTTTACACGTATACTTTGTGATGTGTGTCTGAGGTAAAAGGCTTTATACCTGCCGAGCTGCCGTCAGTCAGGTCCCACCACATGTGACTTATATTTATATGGCTTTGTCTTTCTAAAGCTGATTCATTTGCGTCAAACATTCGTGCATTGTCATATAACAACCTGCTCATGAAACCTGTAAACGATATGTCTACATTCTCCTTAAATGAAACTTCACTCTTGCTTGTGCTTCATTTTTTTTGTGGGTATTTTATCTCTTATACCTCTGGGAGAAGGAACTGCTTCCTTTACGTTTGCCCCCCTGGCGTTCGCAGCAATTATATGGCTTCACTCCATGGGGTTGCTGAGAGGATGGCTCTTCTGGAAACTTCAGAGTCGACTGCTGCCAGCTGGAAACTCGAGTAGAGCCTCTTCATTTTGCATTGCATGTGCTCGTCAATTCTTTTTTTCTTTCTTTTTTTGGCCTCTCAGCTTCTTGCTTCACACAACATTAAAGCTCTATCTTTTAATGATGTCATCTGCCTCCGTACAGTATATATATATATATATATATATATATATATATATAAATATATATATATATATGCCATCTGAGAAGGGTTTCATGGAAGTTTCCTCCACGTTACAAATGTAACTTTTGTCATCGAGATGTATGCAGCAGCGACATCTTTGAATGCGCGTTTACATCATACTGTAAATACCCATCACAGTATTAAGTGACAGGTAGAATACGCTTCTGATTAAACCGCACTCAGAAGAGTGAGAGACACGGCAGTATCTCTCATGTAGGAGTCGTAAACAGAGCTCTGCTGTAGACAGCAAATAGAAGCCACGCCTTTGTCTCTGCCTGCACCTAATTGAGAATGATTACATTTTCTCAAGTGCCATATTCACACACACACACACACACACACACACAAATCAGAAATGAAGGCACAGAAAAATAAACCTCAGAGCTCAATAAGATCAGAATCCTGACACATTGATCCACTGCCCAACAAAGTTAACAGAGGAGAAAAGAGCTAAAACAAGTGGTTTAATAACCACAGATAAAGTCCCTGCACACTATTTTCTACTATTAGAAGATCAGAAGAATATAATATCCTGGCTTTTTTTTATTGACATCACTTCACACCTGAATTAACTGAATTTAAAGCTACAGGACAATTCCATTAAATACATTGTTTAGAAAACTAAGTGCTTTGTTTTTAGTGCCACATTTTTCAAAAGGTTTCTGTTATGTATTTGTTTTTGATCCAGCCTTATTTGAAATGAGAGGATATGATTTATCATTAGACTACAAATGATTTATAGTTAATCCAGTTAAATTTGAAATCTGTAATAATCAATATTGTTTAGATATTATTCAATTGATTTGACCGTCAGTCGTTGACTACATACAAAGTAATCACCACTGTTGAGCTACTTCAATATACATATGGCACTAAATCATAGCGCAAATGAGACATTATTGTGATGCTCTGGACCTTTACATGAGGACATGCTCTCTAAATGGACCTCGCTGAACTTTATTTGAATGTCCCTCTATACCGCTCTAGACTGTGAAAGGATGCGTTTTTAAGAGTAATGCAATTCCGCACAGGTGCATGAACATCTTGAGTTTGAGTTATTGCTTCTATATGTGGCCATGTTTATTGGGAAAACCCTTTTCTTTTGTTGGTCTCCATCGTTGTTGCAACGCAGCCGCTGCTGAGGTGTTTGTGGTCTGCTCTTCTCAAAGTCTTAATCTTTGGATTATCTGTGGAAAGTGAATTCAGTGTCGCTGTATCGGCTGATGACTGTAAAATGCAGATAGTCACAATTTGTAAATGGAGGAGTTTAAAACGACTACAAATATTGTTAAAGTATTTCCACAAATGTGTGTGTCAGGTATGGGAGTTTTGAATTCATAATCCTCAACCAATAGATTTTATTGCTAATCGTCGATGCTCTCTGCTGATATTCCTCTTCAAAGTGTTTTCATTCAAAGAAGTTATTGTTGAATTCATTGTTCCAAGGCCGATGGAAGTATTTGTACAAGTATTTGGTCATAAACGACTAAATAAGTTAATAAATAGTTATAACAAGTAATTCTAAGAGCACCGTGAATGTCTCTACCAAATGTCATGGCAGTCCATCGATCGTTGTCGAGACCTCGTTGCGGCACGTGAAAAAATCAAGTGATCACAAAAGGACCATGAATGTCTGTGCTTAATTTTCATGGCAATCCATCCAATAGTTGTCAAGATATTTCTGACTTAACCATGGATGTGACCCTCACTTTGGCACTGGGAGAAAAAAAATCAGCAATCACCAACATCGGTTGGCCTTATCCTCTGAGGACCATGATCGTCTCTACCTAATTCAAATTCCATAGCAATCCATTCAATAGTTATCAAGGTAAATCAGGATTAACCACGAATGTGTGAACCTGATTGTGGCGCTGAGAAAAGTCAGTGGACTACATCCTCTGGGGACCATGAATGTCTGTGCAGAATTACATTTTCATGGCAATCCATCCAATGGTGGTTGACTATACTTCAGTCCAAAGCATTACCGATCATAGAGCCCTGCAGGGAAGAGAAGAACCTCCATTATTCTGTATGAAAATACTTATCAGCTGATGGGTGGTACCCAATACTGTATGCCAACAACATAAATACCAATACAACACCCGATCCTAATACATTATGAGGCATTATGACGCCCACACGGCTGATTGTACAGTAGCCGTTCCCTCCCAGCAGAGGTCCCCATGACACCATCTCAAATCCCGGCGGTCTTCCGTCCCTTAAAGGCGGACCTCGTCTCTGTCGAATTACATTTCCTGCTCGCAAACACCAAAAACCTCATCCCGTATTGCATTGCTCATGTTGCTAGCGGTGTCCTCGGGGAAAGCAGGTCCCAATTTGAGCAGGTTTGTGCAATATAGGCTCACATTGATTGTTTGCTTATTGGCTGGAGGTTGTCCCTCAGATCGGGTCGTTCTGTTGGGATAAGTTTGAGCAGATGATGTGTCCTGCAGGGAGGCGGCTCAATCTGTCTTCGTCCCAGGAGATGAACTGCTGCCTCGTGGCTGAACTACGTAGTTAATGCAAATTAATTGCAAAGTCTTAGCTGCTCGTCAATTGAAAAATGGAAGCACATCAATGGTGTGAATGATAAACTATTGTGGTTTTAAAGAGTATTGCTCACGCACAACAAAGTGTGTTTCTAGGTGTGAGTGCATGTTTTTTTCGGCCTCCAGGACAAAAAAAAATCTGCTCAGGGTTCTTCTCTGACATCAGTTTTTAGCCGTCAGATGGATCCAACAGTAGCGCTTAAAATTACATATGTGTTCTGCTGAATTTAATTATCATTTTAAAACATTAATTTTCTTGCCAGGCTCTCAGCCTAATGTTTTGTTTGAACACATTTAAAAAAATACACGTACAGTGTAGTTTATTGCTCAGTCCTCCCCTGAACACAAAGTGTTATTCCCTCACCTCTTGTCTTTATACGGAGCACGTCTCACCTGTATAGTCTCCCTGCGACCACAGAAGAAGAAGTCTGCCACCAAGATGCTGGCCTGGCTTAGTTTTCTCTGTTACTCCAAAAAGACACTTACTACAGACAACTTACGTTCCTTCTTAAAGTGATATCAGGTTGGTGCAGTCTGTCAGGATACTTTTTTAGGAAACAGACCTGTTCACATTCACATGAATGCTCCAAAAAAAAAGCTGGATGTCTTGAGTGTATTTTACGTTTAAAATTGCTTCACATTTGTTCAAATGAGTTGGTATTTTGTTTATTGAGCGGTCAACACATATCTCACTCTTTACTTACATTTTTACATACTTTGCATTTTTCTATGATTTTTTTAATGATGTAGTAAATAATCAAACTGTAAAGTGCAATATGCGACTTAAAGCGCCACCTAAAACAATGATAATATCCACTTATTGCACCCTCCACAAAGCCCTGTAAGCGTTTCTGTAACCCTTGCACTCATTCACACACCTCGTCTGCGCGTCTCGTATTCTCCAGTTTAGATTACAGTTTATTTCGGTCGTCCGCATTAAAGCGGGATCATGTAAAGTACACAGTGGACAGACTCTGTGAGCTAATGGTGTGTAAAAAGTAGAGAGCCGTGAACAATATCCTCCATGAACTGAATATCATTGTGCCTGCCGTGCGTGTCTGGTGACGCGCTGCATCATTTAGGCTGATGCATGAGGCTCATTAAAACCGTGTACGTGGAGACGCTTGGTGGCAGACTCCGATGATGAATGTGTATCTAACCACTCTGATGAATGAAAAATAAGCATTACTTATGTGTTATTTCTTTCTATCTTTAACAGGCAGATTAACTTGACACTATTGTTACCTTCTCTGAGGGTTAATAGAGGTCACATTTGGGGTCAGGACCATATATTTTCAACAGAAAATCACAGCGGAGAACAAAAGGGGAAAAGAAGAGATGAGAAAAGTGAGGAAGCGAACACAAAGAGATGGTTTCTAATGTCAGTAACGGCATAAAGGTTTGCGAACTGATTTATTTTCCTCCCTGATTGCCACATGGGAACAAATGAGCGAGCTGCCAATCTGCTGAACTGATTCCGTGGGGCCTCAGGTTGCTGATTAATGAAATGTGGGAGGACAAAAAGAGGTCTGTGAGCCGTGCCACAGCCTACCCACAATCCTTCACTGCTTCTTCTGATTGGGCTAATCACCCCATTGTCCCTCAGCACTTTGAGTCTGGGGTTTTTAACGGAAGACTGACGGAAGGAAAACTGCTTTCCTTTTTCTTAAAAAAAAATATTGATATACTATATATAGATATATATCCCTCCACCATCTCCTCTTTCTGCCATATCAAATCTCGCACCATTACCTTCAGTTTCTCCATAACGCCTCATGTGTCATCCATCTAGCTCACTTTAATGGCAGCCTCATAATTATTTAGATGATTATGTGTTGCAAGCCATTTAGCATGCTCAATGACACATGTTTAATTTATTTGCTGCTGCAGCTCCTCATGGAGGAACAGAGGAAAGGAGTCTGAGACAGGGTGGTGGTGTTGGTGTGGTGGATACCGGCAGTGGAGCAAATCAGCGGCGAAATAATAGTTTGATAAATTGTGGCTGTTGATATGATATGCAATGCCACATCAGACAGCTAATGAGATACAAATAAGGTGTGCTTTGTGTGGCACTGCGAGGCAACGTTTGCTCGGGCTAATGGCGTGTGTTTTGGTTGACCAGTGAACCCGCATAACACGCCGCACCATTGAGCAAGCTATTAGGACATGATAATGGGCCGGATATTGACAATATCAATAGTGGTTTCATTCCCGTTCTCAAAATACATTTGAGAACAGGCCTTGTTGCCGGTAGAGCTCAGGTATATTTAAAAAAAAATAGAATTATTTGGCAGTAAAACATTATATTTTGGGGGGAAATCAAGGAGGAATGTGAAGAGGCATGAAGGCTTCGAGGTCACGTTGTCCACAGACTCCTGCAATGAAGTCATGTGACCACTAGAGAGTAGTATAACCTCATTGATGGCGCTGGTTCTCTCTCAGAATGTTTTTTTTTTTTTTGTATGAAAAGATGCCAAATGCTTTTGATAGGCGTGAGGCTTTTACATGTATAATAATCTGTTTAGTCTGTGTACAACTTGATTAAAACTTAATTAGATGAATGAGAATGGTAGAAAAAAAAAATATCACAACTTTGGAAGACAACCGAGTTCCTGGATGCAAACTTGTGTGATGTGGAAAATGTAACACCTCTGGTCCAAAACCACTGAGACTGGAGAAGGAGGAGGCCTCTCAGTAACGCCTGAAATATACATTTGTATTGCGGGACGTCGGGCGCGGTGTGCTGAAGTCTGTCACTGCTCTCCCGGACCGCTCCGTCATCTCCAGCATCTGCCCAGACTTCTCTTTCCGGAGGAGCTTCTGGAGACAATCAGGGTTCTCTGCCTGTCAGCACCTGGTGCTCCTGCCTGCTTCTCTGCAACATGTCATACACACACACACACACACACACACACACACACACACACACACACACACACACACACACACACGTTCTTAGCGACGTGTATTCCAGATGTGGAAAGTGTTTGGTTTTTAATAATAATAATACTAGCTGTGGTAGAAAAAAGAATAAGTTCTAAAGCTTATCATTCCAGAAAACGCAATCTAAATCTCAAAATATTCAAAACAGCAGATACAGCCATCTGCTTTGGGGTTAAACACTGACCCAGAAAACGCTGAGAACATTTATCAATACTGCAGTGAGCCTTTTGTGTTCGTGTGGTTGATTGCATAAAATGTGTGGATGTATATATATAGAGAAACTATAAGCAGCTTTTATTTTTTGCTTACATGACTTTGTGCTGACGCTGCAACGAGACGAGAAAAAAAAGTAATACCGAAGTTGCTATTTTAGCTTTTTTTTCTTTGCTGCTTTATAATGTGGTTTGCAATTCACATTGTTTCTCAAAATAGGACCGGAAACAAAACATGACAATGATTCTAACAACCGCAACATTACCGTTATGATTCCACCCGGCAGCTGCCTGTAATGGCAGTGAGCAGCAGAGGTTTCCAGCTGCACTTGATGTCATGTGCTCAGCTATAATAGTTGATGATTTTATCATGCGTCACTGTTTGTGTCATTTTTATTTAATTTAATTTGCATCATAACCATCCATATGTTTTAATTAGCTTTGTCCACGAAGCACTTCTGTTCCCAGCAGCTACAGTTTTAAACGTGGTGGCACACTTCTAGCAGCATGGTGTATGTAGTCCACAGCAAACCTTTGACTCATAGCACAGGAGGAACTAATAGTCAAGTTTAATTATGTGAAAATTGCCCGCTGCATATTTACAGTACAGTGCAAAAGCTCCCATCACTCTGGTTATTATATTTATAAAGCAAAACCTCATGTTGGATGAAGTGTATGCAGTCAAAACTTCACTCATAAGAAACTTATTATTCATGACACCTGTGCTTTTCCTCTCAAAATAGCTACAGTGAAAATGTTAATTGTTAAAAACACATGAAGGAAAGTGTGCGAGCACGGTGCAAAAAGACACCTGTATACGTGGCACTTTGGTGTTGATGGTAAATGTTGTCGATTGAAGCAATAAATCCCGCTGTGTGTGCTACTGTATATTGACCGAGAAAGCATTGCGTGCAAGCTTCTGATGCCCAAGGTTGCCATGGTACTGGTAAATGGACTTGTACTTGTTTAGTGCTTCTCCAGTCTCTCGACCACTCGGACACACGACATGTCACTACATGTCATACGCCTTCACACACTGATGGCTGGCAGGGGGCTCCCATGCAAGGGGGCACCTGCCTATCAGGACTATCTAACAGTCACACACATGGAAATGAATAACATTTCAGAGTGAAGTTTATAAAGAATGAAGAACACAGACGTCCGTCAGTATCAGTCATCCCTCCTGTCCCTCTGTCCTCCTGCCGCGCTTGGTGGGCGATTGAATTAGGTTTCACTTTTGTTTACATGTTCACAGACATATTGATGAAGTATTGGGTTTTTACTCGCAATTTTTTTTTTTATTGCAACCAGCGTAGTTGATGTCAACTCGAGTAGCCTTCGCTTCAGCTGGTTCACTTCGCAAATCTGCTTGTGCTTCGCGTGTCTTTGTTTGTGTCTGGAAGATCTCTGCCCAGCTGCAGCATGATAATATATAACATCAAAACGTACAAAAAAAAAAATAGTAATAATCACCAGTAATGTTGGAGCTTATCAATACTACGATCTTTAATTATTTAGCACCGGGGCCGGTTTAATACCGGGTTTCGGAACGCATACCTACCTTTCAGAAAACGTAAAATGCGAAAGGTTCTCACTGGAGCCAGTGTCCCTTCTGGGCTGCTGTAGAAACATGGTGGTGCAAGATGGTGGTCTTCGTGGAAGATGACCTGCTCCCTACGTAGATATAAATGACTAACAAATAATTATTAACTCACCTCTTTTATTCAATATAGCACGCAGAATAATCATCGACACTGATCGGACAACATAAAAGGTGGTGAATTTACCCTAAACACTAATGAGTGAGATACCTGACTGCAGTTATACCTTTTGGATTATTTTCATTGTACAGGAGGACAATTCCATTCCATCACCTCCATGAAACCACTCTGTTCAATGAGCCTGGTTGGAAACTTTGACACAGAAGAAAAAGGCGATGAATAAGAAAAGAAAAGATGTGCGGTGGGAGCCAAGGGGATCGATTCAGATTCAAACACAGCAATCCATTATGAGCGAGGCCGCTACAGGCTCCCGTTTCCCTTCAAAGTGCATTTACACTTTGAAACAAACAAGTTCCACCTCCTCTTTTTGGCCAAGTTTGCCTCAGCGTCAACACCTTGAACAGGAAAAAGAGAAGCAAAGACAAAAAAAACGTTCATATTCTTCCGCTCCACTTTTGGCTTCGGCTTCACTGAATAACAGATTCCTAACCCTCTGTGGATAATTTTAACCTGCTGTGTAGACAGTCACTCTTGTTTTTTGTTTTTCACCAGAAATGGGACACAGTGGAGTCGCGTCTCTTCCTCATCACTATTAATTAATGATGAGATGATGATTCCCTCACCTGACTGCTTATGGAGATGTGTTGAGTTTTCAGATTAAAATCTCTCAATCAGCAGCCAGGTCTGCAATCAACACCTGATTATAACACGCAAACATACAGTAGTCCTTCTGCTCCCTTCCCCATCCTAAAACCATCCCCCCATTTATTTAAATGAATCAGTTAATGGTGTTGAGGTCAGTCAATGTGCTGTCACCGCATCCCCTCTTCATTCAGACTCCAGCCTCGCGCATTAAACCAAGTTAGAGACTGATAATCGCAGCTAGCTTGATGTTTTCTCAGCAATTGATTGGCCGGTCAGAGAGCAGGGAGGTCTCAGGTGAACTGACAAGACCGGCTCGCAAATCTTCCCCTCACACTCGACGTCTGATGCTTCCTTATCGCTGCGAACAACAAACAGATGCGCGCGCGGTGGGGGCAACTCTCAAATCACAAGAACATGTGGCACAAAGTCAGATTCTGGGACGTGCGAATGAGCGACATCGGATCGCGCGTCGAATCCCAAAGAAAGACAGACAAACAGAAGACTTGGAGGAAAAGGCTCCTGTATTCAGCGGCAAGCTGAGGGCGCAAAGCGTGATTGAAAAGTCCTCAAAGAAGCAGGGGAAGCGTGGGCAAGAAGAGGAATGTGACACCTTTTTTTGCAAATGGCTCTCTGTACCTTTTGACAATGTTGCCTGGTTACAAAGGATGTGGTATATCTCACATGAGCAGTCATCCAAACTTGACTTGAGCTTGAAAGGCACCGTGAAAACTGCCTTAATTACATCCCATTGAATAAAGTGGGAAGGAGTAGTTTGACATTATGGGACGTACGCTTATTCACTTTCACAGGAGGGAAATAGGTTAGCTTAGCGTAAAGATTAAAAGACTGGGGTAACAGCTATCCCGGCTTTGTTCAAAAGCTCTAATGAACACGTTACATGTTTTGTTTAAACTGTATGCTGAAACCTTAATGGGTGGGAAATTGTAAAATAAAAAATTGGTGTTGCTGGTGGGCAGGCTAGCGGTTCCCCGCCTGCTTCCATTCTTTACGCCAAGCTAAGCTAAGCTAAACTAAATGCCTGCTCACTCCAGACCGGTCACCGGAGTAAACAAATCAGATCCCCGCCCCCATTTTTTAAGACTTTATTATACATTAAATGAGATATTTCAACAAAACTGTGTTAGCATTTGTGTTAGTTCATTTAAATGTGTAGGCATAAGGAAGATTTACAACAAAAAAAATCAATCATTGTTGTTGAACCAATTTCATATAACAACTTTTGCCAAGTGGAAGAAAAGAGGGACGTCGCATGAAAAAGCCCCGGACGTCAATATGTGTTGCTTCATAAAGTTCCTGCTGTTACGCAGCAAAGCCTTCGCCAACATTCAGGTAGAAAGTTGTATCCATTAGCCGCCTCCATGAACTGCAAGCATCATGACCCGCAGTAAAAGTTTAGCGGGTAAACAGCAAATTAGACTAAACAACGTGAACGGCGGTGACTTCACCGGAGAATTTGATAAAAATGCTGCATTCACCATCCAGAACCATGATTGTGTTGCGTATCAACAGCGGCCATTTGTTTAATGAGATAATAATAATATCTGTATAACGCAGCACTTTATTTTCTGTGTTTTTAGGGGTCTGCGCATGGCGCTCCCCGTCCTGACTCGGGAACCGGAGACGGGTCATTGTAATTTTACCCCTGAAAAGGATTATAGTGAAATACTGATTACCTGACAGAGGGAAATGAGACAACGGGCCAGTGTTAGTGGATTTTTTTCAAAATCTGAATTGACAGGGCGGAGGTGGGTGGTTAAGTTCAATCCACTATTGCTGATGAGCAGGCTGATTTCTATTAACCTGCAGCCTGCGGATCAAACAGACTTTTCCATGCTGCTGCTGCTGCTGCTGAGGGAGAGAGAGAGAGGGAGGGAGGGAGGGAGAGACTCTGCCACCAAACCTTTATGACACAGAAAGTCTGCTTAATGGGCTGGAAGATTCTCCCCCATTTAGCCCTGTGCGGAAATAAAAGGAAGCCGGTCGGTGCTCAGGAAAAATGGCTACTTCCAGTTAAGTCCCCCAGTGGATTGGAAATTAGGAAATTCTAAGCAGTGCGATCAATCACGGCCGAGTGTGCGCCCCGGCGTGAGACGCCCCAGTATTCTCCGGGATGGGTTGCTAGGGATGTAGAGTGACGTCGAAACTTCAGAGGAGCAATTATCGTAGGTGCACCACCGCCCCGTCCCATTAGTTCAACCACGCCTGGCGGAGCATGTGCAGGCTCACAACAAATGAGCCGCCGTGCATTGTGGTTGATTTAACCATAGAACACTAACGTCGGGTGATTTTCACCCGAGCGATTGTGGTTTTGTTATTTTCATTGTGTTGCTTTTGTTGTGTGGGTCCTTGTGTAGCTTCATGCTGCTCACTGATGTTATTGAAGGTGGGCGTGTCTATTGAAGGTAGATGTGTCTTATTGAAGGTGGGCGTGTCTTATTGCAAGTAGGTGTGTCTTATTTAAGGTGGGCGTGTCTTATTGCAAGTAGGTGTGTCTTATTGAAGGTGGGTGTGTCTTATGGAATGTAGGCGTGTCTTATTGAAGGTGGGCGTGTCTCTGCTCCGATCCCTGTTTTTTTCATCAGGCACGTGTTCGGGTGATTTCCACCCGACGTTAGTGATAGAGGGTGAAAAAATTCCGGATGGGTTTTAACATTGAAGGGAGACTTTTCCTCCACAGAACTAGGCTCACATGTCCCAGTAACGAGTGGACCAAAGAACAAGTTCATAGCTTTTAATTCTGTTTTTATTGCCGATTCCCAAATTTTTCACCCGATTTTGAGCCTTTTTTTAGGGTCTCCCTATGATACCTGTTTTTGGTTTATGAGAAGTAAAATAAAGAAAGAGTACTTCAACTTGCCTTGTATTGTTGTATTTTAATATATTTTGAAGTATATTTTATCAGCTACATTATATCGGGTGAAATATACCCGACGTTAGTGATATTTTTAACGTTAGTGTTCTTTAAGCACCGAGACAAACCCAATATGTCATAAAACCAAAGTAACCTCAGTGATATCCTTCACTTTATGTCCCAAATGTCCCCAACAAGTGACACTTGTGATTCCTGTTTGTCCAGTCAGACATGAAGCGATGAAGAAAAACAACAACAACAACAACAACAACAAAACAAGCTAAACAAGCCCAACATCCAGTGTTAAGAAAGAGTGGCGTTTGTCTCCCGGCCCCCACCACCCCTTTAGTTTGACAGCTGGAGCCCCGGCACACGAGCAGAACGGAGCCGGCGGCGGCGGCAGTGCGAGATCAGGAAGCCCCGGAAGGAGAGAGGCAGAACCGGAGCTGATGGGGGAAATATGCCAGCCACGGTAGCGTATAGCTCTGGGAGCGTTGGAGGGTAGATTACTGATGTGAAGCGATCGTGACAAACAAGATGCAAATTGTCATCATACACAATCACACTTTTCTCACGGCTGACAGACAAGAGATGTTTGATTGATAGTGAGAGTGAGTCAGAGAGGATTAGAGCGGAATTGTTTAGTTTAAAGCTGCAACATGGAACGTTTCCTGATTGAAGCGGATCAGAGACAACAACAGAGGATAAACAAAGAGCAATGAAGGCAAACAAAAGGCTACAGAGACAACGTGAGCGTTGCTTTTTCCAGACTTTTTATTCCTCAAGTTCTCATTTACTTCTTCACGCCTGCTTCTTCCTCTGCGGCTTTAAAGGGGCAGCAGCGATTCAGGCAAAAGCAGGCGAGACCATATGTGACCTGGAGAAACACATGCATTTCTTGTCTGTTGCAACGTTCATCACCCTCTGAAGGGATGCTTCGTAGCCGGGAGATTAGATTTGAACATTCCACATTTCGGCGGTGGAGGTTGGGTGGGAGCCGAGAGGAGACGACTGCGGCTCAATTTGAGAGGCTGTCAGTCAGGAAAACACGCTCCTAAACATGCTTTATGTCCCAATATCCTCTTAACTGAGTAATCATTTCCAAAAGAAAACAGCAAGATGACACAGAAGAAGGGAAAGTTACCTATTGAGAATTTAACTTCTGTGGGAAAGTTTGTTCTCTAAAGAGTTCACTGAACTAAACTCAAGGGTTCTGGAGCACCCAGCTAGTGCAACAACACCTCATCTACACAGAGTTCCCGGCTTCATCTATGGTACTATGGTACTCTACTCAGATGATTTCTGGCCTTAAAAAAATTCCGAGAACCAATTCAAGACAAAGACAGAAGTGTCTTTTCTTCGAAAGAACTTGGCCTCGGAAAAAAGAAGGTTTCTGTCAAAATAAATGTGGTTGTGTTTTAATCACCTATTTGTTCAGCATTCATCCCACCATATGGATATACCTGATAACTTATGCGACTCCAGTACGAGCAATAACAAGACTAAGTGTTGCAGGTCTCCTCCACACTGGGCCCCGAGTAGCGGTGTGGGAAGTATCTGCTTCTCCTCCACCCATGCGTGCCGCTGCGCCAACGGGTTGCAAGGCCGAACATACGAGCGCCAGATTCCTCACAGGCTGCTTTGGCCTTGTGGGCTCTTAGCTTTTCAGTGATTCGTTCCAATCATTGCCCGTCTTTTAGGCTCTTTGGACTAAATAATGGTCAGGGTAACACGCCAGCAGCCATCCTGTCTTTAGGTCGGTGCAGCATCCTCTGTCAGGACATGATGAATCGCAGCCCGGATGGTTTATGAATTCACGTTTTGAGGGGTTTTGGTGAGAGAAAGAGCATTAATGTTTGTGAAATGGGTCCTGTGATGATGAAAATAGGCCATGTGATGAAAGGCTAAGACAAAATCCTATATAAATTGTCTGAATGGGGAGGAGATGAGAGGTGAGGAAGACACAGAGGGAGTAATGGCCAGAGAGCTGAGAGATGTCTGGGCTGGCTATAACATCAGAGTGTGTGTGTGTGTGTGTGTGTGTGTGTGTGTGTGTGTGTGTGTGTGTGTGAGAGAGAGAGCTGCAGCCTGCACTGGGAGCTGCAGCGCTGTGTGCTGATCATTCATGATGGCACCTCAGAGGCCATCCTGTAAGGAAGAAAAATGAAAACTATTAAAGGCTCGCTGGGCTATGTTGGCTTTGGTGTGTCAGCAATTATTAGCCAGGGACAGCAGTCTTTAGGTCCTCAGATATAGGAGAGTGGGAGACTGTGGCAGAGGAGGGAAGGACGCCGTGATCCCGTTACTTTCTGCACCTGAGGGGTTTTCTTTTATCAATGGATTTTCTTTTTTTTGTGGTTATGTGTGGCACTGAAGTTGCTGTATTCCACAAAATATTTCCGTGTATATGTTTCCCTCTTCTTATAGCTCCATCTTTGGAGTTATGCAGCCAAAGACGCTGTGGTGCGTTGGCACTGAACCTGCCAGAGACCAGCTGTCAGTCAAACAGAGTGGGCGGCACTGTGACCTCTTTTCCTTGTTTTCTTTTCAGTAGATCACAGCCTAAGAGCTTCCATACTCTTTATTTCTCTGTTCATCCACGGTGTTATCACTTACACACGTTGGCAGCATTTCTTCACCTGTTTATTCCAGAAGTGTTTTCAACTAATTTCATATGGGAAATACTGCGGTCATACTGAATTTGCATGCGTTTCTGTATTTTAAATAAAGTCCGTCCGTCCTCTCGATTCGTCTTGTGACCTCACAAGGCTCGCCTGGTAGCTCCGACAGACGTCAGGAGCGTTGAATTTGACTGTGGTTCATTTTCTTGGTCAAATTCTGTGGAATTCCTGGAGTTGTTTGACTCTACTCTTCCTCCATAGTCCGCCTCGCTCCCCCACCTTCTTCCTCACCTGACCCGCCGGATGGTTTGTTACACAGAACCATCTGATATTATTGATCATATTGGAAAATGTTTGGAAAAAGGGCTGGCACTCTCAAAGAAATACTTGGCAGATGATTGGATGGATCCATCTGTCAATCAAACTCTTGCCGAAGCGAGTCGGGAGAAGACCGGAAACATCTTTTCCATTGAGAAAAGATTTTCTTCTCTCTTCTTCCGGTTTATAACTGATGCTGATACAAACAGTTGCCTCACACAGACAGTAGCGTCCTCAGGTGGACGACAAACGAATCACTTGAAGCCGGACAAGATGGACTTTCGCGCCACGTGTGATCCCGCGATTCTCTTGTGACCTGGCGAGAATCAGCCGCCTTGCAAAAGGTAACTTTGACCCTCCCCTACTTTCACTACACAACCCTCTTGTCCATCACACTGTCCATGCATGTGCAGGACATTTAGAGGGAAACGACTACCAGCCCCTTAGGAAGGCACGAGAGCGAGACACGTGATGCCGCCAATACCCACATGCTCCTGCTTCTCTACTGCGACCCCATGCTCCCCATATATGCCATTCCTTGCTTGGCCGTGCGCCTGCCACGCTGCTGCATGGCCCTGCGGAGCCGACACTCAAATACAAGCAAGGAAAGGGCAACCTAAAGGCAAAACAAAGTCAAAACTCAAATTCAGGCAAATAAATTGCAAACCTCAACAGAATCAAGACAAATAAACACATGCGTGACGAACGCAATACAAATGTCTGCTCTGTGACATTACTGTCAAGTCACAAATTTGCCACAAGGACAATTCCTCAATTAAGAGCCCAAAAACCCAAAACTTTAACAGAAAAAATGGGGGGAAAGAAAACCTCTAAGCCAGAGGATGGACAGACAGACAATAGATGGTGTTGGAACAGAAAAGACCACCATACATGACATAGAAGGTAGGACAGTTCTGCAGTAAGTGACAGTCTATAATATTTGGTGTTCCCATTGGTATGGATGGTTGCCCATACATAGATTGAGATGTCAGCAGTAACTTAGAGATATTGTATGAATGGTATGTTCATTATTCTGTGTGATTTGGATGCTGGCTCAGTTTAGTTATGCTGCATAGGGCGAACCGACCTATGCTGACCTGTGAGGAGGTGAAATCCCTGGATTAATGTTTACATTTTTGCACTACTCATGCTCATCAAGCTGGTTCTTCAACATCTTGTTTTCTGTTGCCAAACAGTTTCAATAGTTTGATACGAGGAATGCGTTTGCTTTTGATCTCGACATTAAAATCAACCTGAAACCGTGAATCTTGACTTGACATTGGACTTCTTGCCTGAGTTACAACCCGACTGAAATGGTGCATCGGTGGCCTTGTGATGTAAGTTGAGTTTTTTTCTGTTTGACAAAGTAACAAAAAGCCACGACGACCACCTCATCTGCCCTTTACACGGACGGGTTGGTGGCACTACAACAGTCAGGACGATAAAATCAGAGATATATTGTATTCTTAGTTGGACTTGTGTGCATCTGTATATTCGAAGAAATGCAAAACAAAATGAACAAAGCAAACAAATTCACCACTGAGTCGTCTGAAAGGGTATCATGCAACAACAAAGTTGCTAAATTGGCGAGCCAAACATTGATTTATATGAACATGTTGCAGATGATTACTTACCAGATTTTCATAGTCAATAACATTAAAAAAATATACATATAAAAAAAAACTTCTGTGGGGACATGCATTATAAATCATATAAATGAAGGTCAAGGTGTCCATTAATGCATAGCCTGCTGGTCATATTCACACACTGCATTATCAAACTACTACCTCCTGGATGTGCTGTCCTTGCATTCACAGCCCCTGCTGGAAGACGGATCCTCGATGGACCAACCCTCATTACTCATTACAGTGTTTGAGGACGCGGGGGACCACCTGCGACACTTATAAATGACTTGCTTGTGTAGCTTGCCGCGGGCAGAGCTGTTGCTGGGCCCGACCAGATGGCCTGTGATCGACTCTCGGGTGGCGCTGTACACATGCAGCGCGTCCATTGCCCGAGGGCCCAGTTCGCTTTTCACGCACGTTATGAGGCGGTAGAAATGCAGCATGACACGGATGACTCTTTTCTGGAATTAGTTTTTTTTGTTGCAACAGATCAATAGGCGGGAACACAGTCTGTCTGTCAGAATTTTGCATTCAGCCGAACAAAGGTGTCCTTCGAACTGTGAATTCTGAAGTCACATATTTACAGTTTTACAGTCTTATTTATTGCATTAAACTGTCTGTTAACTATCTGCCCACTGCTCCTTAAAATACTAAGGATGGGTCAAATGCAGGGAATAAATGTCCCCACTGTGGGATTTATAAGGGATTATTCCTGTTTCTAAGAGGCAGGAGGGACTTGAGTTTTTGCTCTTAAAAACAGTCCCTTGTCCTCATTTTTCACAGACTCTCTCAATCTTTTTAGGAAATTTATATTCTGGTCAGAAAACAAAAAAGGTATAGACGCGGAACACGAATGGCAACGCCAGTGACGGTAATCCGTGCCGGAGTGGGAAGGTGACGCAAGAGGTCACCGAATGTAAACGCTGCGGTTATTCGGGTAGTGTTAATCCCTCGAGCATGGCGACTGAGCATGCATCAATCACAGCCGTGTGTGTCCAGAGGTGAGCCAACAGGCATTAACCTTGAACCAGAAGTCAAAGTCTGGCTGCTCCACCCCCCGCGGCCACAACATAGACCACCGTGTCCACTCGCAGAAATACAAGCTGGAGCTCAGCCAAAGACAAAATGAAGCTCTGTGCTGCGACGACTGAGAGGTTGAAGATGTTGCCTGTTTTGTAAACAGAGTCACTGAAAAAAAAAAAATCACCCTCCCTTTGTTCTCAACCGACTCCGGAGAAGAAGAAAAAATCTGGTTCTTTAGTTGCTAATGTTTAACCAGCTTGTGACTAAAGAGCTAAATCTGGCTCTTTAGTTGCTAATGTTTAACTAGCTCGTGGCTAACTTTGGAAAAAGGGGTTGACGAGAGCTGTGCGAATGAACCAAACAGTAAAATCTGTGGTTCTGAAAGCCACAACAACGATCCAAAGCTACCAAGCTCCTTTTCAGCATGTTTAATGTCAGTCAAGTGGCCGCAATCAGTTGGCATTCAACTAATTAGTCAATGAGATGCACCTGTCCTATTCATAACAGGTGTATCAACAGCAAGCTAAAAACTAGGAAGAAACTTGAACTAAATTGGCTGACTTGAATAGGTAAGAAGCTAAAACATTAAAGTGGTGGCTAACAGTATGTTTCCCCACAGGCCTGATACAAACAGGCCACCTCAAAGCATTCAGCGTAACGTCCAGACCTCTTGGGTAGTTTTGATTGTCACTGTCTGATTCTGTTGTGTTTTCTGTCACTCACCTTGTCTCTCGCTTCAGACGCCTCCCTCCTCGTGTGTCTTCCTCCTGTGTGATTGCAAGCCTCGCCCTCATTGTTTCCACCTTTGCC
The DNA here is from genome assembly GCA_038501785.1 of Myoxocephalus aenaeus. Taxonomy (NCBI): domain Eukaryota; kingdom Metazoa; phylum Chordata; class Actinopteri; order Perciformes; family Cottidae; genus Myoxocephalus; species Myoxocephalus aenaeus. The sequence goes on from JBAMJR010000140.1 coordinate 2,874,193, forward strand.
TCGTTGACTGATCCTCTGTGTACAGGAACCCGCTTGAGTAAAGACCTTTTTTGTGAACCCTAATCCGAGTCTGCATCTGAGTCCTAGACCCAATCCCAATCTCCACCCTTACGGACTCACGGACTTTGAGGCGCGCTCCCGCAAAGTCCTTGAGGGTTTATGGGTGTCCCATTGTCACATCGTAGAGTGCTTGAGGGCTCTCTGGCAGACATTTTTAGCCCTTTATGAACCCTTTCCTTAACCATCATTACCCACAATCCATTGCAATGTGACGTTAAACACGCAGATGAAAAAAAAAAAAAAGGTAAACGGAGAGACACGTGGGCGTTCAGCCCGATAAAATACCTTTATACTACAACATCACGGATTAAAGATGGAACATAAAAACACATGAAATCAGAGGCATGCAAGCAGAAAATATATATAATAATATTTTTTTTACATTCATCAAACATTTCGTTTTGACAAAAACGAGTAAATAGATAATTTAAAATGGCTTCTCATCTTGTGAGGAAGACGTTCAAATCAGTGAATAAAAAGTATAAAATAAATACACAATTGTACACAATATTCTTTTATGTAGTCACGTGATATGTTGCAGCAAAGTGCTGTCCCTTTCATATTCACACCAGTCCAAGCCCTCACGGCCTCTCAGTGTGAGTGTCAGCCACTTAGCAGCTGACGTCAGTGAGTCCCTGAGGGTTCAAAGTTTGAGGGTTCAGGGTGGAGATTGGGCCCTACTGTCTTTGGTCCCCAGTCCTTAACATACAGCGTGTAATGGAGATCTTCCATTTTCAAACTAGCCATGCTAGACCGTAGATGTCTTGGTTAGCTAACTAGTCGCGGCTTCATGGGACACTTGGATTGAATGGCACCATCAATGTTTTTGAATAAAAACTGTGGTTTCCGTATCACGGTTATTTAGACCAAAGGACTGCTGTGAAAAAGATTTATTGGTGGTATTTCAGTAGGCTGTGTGGTTTTGGAGGGTCAATTGAACATCCAGTTCTCCATCTTACATTTGCAGCAGATACAAGGGCCGGTTGGGCTCTGACTTTGTACGATAAGAACTGTTAATGTGTTATGAAGTAATTGGTCCTTTCCATGTAGCAAAAGCAACATCGCTTGAATTTTTTTTTCAGAGATCATGGTAGACTCGAGGATTGTTTGATCGTTTTGTCCGGTAGATTACATTTTTCTGTGGTGAGAACTTTTTGCCTCGTGGCTATTTTAGAAAAGACTAAAGTGACTTTATAGCTCAGATCTAATCATGCTTCCTCAGCAAGCACCATCAGATAGGCTCCCTCACCTTATCAGTGTAGGCAGGCGGAGGGATCATTTCAAGCATCTACGGCCAGAAGGGAGGAAAAGGAGTAATTCATGTCTGTAATAGCAGTGGTACAACAATTAGAGAAAAAGGTCTAAGAAACGGGATGGGGAAGAGAAAAAACCCATAACAAAAGTATGCCTTAGGGGGCTTTAGTGATTGGAAAAAAAGAAGGAAGAGGAAATGAAGAAACAATCGCAGACTTTTAGAAAAATTTCAAGAGCAGATGACGACGATAAGCCTGTGTAGCACAGTTTGATTCCTCGGATTGTCAAACGGCTTTTGATTTCCTGCTAAGTTATATAAATGGCACTCATAGGGAGAACATCAAAATTCAATAACTCCCTTTGAGATGAATGTTATTAGATTTTCATAAGAGTGGGAGTTCCTTTCATCTGGCAACAAAAGTAATACAGCTGAAGAAAAACAAAAAAGAGCGTCACCATTTGCATTAATATCCCCTCAATTAGCATAAACTTCAACCTCTCTGACATTGTCCAGGCTGTTGCTTTGTTATTACCTTTTTATTGCCTCGTCTTTTAACAGGCAATTAAGGACAAATTATGTCATAATGCGTTTGATGAAAAGGTCTAACATTGGTGAGTGAAAGACACTATTTTTGTACCTGGAATATAGAATGCAGAACTATAATACTAGCCCGTTAACTTTTAACCCATCTGTGCATCTATGGGTACAAAAAATAATAACCCACTCATTCAATGAGTTTATTGAGGTTGTAGTCCAATGCATATTTGCTCATGTACCCTGATTGTGTTGCCTTGATGCAGCTCATCGGTTATTTTATTCCAACTTTTTTTTAAATACTTCCGTATTGACGCGGCCGAGGCTTTCAGAGAATACTGCGCCAGCGATCGGAGATGTCTAATAAGGTGCCGAGAACGATTTGCCACTTTGAAATGCTAAACGGGACGTAGGTACAAATTAGCCTGGAAATGCCTGGCGCATGTAATTAAAGGCCCCAATGAATTCCAATAATCAAATGGGCCATCTTCTGAGAAAACTATTACAGGAGGATTATTAGTGTAGCAGGTTTCGCTAATCACTCACTGACAGGCCGGCTCGGTGCCAGCAGCCCCGTCTGTCTGGGGTGTTGCTTTCACACCCACACACACATATATTACACACACACTTGGACGCTCATGTGCAATCACAGTCATACACCCCCCCCCCCCCCCCCCCCCCGTATGCATGCGTGTAGACAGACTGGTACACACACAGGCAGAGACAGTCAAGTCAGTCCTATTGATGTCAACCTTTTTGCTCTCAGTTATCATGTGCACACAGGCAGGCTTCATATTGAATCAGAGGGACAGGGTTAAATAAAACTGGAAGGCTTTCACTTTCAATCTCATCCAGCCTCCAACTTACATGCCTCGACCGGGAGATTCAAGAGATAGAGGGGGCTTTGGATGTCAACGCGCGGGCGACAACATACACGGGCATTTATTCTGCACTCAAAAAACCGAGCGAGCAAAACCAGTCGTGCTTGTTTTGTGCGGCTGGCATTCGAATCACAACCGCGTTCTCGAATGGAGGAATGTGAAAGCGGATAATGCGGCGCCCACTCTGGTCCATGTCCCGTGCAGCGGTGAAGTATTTACTACGCCAGACTCAACCACACACGGGCTTATGCGCTCAATTTGTTAGCTGTCGGGCCTCTGCGGCACCGAAAAGACCACGGTGGAAATGAATCAGTGACATTAAAAAAACGGAGCAAAATGCGTCACGCTTTGATGCAACCCAATGTGTTTATTGATTAATAAACGGTCAACGGATTCCATTTCCCAGATATACTGTCTGTGCCGGCCGCCGCTCCTTTTTGCTGCCGAAGAGGCTTTTTTCCCCCCCAGGACAAATGTGTTTCAGCTGAGCTGATCCAATCCCTTCGCCATTGTTTTTATGTACTTCTGTTTAGCGCTCCCCCGAGCTCCACTGACTACCTGTCTGTTTAGAAGCCTATAAACATAAATCAGACTTGTTAGAGACTTTTTCATAAATTCCTCGCCACGGAGAAAAGCCGCTTCAACAGATGGATGAAACATCACCGGGGCTTTTTTTTCCCCCTTTCTTTTTCTCCTCTTTTCTGAAGTGAATTTCTGTCCTCGCAGCGTTCAGAACATCATTGGTATCATTAAAGCCCTGATGAAAATCTGTGATAGTAAGCCAAGAGTCATGGCACCAAGCTATTGTTTTATGTCCAGCTCACTAGATTTAGGGTTTTGGATCCATAACTTGTAGATATTGACATTCTGGGGAGACTGACTGACTGATTTATAATTCATACTACACACCCCAGAAGGCCCATCATCTATCCTATGTGAGTCTGCTTATAGAGGATGGCCAACAGTAAGCACAGCTGCTCTGTCATGCATTGAAAATGTACTTATGCAATGCTGATGTTACTCAAACCGTGAAGGCCACTCAAATAGATAAAAACCTACTCTGCCCTTGATCTTTTGATAAAAAAGAAGAAGCCTTCATCAATATTTGAATCTTCGGGTTCAGTTTTGATTTCAACCCAAATTGTATTTGTTGGTCATCGTAACTGTGTATTATCTCCCTCTCTAGTCTTTTAACTCGGAGGTTTGACCTTTGCAGTCCACCGGTAGAGAATCTATGTCACCTCTGGCGCTCCCATTTGTCCCCTCACTGCACTTCAGTGGGAAAGATAATTACGCTTCAAATGAAGCTCCGTTCATTGTGTCGGCTAATGCTCAAAGCTCTCTCTCTCTCTCGCTCTCTCTCTCTCTCAGAGCACAATGGGGAGGGTCAATGGATTCACGCTCACCTCTTATTTACAAGATTCATGTTTATCTAATCAAAATCAATAGCTTAGCACCAGGGAGAAGTTAGGGCCCCACTAACAATCATTGAGAGCTACTTAACAGCACATCTGCCATTGCCGTAGTGGCCATAAAGGAGAGGGATCGGTGTCCTGGCCCTCAACAGCACTGAGTCTTGCATCCAGAGACAATGGAGGGTCAGCTGCATTCATCCCCGTATATCTATACAATACTTAAACCATCAATAACTGCTTTTTTGGCGACATTGGGGCTTTGGTTTTGGTGTCTTGTTCCTCTTTAGATGTTTAAAATGTATAGAAATAAAAGTCTTACAAAGGAACATCACCCTTGTCATGTTGTCATATTGTGTGTTCTGCGTTAGGTTTTGTCAAACTGCAATTTTGAGGATTTTTTGTTCGGATAACTAAACTTTTTTGCATTTATTTTTCACTTGTAAAGGCAGTCTACCCAACTAATCAAGTGTGATGCATGGGGGATTAGATTATGAAACATTTAGTCAATGCATTATACATTCTGAAATGGTTCCACTACTAAACAACACCTTTGTGTTGTGTCCCGTTTTAGAACCAAAAGTCAGGGTTGACTTATTTTACCGTACGAACCTTACGTAACACGTAGCATACCTCGCTTTTGTCAAGTAACGTATGTTACATAACAAACATACTTATTTAATGAATAAAGACTCGCTCACTTGCACTGAGGGAAGAGACTCAGTTTGGTTTGTTGCCACAATTAAAATGTTATTTTAGATATAGGTCATTTATATTTCTAAGTCCGAACAACTTGTTATCCCTATTTTATGTCAAATAAATAGAATTCTTTGGAAACATGACGAGATGAGGGTTTGTCGGTAGGCCGCTTGAGAAGACAGGATTACAAGCTAAGAAGTTGAGGCAATGCAACAGATTTACTGAGAATTTTAGCGTTGTATTAACACATAATTCAGACGGCTGATAGAAGCAGACCTGGAGTCGGCATTGGTGATATTTGTTTACACTAATTACAACATTTCTCAAAACTGTGGCAGTTCATGTTATGTCAACATAAAGCACTGTAAATTAAGAACTAACTACAGGTTTTGATGATCTGAAGCCCTGACAAAGGGCCGTGTGCTCCATTAAAAGTTTGAAAGTCCATAATTGACTTTGACTATGATGATACCTAGATCCCGTCTCTTCATCATGCAAACCTCTCCCTTGACATAGCGCTGTAATATCCTCCAGACCTGTAGAGACACCTCTACCTTATTTCCTGGTTCCTTGCACTTTGAATAGATCAGCACTTAGAAATCTGCCTCAGTGGCTCTGCTCAGGGGCGTGTATCGTTTGGCCCCAAAATTCACTTTTCCCCACCAGTAAGCACTATCTGCCTCGCACCGCCTCGAACCCCGACAAAGACCTTGCCATCTGTCAGTGTCGTTCGCCGCAAAGTGGCTGCGATTAATTGAAAAACAATGGCGGGGCCAAGTGGGAGGGTCAAAGCAATATGCATCGTGGCCTCGCCGGGTCGCCTCCTCATTTCCTCATTGTCGAGAAACGCCTCTCCGACATTAGCCGTGGAGATGTCTGATACGGGCGCCGCCTGTTTGGTTCAGCGTCCTCCCCTCTTTTGGCAGCGGGGATTATCAGGCGGACAGATGCAGGAGACTCTATCCGTCTCTGTCCGTGTCAGCGTAGCGGCGTGCTAATCGATGCTGAGGGGGATAACGTGGAGTTGATCCCGGAGGACGGGAGGCTTCTCCTTCGACAGAACTCCGCTTGAGTTATGACCACCCAGAAGAAGTGCAGAGAGTGATGGACAGCGAAGCACAAGCGCGTGAGAATGAAAGATCCATGGGAGGTTAAGGGGGAATGCGAGTGCCCGGCCTGACACGATACCTCTGTGCCGCAGAAAGCCCCGCCATGTTATTTTTAATCCCGAACGAGTTTCACGAGAGCCCCTCAATCTATCTCCAAGTTTCTAAGTTACCGCCCTGCCTGAACGCTTCCTCCAATGGGATTTCTTTTTCTCTCTCTCCTATGCCGCCTCAGCAGATCGAATCACGCTGCACACATGCTTTCAAGCTTGACTGAGCAGCTCCTCGCGCTCAGTAACCAGGTGAAGTGACCCTGTCTATATGCAGACTTACAGCTCGACACGTTCCTTTAGAGCCAGCGAGTCCATTTTGCTGACACCGCGCTGCGAGCCGACGCATCAAAGAGACGGAGCGTCTCCATCACTGCCGGTCCTGAGCCGGTCATCTTTATGTCACCCGCCAGACTTCAGCATCCATCTCTCCCTGATGGATAGCTGGTGCACCAAGGTGAAGGACAATGCTCTCACTTAACAGGGCAGGTCCATTATTATTATTTTTCTTTTAGGTTTATACATCATTCTGTAGCTTCCCAGTAGTGTTTCCTATGTATTAAAATCCAAACATTCACATTTGGTTTAAAGTACGGATATTTTAGCAACAAAACACTATTTTCCCAAGACATCTAGAAACTTGTTCACATTTGACCTGACATGCATCCCTATCCATTGACAGTGTCTGTTATCTACACTAACTTAGAACAATGCTTCTCAAATAGGTGTACGTGTATACAGTAGCATCCATTAAAAAATCCTTTAAAAATAGTGATTTAATAAATATTAAATAAAATATAAGTGTAAGTTCATAAACTGAACTGTATATATTCTATATAAAATCAGACGCGGATGGCACATCGCTGTATATTACATATTTTTTTCAACCAAAATGCTTTGCATTGGTCAGAGGGTACTCGGCTAAAAGATAAAATAAAAAAAAGGTTGAGAACCACTGATCTAGAGTAACTTAGAAGTTGGTCGGCACGTTCCCAGTTTGGAGAAACGGACCACATTCACTTTTCTGGCACAGAAGCTGAGAGGTGTCCTGCTATCGTATCAGAAAGTCACACAATAAACCAAACAAAGGAACCCTTTCAGTCATTTCCAAACTTGAACAATGTTGGCTCAGCTACTGCTGGCGATCACGTTATTCATAAACCTTATTGATTATCTTACTTCTATGTCACAGATTTTTTTGCTAAAGGCTGCGTGGGTGTTTCAATTTGAAAAACCCAGAAAAGAACGGAGAGGGAGTCGACCTTTATATACACAACGCTGACTTGGCACACACAGAACATTGTGTTATCTTATTACAGATTTTATTTTATCAATTTTTCTACTGTTCAAAATAACTTCAAAAGCTGCTTATTTCAATATGTTTGTTTGTCAAATGGATTAAAGGAAATGAAATGTCAAGAGGGTTGCGGCTAGTGATAAACCCGACTGCAATTTGATTGTATGGAAATATCAAGGTTACATTATATGTAAATAATATGCAATATCTATTACGATTCTTTTAGATTCACAATAAAGATTGTGACTGATTGTGCCTTAACGGCTAACAGCAGTGCTCATATGCCAATGCGATCAAAGGTAGTGCCGACTGAAGGATTTATTACATTGACGACTTAACTTACATATGTTAACCTCAAACCACGATGTTTTACAAAACCTAACCGAGTAGTTTTGTTTGATTTCACAACATTAACCACGTGTTTTAAAACTGCAACCAGAGTGGAGCGTCATAGCGTGCAGGTCTGGGTACCCAGTGCGTTAGAGAGTGACACACACAAGAGTCCTGATCCGTGACAAGTTGGGAATGAGAACTGAAATATACTGCCGATGCTATCATAATAAACACCGGGCTTATTTTAGACTGACATAAAATCCACCGGATGCTCGACACAATAACATACATCATGGCACTGATGTCGCTTGTGTTCCTGGAAAAATGAAACGAGGCAGAAGACAAAAGGTGCAGAAGCGTTCCAGTGATCAACCCCCAGGTTCTCATCATATCCTCCTAATCAATCTTCCATTTCGTTTTTGAGAATTCAGCATGTCACAGCGCTCGAAAATGAGATCATTAGCAGTTATGTAGACGTACTGAGGAGATCACAGCGGGTAGATTGGCAAATCAATAACTTCTATTCTGGAAATTAAGTTTGAATCATATCCATGAAAAAACAATAATAGAGCCCCAGCGGCAGGGTTGCCGTTAGAAGATATTTTATTTCTGCACTTTAGGAAACAAGGAAAGAATAACGGACAACCTCTCATCTATATGTGAGATGTAAAAAGTGCTTTCTTCCTCCTCAGGTGGCCTATGTTCTCACATTGACGTCTTATCGTTCTTCCAAAGCCATGAATTACAGTTACCTCCAGGCGTTCGGAGTAAAATTGGAAACTAACCCAACTTGAAACTAAACTAACTGAAAAGAAAGTTTAGTTTAACCCCGGCCTGCAGCTCTTATAAATATAACACAGTTCTTTGCTCTCCCAGGTCCTCCGTTTTTAAAAATATCCCAGGGTACCGCATTAAACGACATCTTTAACTTCCTTCATTGCCCACCATGAAAGGGTTTTTAATGTATTTCTGCTGCTGTGTAATTAACATTAACATGATTCATCTGATACTCGTCAGATTGCCGACAACCAGTGGTTATGTCAGGCACTGTTCTAAAAAAGATGGCAGAGGGGCTCAATTACCTCCGCCTGAACAAAACCACTGTCTCTAGTGCTTGATGCGTGCCCTAATACCACATGATTTGATTATTCTGCACTAGCAAACACATGCAAATTACATTTCAGTTTGAAGTTGTACATTTCTAAGCGTGTTGATTAAGTGTAGGAATGTGTCAGATATATCCTGCCAGGTATGAATGCGGAATTCAAATCAAACACATGGAAGGAAAGTTGAAAATAATTTCCCATCCACGCTGACGAACAGAAACACTCTGGTAGAGGCTGAAAGTATACGTCCACCCTGTCGGGGGAAAAATGAATCCTGTGCACTCTGAGAAATTATATAGCTTAGAAACTCTATTTGCCAGATGTGTACTGGGTACCTGTGTCTCCAAAATGTCCATAGTTTACATTTTTACAAGTCTAACATGACCAAAGATGGCAGAGAGGGACGGAAAGACGGAGTGTCTTACTTACACATGACCCTGTGCTCCTTTTAAATGTACGTACATGTATGTTTCTATTCCCTGTTCCATATCTTATCCTGTAATAAATTGTTAAAAGACTAATGTATTTAAAGTACTGTTGGTTTCTCACGAGGAAATTATATTAATTCCACCACACACACCACGCTCCGGCTTTCTTTGTAATTTCCGCCTTAAATAGACCTAAAAGAAAGGCAGCGGGGGTTAACCTTGGAGGCCGTTTTACAAAGTGAAGGGAGATAAAACATGGGCCGACCTGGTTGTTCACTCTGCCATCCAAGCCTTTGTTTTTCTCACAGTGTGGATGGCCATCTGTCAACCTTACCTAGAGAGAGGCAATGATTTTTGCTCGCCTGAGTGAACACCCAGCAAAGCAATATTTCACATGTTAGCACTGAAAAAAGACCCGTCTCAGGGGATTTTTGCTTACTGGAGTGATGTGGGGGTGTACATCAAGAGTGATAGTAACGCCTTGGTGATTGAGCGGGAGCTGCAAGCGAGTCTGGTTAACTAGGAGCTCCAAACTCGCCTGTTGTATTAAAAGGAGAACACCACGTGAAATTAAGAATTCTCATATGTTTTCCCCCGTGGCTCAGGAGAGCTCGGCCTTTATTTGCGAACAAGAGCTACTCTCGCTCACAGCTAGGAACCAGAGAAGTACGAACCAGTGATGATTTCCCAATGAATGGGAGGCTGATTTGGTAGTTTAGTTTAAAAACCCAAATGAGCTTTTAGCCTGTTGCGGAAAATAACACATTGAATGTTCTGGGGACCTAGTTTGAAAAGAAAATGACAAACCAAAACACCCCAATATATATATCAATGGAAAATGTATAATTTGTACTACCATTTCCTCAACTTCTTATATTATCTTGAAAAGGTCAAATCTGCTATTTCGTAGAGCTAAACAGTTTGTAGCATTTAGGGGGGTCTATTGGCAGAGATATAATTTAATGTTAATAAGTATGATACCACACATCTGAGTTTTAGCACTTGGTAGCGAGTTTGGTAGAGAGTCATTCACATTAACGTATGTTCTTGGACTGCTTTAGATCAAAGGAATAACATGAATACATTTTGAAAATGGGCGTAGTTTCCCTTTAAATGCTGACAGCTGGTTGTTGAATTGCGGAAAAGAAATCCATGTGTTTTGGTTCTAAAAAATACATATCAACAACTTACTATTATATTTAATAGTGTCCCCTTATCCTTTCATCCATCCAGCCATCTGTCCATTCAGGATCATTGGGCGTATCCCAGCATGCTTTGGGGAAAAGGTAGTGTCACACGTAGGTCACCGTCTTTTTCTTTCATGGAGGTGTGTAGAAAATGTTTAGAAAATGCTCTGAACTAAGTGATTATATTTCTTTCAGGTGTCAGTTTGTCTCTCTGTCGGTTCGGCAGTCCACCACTTTGATGCAGACTGAAATATCTCGACAATTATGGGATGGATTGGCACACGGACGTCCATGGTGCCCAGATGTTGACGCCGGCTGACTTTGTCGATCTCCTGACTTTTTCACAGTTATACGCTCGGCAACACATTTCCTCAGGCAGCCCCAACTTCAACCAAACAATTAAAAGTATTTGGCAAACTGGCCCATTTTACAGCCTTTTGGAGGCTTCCAAACTTTTTTATCATTTGTGTCATCAATTCAGTATGTTGGGGAGTGAATTCTCGATAGTACTGCTCAACCTAGTGAGGCTGCAAAAGTGCGAGCAGGGGTTTTTAATATCTCGCCCCACCGTGCATGAAGTCAACATTAACCCAGACTGCTTCTTCATCTCTGCCGCTATCTTTGTCTCGACTTGAAGTAGACTGCCTAGGGAATTAGATCTCTTGTTAATAATGGCATTTAAAAGAATGCAGGTGTTTGCATGTGGCTGAAATGTGACTTTTCTTTTTTCAGAGAAAGTGAGAAGTCCTCAAAGTGACCAGTAACACCGACCAAAACAAGGTGTCATTCTGTCTCAGCCATTAGCTTTCAGGCGTGGGGTGTCATTTGTCAGATCTTAACTTCTTTTCAAGGTCGCAGTCTACAGCGGGGCTATAATTCAACTATCATCTAATTAAGGAGGCCAATGATCATTTGAAAGGAGTAATGAAGTATATAAAATGCCCACGTCAGACCTTATTAGTGCCAAGCAGGACACTTTTAGAAGTGATGAGCCATTATCCCAAAGGATACAAATAACTGAACAACAGATTAGCATCCCAAAAGAAACATAATGCACAAATTGGTTAATAATTATTGTGATATCTCTGAAAATAAATATAGTCCCCCATTCAGTCAAGCAAACAAACCAATCGGTGGGATTGGTAGCCTTTTGGTGCGGCATGTTTCAGTTTGGTAATGGATCTCGCTAATGTGCATGGAGATGAGCTACAATTAGGATACGTTTTTGTTAATATTCGCTAATGAGCCTAGCTTTTTAATTGATAAATATTTCAGCACAGTAAAAAAAGAAGACACAAAAAACAGCCCAGTGGTGTGGCTGTGGCTCGTGTGGAAGGAAGCGCGCTCCTCCAAACAAGCACAAGCTGAAGGAAGCTCGCGGTTGTCGGAGCTTTTCAAATTGTCTCGATTTAGCAGCGGCCGCTTCCACAGGCATGTAATTGTGTTGCCGTCATACATTCCCTCTCCCCTGGATGAAGCCTTGGATTCCGGGCCTTTATCTAATTTATGCATCTCGTGAAAGTACAAGTCTGAATTTATTGGCGCTGGGCTAATGGCATTCATTAACCTTCGCAACAGTGGAATGTTTGATTGGAATATGGCATTTCCCCCTTCAAAGGGACGTTTCATCCCTTTTGCAATTCAAATACTTCAAATAAGTCATTAAATGATATTTTACTTCAAACGTCCAGTTTATGTATGGTAATAACTATACCTCATCACGCTTAACACACACACACACACACACACACACACACGCATTGAGATAGACGGGGAAAAATCTATTTAAAGGGGGAGGGGTCACACACACGCACAGGAAGTTACTTCCTGATGACAGACAGTTTACAACTTACACTCACTAGGCTGTTTGAATATTAGGGCTTGATTAGAAACAATGCATCTGGAGACATAATTGTGTCTTATCATTAGGCTGATCTCTGACTAATTATAGCGTATAATTAATGAACTGTGATTATGAGACTAATTATGAAATCCGAGTTAGTTTGCATGATGTTAAAACATTAAGGAAATAAATTAAAGAAGTTGTCTTTGGTGACTTTAAAGCAACGGAACACATCTGTTTCCTGTCTATTGCTGAGGGATTGAACCCATCAGGACCGATCCCTTAAGGGAGCTGCAGGAACTTGCTGGCTTTACATGTGATGCGCTTTGGATCCCCATTAGTTGTCACCTCGGGACCAACGAGTCTTTCTGGACCCATTGAAAAATAAATAAAAATATATATATATATATATATATATATATATATATATATATATATATATATATATATAATAAACATATTTGGAATGAACACAATAAACAATGGCTACTTGGTATGAGCATGGATAAGTTTGGAGTGCATGATAATTATGTTGAAAACTATATGTGACTAATGAAAACCATTGGGGTGGGTGTTTTATACACTGCATTTATCCCCAGTTGGGATTAATTTAATTGAAGGCATGCTGGGGAAAAAATAACCTTTTGCATGGTCACACTTGTAAGAATGCAGTGCCAAGTGGGGTCAACCCAGGCGGAAACCTCCGGGTCTGAAAGGTGATACCTTAATGCGGAAATTCTTTAAAGTTGCATTCTTTCTAATGGCCATCAGGGGGCGAAAAATAAGTCTGATCGTATAGAAGTATATGGGAAAATGACCCTATACTTTTCACTTTGTTTATTACCTCAGTAAACATTGTAAACAGGAGTTTAGTTTCTCAATCTCTAGTTTCAAGTCTTCATTTAGCAAATTATGTAAAACACATACATAAAGCAGGGGAATTTGTTCATGTAAAGATATTGATCAGGCCAGCTTTAAGAACATGGTTTGAAGAAATGTACTTAGTTACATTCCACTCTTCTTTAATACATAGGAACAAAGTGCCATGACTTACCCGGTGAAGACACTTTCACACCTTAAGTACCACTGCAGCTGCACTACGCTGGCTTTGGAGAGTCATAAGCTCATCTTGGCCCGTTCTCCCAAGAACAGTCAACTCCTCTATTAGGCTCCTGACCGGTGTGATGAGAAAGTGTTTCATTCAAGGGCGTTTTGGTCACGCAGAGATCCGCGCCAGCATCCCATGCGGCCGATTGCCTCCGAAGTTATCTAAAATGTCCGGCTCTGTGTAATGATTTTTCCAGACAGCTGACTGCCCCCCCCCCCCCCCCCCCCCCCCGGTTTCGCTCACGTCACTCCTGACGAGCAGATTTCACCTGATAATACGCTTAGACACAGGGGCTGATCACATTCACCTGACCTTGCTGCACCAGCTAACTCGGGAGACGGGAGGACGAGAGCGTCTCTGCTTATCCGTCCCATTTGCTGGAAGAGGGGAGATTCTCCAACTCTCGCTCCCGGCCCGGTGTTCTCCCGTTGACTTTGAAAGCTTTTTGTTTTTTCCCCCTCGGGCCACGGATAGCCTCTCCGGGAGCTGCCGGGATCGTGCACGGCCGGGCCGTCCAAACACAATTAGCCACCATGAATCGGAGAAACGTGTAAACCCTCCGAAGGATGCCGACGGGTTCCTCCGCCCCGGGTTTGGGCACAATGTTGTCACTTTCTTGTTGTTTCCTGGCGCTAATTGCATTTGTCATTGACGGCTGACTAAATCAGGCAGTTGCGACACCTAATGAGATGCTGATTAGGGATTCTGAAATTCACTCACGACTGATTTGGTGTTATTTTAGCAGGGAAAAAATGAGGACAATTTTCTCTAATGCCACTTGTTAAGGTAATTACTCTATAATTGCCTTATCAAGGTGTCATAGAAGAGTTAAGGCAAAAAAAATATACCACTACCCTTCAGGAGCAGTTTGTTACTCTCCATTTATCCTTTATTCCGTTAAATGCGGGTCCCTTCGCACTGGCAACACTTTCACAGATTGGATGAGTAAAAGTGTTTGCGCGGCATCTGTGAACACTACTTTGCCCACATCCATGGGCAACACACATGGCGGCACCAAAACAAGCCCCGCTGCATGTAAATAGAGTGACAACCCAACAAGGACCCCGAATTCAACATCAGAGACTTTACACCGGCTCCACGAGACGGATTTAAAATTGGAACCCTGCTTGATTTGATTAATCTCGCTTAATTAAGACATTTGAAATCGCTCAAAAAGTCAAGTTATAAAAAGGGAGAAAAACTAAACGTAGTCTCCTGAGGATGTGGTATTGAAGCGCCCGCGGAGCGTTGCTATTGGTTTATCTTGTACCATGTAATTTTTCAGTGATTGGAAACAAACAGCAGAGATGAACAAATAGCGAGGTCTATAGGAAGCTTAAAGACTAGCCGGTCTCTGTACCAGTGCAGAAAACTACTTTGAATCAAGTTGAATGCCGCCTCATCAGCAATCACTTCAAAACAGGAAACTTTTTTTTCTACCGGAAACATGTTTTAACGGCGGCATTGATGCTGGAATATTTTTCCACATGCAAAAAAAAAAAGACCTACAATGTCGTGATTAGGGAGGAAAGCTCAGACAATAACCGGCTGATTGTGACCATAGCTGCTCACTCCATCAGGTATGAACGCAACTTTCTGCGGAAAGATCATTCTTTTTTTTCTGCAATGCTACAGTATGTATTATACATTTTTCTCTATATCATTCCACGCACAGCTAGGGTTTCTAAATTGTTGCAATGATTGATGGTAACGTTGGACTGTGCACAACAAGAATGTGCAATCACTCACCATATTTTTGAATTACTGTACTGCGAGCCATTATGTATCTATTCCAAAAAGAGGCTTTATTGTTGGTCTTGACGCGGGTCACATGTTTTTTTTCACTGCCTGATAGTCTTTGCTTTTATGTGGAGAGACGGAAATAAAGAACAGTAATAGCGCAGGAAGCAGGACGGCATCATTTGTCGGCGTCTTCCCAAACTGTTCCACTGTTTTATGCCATGTCCCATGTTTGACCCATGAATCCTCAACAAAGTCATCTGACTCCTTCCTCTGGTCCTGTCATAATAATAATAATAATAATAATAAACATAACTTCCTCATCTTCTACAGAGGGCTTTGTCCCTTGAGTGTAAATAGACCTGGGAAACGGCCGATACCTTAAAAAGATAACATGTAGTATCGACACTACCCCAGTCAAACGAAAGCTACCATTAATCCTTTTTGTGCCCCGATGTCTGTCTCATTGTGTAAGATTCTTTAAAGGAGTATTTCAACATTTTTGGAAATACACTCATTTGCCTTTTTCTCCTGACGGTTCTTTGTCAGGTCAACCCTGTCTCCTAAAAATGACGTTCCCCAAGAACTAATACGTATTCTCAATTACGTTTGATCAGAAACGTATCTCCTCCCTGATTATGTTTGTGTTTTGACGTATTACAAATACGTTGATTATACACGTATACGTTGATTATACACGTATACGTTGATTAAACACGTATTTTGATTAGACACGTATTCTTGTTTTATTGTTTTTATGTTTGTGTTTGACGTATTACAAATACGCTTATAATCATGTGTTATTGTTTTCTTGCTTTCCCGCTGAATTTAAGCATATTTTAATGTAAAAGAAAAAGGATTCCCTCAGTAGCGGCAAGCGAAGAGGGGCGGGGTGAGGTCGGTAACGGGAGCTGCCGGAGCCGGTCTGAAGACCGCTTGCCCGCCGCTGTGAGGCCGGTAGCACCCCCCGGTCGCACCGGGGTCCCGTCTTCTCTGAGTCGGGTTGTTTGGGAATGCAGCCCAAAGTGTGTGATAACCTCCATCTAGCAATCAACTCCGCAGACACTCGGATCTCTGTGGTCAAATCAGCTGCAGCATCTGACGTAAAAAACATTTACAAACACAACATCCACTTTTCAAAATACTGACTGATATGGATGTGTTCAGAACATTTCTGACCACATCCAAACATCTTAACTATACTGGTCAAACACAAATGTTGTAATATGTCAAACACAAACGTATTGGTACAGTAATACGTCAAACATAAAAACAATAAAACAAGAATACGTCAAACACAAACATAATCAGGGAGGAGATGCGTTTCTGATCAAACGTAATTGAGAATGCGTATTAGTTCTGGGGGAACGTCATTTTTAGGAGACAGGGTTGGTCAGCAGCTGGTTAACGTCTAGCTCAGCAAAAGACTGGAAACAGCAGCCACTCTCAAGCTCTCTAATTAATGAGTTATATATTGTCTGCTTAATCTGTAATACAAAGAAGAAGAAAACAACAACAACAAGCTGTGGTTTTACAAGAGGTTATGTGCCTCGATGTTTCTTGGCCGGCCGCAGCGACTTCCTCGATTCCTGTCACCAGGCAACCGGAGGAGACTCCAGGCTAAACAAACATAATAAAACATGTTAATTAGAGAGCTTTGGCGCTGCATTTTTTTTATTTTTTTATTCTATTTTGCACTTTGACAGATCCTGGCTTAGTTATTTCCCCGTGCTTCTCGTCAACAGTGTGAGTGCCAACCAACAGCGATGCCCTGGTTGTGTCTTTCCTGCAACATGTTGCCGTGTCACAGGACTGTTTTGACCGACCCGTCCAACTGGTGCGGACTCTAACAATAACCACAACAGAACCGCTCGGCACAGCTCCCGTCAGGGCCGCATTTTTGCCCTGGGACCTGTCTAGCCTACTTTCACAAGAGCAAAGCCACGTCTGTCATATTGCGTTACCGCTGAATGATGGCTTTTCTGTTTTTATGCTGCAATATTGAAGGGGAATTTATTTTATTTTCATGTACTGAAAGGACCTCTTCGTGTGACGGGGGTCGCATTTGACTTGCAGCTCCCGCTCCAGCCTAACCTCTATTTCTCTCAACTATAAATAACCCCCCTCCCCAAAAAAAACACTCCCTAATGGAGTAATTTACACACACACTGCCAAAGCCATTGACAGGACTCTCTCCTATGGCAAATGTCTGGCATTTAGCGAATCAATGACGTGAGTTATGAAGAGGAGCCAGGGCCTTCGCTGCCTCTCCATTCTTCTCAATAACAAAAGAGGAAGTGCATTAAAAACTAGCACTGATGGGTTGTTGGGAGTTGCAGTCAATGAGCTCTTCGGAGTTTAAAATTAAAAGGCTCTTAGGGTGAAATTGTTTTCCCTGGTCATCCGTCATGTCGCGAAGGGTCTTTTTCATGGTGATTAATTAGGAAGTGAAAGGGTAAAAGGAGGAGGGGTTGTGGTAGAAACCCAGTTGGTGTAAAATCCTGTACTTATCCTGCCCAGTTGTGAGTTAATGACACCAGCTTTCGCCTTGACTAAGTGTTATGGCTGCAGTCCATAATTTCATCTCGAAAATGGGCAAGGGAGTGGATCTTCCTTATAGTAATTGAGTATTGATTTGAAAATAAACAGCAGCGAGACTCCCACCCAACTGACAGACCCATCTTTCGAAGGGAATCGACAATAAATGGGCCCCTGGTTGGAGGGAAAGTTATGGATCAGGATGATACAGTCAAGCGCGCCTTTTCCCTCTGCGATCTCTCTCCCAATATATATTGGATTTTAGATAACCCATTTACGAGCCCTGTCATCTAAAACCTATAGTTTTGAGCAGGCGGATGATAAGTTAAGGGCCTTTGGACAGATCTTCGCCCCTTACACTTCTGCAGCCCCAGATGTATTTATTTTACGCGGGGAAAGAGTATGTGTAAGGAAACTGCAACCTGACTGAAATGAAATGGGATCCCAAGGCAGTGTTAAGCAAATGTTTGATGTCAAACATAATGTATGCTCTCATAAATGCAAAGTACATCTGTCTAGCCGAGAGGCAAATACCTTTTATCTGAGTGTGAGAGCGGGGTGTGTGTGTGTGTGTGTGTGTGTGTGTGTGTGTGTGTGTGTGTGTGTGTGAGAGAGAGGTAACGGTTCATCAGCTCGGTGAATCGACATAATACGAGGAGTCTAACACTTATGTCGGGGCGGCCGTTAACCTCTGCGTAATCACTGTTGAACTGTGAACGCGCGCCCAACACTTCCCCCTCCGGAGCCCGCGCGCCACGCTAACGACATACAAATGTGCTATTCATTTTCATTAGCCGCCACTTCACTTTTGATTCAGGAGCGGTGGGGAGCGGTGGGGAGCCGTGCGGCGGCGGTTCAACGCGAAGGAGTAGCACGGTGCTCTGCCAAGTGACCTCTAGGTTCCTATCAGGCTGCAGATTAACAGAGAGATACCAGTTCATTTCACCGGCCGCCCTCGGAGTGCCAGAGGTGACGTCAAAACTCGCCATTGTATCGTCATCCACACCTAATGACTCCTGATTATCATTCGCATGCTAATGCTTCATTTGTTATCGGAGCGGCCCGCGTCGGGAGCATCACGAACCGCTATCTATATTTATCTTGTCAATTATTGATTGCCTTTTCCCCGCCGCACGTCATTATTAATTTGATGTGCTGTGTCAAACTCACTGTTAATCATATTTAAACAGATACGGGGAGATAAAAATCAATTTTCCATTATCCTTGAGGGGTATTTTTCTCTTCTTTTTTTTCTGCAGCCATCCGGCACTGCGGAGGGGACTTGAGAGATCGGCTATGCATGACTGAGCACATCCAGAGTAAATAACCATCTAATTTGAGTTTAATGGGAAAGCAGTAAAAAGATGGAAGTGGTGTCTTGCGTTTTTTCTCAAGGTAAAATGATATAATGTGGTTTTCAGATGTTTCACCGAGCTGCCGTTGTGATATTTACCCAGGGCTTATCACATTATGAGTGTTGTTTCTGTTTCCCAGTTACAGACAATCATGACGGAGATGTACCTGCTATTTCCAGCATCAGCACTCAACGCTCTGTAAATGCGGCAATTACATGTAATATTGCAGCAGTACATACAAAGAGAAGAAACAGAAAGCTAAACTAGTTCAGTTTAGCTTCTTTTTCTTCTTCTTGGAACAGAAGCAGGACGGAAAGACAAGAAGCCTAAAGAGCTATTACCCAGTGGAAGGTAATGGCGCGAGGCGCAGGAGGATACAAATAGCTGAGGAAGGGCACTTCACCCAGATAATGGGGTTGAAGGATTCTGGCATGGCGAGATTCATGTACAGACAAGGCTCTTTTGATGCAGTGACATTGGAGAGCCCATAAAAGCCATAGTATAAAATACAGAGGCGTTACTCCGAGCTAATAGGATCCCCAGCTTTTCAGAGGCAGATTTAGCATAGCCTGACATGGGAGACACAGAAACACTAATTGGATACACCTACCTGGGTTCAATAAATGAGCACAAGGGGATCCATCAGAGGGGATAGAGTTCAGACAGAGGGAGGTTTTGTGAAGAAACGGTGGGCGTAGCATTGAGCTTACATTGGCGGCAAAAGATTTCAATTTAAAAACGGACTCCCACTCAAACCAGTCATTAAAGTCAAGCTTTCCAATTTCTTCACACTTTTTCAGTTTTTATGTATTGCAGGTGCTTGTAGGAAACAAAATTGTCCCGTGTGAAGAAGTAGTATAATGTGCAAGTGCAACATAAATATTGCAGTGAGAAGTGTTCACTATCTTGCCACTAAGTGGTAACGTGAGCCTCTGAGGCATGGGAACGCACGCTCTGCCGTTGTATCTAAAATGTTATGATACCACAGCTGGTAGATGCCTTGGATTAAATGAGGGGTTTATAATTCATATTCAAAGCGGTTCAGGTGCTAAAATGTCCTTCCAGCAAACGTCCGAACCTCATAATGTCTGAATTGTGTCCTGTGGCCTACCCAGAGGGTGTATTATAGCAAATGTAATCAACAATGTGCTTTTGCACATCAGAAGCAGATGCTAAAATAAGCAGATCTGGAGATCTGAGGGGAATTGTTGAGTTGGTTGATCATTTTCTGTGGATCTGTCCAACCTTTTGTGATTTAAGTCCAATTTAATTCCAGGTCTGTGTTGTTTCCAGTGTGCTAAATACTCGGTTGTTCTCCGGTGTTGTGCTGAAGTCACAGTACACAGACTCCCTATGCAATATGGCCGCACACATGTAATGGATGCAGGCCAAGACAGTAGAATGATACATATACGTTTCACTTGCCACACAGCAGACTTCCAGCCAGACACTATTTAGAGATGCCAGAAGAAAAGCTCTTTCGACGGACTAATCTTTGGCTCGCTGGCAGCTGTGTCCTCGTCCAAAATTAAAAGAAATTCCCTCAGACCAGGTTCTCCTCAGGCCCGGATCAATACGGCCCTGATAAGCCAGGACACCTTCCAGCAGCTGCAGGGCACGAGGAAGGGATCTGCAATATCATGATTTGGGCTTTAATTACTTGGCACATGCAGCTAACGCATGCATAGATGTGTGTTTATGTATCTTCAAGGATTACGTATGTGTGCCTGCATGGCAGTTACCAATATGACTGATTATGTTACACATACACTTGAAGTATGGTAGGATATGTAAGGAAGTACGAGTAGCCATGAAGATCAACTTAAAAAAAAAGAAGAAAAAAACACCTTTTATGGATCAACATTTTTATATTAGGTATTTTTAGTTTATTGATAAAGCGTACGTCTTTAAAAACAACTGCTCAAGCAAAACCTTGTAATGCATGTTAATTTCATTTCTTAATTTCAATTTCCATGATACATAGCGTAAATATTCCATCCTTGAACACGGCTCTGTGGCACTGACAGCACCAACTGTTGAATTTTTTAGCAACTAAACAAACAAACCAACAAACTAAAACCAACCAACCGAAATCCATAAAAAAAAAGAAAAAAAAAAACCCATCACACCCAAAAATAAAACAAAAAAACACCAACCAACAAAAAACCATCCGGAAATCAACCAAACAATATAATATATATATCTTAAGTGTGAAAAGAGGTCCCAAGTAGAGGCAAGATTCAAAACATATGGGAATCACAGATGATCCCTTTCTCTTAAATCTAAAGTAAATGTAGTAGTACTAAAAGGTACAGTAGTAATGCTGATCATGAGACAGCCAAGAGAGCTTGCGCTGTCTCTGAGGATACTGACCATCAATAGTCATGCATATTGCAAAATCTCGGCATTGACTGTACTCTTTTGTGAGATTGGGAGAAAAAAGCAACCTAAAAACAATCAAGTCTGGATTATTTTAGTTAAAACGTTATCTCAAGAATGTGATATAAACATCATAAAGACAGACATGTATGGTGTCAATTTGCCACGACACATGCAAACACACACAGAGCATTATGATGTTGACAGTCTTCAGTAAATACTGTAGTGTATGTTTTTCTAAGGGCCTGAGTTAGGACTTTGCTGGCCCTCCTGAGGCCCGGCATACATGATCCTTCTCTGCAGACACATATTTAATTTGTTATCTCCCCGCACGCTGCCGGCCTCGGGCCAGCGTGGTGGAATGGGAAATAAATGACACAGAAGGGAGTGGGCCCGTCACTGCCAGCCCACAGGCCCTCACATAAATAGCTTTTAACATGGGGATCAATAATGTTAAGTTGTGATTAAATAGATTACTACATTTAAAATTAGCCACCCTGGGGGATAACACATGTTTATGGAATCACCAGACGAGAGCTGGTGCGCTTTCTTAGTCTTTAAAGGAGAGTGGGCAGATGTGTCTTGTTCTAGATGTTTGGAATATTCCTGCTATTTGTTTCAAAAAGGTAATTCATACAACACTTGGCAAACATTTTGCAATGAGGTGGAGGAAAAAAAGGAGACCCAGGGATTCAATATGTCTCTTACAGCTCTTAACTTAAGTCTTGATGTTCAAACCTTTGTTGTTGACCTTGTAAATACTTGTTACTCATTCAGTATGGTGTCCATCAAGTGTCAGTTTCTACTTTTCTGCCTGGAGCCGATCCCAGCTGACATTGGGGCGAGAGGTGCCAGTAAATCAGAGACACATTTAAAGACAGACGACCATTCACTCACACTCACACCTACAGGCCATGTGGAGTTGCAAATGAAGCTAACCTGCATGTTTTAGGATTGTAGGTGGAAGCCAGAGGACCCGGAGGAAACCCACGCTGACAAGCTTCCGTCTTGATGATGTGCTCCAGGTCACGACCTTTTCTCCAGGTATCCTGGCTGCCTTCTTTCTAGTCTCACTCTTCCCATGAAGCAGCACACCAGCAGGTGGAGGTGCAGGTGGAGCGCAGTAATGCAGCAAAGTCCCCCGTCAGAAGCCTGTGGGGCCACAGTCAGTGTGGTTTTACTCCGGTTTCCTCCCACACTCCCAATTTAGACAATGAAAATGTTGAACTGTATGATGATTATGTCTAAAGCATTTCTTAAATTAGAGCGACAAGAAAGATTCACTGACATACAGTTTGATTTTGAAATCAACTAAATGAAAAGGGATCTCATAAAAATCCTAATAAAGAAAGAACCCATTATTTATTTTGTATGATTTTTATGTAATAGATCCCTTCAGTGAGATTGTGGATTATCTGTAGAAAAGTGAAATAGAAAAGATTGTGAAAGCTTTACATTATCATTAAGTTAGGCTCAGAAGAAAGTTTGTGTAAACTTTTTTTTTTTTTTAAACGTTTATTCCATCTAAACTATAGCAAAGTAATCCTAATAATGTACAAACTGACAGCAACACACATCTGACAGGAAAAATGGTGGTGTAAAAGTGTTTCTGCTTTCTTGAAGTATGTTTACCTTTTAAAAGCTGAAAATTAATAAACTCAAGAAGAGAAGTAAAACCTTATTTAGATTCCATTGCATTCGATTATAATCCAATAATAAAATGGATAATTCTGCATAATGAGTATACTCTTGGCAACTGTAAGTATATTTTGATGCTAATACTTCTTCCACCTGGTCCCTTGATGAAGTGTCTTGAGACTGCCAGTGTTGTCCATCAACTTCAAGAAGAAGATTTGTCCAACCCAGAGACTGAATAGAAGAGATGGACGGAGTAACCTTTGGTTTGTCAATGGGTGTTGAGTCTGCAAGAGCCTGAAATAGTATAGATATGAAGAGGAAGGTAACGAGGTACAGGTGGAAAACAATGAGGGCAGCACAGGTGAAGGGAATACACAATCAGGGAACAGGGCAGACAGACAATCACGGACAATCACAGGGGCAGGAAGTGCAGGAACACAGAGGACACACAAGACAAAGACTTCACAATAAAACAGGAACCCAGAAAACACCAATGTGCCCTCCTCTTTGTTTACCTTGTTTTTCTTTGTACACCTCCGGGCTTCCCCTGATAACCTCATGTTTACTGTCCACAAGTACGCTATGAGTTGTGGGCAATTCCCGCAGGCAAAGTCTGCAGAAATGCGATTTTACGGAAAGTGTGCAGAAACGGCTCAAAGTGTCTGCGCCCTCAAGCGTTTGTGTGCTGCTGGCTATTAGAAAAGCTTGCCATTTTAAGGCACTGCGGCATTGGCTTCACTTTTCAGACTCTGGGGTTGGCCTGCTCCAACCATGAGCATTATGAACCCCTGCAATCTGGTTTTACAGAAACTGTAGTAAGCAATGTAACACATGTCCTCCTCACTGCAGCTGATTCAGGTCCAGTTAACATCTGCCATGGTATCTTCTTCACCAGCAGTAGTTTATTCTTACCAGGATATTTGAAAAGCATTACATTTCTGTCTCAGCCAAAATGACATGCACTAAAAATGCAGCGATACAGCTTTTAACTGGATCCAGGAACATTTTAATTTGATTATTAGCTTATAAAACCATTGATCGTATTGCTCCAGCTTTAATTATTGACATCTGAACTCCATATTAGTAGCATAGTCAGTGAGTCAGAGAGAGAAGAGAAAGATTGAGGAGATGGACACGCCTACATTGAGCAGCTGAGGTGAATGCGGCAGCAGCTCTGACGACTCAGACAGGTACATTTATAACTCTTCACGCCATGCCACCTAAAAGGAACATATCGGATGATATCGACGACCTAAAAAAGTCGATCGATCTCCTCTCGGAAGGAGTTTCTGCTGTCCAGAAACAGCAGAAAACAATCATGGGGCTGGTAGAGGAGGTGAAAGCCCTCAGGCTTGAAAACGCCGAGAAGGACAGAAAGATTGTGCTGCTGGAAAACCGGGTGGCCGACCTGGAACAATACTCAAGGATTAACGACATCATAGTCTCCGGACTAGATATTAAACCCCGGTCCTATGCCCATGCAGCAACCCGCGAAAAAGGAGAAGAACTCACCGAACAAGAAGTTATTTCTGTGGAGGGACAGGTGTCCGCTTTTTTCCAGTCACACGGAATCAATATGGATATCAACAACATAGAGGCATGCCATCCTCTTCCCCGCAGACTCAAAACCGACAAACCAGCCGTGTTTATACGGTTTGTAAACAGAAAGTACAAGATTGAGTTGCTTAAACAAGGCCGACGGCTGAAAGGAACTAATGTGTATATATGAACGAACACTTGATCAAAAAGAATGCTGACATCGCTCGAAAAGCCCGGCTACTGCGTTACCAGAAGAAAATACAATCTACGTGGACTGCAAACTGCAAGATCTTCATCAAGCTAAACGGTTCTCCAGAACAGGCCAAAGTTCTAGTCGTCAGAAGCTTGGAGGAGCTGGATACGTTTCAGTGACACCGGAACTTCATTGGACAAAATGCAGGACTTGGACTCAGACATTGACCCGGAAAGAATTTTTTTTAATAATGTGACTAGTAATTGCCAGTACTACACTGATGACCAGTTTAATAATGAATTCAATTTAAAACATGGAGTATCGATCATACACTTCAATAGCAGAAGTTTATATGCCAATTTTTCAAAATATAAAAGATTATCTAGGTCAATTCACCTCACCCTTCAGTGTGATAGCCATTTCTGAGACCTGGCTTAGCTTGGAGAAAGGTGTGGATTTTGAACTGGAAGGGTATGACTTAAATTTCATTAATAGAGTCAACAAAAAGGGAGGGGGGACAGCTTTGTATGTAGATAGAAGTCTAAAATATAAGATTGTTAACGGCATGACTGCTGCTATTGATGATGTGTGCGAATGTATTTCTATAGAGATTTTCATGAAGAAAAAGAAAAATATTCTTGTTAGTTGTGTTTACAGAGCTCCCAGCTCCAGTATAGAAAAGTTCAAGGAAGTGATGGAAGGTATGTTTACAAACACTGAGCAGAAGGTCACATTTATTTGTGGTGATTTCAACATTGATCTGTTAAATCCAAATAAACTATTATTGATTGATGAATATACTGCGTCAATGTACAGTATGAGCTTATATCCTATCATTACTAAACCCAGTAGAATAACATCTCAATCAGCAACAATTATAGATAATATTTTTACTAATAACATGGAAGATAATTTAATTAGTGGGTTACTTATAAATGATATAAGTGACCACCTGCCAGTGTTTGTTATTTATGATTGTGAACACAAAATTATGAAGGATGAAAATATAACAAGACAGAGTAGAGTAAGAACGGAAGATACCCTTGATGCATTGAGAGGGGAATTGCTGTGCCAAGACTGGGGAATTGTATATGAAGCTGTGGATGTAGACTCTGCATATGACTCTTTTTTGGATATTTTCTTATCAATATATGATAGAAGCTGTCCAAAGCGACAAAGCAAAAAGAAAATAAATAGCTCTGATAAACCATGGATCACAAGGGGCTTGCTTAATGCCTGTAAAAAAAAAGAACACCTTGTACAAAGAATTTATAAAAAGTAGAACTAGAGAAAAAGAAATGAAATATAAAAGATATAAAAATAAATTAACTGATATTATTAGGAAATGTAAGAAGGATTACTACAATAAAATGTTAGAAAATAATAAAGATAACATCAGGGTACATGGAATATACTAAACTCATTTATTAGAAATAAAAAAACTAGCTCCAGCTTTTCTGATTATTTTATAGACAATAATAAGACAATCACTGACAAGAAGGATGTGGTGGAGGGCTTCAACAACTTCTTTGTGAATGTGGGGCCCAAACTGGCAAAAGAAATAAATCCTCCACAAGGAGGAGGTGTTGAAAAATTCTATGGAGAAAGAAATCCAGATACTATCTATTTGAGAGGTACAGATAAAAATGAAATTATTGACGTTGTTCATAAGTTTAAGAACAAAACATCTCTGGATTGGAATGGTATAGACATGACTTTAATAAAACAAGTAATTGACACTATTGTAGACCCTCTAACTTTCATCTGTAATCTATCGTTCACATCAGGATGCTTTCCCAGTAAAATGAAAACGGCTAAAGTGATCCCAATACACAAAGCTGGAGAAAAACACCTATATACTAATTACAGGCCAGTTTCACTGCTCTCCCAGTTTTCTAAAATTCTTGAGAAACTCTTTGATGCACGATTGAACAGCTTCATGGAAAAGTATGAGTTGCTTATGGACAGTCAGTATGGTTTTAGAACAAACAGATCAACTGCAATGGCTTTAATGGATTTAGTGGAAAAATTAACAAGTAACATTGATAACAAGAAATATGCATTAGGCGTTTTTATCGATCTGAAGAAAGCGTTTGATACAATTGATCACGAGATTTTAGTACAAAAACTGGAAAGGTATGGGATTAGAGGGGTGGGGCTAAATTGGTTAAAAAGTTACATTGAAAACAGAAAACAGTTTGTACAGATGGGTGTAACTAAGTCTCCTCTTTTAGATATCCTATGTGGTGTTCCGCAAGGGTCAATTCTTGGACCAACATTATTTTTACTGTATATTAATGATATATGCAATGTTTCTAAAATATTAAATTATGTTATTTTTGCTGATGACACAAATGTATTCTGTGCAGGGGAGAATCTTCAGCAGCTGTTGGAGGTTGTCACGGCAGAATTGAGCAAGTTAAAGTTGTGGTTCGATGTAAATAAATTATCAGTAAACATAAAAAAATTTTTTTTATCGTTTTTGGTAAACAAAATAAACATCTGAATACTCCGGTAGAATTAAGGATTGATAGTGTTATGCTGGAAAGAGTATACGAGAACATATTTTTAGGTGTGATAATTGACCACAACTTTAGCTGGAAACCACATATCAAGTATGTCAGGTCCAAGTTAGCTCGTACTGTGGGGATAATATGCAAAACAAGGCACATACTGAATTATAAATCATTGCAGACACTATATTGTACTCTCATTCTACCATATATGACATATTGTGTTGAAGTGTGGGGGAATACCTACAAAGGCACCCTACAGTCAATATGCATTATGCAAAAGAGAGCAATAAGAATAGTGAATAATGTAGGATATCGTGAGCACACCAATGCACTGTTCTTAAATTCACGTACACTAAAATTCAGGGATTTAGTAGAGTTCAAAACAGCACAAATTCTGTATAAAGCAAAACATAATTTACTTCCTGGCAATATCCAAGAAATGTTTAGAAATAGAGAAGGGGAGTATTACTTAAGAGGGAGATGGAATTTGAGACAACTAATTGCTCATACAACTCTGAAAAGCATGTGCATATCTGTCTGTGGGGTGAAGCAGTGGAATAATTTAACTGACGACATCAAAGAAAGTAAAAATCTGGTGCAATTCAAAAAAAAGTTTAAAAACATGACTCTGGAGAAGTAT
This sequence comes from Myoxocephalus aenaeus, assembly GCA_038501785.1. Classification (NCBI taxonomy): domain Eukaryota; kingdom Metazoa; phylum Chordata; class Actinopteri; order Perciformes; family Cottidae; genus Myoxocephalus; species Myoxocephalus aenaeus. Next base: position 2,902,030 of record JBAMJR010000140.1, read on the forward strand.
AGACTTGAAGGTATTGACAGAGCATGAGAAGTAACAGATTATGGGGACAACTGCTTGAATTTGTGGTTTGTTTATTTTTGTTTGTTTGTTTGTTTATATTTTTGTTTGTTTGTTTTTGTTTAATATACTAGGCTCTTTGGAACAAATGTTAAAGCAGTCTCAGGTTAGGGCAATTATAAGCTAGATAGCTTCAGCCTTAACCCTTTCGGTCAGCCACAGGTATCTATCTTCTTTTTGGTTGTATATATATATATTATTTTATTTTTTCTTGCTGATCGAAATAAATTCTTTCATTCATTCATTCATATGTACCTGTTTGTAACCGCAATAACAAAGGATGGGTGCCCCAAGCTTGTTGGAAAATCTCATGTGAGGTAGCCATGCTTTTATATCTCTTTTGAGAACCTATGATTTAGGAAATGTATGTATTCTTAATGTGTGACTTTATTGATGCTTTCTCTCACACTCACATGGTTTTACAGCTTTTGCACAAGCAGACTTTACTTATCTCATCACACACAGGCTGTTTTTATTGAAGCCCTTTGTGCTTTTGTTTTACCCATCGACTCCGAGTAAAACATGGCTCCATTCTTTAAAAACTCAAACCAAATTTGTTTTACGAGGCTAATCCATTTCTGACGGCTCTGCTTATTCTTCCAGCATAATAAGACCCAGAGTTCCTTTCTGTGTGTGTGTGTGTGTGTGTGTGTGTGTGTGTGTGTGTGTGTGTGTGTGAGAGCGCGCTACTATCCGACAGCCTTTGCCAAATCCAATTGACTTCACACAGGACTTCATTTATTAAATCTCTAATAGGCCCTTTTATTATGTATGCTTATATAGATCTTAATAAAGATGTAAAGAAGTATAATTTAGCTTTCTTAGAATGCTCATGAATCTCCATAACTTTGCTATTTCAAAGAAAACCTGTTCCAATAGAGTCAGATGTTTTTTTCTTCTTTTTACAGAAAATTGTTCATTCAGTTTAATTAACTAAATATGATTTATTTTTCTTCCAACATACCCATTATAAAGATGTAGTATTGTTTAGCAGAATAATTAATAATAAAAGGTAATGAAAGAAATGCTGAGTTGTGGTTTCTTACTTCTTTTTTTTAAAGCATGGCGGTGCAACACCGACGCTTACCACAAGTGATACTTTACTAACAGATCAAACTTTCTCTCAAAAGTTCCCAAATGGACCAATACAACTCAAATGCCATGTGTGCTGGAAGTGGAGGAGAGGTGGTTTGGCATAATGGGAAGTTTTCATAGAGGCGAGTTGGTGTGCCGATAAGTGGCAGATAGAGGTTTTACACTTGGCCGGAGCATATCGGTAATAGCTCCAGGAGCAGCAGCGTATTGACTCCAGTCAAGGAGATGGAGGGAAAGAGGGAACAGTCTTGTCGGCAGTTTAAAGAGGGTGATGCCATCTCTGGAAGAGTGCAGGTCTACAGGGAGGAGTATCTGCCATGGAACAGATGTCCCAGTCACAGAGGCTGAGGGTGCAATCACACCTCCCACTTTTCTCTATATTTCCCCCCGTGAGGCAGGTGGAGGATGTTGGGTATAGGTGGAGATAATACTTCGGTGCAGTCGTAGATTTGTTAAAGTTTACAGGTTAAAACAACGTTGCACGGATTCCACAGTGAGTGGCAGCCACAGGATGTTTCATAACGTTTTAAACTTGATTTACTTATTATTAGACTCCTTTTTATGATCACAGCTAGCAGGAAGCTCGACAAAGTTTGAAACAAGTATAAAAAAAAAAAAAAAGAGGCAGCAAAACCAGAGGCAGCTTTTTTTATTTCACAAAATGATTGATCTTTTGTCACGACCTACATAACCCACAATGCAACCTGAGCACTGCCACTCAGTCTGTATCAATGTTGGAGGTTTATACAGAAAGATACATGGCTTCCACTTTGTCCTGCCTCCATTTTAGATGTACGGTACAAAGTGTGTATTCATGCGATGAGGGTGTCAAACTGTGCATCGTAGCTCCCAAACCGGTCTCCTTTGTGAGGGTGCCGACCTATTCTTTGTCCACTTTTCTCACAAGGAGGTAAGTAAGTTGCTGGACACAAATCCGTTGGTGAGTTGTTGTGCCTCGTTTGGGAGAAACCATAATAAAGAATCAATGAATAAATACCATCTGGAACGTCTCATGCTGTTCATAAGCCTGGTTGCTGCCTCTAGTCCGTGTCCCTCCATTGGCCGTGCCAGTTGGGTTTCTGCTTCTTTCAGTGCAGCCCTTTAGCTTTGCCATTGCTCTGCATATATGAACCGACTGGTCCCTTATGTCGTTGTTGAAGAAGTTTGTTGTGTGGCAAGCCTGTTTGTGAACGACCATCTTTGTGTAGTTGCCTCACTACGAACTGTTTTGTACCACCGTGCGATTAAATAGGGTCAGCTAATTTTGCTGTTTTCTTTGGTTAGAGTACCAGAAGTAAAACATAAGAGTAAATTGTTACGTGGTGGTTGCAATTAGGACCCAAATGCCGACAAAGATGTAAAGTACATTTATTTCCCCAAAACACAGGATCAAGCATCAAAAACAGGGATCAAAAAAGGGCACAAGCACAAACAGGTAACACACCGACTAATACACAGTACGATCTGACACTGGGGCAGAAGACAGACAGGGTTTAAATACAAGACGGTAACGAGGCACAGGTGGAAAACAATGAGGGCAGCACAGGTGAAGGGAATACACAATCAGGGAACAGGGCAGACAGACAATCACGGACAATCACAGGGCAGGAAGTGCAGAAACACAGAGGACACACAAGACAAGGACTTCACAATAAAACAGGAAACCCCAAACCGTGACAGTAAATATTACACTCGTAATAGTTTCCAGATTAAAGCCTTTCGGTAGATTTTTTGAAAATATCTGCCAATCTGGCAAAAACGACTATATCTGTCCGTTAAACTACAGCCCCAGTAGACGCTTAGCTTAGCTTAGCTTAGCGTTAAAACAGGTGGAAAAAGGGTCGCCTGACTGTCGAAAGCAAGTAAAAAAAACTGCCTGACGTTTACTAATTGACATGTTCTATGTCGATTATTTAATCTATACAAAATCTGAAGTGTAAATACAACCCGGCTAGTGGTTTCACTCTACTTCCAGTGGTTATGCTAATCTCAACTAGCCATCTCCTGGCTGAAGCTTCATATTTAACACTCGGCTCAGGGAAACCCTTTTCACCTCTTTATGTTCTCTAAAAGGTCGAGCAGAACTAAGTCAATATTAACAGCCAACAAAGTTGGGTATTCCCTCCAATCCAGTTTCACGCTGCGTTGAACAAAAGCTTGTTTCCTCTCTCTTGTCTGCAAACGGGATCGCTTTAGCGTTGCACGCTCAAAGGTTGTGAAGATTCCAGTAATCCCTCTTCAAGTTTTTAGAGGTTTGAAAAGCATAAATTAGTTCATTAAACTTTATTCAACCCCCCCCCCCCCCCCCCTACAAAACTGCAAACATTACAGTCAGCACTTCATCTCAAGGCCTTAAGCACACCGTCCAGAAGTGCAGCCATTTGCACTTTTTATAAGCTTTATCCCCACCTAGTTATTCTAAGATCTGCTGCTAAATTTGTCCCTCATTCCCTCTCCCTAAGCTTAAGCCGTCAGCCCAGTAATACAGCTTCAAGAGCACATCTCCTGCCGGCTTATTTATTTATATATGTGTCTGCCTTTGGTTAAGGCCGCCATACTTCCAGGGTGCGGCACAGTGTGAGACGCGGAAGCAGAAATCTTGGGTTACTTCACACTGCTTCAGCCTCTGTGGTATACCTTATCTGTAAAGCACCCTGTTTGATGCCAGGCAAGGACGTTTTGATTAGCAGAGCCGCAACACCGAACTTGACACTGTTTGTACAGTGAAGGATGGGAATAAATCTTTTTGATTACAATACATTAATTATCCAAAAGCAAAGACAATCATTTGAAATTTAAATTCTATGTTATCTTTGTTGTTTTTTGTCTCAGTGAACACACATAATATCATGCTCTCTGACTTCTGACACTCTTGAATCTCACTCAGCTCTGTATTCGTCCCATTTTTTTTTTGTGATGTCCTACATCTCAGACAAAAAAATGCCCACCTCGAAGTGGAATGATGCTTCCGTCACCATCGCAAAATATCTATGCAACTTGACAAGAGAGCTAACACAATTGTTGTGAGACCGTGTGTGAGACCGTGTAATACTTTTCCTTATCTTCACACCTCGAACACGGCTTTATCTTCCCCTCACATGCTGAGGTGGAGCGCTTTCTATGTGACTCCTGTAGACGGTTGTGTTTCTGTGTTTCACATCTCACGCTGTTATTCCCGCTGTCAGAAAAAACAAAACAGTGAGGTGATATTTGGGTAACTGCAGGCTGCGAGGTGGAGCACCAGACTCCACCAGAGCGCCTGGAGTCAGCAAGAGGGAGGGACGTCATGATGTGTCAGCCAGCATCACATCACGTTTGGCTCCCAGCGAGGCGAAGGTCTCCGGACAAATCAGTTTATATAATAGACAGGATGAAAAACAGTCAGATGCAGTCTGTACACTTGGACACAATGGGGGCCGCATATGCGTGATGCTTTCACCAGTGATGAAGCCGTTCGAGTATGCAATGAAAATCAACTGGGAGAGATTTCAAAACATGCTAGAAATATGTGATTAATAGAGTCGCAGACAATATAATTGTACAGGTATGGCAGGCAGAGGAAATTAGGTTACTGAGGCATGGTCTTTGTACCAAATGTATAATCATCTATCCAGATTAGATAATAAGAACGTCCTGGAAAGTGTGCTTTATTTAAACAGGTACAAAACAATATAGGGAAACGTGCGAAGAATTTAAAGTACTTTACATTAATACATTAACAATTCTTACTCTTATTGTTTTTAATTTCTGGAGGTCAAGTAAACGATTTTACAATGCTCAAACAGCATGGCTTGGGGGAATGTTTTGACACAGGCAACGTCAGTACCTTGTTGGGCACTAACTCCACCGAACAGGGGGCGCTGGTTTCTGCCTCATCTGCGAGTCAGAAAACAGAAAAACGTCACTGAACTGTGTTCCCTCTGTACAGCCAAACCAGCATCAGACGACGAGCTGGTAAACACAACGGAGCATTTAGCGGCTAGAAGGCCAGCTATTCGACTCGGTAGAGCTGAAAGAAGACTGGAACTAAATTCACAAACACGCCTCCGAATAAATGCTAATGTTGCTCCGTATTCGTGAGTGGAAATAAGAAAGTGTTTGCTGACAAGTTCGCCAAATAAACTTAAGTTGGGGGGAACCATAGACATAGACTAAATCTATGGGGAACACTAATTGGGTCACATAACGCGTCAACGTTCCTCTGTGGATGGACTTTTCCCCGCTGAGGGAACGCTGTTCCACTGCTAACTTTTTGCTACTCACGCTAAAGTGTGTGTTTGTGTTAGTTCATGTCTTGTACGTCAGTAGCCACTACGTGTGTGTTATGTTTCTGTCCTGCGTAACTACTTGTAGGTATTGCCATGGCGCTTGCCTGACTGCTACTTGTTGCGCTAGCTAGCTAATTTGCATTGCTAGCCTATGAATTGCTGCTTAAGGTATTGCAATGTCTTGGGTCATCTTTATATGGCTGTTGTGAGGCATATGCATACAGTAGCGGTGGATTATGGTGTGTTTTCTTGTCCCGTTTGAGCATTGAGGGTCGGGTGTTATGACTGGAGTGGTTTTGTGACATTTTCCTCCAATGTGGGTTTCCTACTGGCCAACACTTACCAACTGGAATCTTGGGTATATTGCTTTAGGGATGTACACAGGACTGTAATAGGAAGTCCAATAGCTTTCATCAAACACATGATATGCAGTCAGTCACATTTTCTCCACAGTCTCATATTCAGTTAATGATCAGAGAATGTTCCAACTCAAAGCAATGGGTGTCATATACGTAAACTGCTGCTATGAATAACGTAATTCCTACTTCATTATGTCAACTTAATGGTCATGCGTTTATGATGGCAAATTATATTTGATAAGAAGAGATTGTTAAGTCATACATTTGCAATTAAATATGTGAATAATTGTGAAGTGAATAATTATCTGCAGCAAAGCTAACATACTCGCCGATGCAGATGCATCAGGTGGATTGATGGGTTTGGCTTGCCCCTTCCTATGTCAGCCCCTCTCTGGTTTCAAGCTCTGAGCAGGGAAATTGTGGATACTGTAGAATCTAGATATACTGTACTGGTGACGTCAGGCTGTGTGTGATTGTGGCCACTCCACACTTTATTTAGCTCTTCTTTCCTTCCATTATTATTGGTTCTAAAACTTGGCTGGCGGACACTTCCAGAGCCTGCTCCACACACACACACACACACACACACACACACACACACACACACACACACACACACACACACAACTATACTCCGCAACACATATCCAACACACCAGTTGACATGGGACAGTATTTAAAAAGGCAGGGTGAGCAGGATTTGCAAAAACAACATTTAAAGTTGGGGCCCCTCCTCCATGGCTGCTGGCGCATTCATGTTCACATATATTTCATATACAGGCTTCTCTGACTGAGAGGTGATTATTCTCAATCTCTACAGTTTCTTGGTTGGTGCATCCTTGCATCCTTGCTAGTGGAGCGATCAGAGCCTAGATGCCATATCACAATATCAACTCCCATATTTACATTAGAGCGAGTAAAGGCCAGGCTAATATATTATGTTATTATATTGCCTGTATATTGGTATTGATGTGTATGTTGGGTAGTAATAATAAGAAATATCAGTACAGAAATGTCTAAGATATCTATTTTCTCGATTAGTTAGGCTTATAAAATATGGGGAATCAAAATCAGAATATGGGGAATCAATATTTCCTCAAATGAGTTGTTTTGTCCTCAACTCAAAGATATTCAGTTGATTGTCAGAAAGTAAAGAAACTAGAAAATATTCACACGGAAAAAGCTTGAGAATTGTAACACATTTACTCAAACTGTGATTGTTTAGCAAAATTGTTAGCAAATTTACAGCTGAAGCTAATTTTTATTCACCATTAATCTGCCCAATAGTTTATCAATTAATCATTTGGTCAGTAAACCCTTAGAAAATAGTGAAAAACACCATTCAGTTTCCTAAAAGCCTAACAATCTCATGTCATTAGTCTTGTTTTGTCTGAGCAGCAGATCAAAATCCAAAGATATTCGATTTACTATCACACAAAATATAGAAAATTATCAAAATCCCAGTACAATCAAACTACCGGGGTCTTTACAGATGTTTCACACACACTCTCGATGTGCAAGAATACTGTATCCTCAGTGCCTACACAGCTTTGACTTTTGAAATGCCATAGCTACAAAATTAATATTTATAATATGTATTGCAAAATCACAATCAATCACAGTCACGTGTATAGTATGTTTAACATTTTCAGCGGGAATTGCACACGACAGGAGGGGGAAAAATCCCTGGCTGACCACAACAAAAGTGACCTTTAGACTAATTTGTTTGGAAACGTTACCTTTCATTTTCTATTTAACGGCATTATTAAAATGTTTACTCATCAAGCACTTTCTCAATTTGATCTCGCTGCACCGCGCTCGCATTTTGGTTTTCCATTTGTCTTCCACACAAACGCCACTAATTAAAGATCCCCCGATACAGTAATCATCAATAGCGAGTGGCCCATAAACAGGAACTAACACAAATGAATGATGATAGGTCTTTTTGAGTGTCATGAATCAATCAGCAGACAAAACCGGCTCGCCCAACAATAAGTCCAATTGAGCTGAGCTGTGATTATGATTCAGTGAACAGCGCCACTCAAAAGAATAGCAACGTTGAGCCCAGAGAACTGATCAGCCTTTCTTCAGGGGGAGTTTTTTTTGTTTGTTTTTTGCCTCTCGGGTCCCAGAATCAGCCAGTTGTATCGCTGATGATGCTCAAAGTGCCACTCAGTGGGATAACTTTCAAGTGATTGAGGGGGGCAATGAGATTTTTGTTTAATCAGGAGCCAGGTGCAGATAACAGGGCCATTAATGATTGGAAGTTGATTACAAGTCATTTCTGCGGAGCACGGCGGGACACTTCACAGTTTAATCAAGAACAAAAAGTTAATGGGTGCAGTTTCACATTTGTTTAGGCATTAATATCTGGGTTACTGTTTATTTTAAGCCTGTTTGGAGACATATCTATACTACGGATCATCTTTTCATTTCTGTTTTAGCTATAAAGGTTTTGACTCTGACTGAATTGGGTAAAAAAAACATTCAGACATCGCTGCTGTTCAACCTCAACTGTCTGGATGTAAAAGGTCAGTATGGAGCATCTCCTCAAACCCAGCAGGAAGGACTTGTTCACTCATGATTTGAGTCATCAAACTCCACGATTCTTTGCATCGTAATTAGAAGGAATGCATAAATGAATAATAATCAGAAACACAAGAAACTAAGTGGAATATCCCAAGGTAACGATATAAACCAAGAAGAGCCAGGTTGCTCTGTCTTCAGCAGCCGCTCCCTGGTCAGGCCTTTGTTGGCAAGCGGCTCAGAATGTGGTTCAAACATCAGGATTGGATTTTTCTATAATACGCAATAAGATAAGATTAAAAGTGTGCTACAATGCCATTTCTGTTCTTATTTCCTTGTCACGCTGCTCTACACTGTTAGAGCTAACTAGCTAACCTGCAGTACAATCCTTTCTTTCTTTGTTTTCATCGGTTGGTGAAGCTGCTGACTCTTTGTAGCTGAAAAAAGCCAGAGGTATGACTGATTCTGAGTCTGAATTTGAACCATTTAATTAAGCAGAAATAATTTTTGACTTGATTTTCAAATACCAATTGATTTTAATTAATTTGAGCAATTTGAACGTAGTTTTTGAATACTGCGCACGACAAAGTAGAATGTTTTTCTGCTATATTTTCAACGCTGCTTTCGTTTCACAATTAGATATTCAGTTGTCTTGCCCTTTTTTTTGGGCCTTCAGCTTAGTGTCCTAATTCACGCGATGCATTGTGGCAGCGGCGTTATGTCAACGTTATTCGATCGCGTCTTTTATTCTCACTTTTCCACTTGCTGAGACTGTCGAGCCCGCTGCTCTGAGGGCTGAATGTAAATCATTCTCCGCCGATATGAAATAATGAAGTATGAAGGGTAATTGTTAAACAAGCGGCCTCCTGGGAATTCATACAAGATTGTACCTGACATGTGTGATGTGTACGAGATGCCGCCGCGTTGGCGCGCCCAGACACGTGCACACTCGCAAACACTCACGGATTAAACCCTATTAATGCAAACTCAAAGCCCAAGTGACATCTCCAGCAGCGTAATGAGAAATTCAGTAGGAATCCGAGGCTGATTATCAACTGCAAATTTGCTGTAATGCCAGTAATCAGAAAAGAGAGAGAGAGAGAGAGAGAGAGAGAGAGAACTAATTAAACCGTACCTGCAACTTGTTTCCTGTCATCTTCTTAACATGACAATGCCGCCAAGGCCCTGCGGAGAATTCATTTTCTGCTTCTGATTTAATGGATTGCTATTTACTGCGGAGTCCATCTACTTGTGTGGCTTTAAATGACTAATACATAAAGATGAGGCCACAACATGTGTCTGCTTTAATATTTTTTTTTGCCCCTTTTGAATTTCGGGCAGCGTGGAACCTTTGACATCCACTCACCCTTTGCAAATAGGTGTCCCAATGTCAGAGAGCAACACTGAGGAGGAAGAGGAGGACGAAGAGGAAGAGGAAGAGGAGGGGGGATACAAACTAAAATGATAATCATCTCATGATATTCTTGTCTGCCCAGGTGTCGGAGGGTTAATCACAAAATTAACTTATCGTCTTCCTGGATGAAGTAATTAAGCAGCGCAGGACAGACTCCTCACATAATTGAGGGTGAATAATGAGGATGAGGCGCGCGGTCTGGTGGGAGGGAGAAAAGATGGAGGAAAGATCACAGATTGGCAATTAGGAGACGGGACACTTGATGGAACCTGTAAGGAGAAATATTGCCGTGGCACTCACGGCACAGTTCTATCGCCGTGATGTAGGAGGGCCGCCGTAATGAGAGGACGGGGCCCTCAGCGAGGCAGAGTCTCGTTTCCACGGCCTACTCTTAATAAACTACCTCCGTGTGACTCAACCAGGCCAGAGGAGATTTATTCAACACACATAAATAGATCAGGTGGCGTGCAAACAACACATTAGTGGTGGTGTATTTACAAATTTCCCGGTTATTATAATGAGAACATACAGAGCCTTCGCATTCCCTTATTTCAATTTGAGCCAGAGAGTTACCTTTGGTCTTGTCTCTGCGTTTGGTTAGAACGTGGCAAAGCTGTGTGGAGCCAGAGGGACAACCTTAAAAACATTAGGAACAACGAACATAATCGGACTGTCATGTTTTTTTCCTTCTTGTTTCCTGTTTTATTTTGAAGTCCTGTCTCGTGTGCCCTCTGTGTCCCTGCACTTCCTGCCCCTTTGCCCTGTCCCTGATTGTTTCCTGCTGTGTCCAATCACCTTCCCCTTGTATTTAAACCCTGTCTGTCTCCCGCCCCATGGTCGGATTGTACTGCGTATTAACTGTGTGTAGACCGTTTGTGCGTCCTGTTAGATGTCCTGTCTGATTCCAGTTTTTGATACCCGGTCTGTTTTGAAGCCTGTACTTGTTTTTGGAGAATAAATTTACTTTAAACAGTTGTTGGCATTTTGGGTCCTCACTTCGTAGTCAATCCTGACACGGACGGTTGTTATGTTGCATTTCTTTCTCACGCACACCGCTCGGATTCATCCCAGTGACCGGCTCCTCTCTGCGGTCTCTCCTTGGCACCGTCCTGCTCATAACGGAGCTAATAGCTACAGCAGCTAACGTTAACAGAGGGGGCATTGACTTGATTATGATGCGTTCAAGCGCTACTCGGTAGAAAGGAGCATTGAGCGACGGTAGATTATAACGCTGTCATGACGTGGTGAAAAGGGAAAGGCCAACATGGAGCGTTTACACTGACTTCAGGGCGGTTCAAATGATTTGCAGGGACGGTTCTGCTGTCTATTACAGAAAATTGGAGAAGGAGCAGGTCATACTTCTAAAATTTGTATTTAAAATCATGTAAAAAAATTAAAAAGAATACAGCCACTGGCTTTCTCAGATGAGATTAAAGGAGTGATCCTTCTCAATCAACTTCAAAATAGATACCAGTCTGACAATAAAAGATTAGTGTGAACACGCAGCATGAGAGCGTGACATTTTAAATGAGCCCTCGCCCATATGTCTGTCATATGTTGACTCTGCCGCGCTTGGTGTACGTTGCAGCACAATGGGACGCTCAGAAATCCCATCACGGCGTGTGATTAAAAACAACGCGAGGAAAAGACGAACATGAAAGCCTTGGCACATGACACACATTTCTCATTATACTTGTAGACTGCTGTTTAGCCCCTACCCAAGTGTAACGATTGTGTAATGAAGCAGCATTTACATAATGTGAAACGATTTGTTCATCTCAAGTTGGAGCCTTTAAAAGAAGCAGATAGAAGGCGGGGGTATTATGTCAATATCAGCCTTTCAGAGCTCGGTGTACGTCTATAAATGTCCGTGTAGCAGGATATTCGACGTCCGCTGCTGGACCCCTCGGCGCTATTGTTGGTTTTAATGTGCAGGACTTGTATCACCGGACCATTATGTCTCCCAAAAAGGACAGCATCCGTCTCCTCTGCATTTTCTGCATGGCGAGCACATGAATACAGCGAATCAATACGGAGAATAGCAATCACGAGAAAACCGCCGGAGCGTTGGCGAAAAGTGCGGCGCGCCAAGCGGCACTGTTTAACGGGACAGACGCGGCCTGCCTGGGCCGTGCTCAATTTATCGACTGCTGCAAAGAAATCAACAGTGGCAAGCAGCTTAGCGGCGCTCTCTTCCCATAATAGACTCCGTTCATACGGGGCCTTTGTTCTGCGCCGTGCGAGGTGACAAATGGACATAATGTCTGCCAGCCTGCCTCTGAATTTATTTGATTTGATTTTTACTTTCTTTTTCCTACTTCCCCCTCCTTGTCCTCCCTTCACTTGTGATCCTCGCTGATATATCTTGACGCTCTGAAGTATCCAGAGTAAATTCACTCTGCCTCCGCCGCTGTTTATAACCTTCAGACTGCCACGAACGATCTGTGTATGCGCGCCGCAAACAGCCGGTGTCATCCTTGAGAACACAGAAGGAGGCAGGCAAAGGGGTAAAAGGGCTTGAAGGGTGATGAAACAATGCCAACAAAAAAAGCTTAAAACACACAGAGTATGTTGAGAAAAGTTAAGTGACTTATTTTCCTTTAAGGTCCTATAAATGATCTGAATGTACTTAATAGTAATAGAGTAGAAGTGTGTGTGTGTGTGTGCGGGTGGTGAAATACAGTCCACGCACTGCCTCATAATTTCCAAAGCCACAGATGGGAAACTGAAAAGAAAATTGTTAATATAAATCAGACGGCAATTTGTCTCGTGCTGCAACCGCAAGTAAATGCATCTTCTCAGACTGACATCATCTTATTACATACAAACAAATATGTTTATTGCTTTTCAAAAGTTTTGCAAAACACCATCAAGCACCCAGTTCTTGTTTACTCATTTAAAAAAAAAAAGTCGGAATGATCATAATTCCACATTGAAGATGCGGAGCATTAATAATGAGAACATTTTACTACGGATGTAAATAAATACTTCAGCCTCAGAAGCCCCCGTGCCGGTGATCTATCACCCCACTCCCGAAGATGGGACGCTCCCTGCAGGAAGATAATTCACCAGTTGTGGATCCTGAGCAGCAGATGATCTATACAGTCCTAGAAAAAAGGTTATTTATTGCTTTCATAATTAAATTTGGTATCTTGGTGGAGGGGCTGTCAGGGTATGATTAATCAAGTCCTACTGGCCGGGCCCGGAGAGGGCCGAGTAGCAGGTGTTTGCTCACTCCGGCCTGAAACGCTGCTGCTCTCTGTGCTCGGGTTGCTGCAGGTTTGTGTCGAGGAAGAAAAGCCTCTTCAGATACGCAGCTGGGGGTCGGTCACACACGGCTCTGTTTGCATCCCCAGACTGAACTTTGTGACCGGGCATTTATTAAGCCGTGCGTACCAGAACGGAAACAATTAGTCGATTCATCTATTCTCTGACATTTGGTGGCACAAAAAAAGTTAATTGAGAAAATAGTCTGCAAATTAATTGATGACGGACATTATCTTTGGTTGCAGCCCTATTGGGAAAGCAGTGTGTGTTGTTGTTATTTTCTCTCAATATGAATCACAATTAATGATAACCAGCCAGTGCCTTCGTGGACCGGCCTGCCTTCCACCCCAGAGGACTGGAAGGTATGACGGCAGATATCGCATTGTACTTACTGTTTAAAAAAACACTCATTTCTATTTGGGAAATGGCACATGCATGTGTTTTTGTTTATACGAGAGGTAGACCGCTGGATTTTTCAAGGCCGATATAAAAACTGGAGCAGGAAAAAGTTGATGCCCAATAGATCGTCTGATACCTGAGCCGATAGTTTTTTTTTTCCTGATGAAGTGGATAATTACTTCTCAAATGTATCCAAATTGTGACGGACACAGGGCCTTGTGCTGTGTTGGACTGTGTGATTTGCCGCATGCTTTATTTTAACATTACCCGTTACTGTAAGGATGTTTGTCTGCCAGCCTCCTTTATTAGAATTCACATTTTGTTACATTTGGAAATCTATTTTGATCTTTGTTCAATGACAAGCTATTCTTTTCATTATCCATTAACAAATCCAAGTTCAGTGGCTGAAGCGTATGATCTTCAAAATGCATGTATTGTCTGACCAAATGTCCAAAACCCAAAGGCATTTAATTCAGAATAATATAAAGCAGAGAATATCAGGGAGTTCTTGCTAACACGGTTAACTCGCACCAAATCCCTTCATCAAATTTAAAACGTTAAAGGTTATTTAAATATGTAATATTTTACTTACTTTGACAAATATTTATTAGTCACTTTTCCAGATGGACCACTCTTCAAATCAGCTTTAATTAGATCCTCCAAACAGCACATAGGCCTTTTTTTCCAAAATCAAATATATCACCTTTAAAGCTGGTTGGCCTATTGCTGCTGTTATGTCCTTGTTCCAACGCAGTGGGGAAGAACACCAGGAGTGAAACACTGTAATGGGTATTTGCCGTTATTTTGGGAAACCCCTGTACCATTATAAGGGAACTACTGTGTTTTAATTCTTCAGAAAAACAAGAACAAACGAATACATTTCCCCCTCAGACCTTTTCAAAACACAAAATACCCGACGAACTCGTGTTTGTCAGCCGAGATGGATGAGTTTCAGAATAATAGACATTTCCATTTATTGATTAGATGCTCCCAATCCAACAACGCCAGACACCAAGTGATTGATGACGGCATTCTTGTTGCATTATAACCACAATAAGGTGGGCTAATGAATATGAATGACGGGAGGATTAAGTCATTTGACTGGACGCTCTCTGGAAGGCGGCAGAGATCCCGCGGTGGCCTCCGCCGCATTAGCGTCACTGTAAAGACCCGGGTCTCCGTTTTCGGCGGCGTGGCGAGGGGATGAACTGACTGCGGACAACAGAAAGTCAATATCCTTGTTGAGCACAAAATGATCACGCTGTTTAATCCTGTGTCCATAACAATGGTCTGCTCCATCACTTTGCCTCACCCGAGCCGCCGCTCAGCTTACCTTCCACCGAGAGCCTCGGGGCACAGGCAGAAAGTGTGTGGGGTTTATTAGACTGTGTGTGTGTGTGTTTTCTATGTGTGTGCGATCAGAAGCTATACGGATTACGCTCTGCAAAAAGCCGCTCCCAGACTTGTTTTGAAAGGGCTCGAATTGGCAGAAGAAGTGGAAAAACGTGAAGGCTCTCGGGATGAGTCAGTGTGATGATCATCGTCTCACTTCCCTGACAAATGCGATTTAAAGAAAAAGAAGAAGAAGGAGCTGTTATGTAAAATTGGGATTAGCAAGGTTTTGACTATCTCTGGTAAAAAAAACAAAATTTAAACGGAGAAACCGAGTCCTATAGCGCTGCTTCCTGGGTGTTTTGTTACTTGGTACAGAACCACTGAGCTAAGCCGGGTACTTTAAGGTCTGCTGCCTTGACCCGAGTGGTCAAACAACAGATGATGAGGTGGAGATGAGAATTATTTTTTGTATTTTCCCGTTCCTCCAGTAATGCAATGAGTGCGTGGCTCGTCAGTGTACTGCAGGTTTATAATTACCTGTCACCTGGATTCTGAGGAGTTGTCCGCTTGTACTTTGTGCTAGTAGATGGAATATTAATAGGAAAATCCAGCTGAAACATCGTGGTAGAGTAATAAGTTATGTTGTAGACATGAATTGCATATGTACACAGTTTGTGACCGGCCAATCAGGAGCAAGGAATTGTATTATTAGCACGGATGCTGAGGTTTGAAACGCACACTCACAGGAGGTTAGTTTGCTGAAGGTTAGCGCTCGCTGAAGGCGACATTTTACCTTAATCGAATGCAGGAGAAGTTCATTTTTTTTGGGAATTGATATAGAAATATAAATGGTATACTGTACTGCATTTTTTTAATATTCTGTCCAAATTCCTTTCTGTAAATCTTTGAATGTGAATTCTTACATATATATATGTACTATTTAAATCTTTTTTATTTAACATTTATTATTTGTAGTGGTGGAGGAAGCATTCAGATCTCGATAGGCGAGTAAAAGTAGCAATTCCACACTATGAAAGTACTCATGAAACAAGTTTCATTGATTATTTGACAAGTTATTTTGGCTCCGCCTCTTGTAGCTCTATACCTCTCATATAGACGTCCTAGCACACGTTTCTCCCAAAATAAGGTCATGCTGCAAACAAAGTAGACATCCTCATGGTTCCATCCATCCTTTTGCTCTCCGTGCTCCGGTTAATGACGGCTGCCTCGCCTTGTGTTGCGCAACATCGCCTCGATAAATCCCAGCTTCCTTTGCTGTATCCCGTTACCATTTGTTGTTACTGTGTATATTTAGGGCAAACGCTTTATTCGCTGCTGCCACAGCTCAGTTTCCCCGCAGGCCTCATTACAGTTTCCTCCCACATTATCTTGTCCGACATACTATTTCCAGCCCTGTGCGCGGTGTTGGTACACCGGAGGCTTGCTTTCTCTCCTGCGTTGTCCTGTGGTTTTTATCCCTCTCACCTGGCCGCTGGCCTGTGGGGCTGCCAGCCTCAGATGGTTAATTATCTCTTGTCTGAGCCGCGATCACCTCCCCAGGGGCCCGGCAGCAGAACGGCCCATTAGAGGCCGCCTATTGAACTTCCTCCCAAGCCCACCGGGGTGTCCAACCACCTGGCTAATAACGATTCATGCAGCTGCCAATCCGGCTGAGCCGCGCCATCAATATTCCTGTCTGCAGAATAACATCAATTAGGAGACGGGGATCTGAGCATTGAGACGCGGGACAAATATCATCCACCGCCGTTGATGCCCTAAATGGCACGGACAGAGAACATACCCTCATATGCTGATTGTCCATGGAATATACACGCACGCAGCAGGAAGAGAATATTCCCCCAAATATCAAACTAGTGATTCCCAACCAGGGTCACAGCGTTCTGTAGTTGCCGGATTATTTGAAAAGAATGAAAAAAAACATGACATGCTGCGATGGCGAGTGCACGAACACTCGTTAGTGAGCAGAGAATTATAGATAGAAATGTGTGGATGAATGGTGAAAAAAAAAGAAAAAACATGGCAGCTATTCGGCTCCTTCTTGTACTATTATCCAATTCCCCATAATTAGCTAGTATTACTTTCATAATCTTGTTAAAAATCAGTTTGAGAGAACTCAGTTGGAACTGCCGGGTGCTTTAGGGTAGATGGTGGCACACAAAACTAATAGGTCAGTAAGTAGCCTGATACTACAATCCATGCTGAAATATAGTCAAAGATCTTTTTGTTTCTGTTTTTTTCTCAAGAAAAAAACCAAATGAACTGAATAAGTTGCCAACGGATGCCGTTAAAATCATTGCACAGGCGGCCGCTGCCTCTCATCACGCCCTCCCTGGGTGGCGTGTTGAGAGGCAGAGGCTGTCTTAATCATGCCGAACAGTGGGGAATGCCTCAGAGCCGCTCTCCGTTAATGGCGACATCAGTGAGAACAGGGGGATGTGAAGGGGAGGGGCCGGCTGAACACCACCCTACAGTGTAGGCCGGGGTTATTATCTGCAATTACCCTGATTACTGAGCCCTTCATTTGAATGACTAAGGTGAAATTCATTTATCCCCAGTTTTACTACTAAACTGAGTCTGAGATGTTCATTAAGCAGTCAGCGACCAAGGCCAGAGTGTAATCTGTTCGGTAGGAAAACACAGGACGGTATGAATGTGCTCATAGACGCTAAAGTAAACGTTATTGCCACTAAAGCTCATTCGTTTTACCGTATTTTGATGACTGAGCGCTCCTCAAAACTATTTTAACCAAAACCACGGCAGAGCCTCGTTGCATTTAATATAAGCGCTTTCGTCGCCCTAGTTATGCCGCCTGTGAAAGTCAAATTCCCAAACACATGGTTATTGCTAATTCCCCCCGCGTCCTGAGATAAATATTGCTGCTCGAGAGCTCCGTATCTAGTGATCAATCACGTCACCTCTCTGAACCCGCGCCGCCATTTATTAAGTGCTGAACAAATGGGCCGGAGCAGGCGAGCGGCTGTTCCCAGGGCCGGGGAATGTAAATCTAACCAGAGTAACAAATTAGTCAGACTTTGCACTTTTTTTTTCTTCCTCTCCCTTGTTCGCATACTAAAATGTTGCTGGTGGCAATGCAAAGCAAGCAGGTAGACATTAAACTTGCAAAGGTTATGAGGGAGGTTTGTACTTGCAAGCAGACTGCCAGAAGTTCTTTCCACCGATGCATTATGTGCTTTTAGAAAAATTGTGCTCGACAGTAATTCTTTTCCTCCAGTTTTAGCTTAAAGAGTATATTTCTTCTTCATTTTCTCATCTAATTATGACAACGCTCATTTGTGCTCATTAAAAAACAACGTTTTGCTTTGCATAGCGCGGCGTAGAAGAAGAAAAAACGCCAGTTCCCGACATATTATAATTTTTTTGAGACATTGGAGGACAAGCAGATCCGTATTGATCCTCCAGATTAAAACGCTCCACGTTACTGTGACCCGGTGGCAGCCGGGCTGTGTGTGTTCAGATGTTGTGGTCGGGTTGGGATTCCCTTCACACCTGCCAGCAGCATCCGACTCCAACGACCAGATGAAGCTGAACTCCACACTGTTGCAGTGAGTATGATAAATCAACCCGTCAACACACACACACACACACACACACACACACACACACACACAGTGGATGCTGCGTATTCCAACAAAACCCAGGATCACATTCAATGACTGCAGGGATGGCAATACCAGTTGGTTAATTAGTTGTTTTCTCAATTTGAACGACTTCCCGGGGATACTGGGCTCTTTTTTTCCCCACTTTTTTTTTTTTTTTTAAACTTGTTCCCACTCAAGCAGATGTTGCTTTTGGGAAGGTGTGCTCAGGTAATGCCAATGTGTTCATACAACACACAAAATATGGACACATTGAGTACATCTGCCATTTCCTTTTTTGAGATCATATTCTCTATCCCTTTTAGAAGCCTGGCTTTATAGCTGACAAAGATTCTGATGCATTAAAAAGCTGATGAGAAGGATAGCAATGTGAACATACACGTAAGTAATTACGTTTTCCAAGAAACCCCAGAGGAACGCTTCTAAGTACACTGGTTTGGCCCTCCTATAAATAGAAATGTGTCCGTATTCTAGCCCCATCTCCTAAAAGTTACGTTCCCATTCAACGAAACAGCATTGTGAATTATGTCACAATGACGTACGACTAATAAGGTTCGAATGAGTCCGCGAAAGTCCGCGTATGAGGAGGTCTGGGTGGTGGATGGGTCAGAAAAACACAGGGCTTTCACCCAGGAGAGTGTCCAGTGTGCACAAAGTACTTTTTGTTCCCAGTAGTTTTGTTGCCATATTCCCAGGTACCTTTAAGGACTCCCAGCCTTCCTCACATGATGATGCCTCACTTTAGTGTCTGGACTGTGGATGTGTCTCCCCCCCCACCACCCAGACAGTGTAATTCAGTGAAATGAAGTTAGTCATGAATAAACTACACAATTTCCGCCACAGGCCCAAATATTAATTCGTCATTTTCGCAACTGAGCAAATCATTTGAGTTGACTTTATCAATCCGGACACATTACACCAACAGTAATTGCCGTTATTATTTGCTCGGTTACCAGCTAAGAGACATAATTCCGGAACAAAGACATCGGCGTAAATTGTGGGCAGACTGAGTCTGTTGCAAATCAGGAGAGCGGCTCATCAGCCCCCACCCCAGACTACTCTTCATGGATGGAAATGGCAACACCAGGCTCTTTCAACATGAATACCAGCCTCATCCCGACGCTCCGACCCGGTCGTGACCTTCCCGGTATCTTCTGCAAACAGACGTCCCCCTGCAAATGGCAACATGTTTGAAATCCATCCGCTAGATTTCCTCTGTGCCATATGAGAAGAGACAATTTAAAAAAATAAATAAATTATAATAATTTCCGTCTCCCCTCAGTGTTAACTCTCCCCAAAACTCACCTTTTATCTGGTCACTTAAAATTCATAAAGTGTGACTCGATGATTACTTCTACACACACTGCCTTTGACCTCCTGTCGCTTAATTATCATAAAGCGGCGCAGAGGAGAACGAGCCGTCGCCTCCTCTTTTGTGCCACTGTAATTGCATTCTTAATTTTGGGAGGTGAGGAATACTGATACAGCGGCTCGGGCCTGATATCACAGGAGCTACATTGTCGTGGTGGCAAGTGGGAGGGGCTCTGCTGAGGTGCGGGCCGACATTGACGGTCCACCTTAAACTGAAATAACTTGGCACGTACAACTTAAATAATTCGGCACAAGGAGGCAGAGGGTTACATTTAATCTTTGGAGCCACGAGATTGATTGAATTCCAAATGTGTGAGCCTGAAAATCTTGTAGGACCGACACATTATATTTGCACGAGCAGTTATGTCAGTACGATTTACCCGAACGGGCACATTCCTGTCTTTTCAGCTTTGTACGTCAGCAACAACTTTTCCCTTCTTGGATGCCCTGTGGCAACAGCCGTGAGAGGAAGCTGTGTTTTCTTAGCTAAGAGTCAGCCATGCTAGCAGCCATGCTAGCAGCTCTGTTGGGCTGCGCTTTAACGCGGCTAAACAACAACGTATCACATAATGATTTGGCAACAACGTGACAATATAAGTGATGGTATCTGGCCGTAAACCAGTTGAGATATTTCCGTCTGGACCGAAGCGATAAGAGTGACTGGCGGACACACATTGGGGTCGCTAGGCCCGTGGGGCTAGAATGGCTATAAACATACCCAGAAGTCTTTGCTGTTACTTCCTGAGCTGGAACACTAACGGGACTCGAACATTTCTTTAAGGTGATGTCATATCCGAGGTCTCAAACAGTACGGCTCGCAGCGAGCGTCAGTAAATCCCGTATAACCTTGTCAAGGTCGAGCTTTTGAAGATAACAAGATTCTGTTGTGATTGTAACAACATAGATAAGAAATATACATTTTATAATCAAATATTGATTTTTTTTTTTTCTTTCTTTTTTTTCAATCTTGTTTTCAAGTGTGTGTGACATCAGATTGACTTTGCAGGATTCATTTTTCTCCAACTGTGAAAACAGTTGGAGAGCGTAGTGGGCAATACTGGAATAGATGAGCATATTTGATTGATAATAATGAATACTAACAGATTCCACTCATCACATTTACACTTTGCCACCCAGCAGGCAGCAAGCGGTTTGTTTTCTCCCTGAATCAAGCCGCTTCTCAATGTGTGAAACGCATATTGATCGCCCAGGACATTATCTTAATGTCAAAATGTATTTGTGGAAGGTCTTTTGGGAGGTATGCACGTATGAATGTGTGCGATGCTGTATAACTCAGATTGATTTAGTGTGATCACAGCGTTGCTTCTCTACTACTCACAATTACTGGATGTCTCTTTTGCTCTGCTGGGCCATTTTTAGTCGCGCTTATTGACTCTTATTATTCTTTTTTTTTTGGCCTTTCGGATGTTAAAAATGGCTTTTGGATCCATTGGTGCATGCATTAGTTTATTCACTGTTCTGCCAGACACTCACACCAAGAAACAGCCACCTTGAACTCTACCGGCTTCCTTTGCACTAACAAGCAGTATTGTCTTCCCAAAACCTCTCCTGGCCGCCATTAAATAAGATGTCAGTGCTGTGATCAGCTCCTACTGTTATCAGGTAAATAACGGTGTCTATGAGTAGATGACGAGGAGGAGGAAATAGGTGCATACGTGTAATATCTATATTAAAGTATTTTAGCTGTCAAAAGTAAGCTCCCATAACCAGGCAGCACTGGGTGGTGGTGGTGATGCGGCCTCCCTGGGCAGACGTGGTTGACGTAGGAACAAGGCTGCAATCAAGACCGAGCACAGGGTCTAATTACTCATCCCCATACTTTCTCCCACAGATCACATCACTGCTCACGAATTACAGGCTTCATGGTGACCCGACCCTGTCAGGGGCCATCCTCGCTCTGACAGCACCTGGGCCACACACACACACACACACACACACACACACACACACACACACACACACACTCTCTCTCTCTCTGCATACAATATCACTCCTAAGTTGCATTCACTGTGTAAATAGAGCAGAGAAACTGTAGGCTGCGCTGTTCGATACTTGATAAGAAGCATTATTCAAGAGAAACTGACTAATTAGACAGACTTTGCTTTTAATTTAGTCATTTTAGAAATTGAGGCTTAAAAGTCTGCTCTGTAAACTTTTTTAGTGCACTCTGTTAGACCTTTAAGGAAATACACAATGAGAATTTTTACATGTATGTGACATTTTTGTCATGAGCGCAGTTTAGGATGCACCCGCTCTGTAAAGGCCTCCATATTGGTGTCTCTTTGCCCTTTGAGCATCACAGTCCATCCTCCTGTTTTATAGAAGCTCAGCGGGTGTGAAACGTCTTTTTTTACATTTATGTTCCATTTGATCTGAATGACATTTTTTTTCTTCAAGGCATTTTTAAGCAATTGATGATAAACTACAGAGATAAGAAAAGAGTGGAAATGTCACTCCAAAATAACTAAAATGTGGAAGCTTCAATACAAACTACGACCTTTTCCAATAACGCTTCATCCGGCCAGAAAAAATACAAAACCCAAAAGCTAGAGGGGTTTCTCACACCAACACATCTTTTCTTGCCTGACTCCCAAAAACAATCCTCAAACATTCTCTCACACATGACCATGCATGTGAGCAACGTGTACAGTACAATCAGTACTGATAAGTTTTACTCATAAAACCGGGCCATAAGAAATCATTTCATCAATTTCCACCAGTCACGTAGTTGAGCTATTAAAAACATAATTCATTTCTGACCCGTTTTCGGTCAATTTGCGAATCTCTCAAATTCATAACTCAACACTATCAGCTTTTGTCCATGATGTAAGACAGGCCAAAAGGGAGGAGAAGAAATCATTCAACTGTTACATTAAACAAACTCGATTTCTGTGGCGACATATACATGCCGGTAGTTCCCATTAATTCTGCTCCAATTTTTGCCTTTATTTCTTTGTCTTTTTGTCTTTAATACCGGAGCCCTTGTGAAATCTGCCTCCTCATTGTAAACTGCCAAAGCTCAGTCCCTTACGGGTCGCTTTGAAACCAAATCTATCGAAGCAAATGTATTCATCCTCCAGTTTAACACACCACTGCAGCCAGAGAACATAGCGCCATATGTTTTACCTTCAATCACACGTAAATACGACTGCGTTGTTTTGGTTTTACGCATCTAGGCAAATATCTTATCACATGTAAATGGTTGTGCAGACAGAAATCGGTAATGTCAGCTGTTGGAAGAAAAACACGCACACACACACACACACACACACACACACACAGCCCTCCCCGCACTTCCCTCGCTGAGATTGATTTACCTTTGTGTCCCAGGCCGGTCGTTATCACGGGCCTCTCAGACAGGCCCGCTATGATAGCTCAGGGAAAGTGGGACAGAGGTGGCAGCAGGCGCATGATGGAGAAGAGCGTCTTATCACCGATGGAGAGATCAATCATTCTTACACAGAGAGAGAGAGAGGGAGAGGGAGAGAAAGGAGTGTTGCTTTGGTCTCTTCCCGAGGTAAACAGCTCCACTCACTGTACGCTGTGTATTTTAGCAAAAACTTAGCGCTTAATGTGTAAAGTGACTTTTACTGGATTACGGTTAGTGTGCCGGAAGGATCCATGTCTTCTATATAATGTCGAGCTAGCATCTAGCATACTAGAGCTGGGTGGATTCCCCGTCTTATGGCTGGTCCAAGCTGACACCTTTTTTTTAATTCATGCGAGTCGGCTCAACGAGCGTTTGTCGGTATTTGTCCCGGCAAATGAAACGCCGGCTGACATCGACAGCTCTGTGCCGACGGTGTCACGACACCGGGTCTTCCTCCGCGCCCCTGCTCACCCGCTCAGCTCACCCGCTCAGCGCACCCCAGGCCTTTTCTGCTGAGACGGTGAGTATGACGTCACAGCTGTGAATATAACAGGTAATAAGTTCAGGCTACCGTAATGCTTGCTACCTGCTGATTAAAGTTGGTTTCGCCCAAACGTTGGGCCCCGGCTCGCTTTTTTTTTAAGGTGGACCAGCTATTCTCATTTTAGTGACAATTTGCTACCTTTGAGTTTTGGTGGAACGGGAGGTGGAGTCAAGAGCGACACCTAGTTGTCTGATGTTTGGCTTAATATCAAACTGGTTGGAAAATTAGTGTTTGAGGAGTGCACAGCAGAACATGCTGTATACAGACCAGCATGCATTTCAAGTACTTACATACAAAAAGTATGGCAAATTGCGAATCCTTTCTTTACTCTAGTATTCTGCTCTGCATAACTCAGCCTTCTAGGGCTTCTTATAAGATTAAAAGTTTCTTTTGCAAATGCATATTTAAATCACAATTTAAGAAAAAAACATGTATCGGATCAGACTCTGCTTTGGCAGACACCCAGTACGAAAGGACTTGAAAAAAACTTGATCGGAACGTCCCTAGTAATAAAGAAATTTGCATTCACTTGGTTTTTCTCCAAACTTTTCCTCACTACTAGCTAACAAGTTCATTTTTAACTGCAATATCTGCCTCTGAACTTAGTCCCTTGTCACTTGTACCAAATTCTATACTTTATAAGAAATTATAAGGGAAGAAGAAAATAAAGAACTATGTATAGATTCTGTCCATTTCAGAGCACATTAGTGGGCAGGCCTGCGTTAAAATCGTACCCAAGTGCACACTACAGGTTTAAAGAGAGTCCCCCTGCGGTGGCCCGCCGGCACAATGGGCCACGCTGAACACTGAACGGCACCCCGGGCAGCGCTCTCTGCTGCGTCCGTCATTATCCCCCAGCAGCGTGAGTACAGTCTAAAACGGTTAGGATGCAGAAAGCAATTTGTTAAACATGTAAAGATGGAAACCGGGTCATGCATATGGGGAGATACAATTGCAGCCTTTCGCAGTTCTGCACAGGGGAGCGATATCTGTGAAGAGGAGGAGCTCCCAGAGGGCTACGGAGCAGCAGCGGTAGATCATGAGCGCGACCCTCCTGTGCAGATGTGAGATGTCCAGCATACCCCTATCAGCATTTATAGACCTCACATATTTGAGTAGGTCGTAAAGTTGCTGATGACGGTGACGTCTGCGCACAACACGCCTTCAATTCACCTTTTTTCGCAAACAATTTCCTCTTAATATGGCAAGCATTATCCTCATATCGTGATGCTTTTCTTATTCTTTCTGAACGGTAATTTCGACTATGATTAAGACGGCATTTCTCCCTCTCTCTTAACCTGTCATACGCAGTGCTTCGCCGAGCCAGAAAAAAAAACTGCTGTCAGATAATAGTATTTAATAGCCCGCCCGGCCCGTTGCCTCGCAAACCATTTCTGTCTGAAATAACTGCGATCTTTAAGAACTCGCAGCCTTTAACTGTGGCCAGTGGAGGCACAAGTATCCTCACTCAGCCTTAATGACCATTTAATCTATATCATGCGTGGACCTGGTCATTTCGCCCTGATTCACCGTGACATATCATATAATGCCACATGAAATCCGAGCTTTGTCGCAGTTATTCAAGTCCAAAGTGAAAGTGTTATTGATCCTGTAATTTCTGGACCCTGGACAGAGTCGACGGGCTGACTGTAATTACGGCTCTTTGATTGCAGGGACAAGGGAAGAGTACATTGACAGAACATCGCATTATTTCCATCATTTCTTCTGGAGCGCATCGGAGCGATATTTAGCAATACAGCCTCTCCCATTACGTTTGAACTATTGTCTGCAAGTTGCTCAGAAATATAATTATCAAGCAATTCTCCCCCCTCGAATGGTAAAATTCCACTGAGCGCTTTGTTATCTGCTGCCAACAAGCTTTGTTAGCTTGGTGCAGTTGACTCACTTACCACCTACCTAATGCTGGCAAACTGTGAAAGCCCACTAGTGACACATTTGGAGACGGGTAATGAAGAGGCAGATGGCCGGCGCCGATGACCGTGATGTTTGGATGAGATCTCATCGGCAGCCTTGTTCACACGATTTGCGGAGGAAGGCTTTCGAGATTCAGAAGCTGCTGGTGAGGAGTTCCAGAGCAACTTTAATTACCATAAACAATAGTCAGGATCACTTGGAGCCCGTATCTCTCACCAACCTCGACGCATAATTATGGATAATAACAATTTGGCTCGTATTTCCACAGTTTGTGCCATGAGCTCGATCAGTTATGATAACATTATACTTACCGGATTGCAGAGATCTGGTAACGAGGCGACAACGTTGCAACAAAGTCAGGTTTATATGACAGTGAGCCTACTTTCAGGAATAATAATAATGACATTTCATTAATATTGTTGTATTGTATTTCATTAATCAAGAAAAGTGCTATATAAATAGGTAATTATATTTTTCCATAGACATACACGTTTTGTAGTAATACCTCAAAAATCCCTCAGAAAATATTATTTTTACCTTATTTACGTGTACTCCTTTTATTTCAGCTCAGTGTTTTTTCTCTGAGTTTCACTCATTTCATCTTCTGCGTTTCACTGAGGGCGTAGAGTAGCTGTTAAATAGTTTTATTATTGAGGTTACATTTCTTTTCTCAAGCTGTGTTCTCCCCAGGATCATCATAGTCATCATCGTCGTCGTCGTCGTCGTCATCATCATCATCATCATCTGTGTTGAACCACTGGATTTTCCTTGCAGACAACTGTGTTTTACTTCTCATCCCAGGCAGTCATTCACTTTATTGTAAATAGTTGTACGACTGCTGTGATGACACCATATTTGAAATTACTACTGCAACACTTTCTGGAGTGATTCTTCCAAAATCTATGTTTCTATATACCTTTGCAAACTGGACAGCATACGCACCTATACCGTACATATTTGCGATTATACCGGCCAGCAACCTCTAATCTGAATAAGCATGTTTGTTTTACCGTTAGCAATGAAGGCAAACATTTGAAAACAAAACCCAAGATGAATTTCACTTTATGTTTGATACTAACCTCACAATGTCCACATTCGTGACGGCCTCCGTGAATAGGAACGAGCACACGTCAGCCATCCAGCTATTGTTCCTTATCGAGAAACGACTTCCGCGCTCTCTCGATGCCTCTTCCGATTCTCCCGCAGACGAGTACGACCAGCTCATTGTCCAACGCGGCTTCTCACTTTCTGTGCCGCCCAGCTGCTTATGCCGTCTACAAACATTACGGCGCTCTCAGAGTTGGAGCCAAATGTGGAAGGACACGACGCCCGAGGGTGATTTGTTTAACTTTGAAAGGTTCTTTGGTTTGTGTTAGATTTGCTGGGAGCTACGCAGCAGCGGATCATCTAGCCTGTTCTCCCGAGTGGGAAGCAGCCAACATAGCCTGGGCGACGCGCGTGGGTAGAGAGGGAAAGAGAACCCCACCAGGGACTAAACGACAGTCCTCATTTAGACAGCGCTAGGCAGGCCAGCTATTTAACAACACAGGAACAAAAAAACTCCATTAGATAATCTATTTTTTCTCTCTCTCGGGAGGGTAATGTTGTTCTCTAACCAGAAGAGAATGAGTTAGATGTATCTCATGAATCAAATTAGAGCGCCTTTAATCCTCTAAAGTGGGGGTCTCGGGAGGGGAGGGGGGTTACAGATGAGGAAGCACGAACTAAAGAGGTAGATGACAGATGAACAGCTCCACACTGAACCAGGTAAAAGATAAGTCTGCAGCGCCGGAGTGCTGTCCCGTGAGCTGTCAATCTGCACAGCTGGATGTTGCCTCTTCCCTACGGTGTTCGGGGTAAAGAGAGCGTAGATACGGCTGCTTCTTTCCTTCCCTCATCCATCCCTCCTAATCCAGCCTAAGCACTTAACCAAAGAGGTGCGGTGGAGATCACCTGGGTCTGTGGGGGATCAAAGCCGCTTCAGCGAAAATAAGAGAAGTCTCGATGAGGGAAAAGCTGATGTAACAAGAAGAGGTAGATTAACATTAAAGACTTGACAGATGCAAAAAGAAAGAGAGAAGTTTCCTGGATTACGGCAGTAATCTCCACCGTGAATCACAGCAGCTCCGCGTTACCGTTAATGGCAGGTATACCAGTGTAAGCGCCCGTCAAAGAAAAAAGCATTGTTTCACCAAAACGAAAAGAGCGGTAATTTGATTTACCTCTCCAAAAAAAAGCAAGCGGGGCGACGAGGAGGCCAAATGAAAAGGATTCAAGGATGCGCCAGGCCAGAGCTCCCCCAGTCATATTTCAAAACCGCACACAGTAATGTTTTTTGACAAGTAAATTGCTTGCCTCTTTGCTGATGGCAAATCACTTAAATAATGAATTCTTAGTAACAGCTGCAGAAATAATGCATACCTCAGAGTGACATGGATGAGGGAGTTATTACCGACGGAGAAAAAAAAACGACATCGTCATCAGTAGAGCCACGCCGCTTTAGCGGCTAAATCTGAATTGTATTCAATCACATTAGAAGGTTAATGAATACAGCAGATCTATAACGTCCATACAAATTAAAAGTGCACAAAGAAGAATGACGTAAAAAAAAACAAAAAAAAAACACAAACCAGACAGGAAAGGGCATTTATTCACAAGGGTTTGGCACATCATAGCAAGGTTGTTTGTCCACCATTGAGTTGTGCACCAGAGCAACGTCTGACTGGCCTCAGGTGTTGGCAGCTCTGATAGGGAAGGGCATACTGATAATGCAACTGATTAGATGCTGATCATTATCTACAGTACAGCTTATGACGGTCAAAATCGATGGCCGGAAAGAGAAGCTAGCCACGTGAAAGGATTAAATGTCTCACACCGAATGATAAAAGTCTCACTCGTCACCACTGTCTTTTTGTGAACTTGGAGAGTTGCTGTTTGAAGCTGTAATGTATGAGGCGTCTTCCCAAAGTGCAGCCAGACAAAACTTTCCCTCTTCATCCCAGTCAAATTGAAAAGTGAGTCAGGCTCGCGTTGTTTTGAGGGCTGATGCAAACACACATCAGCGCGCTCTTCCATCACTGCCCCCTCCATTCGGCAGGTTCGTAACAGTGTATGGATGCAACCAATTTGGAAGAGGGAGACATTTGACACAGCATCAAAGACTCCTCGGAACAGAGAGAGAGGAGTGAGGTGGCAAATTGCTGGATATTAGCCAACATGAAACAAGAGGGCAGAACGGCATCACCCCCTGGACTCATTTTGATATTATGTGGATGATGGCGCTGTTTTGTCGCACCTCAGCGTTCGTTACGGAGTCACCCCACACCTTTAAGAACGCACTCAAACAACTTTTGGTTGGTTACTTTGATCTCCTTTTTTTGCTCTGGCATGTTTTAAAGAGAACACAACCCATGGTTATGTGGCTTTGAAAGGAATTCTAACTGCTGTTTCGTATTTGAAGTATGCGCGGTGGAGTTTGGGTCACCATTATCCACTCTTGGTCTACATTTACATGATTTAATTCTCGAGGAAAGAGCAATTAGTGGGTACAACAGCCATCCAAGAGGCATGTTTATATAAAACATTACCTTTAATCTCCAGTTAAGTAGTAATGATTTACACAATATCACCTTCTCCGAAGTACTTTATAGCCTATAATTTGAGTTCAGTAGATACCAAAAAACAATCCAACACAACACAAGGTTATTCTTCAATTTAACTAAAACAGCTTCCAACCTCCTCCGAGAACCGGCACAGTTTGGACGGTCACTAAAGTTTCAGGCTTAAGAGAATGAAGTTTCTGCTCTTTAGTCTTTTAATATTGTTGGGTGGCACAGTCTGCCCTCTTGTTCAATTTCCCTGTGTAAGCATTACAGAAGAGGCTAAACGGCTCAAAGATTTGGAGCATGCTGACGCCACATATTCTGTCAGTAAGATTCTTAGTGGGAGAGCGGAAATGGGAAAAAACAGGGCACCACCGGTTATCTCTTAAAATAGACACCAGAAACCATTTACTACGAGGAGCTGTTTAGTGACACGTATATACTGGGAGAAAATGCAAAACCTGAAGGATCCCTTAGAAGCATACGGAGGTTTAAATTGAACCGTGCGACTAAAGTGAGACAGCGTGTTCTTGGAGAGCATCTGAGCAGATTGATGTTAGCTACCAAACCAGGTGTTCTTCAGCCTAAACAAGGCTGAATTTAGCAATTTTTTGGTCCCCTCTCCAATTTAGCTTTTGGGCCGTCTGAATGAATCCATACGTCCTATAAAGTTGTTGCGGGTTCAGCAGAAGACCCTTATAATCTTCACCCAACTACAAGCTTAGACAGAGGTTAAGCTAGGAGAAAGCTAGCAAAACTGGTGCAGTCTTAGCTAACGCCAAATAGAACAATAGTGAGTCATGATGCAAAACCATTGATGGGGAAACACCATTGATGGGGAAATAGCCTGGATACATATATATATATATATATATATATATATATATATATATATATATATATATATATATATAGAGAGAGAGAGAGAGAGAGAGAGAGAGAGAGAGAGAGAGAGAGCAATGTTAGGTTTAGCATGACAAAAGAAAGTAATAAACCAGATCTTTTTTTTTTACAACAATATTTGGGATTAGGTGACATGGGTTGCAGTCAAATCTGTTTATTGGTTTTAAATAATTTGAAGCCATGGGATAAGGTATAGCTAGCTAGGCTGCACCTGATTGTGAAATAAAGTTGTAGCAGTTGGTGTGAACCTCCTCTTTCAGTCTCTATCCCGGCCAACAGGAGAGCAGTCTTCAGGTGGAGCTGCCTGGTTAGTGGGAACAGAGAGGAGACTCATTAAAAGTGATCCTCTTGTCCGGTCCAGCCTGATCACTTTCAGCCCCGCAATCCGCCCGAGTTCCCTTTGAGGAAGTGGGTCTAATCTCAGGCTTGTAACATTGTCACGGTCAACCTGGG
Source organism: Myoxocephalus aenaeus (assembly GCA_038501785.1). NCBI lineage: Eukaryota > Metazoa > Chordata > Actinopteri > Perciformes > Cottidae > Myoxocephalus > Myoxocephalus aenaeus. Next base: position 2,932,587 of record JBAMJR010000140.1, read on the forward strand.
TTACCCTGCTAATGAGGGAGAGGCCGGGAGGAAGTTCACACCGCTGAGCCGGGAAGTCCGAGAGCTTCTGACAGACTGAAAGAAACACTAAAGTTAGAGCGTTGACTGAGTCAGAGGAACTCTGCACTTCTCGAAAAAGTGGCGTAAGTAGAAGTAGTCGTATATTTTTTTTTACTGTTTTTGATGTTCTGTCATACACTGTAAGACATATCAAGTCAGTTCAACTTGCAAACGAAAGTTCACCTGCTGCCTTGAGAAACCTAGTTGACTCAACTTGAAATTTCCTTTTGATTCAACTGATAAATTAAAGTTCATAAGGTTGATGTAACTAGAACGTGCTAGTTGTCTCAACTTTGAGTCAAGTTGTCAGAGTTGAGTGAACTGTTTGTCCCTTGCTGTTTGAACTTGATCCACCAAGTTAAGACAAAGAGTGTTTTTACATTATCAGTTCGAGAAAACTTTCCTTAGCTAGTCAAACAAACGCACACTTCTGCTTTATCTTAACTCAGTTTCAAGTTAAGATAACATAACCATGTGTGTACAACTTGCTATTTCAAGTTAAGAGAATTAAAATTACTAATTTGTTTCAACTTACATACGAAGTTGACTTGACTGATAATTGCAAGTTTGCTTGCTTTATCCCAAAAATGACCAATAATTCTTACAACTGTTCAAAGGATATAACATTTATTTATTTAATACACAGGATAAATACACAGGCTTAAACAGTAGGTGCATCCACCCAAATAGCTGTGTGGAGGCAAATCTGACAGACTGAGGTGAGGACTGATAAATAACAGATCATTACAACTAGGTTTATATAAATTGTATTAGAATAGAACATTGTCAAAGCATTGGCAGTGACTCTGCCGGTCAATGTGAATCCCTCAGCATGACACTACGTTCAGACTGCTAATGTCCGTGGGTGCTAGCTAACACGCGCTAGCTAACCTAACAAGCTAACCTAACGAGCTAACGTTAGTTGGAGGGGGACGGTAGTTGAGCGAAAAACGTAGCTTAAATGGAGCATGAAATAATGAAAAAAATTGCAGTCACTTGAAATGAACCAAAAGCTTCTACTTCTACTTTAATTACGTTTTATCAACTACATGACAGATACAATAGGTCAACCATTTGTCTTGGGCTAAACTTAAGGGAAATTGTTAAGCTAGCTAAACATTAAAGCCTCAAAGTTAGCCTTTTCAGACCATTGAAAAGCACGACCTAACTGTGTTACATTACAACGTTACACATGCTATTAAAACATATTTAAAGTCATCATTTAAACTCACCTTTTTGTACCGAAGCAAAGCAAACAGAATCCTCAGCGTGAGCTGCTCAGTCCGCTCTACCTGCAGGTGGTGCAGTGAATCGCTCCGCCTCGATTCACTGAAGGTTGTCAGGTTAATACAATCCCTCCGTCGGTGGAAATAGTCCTCTTTTTTTAACCACAAAATGCCTATATTTTAATTTTAATTTAATTATATGACTTATCTGCTGTGTTTAACCAGTATATTATTACTGTCTTTTTTAAACATGTTTTAAAAAAAGACAGTTTACCTCAACTTTACCTCCCACTTTAAACCCCTTTTTTCAGTCTTTTTATTTTTTTTTACTGATAACTTGAAGAGCCACGTTCAAATAACACAAACAAATCTCAAAAAGTCAACACAACGCATTACTGTAAGTTTAACTAAGTTTTAACTTGAACAGTTAAGTTCAAATCTACAACTTGTCAGAGCTCTTTCAGTTAAAGAGAAGAAGTAAGTGGACATAACTAAACAGGGCTGTGATGTTTTACAGTGTAGAAAGTCAGCAGACCTGGTATTCATTCTAATTCAGTGTAGGAGTTATTAAGACAGCGGCTTCTTTTGGCATTCCGTCCTAACAGGTTTTATTCCAAATGGAACAGAAGATATAATTCATTTTTGAATTAGCCGTTAGCTACATTAGCTAACCCGGGGAGCTAATTCCTGTGAAACGCAATCCATTGGTTTTGTGTACACAGACACAAATTGTCTGTTTTTTTCCAGTTGCCGAGGACAAAAATAATGCAAACGGAAAGTAAATTAGAATCCTTATTTGTGGCGGACACATATTCAAATGTATCCAACATGAGCAGTCAGAGCAAGTTATGTAATATTTAATTTCCCAACAAGACCACTTATGTTTTGCAGGAGGGGTCGGGTGGACAGGTGTCTAACAAACAGGACTTTCAACCACGAGATGAGTGTTCGACACGGTGTTGTGGTTTTATGGTTGTGATTTTGTTGCCGAAACCTGATTTTGGTTTCGAAATTAATTCTTCTCTCTTTACACAATTTCAGGACTATTTCACGAACTGCAGTGAGACTGTTGTGGCCTACATACGTGATATTGTGCTAAAAGACCGAGGATAAAGTTGCTTGTCTGACCGAAACTTTACAGCACATGGTGTTACGATGGAGGACCCAAACACCGAGGCAACGATTCAAAAAAGTAATTTATTTTAACGAAAATAAGGAAAGGCTTCAAAAAAAAATAATATATATATATATATATATAAACATAAAGGGTGGACAATCATACTCACAGGGAAGCACACGGAGGCACAGACAGTCAACACACAGTACGATCCCACACTGAGGCAGGAGACAAACAGGGTTTAAATACACCGGGAGGGGCAGGTGATTGGACAAAGCAGGGAACAATCAGGGACAATCAACAGACAATCACAAGGGCAGGAAGTGCAGGGAACACAGAGAACACACGAGACAAGGACTACAAAATAAAACAGGAAACAGACAAACTCACATCATCGCTAGCTAGTTAGTTCTGTTTTGATGGGAATTCATTAAAGATCAGACCGTTTTAAGAGGAGGCTCGCCGATGTTTTGTGAAGAATGTGACGCTATCGCAAAGAACATTGACTAAAGTTACTGGAGGTTCCTCAAACACAATAAAGAGCAGTATAGAGAGCGGCTAACGTCCAGAAAGAGAAACATGTTCTGAGTCTGGAGCAAAAGAAAAAAAGGTTGAGAAATACCAGCATTTCCCTTTTGAAGTTGGATTTAAGTCAAATCCTTTACATTCGATAGGGCGGCTAAAAAGTGGGCGGGGCATTGCATGTAGCACGATACAGAGCTACAGAGCACTGCAGCTCCACACACACACCTCCCTCGTTGCAGACCTATTGGTGGATGGACATCATGATAGTAGTGGTTAAAGCTGGTTGGTACTAGCATACATGAGCACGTCATATTTATTTTTGCATTGTTTTTTATACAAAAACACTAAGAAATGTATTCGTTGGTAAATTACTTGCATATAAAAAGGTGCACAATATGTCCAGGGATGTGATGTAAAAAAAACAAAAGCAGCTTGTTATTGCTTAGATAAAAAAAAAAAAAATCAACTTTATACTAAAAATCTATCTTTCCAGTTTGAAAATGAAACAAATCCGAGACGCTATGTGTAACCGAGCGCTGCCACAGCCATTCATTTTCCCCTAAGTTCCACGAGTGTTATTCCTGTACCATCTGCCACAATCCATATTTATTTTATTTTCTACCTGCGAGACGGCTTCAGGGCTTCCCTTTGTCTTTCCTCCGCTCCCTGAAGAACCAAGACAGACACCGCCTCCTGTCCTCAGTGTTAGCGGTGCCGTGTGTACCAAGAGGCGGTGCAGCTCGAGTCACGTCCTGTGGGTATAAAGAGGGAAACCAGGGATTAAAGCGCAGAGTAATGATGTGAGACTAAGGAGTGGAGCATGATAGGAGGTGAAAACACGTGGGCTCTCCGTCGCAGCGAGAACAGACATATGCATAAATACGGTGCCTTTCATCGCCATGAGAGAACAAGCTCACACGCGCACTCTTTCTATATGGAGATCACACGCGGGCGCTGCGCTCCGGGATAACAAGGCAAACGTCAAAAACACTTTAAACAACCAACAGCGATCCACACAAAGCATGAGCTCTGAAAACATCGAGGGTGGGGGGGGAGATGATCAGACGAGAGTATTCTTGCCTACAAAAAGGTGCACGTGGAGGGGAAACAAATGGAGAGGGTGAATATTTGGAGAAAGGCGCCAAAATGCGCCAGCGCTAAAATACATCTGAAGGAGACGCTTCTGTCGCTGAAGCAAGAGCACGGAAGTGAACACCGGTCTGATTAGCCGAGTGTCACGGCGCCGCTTCAACCCGACACCTCGCTCGGCGAAATGTCTGAACAAGAACAACGCTAGCCCGCGCAGCTTTGCACTTTGATTAAAGCTAAGTGAGCAGTCGCTGTAATCCCCGAATCCGTTTTAGTCTCGGTGGGATTTAGGTGAGAGTGATTTCCTCTCGGCGACGAGATTGGCGCCTCACTCGCTCTTTGTTCGGGATGACATCTCAATGTTTATTCAGTCGTTCGCTCTGCAGCTGGCTTTTCTTTTTTTTGGGGGGGGGAGGAGGGGGGGGGTCTAATCATGATGACTGAAAGTCTTCCCAAATCACCCGAAAGTTACTCCCGGCGCTAACACCAGTGGAGCTGGATTCTACGCGGCACGATGCAGTTGTTTTAACACATGTCGAGAAGTAAAAAAAAAAAAATTTTATAACCTGCAGTGTTTTTTTTTTTATGGCAATGCATTACTCTTCTGACTCACACACCAGACATGAGCGTAACCATGGCAATACACTAACAAACAGAACACACACACACTTTTTTTTCCCCTCCCTGCAGAAACATCTTGTTAATTACTCCGTAGCGCTAACATGACAGGGAGGCTAACAGTGCCTTTGGAAGGTTCAGAGATGGCCAAGCAGAGCTGCTTATTGGCTCAGACATGTGATTTATGAGGCCTCGTTGGGAGGACTAAATCATCTGTGTGTGTGTGTGTGTGTGTGTGTGTGTGTGTGTAGAGCAGCTGAGGGGACAGTTGATTGAAGTCTTAAAGTGTTTGGCGGGAATAACCAAGCTTGACTCCTTGACATCATTGTAAACGGCAACCGTTTTTTTTTTTTTTTTTGCTGCGTGCCGCGAGGGCCGTGATTAATTGGGACGCTTGTGACTAACAAACGAGGGACTCGTTTCCCAGCAGATTTCACAGCGTGAGCGTTTGCACGGCGGCGCTGTCAAGTCCGTCCCCCGGAACCCAAACAAACCCCGCGGCGTCTCCCCGCCCTCAGGAACAGGTCAGTGACAAGAGATTTGCACCAGTGAAAACATCCGACTGTGACTTTGTTTTCAATTAAGAAGGAATCCCTTACGAATCCCTTAATGAATCCCTTACGCCATCTTACTTAACTCTTGCTCGACATGGAAAGGAAAGGAAAGGAAGGCCGGCCTATTGAATGGGAAGCTATTAAGAAAAAGTTTGATCCTCTAGTCTACACTGTCCTAAGAGTAGTATATCGTCATTTTAGAGGCTTACTGGTCTTGTTGGCAACAAACAGCATAAATGTCCATATTCATGACGTTTTCTACAAAACAATAAATGCGTTCAGATCACGTCTTTATGTCGACCACATTTCACCGACCGGTGTAACATGATGTTGGAGAAATACGTTTACAGTCATCAATATCATCTCTCTTTCAACCTACAACTGAACAAACCATCAACATTTTAAAACATATTGGTGTTTTGTGACGCGTTGATTTTAGCCGGCTGAAAATGGGTCTTAGACGTTTAGACCGAATATCACCCAGTTTTTAACGTTGGTGCTCACTGGGATAAAACATGTAATAACTGAACATTTGGCCTTTCCCATTAAATATACTTAACTTTTCTTTTCTCAGTTTGTAGCAATATAACTTGTCGCCGTTCAACTCTTCTCTTTTTGTCAACGGGGTTCAGTCTAATTGTTTCGTCATCAGCTGATTCAGTCCTTTTAGTTTGAATTCAAACAGTGAGATTATTTCTGCCTCAGCAGCTAAAAGGAAATATAAACCCATTGCCTGGGTTGTGGATGTGACTTACAGTACTTACTGACTCTGTTGGCTTGCATGTGTGAACCTCATATTTCCGTGTATATCTGTCAGGCCTGGACTAAAATGAGGACCCAGATGCAGAAGATATACGAACTTTCGCACTTTATTGCTTGCTGATCCTGTGGCGAAGACTGAGGTCACGGGCTTAGGTGCTCAGACAAGGACGAAACACTTTGGCACAAGACAAAGGGAAGACGCAGACTATAAGCACATGAGGGTAATGGGGAACAGGTGGAAACAATCAGACGGTGACACATGAGGAAGGGCAAGTGACCTGAAACGAGAGGAGAGTTAGGCTTCAAAATAAAACAGGAAGTTACGAGACCAAACCCCAAGACAAGACAACCCTCACCGCGGTGTGACAATATCTTGGATAACAGTTTTAATATTGCTGAACGTCTGAGGAGGAACCGAGGTGAGCGAGTGGAGCTGTGCCAGGTTACTCCAGGCAGCGTCAGACGGGGGCCATTCTTCTTGGGGAAATTATGAAATTACACTGAGCTGAGGACAGTTCTTCAAGATTGGATAAGGGATGAATAATTTAGGGTCTAATGATTAATCCAGTGACGAAACGCCCCGCGGAAATATATAGCGTCCCTGAAGGTAACTTTAGCCCTCAAAAAAGACGGATGTGGAGGGTTTGTCACGCGGTTTTCAAAGGGAAATTTCATCTCGCTCACAACATAAATCTTTCTGGCGGTGAGGGGGAGTACAATAAGTTCATCATGAATATGTCTACATCACGCACTATCATAGCTCAATTGTCCACGCGCCCGAGAAGCGGCATGCTAACCAAGTGCAAATCACGTCCCTGAAGTTTGTGATTGGTCCAACGTTTAATCCTGTTGTTGATACGGACTTTGAAGCGACTTCGAGGATGAGCTTACAGGGTTTGCTGTGAGTTAAAGACTCATACTGTCAGTTCTACGTATAGCTTACTGAGGAACTTCCAAAACATATTGAACAGTTGCAGGATTACAGCATTAAACGGTCTAAACTGTCTCTGTGCGTGTGTGTGTGTGTGTGTGTGTGTGTGTGTGTGTGTGTGTGTCAGGAATTAGACAGCACGACAGGCAGGAGTGCAAGCAGCTTTACTTTCCCTGATAAATATAGATAGCACTGAGGGCAACAGCATATTGCTTTACACAGTGAAAAACACAACCTGAATCAATTTCACAATTAGCCAGTTCAGTGTTTTAATTAAAAAACAACAGTCGCCTTTGAAGAAATCAATTTCAACTAAAGAGGCGAAGGAGAGAATTCCCCTGCCGGTGTGCCGTCCCTCAGCTCTGTCAATTCAAAGACATGCGTGGAGATGCTTTTTGGGCCTGTCTTCGGTGTTCATACAGTACCGCATTAAACACATTAAAACATTTGAACAGCTATTTTCCTTGCCCTTATTTGAGAACCGACAGTGTGGCGAGACCAAGAGCAGAGAGAGAGGTGACACGCCATCGAAGGAGCACGTTCTCTTATGATCTCTCAGACGGGCTCATGCTGTTGTCTGCTGTCGACGTTCAACATTATTCAATCAACCTCCTGAAATAAAAGTTTATGGTTGAACGCACGCAGACGTATTTTTCCCTTTTTTTAAATGTATTTTACAACTTCAATTTTTTGGGAGGGGGACATTTCAGGCCTTTTATTTGCATGTTGACATTAGTACAATGGCAGGAAATGAGTAGAGAGCGATAGCGAATGACCTGCAACACCTGGGATGTTGGGGTTTTGAGGTCGGAAACATGAACCCGTGGGTCACCTCTGCAATTTTTTTTCTCCGAAAAGCTGAATATTCATGTTAAACGTTTGTGTGAAATATTCATTATCAATTTTGTTCATTAATCTATCCTAAAATGGGTGTGTTTCGTCAATTAACATTGTATTATAAAGAGCACCTAGAATGTAGCTTTGATGACTGAGGAAGGTTACACATCTAAATTCCGACTATACCAACAGTGACATCTGCTTTTGTTCTCCCACCTATTTCGCCAAAGAAAATCGTACATAGCCTGGTATCTGGTAAGGACGAACCAAGAAAAGGTAGCGCCATGACAAGGCTACCACCTTCTCTTGTGGTTGCAGGAGAAGGAAAGCCTGCACCACCTCCCCGACCCCGTAGACTGCCCAAAGTGAGGGTTCCTGGTCAACAACAGGGTGACGGACCCATTGATGACTTTAAGAAGAGACCAGGAACACGCCAGTTCACACATTTAACACCCTTGTAACACATACTTTTACTTTGTATGTATATATGTATGTATCTGTGGATGTATTCTCATTTTTATTCTATTTTATCACATTTTATTATATAAAAAAAAGTGTAATGAAACACCAATATCACCTGAGAAGCACAGTAGAGCGAGATGTCCAGCTCTTGTAACAAAGGGCACAAATCATTTCAATCAGGCGCACTTAAGCTCCCCAATACACAGATGCCCTCATTTAGCACATGCTACCCATATCATAGGGTACAAACGATTGCAGATAAGCTCCCCACATTTAGGCCACGGTAAGTAGAAGTCACATCTGGGTTTTTGTGCCTTCTTAAAAATTGGTTCTTATATTTCAATAAAATCAATCAGTACATTCCTGCTCTTCTGTGACAATCAGCTCTCTGTGGTGCTTGTTCAAAGAATGCCAGGAATTGCGATTGAAGAGGAACAGTTGAAATTCTTCTAAATTTAGCATTGATTCCCATTGTTATGACATACGGTGTGTGACGCAAGGGCCAAAACATCCATTTTTAATTGGTTTGACTTCATTTCTATGCAGGTCTCTTATGATAGGGGATGATATCATTTGCTTTGCAGGGCACCATAGATGTATTGCCCTTAATCTAAAAAGTTAGGTGCCTCATCCATTGGAAACAACACAGGCCATCTCTCCAAAACTGTAAACAGTAACACAAAGGAGAACTGTTGGGACAGTTATCCATGATTGTCACTACAGAATCTAACTTAATAATTAGGCCTTAGGCATACATAATACTATACTGCATTGTACAGACAGATGAAAGAATGGGAAATGTATTCTTCATAGTATTCATTTCATAGCAGTAATTATTTATTTTTAGAAAAGTAATAACCATATAAACTAAGACGTCCCATAAAAGTTTAAGCAAAATTAAATTACTTTAAATTAATTGGAGGCAGCGTCAACAACTTGTCGACCCAACATTGACATATTATCGCAACATAAAGCTGATATTGCAAACAGGTTTTCACTTGGTGAATGCCAGACCAATATTTCTACCCTTATATCTATTTTCGGTCTCTACCTACTCCTGGGGGAAACATCTGGCTGCTTAGCTGCTGAACGCTCCCCAGCTATAGCTGACTGTGTCTGTGCACTGTTAGCTGCTGAGAGTGAACCAAAGCGGTAGAGTTGTGCAGAACAATGAGCTGAAAGATGCTGCAAAACCTCCGTAGAGCTGAGGAGGAACTGCAGAGTCTGTGATAACGTCTCTGTGGCTTCATCGCGATATTGAGTATAGCAGCTTTAAATTGTGGTTTGGCCTAAATTCAGAAAAAAATCCTGACTCAGGATGTGAACCCCGACCTTCGGCAGATAGATTCACTGCACAGGAGACTGGGCTGTTGTTATTAAAGCATTTATTTCGCCTCTAGAAATAGATTCAACGTGTCAGATCGTCAGTGTAGTTTACATGGGGAGTCTGGTACTTGTACTGGATTGTCTCTGACAGGGCTTTGGTTACCACAGTTATTGATCTGCCAGCTTTAATTATACCCCCCCCCCACACACACACACACACTCCTCTTGAGAATCCACATCCGCCCTCTCCATCGCCCGTCAGCCCCCGTTCATGCGTGTCTTTCATGTCGAATGACAGCCATGCTTGAATTCTCTCCCCATTTATTCTGGCGCTCGCGATCACCTTTGTCCTCTTTTTTTCTTTCTTTTTTGTTGTTGACGGGGTATCCGGTCTCGGCTGCTCACCTCTATGTGTGGTTTAGTGAGGCGGGGAAGCTTGAAACTTCAAAACGCCGGCGGTCTCTGACGCAGCGATAAACCCTGCCTGATGAAAGACTGGAGCTTGAGAGAAGAGGAGGCGATGAGCTTAGCTTTGGGGGATTTAGCCGCTCTGTCTCTCCGTTTTGTCGAACACCGCGTAGCCTTCGCGCCTGATTGTTATTCCGGGTAACGGGAAAGTAATGACGCTCTTCTCATGATTCCTGGGAAAAATGTTTAAACACCGGGGTGAATAAAGTTACGTAGGAAAGGATGTTCAAATGAATTGTACACTTGTCAGAAGCTCATTAGAATGATGGAATAGGACTTAACAACTTCCCAACTTTTACAAAATACCCAATAAAATGTTCAGTTTGAGAGAGTCTGCTGTCACTGTAAAATGTTTTCTACCACCATCTACTGTTCACTTGGAGGAGTTGACTTTTCACACCATCAAACTTTTGTATTTTCTTTCCCATTCAGCTCCATCAGAAGTGTGGCTTAAAAAAAAAAAACCTACCTTGATGTCTTTTGAGACGTAAACGGCGTTATTATCCGCCCCCGTCCGGAGCACTTAGAGACACATCGCCTCCAAGGATACGCGCCTGTCGTTTATTTCAATGTTCACGCCATTAAGAAAGAATGAGAAGGACGTGCTTTAATCCTCTTTTCATCCAGAAGACAGAGGTCACAACACAATTCCACGCTGAGCATTCCTGGCTTTCTGCCACCAGCCAACCGGAGGAAACTCAAGGTCTGCAGGTGCCTTCATTCAGTCGAAGGCCTCACGGTGTCGTAAAGTAGGTAAACACTTTTGTGAATCACGCTTAGCAAACAAAACTTTTAAGCGACTGAAGACGCACTTCACAACGCATTTAATCAGACGCATTAATGAAAAGGCGCTATATACAGCACTGCATTTAATGCAGATAAACGACTTTTTGCAGCCTCATTGGTCTCTCTTACTGTATTCTTCCCTCTGCAGGATGGTAAATTTAGAAAGCGGCATGGGTCGCACTCTATATGGCAAGTGCTGTTTCTCCAAGTGCAAACAGAAGTAGTAACGTCTTTGCGGCAGAAGGTAACAGGATTAGTGTGAAACATATTCTCACATGGGGTGTCGTTTGTTTACGTGTCCTTGTGTGTGTTTTGCCATTAGGTTGGTAAGTGTGTGCATTTAGCACCTTTAAAAAAGTGTCCCGGACAACTGCTGGCTTCACACACCAGAATGTGACATTCAAAAGGCCCCGCCCCTGTAGCAGAAGACGGATATTCAGCAGTAAAGTCATTCCAGCCGGGGTCACCGCTGCTCAGAGCATCGCTTCGTCACGGCCCCTGCGGCCCCCTGGGGGCCCTTTACCTCTGGCCTCACAAGAGCCCCCGCAGAGACCTCTCTGTCAGTCATCAAGACGCCGTCCTCTGATTGGATCAAGGATTGATTACACCCTATTCGCGCGAACGGCGTCATCGGAGGACAGAAAGGCGGTCAACGGGGCCTCGTAATCAGTGGCAAGAAAGAAGAAGAAGAAGAAAAAAAAACACTGCGCTGATTTCCACCCAGACGCGCTCCGAGAGTCTCCGAAATCTGCAACACGTCCTCGCCGCATGCAAAGTTAATTGCCGAGCGAGGATTCCGTTTGTAAAAGCTTTCAGAGATTCCCAGTGAGCCGTTGATTCATCTCTAAACATCCGGTAACCTTAATCCTTATTAATCTTCAGACACCACTACGCTTTCGGAGCGAAACCACAAGCTTGATGCTCATTCGGTCGCCGGCGCGGTGATGTCATTCGACCGCTTGGTCTCGTCTCCACGAGAGCGGAGCGGTTGGCGACCGCTACCGCGTCAACGTGACAACTTTAATGTCATGAAATAGAGTCGGCGGGAGGATGCTTTTAATGATAAAATCCCCGCGGCCATCTGTTGAGGGGCGATGAAATGGCCGGCGCTGGCAGAAGATCTGGATGACCCATCTACTTCCGCGTATGCCGAAGTAGAAAGGCGCAACCTTTCCAGTGCCGACGAACCCACAGCAAACTCCTAATCATCAAAACCTCATCTGTTGCCATTCATAAATCCCAAGGCGGTCTGGATTCTCTAGGATTTGCAAAGCGGGGGGGGCGCGCCATATGCTGCCATTCCGCACACGCGTGTCCTCGCGAACAAAGATTGGAGGCGAGGGGGGAATGAATTAAAACCAATGGCTTGCAGGGAAACAACAACACGTGTGGCCCTGCCGCTTTATTCCGCGAGGTATTAGAGGGCGGAGACGGAGCACGGCGAGGCCGCCCGAGCCGCAGGTTCTCACCGCGTCGCGAGATTAACAAACCGGGCTCCGATAGCCGAGCCGAGCGGCATTGTTGCTTCCGCGTGTTTCTCCCCGCCACTCACACAGCTGTGACTCGGTAATACTTCAAACGCCTGCGAGGCTTTAAAGTGCTAATGGGTTGGATATTAGTGATGTAGTAAAGCGTGTGTGGTAGGGGAAGGGCCTGTTTGACTTTACGTGGCGGTATCCTTGGTGTGTGTGTGTGTGTGTGTGTGTGTGTGTGTGTGTGTGAAAAGCAGAGGCAGTTTCAAGGATTACTGTCAAGGCGGAAAAGAGGCAATTAATCTGTCTTGAAAAAAGGCAGACAGCTTCAAGGCCTTTTAGGAATCTTTTTGGGAAACGATAAGCTTCTGTTTACTAATTTTCCCGCGTGAATATGTGGCGGATATCCGAACACGCGTGTTTGTGAGACCAAAGAATTACAGGGTTGTCGTTTTTTTGAAAGCGTGTTTCGCGCCCATTCTTTTTTTCTTCTTCCTCTTTTTTTCTCAATCAGACATGCACGAGAGCAGCGGAGTTTGTTTGATTTTTGTCTCGCTCATTTTCAATTACAGCCGGCTCCCGAGCGGCTCACGCGTCCGGGCCGCTATCAGTTGGGACAGGATGTTTGATCAGAACTAAGCTCTGCTGACATTTGATTTTTTTCTTCTTTTTTCTGTCACTTGCGTCCTTGTCCCGCACTCTGTCGTCGGGTCAAAAACCAGGAGAGCTCATAATGTCCGCGTGAGGTGCCAGGAAATATGTGGTTCGTCCACAACAGAGCTTCTGTTGTTTTTTCTTGTTTTTTTTATTACTTTCATGGAAAATATGAAATGTGCCATCAGGGAGGTCAGGTCTGAGGGAGTTTCCAGCACCGTACCTGCCTGACACCAATGAGCAAAACAAAATTTGAATGTAGCTGTACATCGTTTCCCCTCCCGGCTGCAGTATTCAGCCTGATCAGACCTGGCATCTCTACCTTCAGGAGCTCCACGACGGTTTTCTCCATCTGTCCGTGCAGATATAACTCTCCATGCATCTGCCTGAAAACATGAACTGCAAGAGAAACAAACATGAAAATATGAAGAGGGAGCTCAGGTTTCATTAAGGATGAAACAAAGAAGCGCCATCGACACGTACTGTTTAAATTCCTCCCCTCACTGTTTGTGCAAGAAAGTGTCGACTGCAGCGGTTGTGCATGTTTTCCTGTTTTTCTAAAAAGATTCATGAAATGTGGAGACACAGTAAAACTAATAATATCCAAGATGTCACCCTGACCTGCCAAATGTATGTCTTTAATTTATCACAAAATCTGCCTTTCTTCTTTTATAACTCCGCCTAAATTTGTGGGAATTTACATAAACGCACCTAACTGAGATGTTGGGCGACTAGTTAACGCTCACGATCTTTAAAAAATGCACTCGACTGGTCGTAGCAGCGAGCAGAATGACATCATCAAATGCAAGACTATAATTAGCATTTACCACTGCATCCGAATATGTCACAGTAAAGACGGAAGGCGATGGCAAAATCCCCCAAAAAAAAACAAGTAGCAGGCTCTAGCTAACGTTAGCCGCCTTGGTCCCACAGGCCGTGGGTGTGGCAAATGACCGGACTGCTAAAATATTTTAAAGGAGTAGTGTAGCAACGGCTAAAAATGAATGTAGTAAAACTCTATTCTCCTGTTTGGTTGCTACAATTCTGACCCCCAAAAAGTACAGCATATGTATCCTTAGTGTTTGTTTAAACATACATATTTATATATATATATATATATATATATATATATATATATATATATATATATATATATTTATTTATATATATATATATATATATATATATATATATATATATATATATTGATTTTTCTATTTCAACAAGGTGTCTGAATCCAGCATTGTGAAGGGAGAACTATTTTGAGAAATCTCTCCTTCGCTAAACATAGATCTAATTTACTTTTATTCCGTTCCATTCTCTCCTTTCTCCTTTCCTGTCTTTCACTGATAAGCCCCCCCCTCCCCTCCTCACCGCAGAACACAATGCCTCCATTGTGCCAAACCACAGAGCTGATAATGTTACGTGACATTAAGGGCAATGATGTTAGTTCCCATTCAGGGAGACATTCTGATTTGGAATGTGGACTCACAAAGAGCGCCGTAACATTCAATGCTCTCAGGAGTTAAAGAGTCCAATATTAAATGCGATCGCCATCGATCTGCACCGCCGCGGAGCATTTTATTACCCAGCTCGCTCTCCAGATACTAGGCCAACTAGTACAGCGGCTATATTATGATGACGGACTTTAACGATGACCTCATTAACTCACAGGTTTACAGTTGCGCATTTCAAGTCGCCACTGCTCCCAATCCGTTGATTTTGAAAGCCATCTTTCCGCAGCGGCGTAAAAAAACACTGAGAATTCCCAATGTCACTCAGCTAAGCTTAAAAACTCAATTGTTGTTTTTTTTCGCTCTTTTCATGTATAATAATATTCATATTCCCCTGAACGTTGACCTGCGGTGGGGGAAAAAAAGGGGGCTATTTCAGAGCTGTCAGTACAACGTCTTTATCTTCGCTCTCCAAATGTTGGGGTCAGCCAAGACTTGACGCTCGGCAGACAATTCTCCCAAAGACCTAATGTGATTAATGGGTGTCACTTAAGAGGGGCGGGGCGGGGTTGAGCGAGAGAAAAGAAGAAGTCATCCGAGGGAGATTGTTGCTGAAGAAAAGGTACGCTGGCGGCACTTCGTCAAGCCGGGAAGCGAGGATCGAGCCTCGCCCGGCCGCGCCAAATGAGATGTTCAATGTCACTTTCAAAGTTTTCAATGCGGCCTCGGAATGCCACCTTGAAGAGTTTTTCAAACAGCAATTAGAGCGCTTTGTGTCGGTAATGTCCGCGAGGTGCATTAAGGAGTAGCGCTTGCTCAAATGCCTGATACAAAAATGTAAATGCATTCTCTGGTGTACTTCCAATATTGCAATATTGCCTCCATTCACTCTTTGCCACTAGTGGGAAAACCATGTGCATTAAAAAAATATATTGAAAGCCGCAGAGTTTGCTGTCACAGACGTCCTTGCTCGTCCTCCGCTTCCGCATTAGCAGCCTCTGGGAAGTGGAGGCATACAGTTTGGATCCAGGGAGGAAGACCCACTTTTCCTCCTGCTGTTGAACATTAGTTTGTCTCTTAATGCAGTCAGGTGGCGTTCACAGCTGGACGCCGGCTTCCTCATTCACCGTGCGAGAGAAGCGCTTCGTCACAAATGTCACTGCCTCTCCGGGGTGTTGACTGACGCCACTTGGAACTTATTGAGTTTTTTTTTTTTTATGTTTTGTAGTATGTTGCTGATTAACGTTCCTGTCACCTGTTTGATGCGTGTCGGTGGAATCCGCCTGAAAACGCATCGTATTTATGCAGATCTTGGATGTGGATTGTGTGTTCACCTCATCGTGAACAAATATGCCAGAATTATGTTTTTTATTATTAGTATTATTTGTATTTTATGCAGTCACGTTGGTTGTTAATGTGTGGCTGTCTTGTGGGGACTTAACTGGAGACTGCCTGTATATATCATTACCTTAAAGCACTGGTTCCACTTTCTTTCGCTACTTTGTGTGCAGGTGCGCGCCCACAACTCAAGTCGCGTGGTCGTCTGTGAGTTAAATCTATGATGTAATGATACAAAAATGATCTCCATCCTAAAATGAGAAGGAACGACATCTATTCCCCGAGCCAGAATCTATAGACCTGAAATCACTCTGGATGCTCGTCAGTGCTGTTTCCAGTGCGTTGGAGACGTCAGTACTTTGCAAAAGGTCCTGAAAACCTGTGGACTGACTACTGGGAGTTTCTCTGGAAAAGAATGTACTTTCTGAATTTACTCACAAACAAAAAAGACAGTGGATTTAGTGTGAGGTAACTTTAGTCTTTGTTTGTTTTTCGTGGTGCTTTATTCCTGACATTGAAGACTGTCTAAATCCTGCCCTGACCTTCCACTGACACTTGTGGATATTACAGGAAATGCTGTGGGGCAAAGAAATATGATAGGGAGCCTGCACGTAATATTGAGTTACTGCTGAGCTATTCATCTGCAGAACATATCTCTCTCAATTGTTTTACTAATCTTAATCATGGCCTAAAGTTGCAGAATGTCGGAGGACGATAAATAAATTGTCATATTTTTTTTTTTGCAGGGTTAAGATGGATTCCAATGCCTTTTTGATATGTCACATAGACAGAGAAAGAGGTCATGACACATGACGGGTGAAATACATAACTGTTAAATCACAGCATTTTGATGAGAGAGCAACAGGTGCATTACCATGGAGACGGTCCTACCTACGTGAATTGTTCTGATAATGAAAACGGTGGAAAGCGATCAAAGTCTGCAAATGAAGAGCGCTGCGGGAGGCATGCAGACCAGCGATTTCTTCCTTTCCAGAAAGAAAAAAGAAAAAAAACACGCCACGCTACATCAAATGTAAAGGGAGAAGAAGAAAATAATGAATGTGCCCGAGCGGCGTGCTGATTGGCCTCCTTATCTTAGATTGCAGGCGTCTGATTTGACGGCAGAAAAGGAGAGGAGTTGTTGCCGTGTGTTTGCAGCAATCTCAATTTAAATCAAACTCTTTAATCCACAGATGTGACATCAAACTAATGCCAAGTGTCGCGCCAAAAAAAACACAGAAACGGAGAGCACGTTCCATAACTCCTAGTCCAATACACACGTTATTTATTTATTTTTTATAACACACCGGCCGGTATTAGTTCATCCACAATTGAATACTTTTTTTTTTTTTTTAAATAGTGATTCATCACCATGCCAGCCCTGAAGATTCATACATTAGTACAATTATCAATTAGTCGATCGACATGAAATTAATCTGCAAATATTCACTTTTTCCACATTTTCTCGGGTTTTGGACTGTTGGTCGGACAACACAAGCTTCTTGAAGGCATCTTCTTGGACTCTGAGACGGCGGTGAACATTATTATTTTAGTTTGAATATTTTCTGACAAAAATAGCGTCCGTTTATAACCAAAACATTTTTTAAGCGAGAGTCCACTTTTTAAGTGAGAGCCCAAAATCCACAGTCATGCCATGAATATGATTACCGCCGCTGGAGCATGTGTTTAACCTTCTAAATCCATTTGGACTGACATTGACCATTGTCATGCAGGCAGTTAAACACATACACGGCCTTTTAATTTGTTTTTTTTGGGGGACGCACTGTTTGAATGAGTCATGTTGACAATTCCGTCTCCTATCTCCCGAACGTGAAATCTGAAATGCTCTTTGCTGCTTCTGTTTACCTCGCCGCAAACTTTTCAGAATTTGGCGGGGCGCTCCTGCGGGGTGCTCCTGCGGGGCGCAGCGGTGCGTTTAAGGTCCGTGGAGGTTGTGAGTGCGACGGTTCCTGCGTGGACCCGTGTGCAAAAGAGCATATTAGTGATAATACTGAAGTAAACCAAGGTTAGTTAGCACTTAGCATCCATCCAACAACCACTGACCTTGCTATGTGTGTGTGTGTGTGTGTGTGTGTGTGTGTGTGTGTGTGTGTGTGTGTGTGTCTAACCTGTACCTCTGCCCCACCCAGCCTGTTTGCTGTTATCTATGTCCCCCCCCTCCACTAGCACACCTTCATTACTGCCCCAGATAGTGGCATTGGCAACTTGTCACTTGTATTGATTTCTCTTAAACTGCAATTTACATGGATATTTGTGGGCGTCCTGAGGGCAGCTGCAGCCTGGCAGACGGCCCACCGCCACCCTCTCTCTCTCTTTCTCTCTCTCCCTCTCCCGCTCTCTCTCTCTCCCTCGGGCCTGGAGGAAATGTTTCCACCCGACAACAGAGCCTCAAAGTGACTTTTCCATCTGACATCAGCAAATGGGTCATTGTTGGAGTATTTT
Organism: Myoxocephalus aenaeus; assembly: GCA_038501785.1. Lineage (NCBI taxonomy): Eukaryota > Metazoa > Chordata > Actinopteri > Perciformes > Cottidae > Myoxocephalus > Myoxocephalus aenaeus. The sequence continues at coordinate 2,950,729 of JBAMJR010000140.1, forward strand.
TTTTTTCATTCTATGTGAACCTAAAAAAGGGTGAGCGATGATGAGGGTAACGGGTAAAGTTGTTATATGTATTTTATTCAATAACTGCACAAGCAGAGAACGCAACATTTGATAGTAGCTGCAGAAAACCGAGTCAAATCGTGCGTTTGATAAGGCAGCTCCGTAAAGAAAAAAGTCTTTATTTTCCCTGTTCAGGCCCAGAACGAGTCCGGCAGATGTAACACACCTCCACAGTGTCGAGGCCGGGGAAATGAAACGACAACCTCCAGCCTGGAAAGCCACGAATGCTTTCGGAGAGCCTTCGACTCCTTTTTCACTTTTACGCCACAAAAAAACGCCACAAGTCTCAAACTTTGTCGCTGCAACACAATGTCGGAAGAGCTTCTTCCTCCTGTGCTGAAGGTCACCTGCAATAATACCCCCCCCCCCCCTCTCTCTCTCTCACACACACACACACACACACACACACACACACACACACACAGGATTTTCTAAATAAAAGACACATTTGCTCACATGCTATAATGAATGAGCTTGGAAATTGAACAGAAGTTGACTCAAACTGTATCAAAGATGCATTTGATGTGACTTTGTGCTAATTGAGCATTATGCATCTCAGAGTAATCTCCCTTTGTGGGTGACTTTAGAACAGAGAGAGAGGGACTTTATTTTAGGTCCGTAATCCTGCAATGAAATTAGAAATCTCAGTCGACAAACAAGGAGAGGGGAAGGAGGAGGAGGAGGAGGATTCATGGAGCAGAAGGACTCTGGATATGAAGGAGGAAAAACATCCATCCTTCACATGCTGTTCTCGCAGTCTCCAAGTTGGTGCTGGAGTTTGCAGCAGGCTGGCACTACATATGTATCATACACATGTAAACCAGCAGGAATAACCATATTTAAGCCCCTCGAAGCTGCTGAAGTGCCCTTGAGCCTGAATCCCCTCCCAGGCTGACCTCTGACCCCTCCCCTGTGGAGGGCGGCACAGAACCGACTTCCCCTGCAGTGCGAAGAAAAGAAGAAGAAGAAGAAGAAGAAGAAGAAGAAGAAGAAGAAAACTGAAAACGTGAGAAGAAGAAAAAGCAGCGGGTGAATAAGGGGTGCGAGTTGGTGGGAGTCGCCGGTGATGTCACACCTCCCAGACAGCCACGATTGGACCCTAATTAGAAAGCTCGGCAGCAAATAGATAGGCGTCCTGCATGATTGAATCCAAAGTGGCTGATGCCCAAATGTGTGCAGAGGCGCGCAGTCGCCGGTATCAGAGCTGCTGAGAGCTGCCGCGCCGCGAACCGTCTCTCCGCCACGCGGGAGGCGAGCTGGAGTTTTCCGGGGTGACACAGCGAGACGCGCTCTCCCCTGGTTCGGAGGGAGGAGAAAAAAAAGAGAAACCATAAGGAGGGACGGAACATATAGTCCGAGAGTCCTACGTCAAACCCAAGAGGGACGTTATCGGAGAGCAGCGGAGGCTGACGAGACAAGTACAAAGGGGAGTCGAGCCGCCGAGTCCAAGTTCCCGCTGCGCGCTGATGGCGTCCGTACTTGGGAACAGCAGCCGCGCGTCGGGGGCTCAGAGCGGACAGGTGAAATGCAAGCTGAAGCGGAGGCGCAGGAGGCGGTCGAAGAGAAAAGGTACAACTTCACTGCGCTTTATTGTGTCGGCATTACAATTTTAATTATATTTTTTGGGAGGGTGGTTTGTTTGTTTTGTTTTGTTTTGGGATCCCGGTGTGTGTGTGAGAGAGAGCAGAAGGTCGTGCGCACCTTGGCGGGGCATCGGAGCGCACGAGCCCGCTCTCCTTCCGCCCTCCGCGCGCTCCGTTTGAGCCCCTTGAAAAATACTGGAAACAACGGAACGTGGAGTAACGATTTCCGTTAATGACGCATGTTTTTTTATTTTATTTTTACCCTTTTAAAGTTTAGTTGCTGCTGGTGTTTATTATCTTTTTTTTCCTCTTTTTTTTTTTTTTTTAAAGCCTCCATCAACGAGCACGAGGACGAAAATGAAACGAGCCCTCGGCTTATTAAACACAAGTTTGATGAGCGCGGCTTGTTTTCTTTGATTTGAAAATGTCCCCGAGCCGGGTTCAACTTCATCACGGGAAACGGCACCTTTTTTTTTTTTTATTATTTCTTCCACGATTTTTCAATCTCGCTCAGTCATTTTCTATTCGTGACTTAACATATTCAGAATATTACATAAAGGATAAGCCATGCCCCACATGCACTGTAATAAAACTGCATGATTTTTTTTTTTTATCATTATTTTGTAAAGAAAGCACTTGAACGTCAATGCCACATACTGTACCTTTTTTATACGAGCATCCTAAAACTCAGCAGTGATCCTCCTGATGATCCTCAGCTGCTTTCTTTTCTACTGTTTCCTCAAATCAAACTATTTTTGCCTCATTAGAGACTTGAACCCCAGAGCTCTGAGCTGTGCCTCATGCAACTACACTGAACACTGAAAAAGTCACAAAGCTCGAGAAACAGTTCGGGGCCTTTCAGCATAAAGAGAAAGAGCTTGTTAGTTACGTAGTACTTCACAATAATATTTCATTTCCTGTTTAATTATATCTGCGTTCATTTCTGAGATAGAATCTCCCAGGAAGGAGTTCCCCCTCTGATGAAGGAGTGTATCAGTCGGTGTGCTAAAAGCCCTCAGACGAGACGCACCGCAAGCGACTAAAACACGACAATAGTGCAACGTTTTCTCTGAGGCCGCACAGAGACGGATGCCCGATCCCCTGCAAAACCTGCAGGAAGGCGCTGCGTTCCTTTTGCCCACGGCAGCCGCACACCTGACGCCGCTCGTGCTTTTACTGAGGGGGGGGAAAGAAACTGATAATTCACTTTGACGTCTCACTGTGAGTTTTTTGTGTGTGTCCATTATAAAATATTCCCGATCCACTGCAGGAGTGGCGTGCACTGTTGAAACACGTACCTGTGATTTTGATATTGTGCCCCACAGTGAGAAAGAGATGTTTAAAAAAAAAAAAAAAAATGATTCGGGAGGAAGTTAAAGTGTTTCATACTTGGAAGCTTCACTGCCTCGAAAAAAGGTTCTCCTTCTCCCTGCTTCGGTTCTCTCGGTTCTTTTCTGAGGCGCTTTGGCTACTTCACAGCAAGTCCCCCCCCCCCCCCAAAAAAAAAAAAAACTAAGCGCCAACCGCTTCTTTGCTCCGGCACAGGCCGCAAACACTCCCAGAAAATGTCCTTTTTCTTTTTCTTCTCTCTAAAAAGAGAGAAAAGAAAGCAGAGCGGATCTAAATAAAGAAAGCAATGAGACGTTTCCTCTTCATCAACTTGTATCCATAAGAGGTGAGAGCACGACGGCGTGCGTCGCCCACGCCCGACTGTACCGCGTCCACCCGGCCGCCGCTGAACGCACGACGAGCTCCCATAAACACTTTGCACTTGTCATCAAACTGCAAACAGACAACCGCACCTCATTTCCATAGCCTCTTGATTTTTAATAGCCCAAGTAATTGAGACAAGGGAGACAATACATAAAATATGGCGCACAGGCAAATGTATTTACATAATGGAAACGGCAGAATTGGTTCCACAACATTAGGCATTGCATATGAGTATCACGCGAGCAGTGCGCGCATTAGCCGGCGGGCCTCCGCAGCGTGTTTCCCCGAACGGCTAATTTATCAGCGCCGCTGATTCATTCTGATAACACGGGACATTAGGGGCCCGGTTCAGGGGCCGCCCGTAAATGAACTGTGTCTTTGGGGAAGTGCTGAGGGGCCGCTGACTCCTCCGAAAGCTGCAGGAGGTGGACTCACTGTGCCGAAACATTAAGTCAGATCTCCTCTTCCCGTGTGTGTGTGTGTGTGTGTGTGTGTGTGTGTGTGTGTGTGTGTGTGTGTGTGAGAAATACAGATTTTTACAAACGTTTCATGATTGAAGGATTTTTTTCTTTCTCTCCCCTACTTCAGACTTGACCACAAATCAAGCAAAGTTGAGCATTTTATTATTCTTTTTTTTTTTTTTTTTTATCATTATCATCCTCCGTCCCGAATGCCAACTGATCATCATCTCGAGATGCCACACAATTATTTTTATAGATAAAAAAAAAAAAGGCACAGAGGGATTATTGCGTGGCATTTGAGGCTTAATCCCTGGAAAAAGCTGCAGATTATTTGTAGATGGACTCGCTAAAACCTATGTGTGTATTCAAAAGGTTGTAAGCAGATTCCTCCTCAAAACTTCTATTCATTTTCTCTTTTTTTTAATTAATTTTTTTTCCCCCACCCCTCCTCCAACCTCCCCTTTGCAATCGTCCGGCTGTAGAGTGCAAAACAAATCACTCCAGAACAAAGATTACGAGGCCCACAATTGCTAGAAATCACACACTTTGCTAAATTCATCATCTGTGGGGCTTATTCTTATTTTCTCTCTCTCTCTCTCTCTCTCTCTCTCTCTCTCTCTCTCTCTCTCTCTCTCTGCTGCTCTTCGCTCTCGGTTTGCCGGCCGGCGTCGCCTCGGACCAACGCTCGCCTCGCTCTGCGTCCGCTTGTTTGTCTGACCCGTGTCACACATATTTTTTTTTTTTTACATTTCCTTTTTCATGAACAAAAAAATAAGCAGAGCAGAGATTTATGGAGCGACATCATTTTTTTTTTACAACCACACTTATCACCCCGTTCTCTCGGCGTACAGTACAGTATATCAGCGTATCATCAAGAGCGCCGGGGGGACGGACGTGAAATACACAAGAGTGTAATTTATGTAGCAATTACGGGTTTACACTCGTCCCTGGCGAGGTGGCGGCAGAGGGGTCGAGTGTGGGCTGACGGGGGAGGGAAGCTGAAGCGGGAGGAGGGGAGGGAGGGGGGGGATGAGGGTCAGCGCCTTCTGGCGTCCGATCAGACGAGTGGATCGCCGTCGAGCCTCTGAGAGCGAGAGGTACGCACCGGTCGTTCAGCATCTCCTGTGAGGCGTGGCGAAGGCGAGGGCAAAGGTCGGGGTGGCGTGGCGAAGCCGAGGAAGGCCTCGAACCTCCGTTTAGGATTTTGGAATTGTGAGTAGAGAACAGTAAAAAAAAAAAAAAAAGATCCTGTGTTGGTTTAACCGGCATCTGCATCCAAGATGCCTCTCTCAGCAGTCGCTGCCGGTGACGCTGTGTATCGTAGTGTAAGAAGGAAATAAGCTTCTTTTTTTTTTTGCCGGCGTATTCTTTGTTTTTGTCAGCCTTTAGAGGAACGTGACATTTAAAGTGTCTGTGTTAGCAGTATTTTAAAACTAATGCTGTGTACTACCCCCCCCACCCCCACCCCCCTCTCTCTGTCTGTTAGACAGCCAGATGCATTGTGGTCATGTGGTATCCAGAATACACAGGAAACATCTGATTTTATTTTTTATTGATAAATCAGTCTCTTGCAGATTTCTTCGTCGGTTTCTGTTAAAAAAATAAAAATAAAAAAACTCTCACGGCTGACAAATATTGCTCGGAAATGGCATCCCGGCCTCGTGAGATGCATCTCGTGCAGCTGAGAGATGACGCCGCTTTTAAAGTAAAGGCAAATTGCAGCGTTACGAAGAGGAAGACTCAAATTTAGTAGGCGGGGTCTCCTTCACACGCGGCGGCGTCTGCCGGAGCCTGAATAACCACGCCGATGAGCGGAGCTAGATGTGAGTCGTAAAATAATTCAAACAAAAACTAGTGTGCTCGATGCTGGAGATCTTATTGTAAAGTAGTGTCACCACTGTGTTGTTGGTGGTGGAGTGGCTGTCATTTTATTGAGAACCTAACCTCTTGTGCACCGTCACAGTCTCTCTCTCTCTCTCTCTCTCTCCCTCTCTCTCTCTCTCTCTCCGCAATGGTTGGGATTAACATGCAGAATGTATTCATTAGCAGCACGCTCGTGCGGGGGAAAGGCACCAATGTCAGCCGGCCTGTGTGCAGCGGGAGGGACGGACAGAGATGCATTTCACAGAGAAGTGAGGTCTCGTTTCCGGCCCCCCCTTTCTGTCACACTTGTTTGTGTTTGTGCTGATAACCGCATTTTAGAGCTGCGACAAAAAAAAAAAGAGAAAGGAGGAGAAAAAAGAAGAGGGGAAAAAAAAGAGCCGCCGCTGGCATTTATGAGGTTAATGAAGGTCAGCGCCGACAGGAAACGCTCCTCGGCGTGCGCGCGCATGGGCTTTGTGCATTTGCAGGCGCTCCCTGATTAAGGCTCGCGGTGGAGGAGTTGGCGGTTTAGGACACGGCGTCCTCTAACTGACTGAACGTTTAGCTGAGGGAGAAGGGAGAGAAAAAAAAGGTTATTACTACTGACTGTGCTCTCTTGAGGACAGCTGATAAAATGACCAAGAAAAAAAAAAAAAAAAAAAAAAAAAAAGGAATAGCACAACTTTAGCACATTAACATAATTAGTAATTATCTCGTAATAGTCCCTCTTGGCTCTTTGGAGCTCGGCAGTGAGGAATTGTACTTAAAGTTCAGGCGCGGAAAACAAATTTGGTGCCAAAAAAAACCCGTCTCCGCATAGCGCCAGGCACACGAGCCGCCTCGGTCGGGCCGCGCAGGAAGTGGATCACGAGCGTGTGAAAGGAAGGAAGGGAGGGGAGAAAAAAAAAAAAAAGCACAGATGCAAGATTTTTTTTTTTAAATTCAGAAGGTGACACTTAAGTTAATTAGCCTTTTGTTTGATGACTCCCACAGTTGGGGAGATGAGGGTATTACTCACATCACAAATAACTTGTTGCACTTGTTGCCATGGCGACGGAACACAGACATTTAATTGCGTTGGCCGCGCGCGGCGCTCCATCATCCGCAGCGGCTTCCAAAACATCCACTACTTAAGGGGAGACCTCCGAGAACCGCCGCTCAGTTGAACTAACGCGTGTGTGAGCGCCGGGGGAGGTAAGCTCCGGAGTGTATCACATGCCGTTAATGTGTGCGTGTGTGTGTGTGTGTGTGTGTGTGTGTACACTAGCACAGGTTGGAGCGTTTTGTGAGGGTATGCGCCGCTCGCAGCGAGCTGTCAGTCCTCATGAACGGAGACGCGGCGAGTCAGCAGAGGGAGGGAGGGAGAGGGAGAGAGAGAGGGAGAGAGAGAGGGGGAGGGGGAGAGGGAGGAAGGGAGGGAGGGAGAGAAGGAGAGAGGGAGAGAGCACTTAAAAAACAAAAGTCTTTGTTTTGGCAGCAACAGCTTTCACTGTTTTGTGATTGTTGTCATCCGGCTGGACCTTCTTTGTTTGTGAGCAGCAGCTCCCAACAGATCAAAATCCCTAAAATCATTCAGTTAACAATAGCGTAACCACACACATCCTTACATTTTTGTTTGTAATTTTTTTTTATTGGACTCAAAGATGATTTGATTTAAAACTTGCTTATTTGTCTTTCCGCGACAAAACTGGTTGATTCTGCTCAACTCTGAGTCGACGTCGTCAGCGGTTCAAGCATTGCTTTCCTCTTCTGGACGCGTTGCAGTTTGTCACAAAAAACAGCGGAGACAAATTGTATTGTTTTGTTTTAAAGAAGATATTGAACAAAAATATGCAAAAGTAAATATTTTGTATCATTAAGGGACTAAATTGTGTCTAAAATCCTGTTCAGTGTCCTCGACGTGGACCTGATGGTGGATCCTGTTGTCTGTGCATCTTCACGGCGGTCTCATCCACCATGCTCAATTCTAGTGGAATATTAACCGCTGTAAATCTGATTCATATTTTCATCCCTGAGTTTGAAGGTGTGTTTCGGTCCCAACCGGAAGGTTCAGGGTCGACCCCCATGAAGAAGCATGAAGCTCAGGGAGCAGACACCTGCTGAGCTTTTGGACTAGAACGAGGCCTCGGTTTACATTTTCTTTTGATATGAATCAGATCAAATAATCAAAGTATTATATTTTAAAAAAAAAGGAGGACATGTCATCCTGTCCCCTGGGAGAACTACGCCCCTAAATGTCTCCTCCAGGTGGAAAAGAAAAGCTCCTATTCATGCTGGTCTTCATGACAGCCAGCTTCAAGCAGAAAGGTAATCAGCCAGAGGAGGCTTTATCTCCACAAAGCTCAAACTCAAGTAGCTGTTGATATATAATATATTTATATATACATATATATATTTGACTATCTAAGCATGCTATCCGGACAAGCTCACATTTAATCTGAAGCCCTGCCAACCCCCCCCCCCCCCCCCCCCCCCCCTCCACACACATCATGGTGGAAAAACATTTCTCCAGTTTATGATCCTAATTAGCTCTAACTGTGCCATCATCCCTGAGTCATCATGCCTGGAGAGAGGCCAGATCATTTGACGGTCCACAGTTTCACACTTTCTTCATCCCTCTCCTCTCTTTCTTCCTCTCTCTCTCCGCTTTCATTTTCTTCCCGTCTCTCGTTTCTGCAGCGTACACACACACACACACACACACACACACACACACACACACACACACTCTGTTATTGTTGTCCTCCGGCTCGCTCGCTCACTCGTGGTTATTCACGGCACGGCGGTAGCTGCTACTGTGAAAAGGGACATATTTCATGAGCGCAAAATAGCTAAAGAAGGTGTAAGAATTTGAGCATCAAAGAAAAATAAAATATATAATCTTTTTTATTTTTATTTTTTTTAACCTTTTTATATTTTTTTTTGCCGTTTCACAAACTCGGCCCAAAAAGCAAGCGGGTCGGTCGTGAAATGTGTTCGGCTGCCGTCCGTAAACCTAAAGTGACGAAGGCGTGAACCCTGCCTGCCACAGCCCCGGATCAGCACGGCGGACGGACTCCGCCCGCGTCGACTTAAACCTTCGCGCCCGCCGCCTCGGGCACATGACGGCACAAGTGGCCCGTCTGCTGTGCTGACACAGCAAAGTTAACATTGATACCCCGCCTCATATGGAATAATGAAATTGGATGAAGCGGCTTAACCGCGCGCCGTCCCTTCTCTCGCCATCAGACTGGGTGCCTATTTGAGATAACGTTAATGAAGGGGACTTTAGCCAAGAATAGACGCGTCTTATTGCTGGAGTGGAGGGCGGGGGCGCTAACGGCATTTATTTCCATTAATAAGATGGAGCGCTTTCACGAGAGGGCCATCTCCTGAGGGCTCTCTCCGGAGGTCTGAGAGAATCCTACACCTTGACAACCTCGGGAACGAGTTCATTTCAGCGCTGGAGACGAAGAACTCGTCTTAACCTTGACGTGGCTCCACGCAACTCGGGCCGAGGTGGACACTCCATCACCGTAATCACCGCTGTCCATCCTTAATATATCTTTTTGAGGTCGTTAATATGAATCTGAGCAGCTTGAGAAGCTGGTACCTTTGCTCTGTCAGCACTGTGGTATGAGTGCCGTTACTACTGTACTACTGGAGGTGGTAAGCGCTTTAGCATGACATGCTGATGCTAGCAGGTTATGTTCGAGGGCCATAAACTGTATGAGAAGTGTATGTAACCACTGACTCCAAGGTTTTTGGAGCCCAAAGAGGGTCCAAAAAAACAAACAAAATACAAGAGTAACCACAACAATTACAATTAATTTGCATGAACTGAAAACACCTTGGTTGACCTTGACAGACAAAAATATGTAAACTCATTTGCTAGAAAACCCATCATGCTGAGCTTGAAGAAGACTTGAAACTAGAGATTGAGATCATAAACTCACGTTTACAGTGTAAAGTCATTTTCTCATAGACTTCTATACAATCAGACTTATTTTTGCCCCTGCTGGCTAGAAATACAGACACAATCATATATATATATATATATATATATATATATATATATATATATATATATATATATATATATATATATATATATATATATATATATATATATATATATTAGTGCTGTCAAGCGATTAAAATATTTAATCGCATTTATGTCATAGTTAACTCGCGATTAATCGCAATTAATCGCAATTTTTTTTTTTTCGCATTTTCATGCTCTTATCAACATGAAAAAGTGGATTGGCTTGCTTTATTTTATTGAAAAACAACTGCCAAACAGGGCGGTACAAAATAAAATCACTGCACATTTCAGGTAAACAAGGGTTTACAAAATAAAATTATAGAGTGCACCAGGCATGAAAACGGGTCAGGGGTGAAAAAGGTGAGAAGGATATTACCCCTCTAGGGGGTCCGGGGGCATGCTCCCCCGTAAGAACAATTTAAATATTCCATATTTTAAAGCATCAATCTGATGCATTTTGAGATGCTTTTTTTGCCAACCTGGGGAGAGCTGGAGAAACTTAACTTCAGCCATGAGTCAAAAATGATTATGGCCTCCTTACTAAGTATTATGCAAGCCATTTCATGCCAGCCTGTCACTGGTCTAACATTTACAGTATATGAGGCACAATGTGGTAAGGGAGAGCATGGCTGCCTTTGTTAGCATCATTTATATCTTTGATGCAGAGAATGCATCTGGTGAATCCCTGCCTGTTGATTTTGGAGAATACATCTCCTAGATGAAAGGACACCTCTTGCCCTTTTATTGAGACCTTGCCTTCCAGTTTTAGCCACGACCAGTTCCAGCTGCATTTCAATCCAGCTGTTTAACAATGGCTGCATCCTTCTCCCCTAACACACTCATTCTGCACAAATAATGTTTGTATTGGTGTTAACTTCTAGTTTAGCCTTATTCAGACCTGCCAACCTTGATATATAACCTATATATTGATAAGTCATTAAATACTCGTCATGCATTATATTGCATTGCATATAATGTGTGCTGGTCAATTAGTCTAAAATAAATTTTAGACTAATTTTTACCAGCGTACTTTGACGTCAAAATGCGTATCCGCTACGCAAATTGCGTACAGGTTGGCAGGTCTGCTTATTGATAGAACGGTGGACCACTTTACCTTCTGCCTTGTCAGTCCCCTCACCTCAAAATCTACCTCCTCAAAAACGGCAGCGTTAGCTAATAATTTCCCACCGGAGCTTTAGCTAGCTGGCTAACGTTGCGTTCTCTCCTGCTGTGTTCAATTTGTTCACTCGCGCTCCCTTCTGGCACGCGCACCTGTTCGCAGTTCACTGAATATCATTCATTTTGCCGTATCGCGCTCACCATTCATTCATTTCAAACCGTAGCGTTAGCCTAGCTTCCAAGCCCAAACGGTGTGCCTATTGTTTTGCTTCCGGATGAGGTACATCCGGCGTGGTGCTCGCGAAAAAAAAAAAATTGAAAAATTAAAATGCGTTAACGCCGTTAATAAAATTGATGGTGTTAAAATTGGTTTGCGTTAACGCCGTTAATAACGCGCTAATAACGCGCTAATATGACAGCACTAAAATATATATATATATATATATATATATATATATGTAGGTGGTACAGCACCTATTTGCACATTGGTCCGGCATGTGTAAAAATCCAATGCTCGACATGTGAGGCGTCGCTAAGCTGTGATTGGCCAATCACTGTTGGGAGGAGGGGTTAAGAAAACAGTCACTCGTGTCTTTATCAAATTGGCAGTAACCCCATGATGATTACAGCATTATATGATAAGTGGTAAGCATCATGGGGTTAGCGATGCATGATCTCTGTGCAGTAAAGAGGTCCGTGTCATGAACTCCATTACGATACCTGTCCACAGAATGCTTTCTGTGCACTTTGATATTTCCACCGAGGGGTCAAGAGAAATCTCCCTTGTTTTTCTGGAGCATTTAAACATATCCCCGACGCCGGTTGATTCTCGGTGAAAGGTATATACACCCGGCGCATATTAGATCTGTGCGGCGGATGGAATTGCCTAATGGCAGATTAGTGCATTGATAATGATGAGCGCTCACATTCATTATTCTGCTCACACGTTAAATAACACCCCCACCCCTTCGCACTACAGTAAATCCTTTCTCATCCATCGATTCCAGCCTCCTAGGAGAGACCGACGGGCTTATCTGGCAAATCCTTTAAAAGGTATTTATGAAAAAAATAAAATCCTTGCCTGCATTAACTCCGTCTGATGTTCTGCGTATCACCACGGAGTCGGCCGGCGATGGGCGAGTCGAGAGTTTTCTATACCTCTGGGGCCGATCCGCGCGATATGTGGAGTACTGTTTTCCAAGTTTCTTAACAGTCACACAGCGTGGTGTTTATCTCCCCCCCCCCCCCCCCCCCCCCCTCCCTCCTCCCCCCCTCTGCCTATCCTGATTTTTGATTTGTACAGCTTGAAGTGGTGGAGCGTAATAGATGTGTTTGCATTCGGCGAAAAAACCGAGCGCTCCAGTCACTCACCCGGTGCCTTTGATAGCTCAGAGCCTATTTGGCCTCGCCCAGATAAAGCCTGGGTATACATCGAGTCGGATACAGCTGGATTGTTTGTACACACATGGTGCTTTGGCACTGGTCTGCTTGGATTGGCTTTGGCACGGTGGAGAGTTTCATCCCCAAACCCCACCTCACCGACAATCCCACTGTGGTGCTTTGGGGAGCTGTCGGTGAAGGGTGAAGGGTGAAGGGTGCGCAGGACCCGAGGCTACGAATGTTGCCTTGCGTAAAGGACAAAGAAAAAGAGTCCCCGACACGCTGGCACAGATCAACCTACATCACCAGCATTCCACATTTAGACACGAGGTATACTGTGCAAGTCCCCATGCGAGGTATGTCTCCGGTAAAAAAACAACCCCCATTTCAGTGTCGGCTGTTGGTGGGGAAGAGAAAAAGAAGCCCTGCTGCACATCTGAAGGGAAGCAGACTTATCAGCTGCTCAAACAGATTCGCCTCAGTTCATCTCGCATCTGTCTTCCATTTCTCTGAGTAATGGTGGGAAATAGTCTACCACAAACAACTTCAAATGTCAGACCTGCCAGGGATGTAAACAAATATGATGACATTGTTTGGATAGGAACAGATAACGTGCACTAAACTGTTTGAGCAGCATGCAACTTTTTGTAGTTATGCTCCTCTAAAAAACAGGAGGTGTACGTTTTCATCTTGAGACAGGAAACCAGGTTCCACCTCAATAAACGTCCAATCAGTTAGTGTCAAATTCTCGGGCACATTGGTTGGGCTTAAAGCAGAACAGATGATGGAGTTGTTACTTTGACCTCATGATCTATTTATTCTATATTATGTGTGTGTGTGTGTATATAAATAAGTGAAATAAAGGAGCATAAGTGACAGCAGAGAACGCGTTAATGTACTCAATATTTAATTCAGATGTAAGACCGGCCTTTTAACCGGCGTGAATCCAAAATTCTGAATCAAATGCGAATATGTTTGCGACATAAACAGATCTAGGTATAGATACTTTTTTTTTTTTTTTTTTGGGTGTGAAAGGGCTCACAAACAACTGGAGAGCCAGGTGCATGTTTTCATAAAAAACTTTAACATTCCAATGCAGTTTAATCACACTCAAAGACTAACGTTGAACTTGTTACCATTACAGACGACACTGAGTTGTATTGTAACAGGAGGAATGACCACAGGGCCGTCGCACCGCCGCACGTGGACGAGTTAAACGTAGCGTTAACTTCAAATGTGGGTGAGTGCTTTCCAAAATACACGTGATCTCCTAAATGTGCAGGAACAACAATGGAAATCCAACCAATAATCTGTTGCGCTGCTCGCAGCGCTCCGTCGTGGAGCTGAAGTCCAACCCGGCGAGGCCCGCTGAGTTGACTGGCTTTAAACGACATTAGCCCCAACGATGGCGACGATAATCCTCCCGCTATTCCTGCCGACTGCAGAGGGCTTTGTTCTCCGCTCCCCTATTAGCGAGATGGAGCTTCGTTTTAATTTGAATGGACCATCGGTTGGATAAGGAGAAAAGCGTTCCCACATACGTGTGCAGACTTTTTCGTGGGAGAGAAAGCGAGCTTTGGGGAGGAGACGTGTGAAAGACACACACACACACACACACACACACACACACACACACACACACACACACACACACACACTTTGTGTCTGTGCTCCCAAACAAAGACACAACAATAGAGAAGTGGCCGCAGGTCAAAGCGGTGACCTTTCCGGTGCTCGTTTCTTCCCGGCACCTGTTGAGTTCCTCCTCGCCGCTGAGGCGTCAAGAGGACTTCACAGCACGCGTTGCTATTCGCTTCAGCAGCTTCCAGCAGAAGAGACGGGTTGAACTCCAAACAATTAAAGCAGATCAGATGCATTGTGAAGTTGAGATGTCTACTGTCAGCTCCATATTTACGAGAGGAAGTTCATTTCTTGGTTGATTTGAGGGCAAAATAGGCAATCAGACGTGTGCTTCCTCACCTGTCAAAGGATCTACTTCACAAGTGAGATTGCAACCTACCTGTATGGATGGAAATGTGCAGATTTTTTTTTTATGTAATCGGTCAAATCTTTCATGAATTCCCCATTTTTTCCCCCCCTCCTCCTTTACATGAAGCCACTGAAAAGTCTGATGACCGGAGAGTCTTCTGTGGAATGCTAACCTTAGCGTGTGTCATTTCTAGATTCGATTCTCCCGCAAAAGGGGAATTTAGTCGGTCAAATTGGGCTGAACATCTTTACAGAATAGTTGCCAAATGTGTGGTTTGTACGTAACTCCATCACTGTACAACAATGCAGCGGCAGGAACATGGAGTGCACTGAAGATACTGTACAGCATGTACTGTAAGACAGATATGTGTGATTAGTTGACCCTGAGTTTGTTCTGGCTCCCTGTGGCGCAGCTTGAGTTTGTGCAGCCCCGGCCCGCTGTTGAATGGGCCGAGCGTGTAAACAAGGCTCTCTGTGTGGGTAGTTTGTCATCGCTGTGACTCCAGGGCTATCTAAATAGCAGCAAGCGGGTAGCGTTCATCATCACATTCATCCTTACCAGGGTGAGAGATGGATGCCCGACCGGTCCACCGGGTCATGAGTTATCACCCACCAGGGGCTGCCGGTTCATATAAAGGTCAAAGGGCTATTTGTCTTCAGGCAAGGATGCCTGTCTTTTTAGACACACACACACACACACACACACACACACATATACGTTCACACACATATATACGTTCACACACATGCTCCCACTCATAGCCTATTACCTGAGGACTCCAATTCCTGCATGCATTTATTAGTTTGCTTTTTTTTTTTAATACGTCCATGTTTAAGATATTTTAATAATTTAATAATTTCTTTCAGTTGTGCTCCACTTAATGTTTTGTGGCATTCAAGGTCTTACTAATAATGATAATAATGTTTTGAGACTAAATAAAGTGTTTAATTTTATTTTTTGCCTATTTGCTTTCTTGCCGAGAGTACAGTGTGAGGATCATCACCACCAATGTTTGAGCGCTAAATACACACAGGATGTGGACTACTAGCTTAGCTTAGCATAAAAGACTGGAAGTATAGCTAGCCTGGCTCTGTCCAATGTAAATTATATTTTTTTAAACTACCAGCTCTGCTTAATTTGAACACAATTCAGGATATGTAGTTTGTTAATAAAGTCACAGGACCAGAAAATAGGTAGTTACAACTCGTAACTCCATGTCATAAGTTTTGACATCTCTGATTGACACCTGTCTCACACCTGTTCAGTAAATATACAGATAACATCAGCATCCAGTTAGCTTAGCTTAGCATAACTACTAGAAACAGAAGTAGTAGAGCAGATATCAACATGTCAAATAGGTGGATTGTGTTACTGTTGGACAGATTCCCCCAGTTAAAAAGCCAGTTAAAATGCTAAACTAATCTAAGTGAATTGTATTTATCTTTGTGTTTCACTCTTGGCAAGAAAGAGCATTTCCCAAAATGTTGAAATATGTTTCCCAAGGGAATGAATTAGATGCTTTATTTCCCATCAACTAATCAAATCATTTCAACAGTGCTTGTGTTAATCTTCCTTAATCCTCCCCATTGTGCGTTGTCAATCGTCTATGCAGATGATGTCACTGTGTTACCAAATGAACGATCCCGTGCCAACGAATAGAATAATAACGTGTCATAGGAGCTTACTATAATATTCGGGGTTTAGATAAAGCCCCTTCACTTCCAGAGCAATCCTAAAAAACAATACATAAGGAAAGTAGGCATCCACTTGGTCCATCGAGAGGCTCGTCTGTCATCGCTGCGACAGCTCTGCTGTACGTTGTTGGTGTCGTTACAGAGAGCAGATGTGAATCAGCAAACAGTCAACTATATCACTACGAGTGGAACATCATCGCGCTGTCAAAGCCCACTCGTTCACAGCGAGCATCGTCGGTTAGGATAATTATGGTTTCTGCACCACCCTTTAACCGTCAACAGCGAATAGCAGTGCATTGCAATGGGAACACATCAGCGTGCAGAGCTGTACGGTGTAATAAGGAAAACAATGATATTTGATAGTTTTTCAAACACCGTTACGAAGTGCTTCACTATAACAATATTCGCTCTCAGCATCAGTGTTACGTAATGAGTCAGAGGGCATATGGATTGGCTCTTTGTTCCAACTGGAGAATGCATTATCATTAGTCGGGCTACAGTAAAGAGCCAGCCAACCCTGAATGGCGAACAGATTCATTGTCTTTCATTTCCACTCATTAGACGCCTTTAATGAAGACCGGTTTGCTCCGAGCGAGAATGTACCTTTGTAACGGGAGACACTTAACTCAGCCACCAACATCACCTGCTCCGATAAGATAAAATAACATGAAACTTTAATGATCGCTGAGGGGCAATTGGGAGTGTTGCAGCATCGGCTTGTAATGAAGGATATGTTTAAGAAAAGTAGGATTATCATGTGAATAGAGCCCGAGTGGGGAGTAATGAATGAGCCCACGCCAGCAATTTGAACATTAAACAAGGAGGCCCAGATAAATACGACCACAAAACATGGTTAATTAAAGCCATAACACAATAAATATGCTTTGTTTACTCTGGAAACATTTAGCAAAAATGAAATGCATGTTCCAGAAGTGAATTAAGTAACCCCATCCCAAAAAATATATAAATATGCTTTGTTTACTCTGAACACATTTGGCAATTTTTTAGTACCCGCCCCCTCAAAAAATTAATAAATTAGGTATCTCCTATTTTGTAGAAAATATTAACTTCATAAAAAAGATATTTAAATGATTTGTTACACACTGATATTTATTAATGGATTTATTTACATATAAAACATCTTATGATATATGAGGATAATATAATATGATTATAACTAAACTACATTATCAAGCATCCACAATGTTACGGTTGTTTACAAATATGTGAATCCAAACGGATATTCCGCTTATAAATGCTAAACAATATAAATGAATACATATTTTTAGGAAGGATTCATGAACACGGCTTTAAGCCAACAAGTTGATACCACACTGAGAACATGACGAATCTTCTGGAGCACTTATGATGTCATCCGTTTTGTCAGGATACTCGAGCGCAGTGATTTTGAAATCACCGCGTGTGAAAAGTAGTCCCGGGAACTAAACCCGGAAAAAGAGCTGACTTTTCTCACCGCCCTTCGTCAAAAAACGAGCTCCAGCTCTCAGACTCGAGCCCCACACACACACACACACACACACACACACACACACACACACCTGCTTGTCGCTGACCAGCTTTCCTCGCCAAGATGGTTATCCGATCCTTACTGGCCGCGCACTTGGCCAAACTGCAGCCGTGCCCATTACCGCGCTCGAAGCAGGTGCGTCGCTCCTCGATCTCGCATCGCAATGCGGAGCGATCCATTTTTCAATTTGCTCTCCTGCCTCAGATAAATGAACAGATGTCGCCTGACTTCCCTTCCCGTGCTACTTGCGGGCCTTGTTTACACCTGACAGCCAGGGCGTCATACCTGAGCGCCTGTTTGAGACGAGCGCGCGTCGTAATTAGCGCCTTGCTTTTTAATTGGACTGACAATTGGCAGGAGACTCCGACGGCCGTCACTTTGACGCGTTTCACTTTTCTTGCCTCTTTGTCGAGCTAAGAGACAGATTTCCGCGCGATAGACGAGGTGAGATAGGAGGCCCGCGTCGCAATCACACTCGCACACGTGTGTGCGCACACACACACGCGCGCGCGGCGCACGCTTTTAAACAATATCTCACCCCCTCATCCCCCTCCAGTGCTTTCACAGCCATCCATGTTCGCCAGCTGGTTATTATTGCTAAAAATACGCTTATAAAACTGGTGTAGCCTGGCAGCATCGCGCCCTAATGACGGGAGTCAAGTGGCGCGCGGCTGATATGCCCTCACATGCGCGCTGTCACAAGCCATTTAATTGAACTTGAGGAAATGGGAGCCGGCATTGTTTTGCTCGAAGCTCCCCACCCTCCTCCACCTCGCCCCACACACACACACACACACACACACACACACACACACACACACACACACACACACCCCTTCTCGCCCTTTGCAAGTCGTTATGAACTAATATGCCGTCTTTATTGCCATCATCTCAGTGATCATGATAGTTTTCACGTAGTGATGATCTGATATTATCCCCCCTGCGTTCCCTCGTTCAGGCTGTATTCACCGCTATGCGGGGAAGGCGAACGCCGGCGTATTATTCAATGCTCACGGAAGGTTAACGACTGTTTTGATGTAATCAACTGTCAAGCAAGCTTACGCTATCAAGTACCTCTGGTGCGTTAATGCCACGGCACAAATGCGTGATTTACCGGAGCTCATGTGTGATGTCGAACATGGCTGTTTTTTATTCTTCTGTTTTAGCGGTCTTTGTATATTAATGTTATTCTTCATTAGTCTCTGATGCTTTGGCCTCAGAATACCAGTAGTAATGGTCAGGGATGCCCCTCTAAACCCGGTTCTAGGCGGGAACTGGTTCTAAGTTAGTGAAACACGGAGTATTGATGAGGTCCGGAGGTACCGGCTCTGATATCGGTGCTTTAGAAGTCATGGAGGGAATTCTCTGCAGCGTCTCAAACGCCTGTATTTGCACACACACACGCACGCACACACACACACACACACACACACACACACACACACACACACACACACACGCACACGCACACAGCGACTCCGGCTCGGTACGGAGAGACACACATCAGGAGGGGGGAAAAGATCCAACGCGTGGCTACGTTTCCCTCCAGTAGATCCTGAGAACTCTCCTTGTCACAAATGCAATAACACCCTCACAACTGCGGGAGGTAATAACAGCAATTTCTCAAAACATTTGTCGAACAAGAAGAACAGAAATGTGCAGAAATGCTCAGTTTTTCGACTACATTAGTCGAGCAGCCGGTACCGTTAGCGATGCCACACGGAGTCTGATAGTGGGACCGGGCTAATTAATGAAAGCTAATCGCTTAGCTAAGTGTTGAGATGCTAATGTAATTTAATATTTTGGAACTTCTTGTATCTCTGCTCAAGAAAGACATATTTCTTTACATACAAGAATAATAAAGCAACGTTGATTCTTTTATTAATTAATCGTCTTTTTTTTTCTCACAAAATAATCCAAAACAACCAATAAGAGAATCGATAAGGAACCAAACCGATAAGCAGTATCAATAAGAGTACTGGTATTGATGAAATCCTAATGATACACATCCCTGGTAAGGATAAGTATTTGTATTTAGTAATAATTAATACAGCGGAGTATCGCCACTGATTTCTATTATTTCAGTTACAATACCAATATCACCAATATTTGGATATGAAAGAGACTCTCAGAGAACCAATGATGTGAATGGTACAAGGAACCCGCTCACCTGGTGCATTAAGAATATTATGCTCACATTAAGAATGTAGCTCAGAGCTGTTTGTGTGTGTGTGTGTATGTATGTATGTATGTATGTATGTATGTGTGTGTGTGTGTGTATGTATATGTGTATATATATATATATATATATATAAAAATAATGTCATCATATCAGCGTTACACCTTATTATTAGCATATTAGCATGCAAACGTTAGCATCAAGCCCGACACGCTACTGTGTACCAAGTAGAGCCTCACAGAGCTGCTAGCTTTGCTGTCAATGTTGAATGTAGTTGGAATAAATGATCTCTGATGTGTGATTGGCACTTCATATTGAGTTTTGGGGAATTGTTTTTGGCCATATGTTGCACATAAAGCCTCTCACGTTCTCTCTCAAACTGAAAGCGCCTCTCTCTCTCTCTCTTATATTGTCAGAAACATTTCAGATTCCCTCTGAACTTGTCTTTCTGTGCTGTGCTACACAGCAATATAACGTTTGCCTGCCAAATCCTGCCACTGTCTCATGGTGCTGGCTGGCTTGCAGTAGTTATTATAATACATAGTGTATTGTGATTTAATTCTCTTGAGGTGCTCAGTATAGCACCTTTTAAGTTCCATGGAGGGAGAACAAACTTGTCAAAGCTGGGCTACACTGCATCCTGGTTTATGTTATAATACCACTGCATTCCCAGCAGGCACCTCTCCTGTTCCACCTCCTTCAGAGGGAGGTCAGAGGTCAGCGCCGGCTCCAGACCTGGTAGCGATTCCGTGTCCCGTTCAAGGACGCTTGCCAACACGGAGTGGAGCTCTGATTTTCTCCTCTCTCCCAGGAAAAAAAAAGCCAGAAAGCCCACAACTGTCCCACAAAGCCAAGCCATTGTCTCCCTAATCCCACCTGCCTTTCAAGTGGTCACCCATCCATGTCTGTGAGCATGTACCCTGCAGCGCCGCCGGGTACCTCGGCCGTGCTGCCTCCCTGTCGAGGGCGCATGCGAAGAAAAGCACATAAAGGGTCCAGAGAGGGTCTAGCGGGAGGCGGGAGGAAAGTGGAGCAGTGTTGGGTCGCACGTGGCGGCGGCGTGGGGGAGGGAGGGCGACCTGGATGATGGATGGAAAGGAAGGTGATTCCCAGAGAACTGTGTGTGTGTGTGTGTGTGTGTTCCTGTTCATGTGTGTAGAGACAGCGGGAGAAGAAATGAGCTGTGTGTGTGTGTGTGTGTGTGTGTGTGTGTGTGTGTGTGTGTGTGTGTGTGTGTGCCGCTGCCAGGCCCGGAGTCCCCCAACTCGAAGGTCAGCGGAAGGCATCGCACCCCAGCAACCCCGCGGGGTAAACGCATGCAAGCGATCCAGCACAGGTGTGAGGGCAAAAAAAAAAAAAAAGGGATGGGATGAAAGATGGGACAGAGGATGGATGATTGAGCAGAGGATGAGAAGAGGGGTTAAGCACCGGGGTGACGAGCTCTCCCGGTTTGGAGGGGGGGGGGGGGGGGGGGCAGTTTGATGGATGAAGAGGAGGGCTGGGGGAGAGGAGCTGAAGGGAAAAGGCCGACATTGTTTTTTAGTATTTTTTATTTTTTTTGCCGTTCGATCGCGCTCAGCGTCCACGAAGTCAGCAGTCATAACAGACGGGAGAGCCTGTGTTTCTTCTCAAGGTCCATCGAGTGCAATTACACAGAACAATAGAGCCGGCGCGCTGCCAGTTGACTGTGCTAAACGCCGCTCCTCTCTCGACACGAGAAGGCGGCGCGGCGGTGGCTGAGCCGGATCGAGATGCGGACGCCTCTCGTTCCCGCCCCTGTTGCCTCTCCCGTACAAGTCGGCGCCCGCGGGCCAGGAAACGAGGAGGATGGCGAATTATATCTGGCTGATTTGAGGCCAATTGCTGGTTGCGTCGGATGAGAGAGGAGGGGAGGGGGATGTCAAAGAGATGCGAGTGTCGGGGTGATTATTAGCGGGTGGGGAGGGGCGACGCGCGGAGGAGAGAAGAAAGCTTCTCCTCGCCGGGTCTCCGTTTGGACCTGACAGCACACAATCTCTGCCTCGGGCTTCAGAGCGGGTGTCCTGGGTCTGTGGCGATGCCTGTGGTCTCCTCGCAGGAGTCCGCCGTTGTGACAGTGTGTCAAAATGTAACAACTGTAACTGCTGGACAAGTGGGAGACGAAACGCTGTTCAAGGTGTGGAGGCGTACAGCGACATAAAAGAACAAAATAAAAGGAAACGGAGACACACTGGCCAGTCACGATAACTTTTGTTGGACAACATGTCGCAGAAAAAGACACGGTCGCTGTGTCAGATGGGTTCGTGTTGTCTTTTTTTTTTCCTCCTGTGACTTGACTACATGTTGAGCTCACGCAGAGGTATTCATCAGAAAAGCCAACAGCTGTGGCATCCGAAGCGTCTCAAACACAATGTCAAACTGGGACAGGGAAACTAATACTGGATGAAAGGACAAATTACCGGGCCAGAAATTCATCTTCATTTATCACACCCCATGCCAGCGGAAGTGGAGTAATAGAGGAATATTGCTTAGTCTGATCCTGGCACCATGTCAAATATTATACTTAATCCCCGCTCCGAGGTGGTTGTTCTGAAGTTGATGCCAACCTCTAACCTCCGTGGTAAACCTTCCCCCTCAAGCCTTCGTTGTAATTTAAAGCCAAATGAAGCCATTCAGCCTGTGTACTGCGCTGACACCGCCTTGCCCCTTTCCAACTATCTAAGTGAGCTGTTGTATCAGTAAACACCTTGCCGTTCCGTGTCAGGCGTGTGCTCCACTTCCTAAAGAGAGAGGCTATGCCTGCTCTTTGTAACAACACAAAGTGCTGTCTGCAGCATACGCTGTATTTTTAATTCAACAAGGGCGTTTTGGAAGCCTTGTAGCGCGCCATACGATAGCGGCTCGAAGTGGCGTTCCCCCGACGCCGACAGAGAAATCAAACGTAAAAAAATGGAGCACCGGAGCGCGCGCGCAGCGATACAGAACAGATGTTCGCAGAAGTGTTGACTTTTTGTTTGGCCCTTATCTTTGACGCTGCCATCCTCCGGTAAAGTGAGTGACGGAGGAGGAGGAGGAGGAGGGTAAAGCGGGAGGGAGGAGGAGACGAGTGAAGGGGAACAGCGCGGCGTTGTTGGTGGAACTAAGTGGAGGGAGCGTTGGCAGGCGGGGTGTTCGCCGGCTGGAAAGTGGGACAGCCGCACAGCTGTGTTTTGGCGTCGAGGGACCCCCCCCCCCCCCCCCGAGATTGGTGTCACTTTATTTCATTGTCAGGGAGAAGAAAGGGAGGGAAACACGAGAGATGATGCGGTGCACAGAGAGAGAGAGAGAGAGAGCAGAAGGGATGGGGAGAGGCAGAAAGAAATGAAAGTAAAAAAGAAGAAAGACAGACCCTGGAGCAGCTGCTCCACTATTACCTGATGGCGTGGAAGGGAGGGAAGAAGAAAAAAGACCTTGTGTTGGCAAACGCGGGCACCTCACTCTTCACACCGACGCCCGGTTCAATTGCAGGGTGACCTGGCGAGTGCGACCTCTCATTTGTAAGCCGGGAGAGAGGAAAAACAACATTTCCCATGATTCAGCTGCTCCGTGTGTGTGTGTGTGTGTAAGGGCGGCGCTGACATCTTTAAGATCACAATAAATAGCCCTTTTGAGTTATATCACGTTTTCCCGGGATCTGGAAGAATTTACGATCAGGCCATTATTCCATCCGTGCCGGGTGATAAATTCCCGTGGCTGAAGTCACCGCGGGGTCAGGTTCCTTTTTTTTTTGTGTTGGCCATTTCGTGTTTATTTTGCCATCTGTCAAGGTGAAGTGTCGGAGTTAATGCGCCCAAAGTCAGATGGTTAGCGATAGCGGGGGTCATCCCTTCAGCGGAAAATTAACTCTCCCCGCAGCCTTTTTGCAGGAAAAGAATCTCACCTCTTCGACGAATCATGTTCTTCAGAGAAAACGGCCGCGGCGGAGCGACGTCTTATCACTCAGGCGGCCGCTAAAAGTCGCAGATAGCGCGAGCAAATGCGGTGCCATTGTGGCCGTGATTGCTCGCCGCGGGGATAGCCGCACAGGCTCCAAGAGACTTGGACAAAGTGAGTGATGGCGGGCCTGATTCACCCCACCAGCCTCTCTGTGCGCGGATATATGGGACAGCTGAGGTGCAGACAGATAAACTAGACCCGAGAGTCCTTCGTCTTAAATCATCACCCTCGTTTAGGACAGTCGGATAGCCTGCAAGACGCCTTTACAGCCCAGCGCAGCAGTGCTGCTTTAAGTTCATAAAAGTCCTTCCGTCATCAAATAAAAAAAGAGAAATAGGCAAAACAACAGATGAATATGGAAAAACAGCCCACCCTGTCGTTTTTCCCGTTGGTTTCTTGCACGCTGCTGCTAAACAGCGCGTGAACAAGCGGGCTGCAATTTCGAACGCAGCTTTATTTTCCGCCATTCATTTAAACCCAAAATGGGTCCTGATGGAGTCATCAGCCCCCGCTCGCCGGCTAATGGTTTAATTATGTCCATCTGGAGGAGGCTGGGAATGGGAAGCTCGCCTTGCTCTCCAGTCATTCCTCTGGTAATTTGTCTTCCCCGGCACCCACTGACTGGCGCAGCGATGCCGCCGAGGAGCAGCGAAGCATCAGCCTCCTGCCTCCCACCCAAAAAAACGCCCACCCTTCATCACTTCCTCACTTCCTCACTACCTCTACCTGTGTGGCACAAGGTGAGAAGCCACATGTCGTGTTGTGCCCGATGTGGTCCCCGACCTCACTGAGACCCAAAAGCAAGTTAGCGCTCCGATTACGTGAATGGAGATAAGAATCCTCTTTGCCTTCGCCATGGATATTCCTAATTTAAGGCTTAAATAGGATTATTGGTATCTCTTGCATAATGAAGTAAGAATCGCCAACATTTCCATATAAATGAATGAACGTTTTGCTTCTCTCGATAGCCAGCTAATGCTGCACAGCGGTGATCCTGCTGCTAGAGAACATTAAGAAATGTGATGTTAATGACAACATCATCAGATGGGACGTTACCAGTAAAACAAAGTGGTTGAATGTGAACATGGCTCTTGTGGTATTTAAGGGTGGATAGACAACACTTTATCTTTAGCTACTGGTCCTTCGGGGGATGGATTATAAAACCAAACCTCATAAAATCTCAATCAAATACAATCTCTCTGGTGTTTTTTTATGGATTTCTACAGTGTAATATAACCAAATAACAAAAGTGGCCGGTGTGGGCTTCACATGAAGCCTAGAGATAGTTAGCTTAGCAAAAAGATGGGGTAAACCGTTAGCTTGTCTCCATGCAAAGGTCCTACCAAGTTTGATCTGGTTTGTGTGATCACCCAAAAAACATACATGATGCCATACGGGATATTGGGTGACGTTGTTTATCTAAACGGAAACCAAACGGGTGTTTGGTTTCCACGTGATTGGTGTTCAAACACATCATGGCTCTGGCCAGCAGCTACTGGCTCAACTCAAACCCCCGTTTGATACAAGACACCATGAACTCAGTAATATTGCTGACCAGACGGAAACAATAACCAGATTAATGTATCTCATTTGCTGGCAAATGCTAATTTACTGTAGTTAGACAAACAAAGTAACCAGATTTATAAATAGATATAAAATAGGGGGATTCGTAAAGTTAGTTAGTCGCTTCCTGTTGACAATATTTCAGCGGAATTTTAAAGCAAATGCGGTTAGAATTTGCATTAAAATAGAGAGAGTCAAGGTTTTGCCCACATAATTTGACAAATAAGTAAATGGCAAGTACATGTACATGCTTTTACACTTAACTACAGCCTTGATCATGGAACGGTAGAGAAATAACTGTGTAGTTAGTATTGGCACCAATGGCCGCCAAGACTGAATAGGCAAAGAAAGTACAGAAAAGAAAGAGCTAGAGTCAATACTTTTTCCTCATTAATTGGCACCTCAAAGACTGAAAAGAAACGCCAAAAGTGACACCAAACTCCCCAACAGAAATACAGTTCACCCCCTTGTAAAACACAGTGAGAAGCCCCCTCTGCTGCTGTCCCTTTAAAACACTTCCAGTGGCTGTGAACTTGACCCTGAACTCCTCTGCCTGTAGCCGTCTGGATCAAGTGCTGTTGGATCACATTTCATGGCTGATTTGTACATAATGATGCTGTCTGGTCTAAGAAGTTTGGTGAGCTGGATGGCTTTGTTGGTTTGCGGGGCGAACATCATTACTTAGTCTGGGTATTGTTACGAGCAGACTAAGCTGTATTCCCCTGCCAGGAAGATGACATTGAATTACTTGTAGAGGAATTGGGTCAACAATGAGCGTCGGCGGCAACAGAGTGTGCGTTGTGAGTCGGTCTGTCTGGATGCGAACGTTTTAAATTATTACTGTCTTTTGGATGCAGATGTGATGTGTATATATTTATATATAAAAGAGGAAAGTCACTGCTGCTGTTATACAATGTATGTGACGCGTCTTTCTTTCTCTCATTTTGTGATGCCTCATCTCGGCTGCAGATTCTGGGTCAGAGCGTCTTGTTCGGATGGTTCATTTTAACCGCCAGGTATTATTGCTGCCATCATTTCAGCAATACGTGCAGAAACGGCTCATTCCTCTTGCAAGGTGATTTAACATTTGAATAGAGGCCCGTTCTGCACAGATGACCTAGTTACCTTTTTACTCCTGAGAGCACACGCTCTTCAATCTGAAGGTCGCAGTGACGCATGGACATAATATGCTGTTAGGGCATAAAAGTAAAATGCTATGGTTATAGGCTCCTGTGTTTTATCAGCCCCCGTGAATGAAAGGGGAAGAGAATGCTTCTACTTTAACGTCCTTATCTCTTGTTCTCAGTGAAAAGCCTTTCTTTTTTTCTTTCGTTTTTTTTTTCTTTACCTCAGATCTTCTGTTTGTTGACTCCGCGGAGGTCGCCGCTGCCAGAGCACTTCCTGGCTCGTCTCGCCTGTGTGCATAAATGTGAAAGGGTTTATCGTTAGCAGATAGTTTTTTTTTCTTTTTTTTCCCCGCTAATAGACGTTAGCGAGGGCGCCGTTCCAGCTTGTCAGCTGTCCTCACCTACGCCGGCGCCTCAAAGAGAGAGCGTCCTCCGTCTGACATCGCCGCCGATCAAAGGAGGAGGGAGGGGGGGGTGGAAAAACGCTGTCAACCTGCAGTCTGCAGCCTTTGAACGTTCAACTCCCGTCTGACGGAGGAAGATGACTTTGATTTCTGGTAAAAAAAGGGGACAAAATTCTTGCCGGTGTTTCGACAAAAAAATAAAGTCTCACTAATTGAACTACATCGTCAACACACTGAACTGCGCGTCACATTGTCTGCCTCAGCTGTGTTTATTCTAATTCTCGTTCCTTGTTTATTCGATCACTTCTTCCAGCCACATTTCCACGTCTCGACCGGGCCCGTTCAGCCAGTCGTAGTCACCTGACCGCCGCTTCCCGCCGCTTCCCGCCGCTTCCCGCCACTTGCCGCCTCTTCCCGCCTCTCCCTCCTGCCCTGTAGTTAACCCCCTTTCCCGCCATTTTCTTCCTAACCTTTCCCAGTCCTTCTAGTTTGCAGCCTCCTTAGCTTTGCAGCCTTTGTTCTGTTTTCCTGATACACACTTTGATGGTTCTCTGAGTGCTACTCTTCTGACTCGCCTGTTTCAAAGCTAAAATATTAGCGATCAGCGATTCGGTCAAACAATAATAATATTGGTATTCCACGCCTTCCGTGTTTCAAAAAAAAAGGAGACTAGGAAAGGAAACTGCCCACCAAGCTCAGGTCTAGTGCTCCCTCCCAGCCTGGCCCGGGGAGAAGGTTTTGGGGGAGATAAGGCACACGGAGGGAGACGGAGGGGATGGGAGGAGGGGGAGGAGTAGAAGCACTGCAAGATGGCAGCCACGGGGGAACGGTATCGGCCTCAATTATGACGGGCAGTGGAGCGCTGCTCGGGAGCAGATGAGTTGAGAGTCGGCCCCGGCGGAAAAGTCAGCGGCTGATAGCTGATAATCCCCCGGATGAACCGGGACAAACCGGTCACAGATGGAGCCGTCCCATGGTCAGGTGTGACGCCAACTGCCGGCAGTGATGTGCTGCATGTGAGGAGAGTTTTGGGGAAGATTCTTTGTGGGAGGAAGTAGAACAGGGCAATTTAATCAAAATCATACGAGAGAGAACGTCCCCATACGAAGGTCCGCAGCATCACAGTTATGTCTAATTTGCGCTATGATTTGGTGCCATATGTCTATTAAAGTTCAAGCGAATAATATCTCAACAATATTTATTGTCAGATTTCAAATTGAACCGGATGAATTATAAATAATCCATACTCCAATGATTAATACAATAAAATAAGGGTCTGGCTTTAAGAATAAAATACATGACAAGAAGTTTTTGTAAATAATTTGAATAGTAATGAAGTATTTAATTTGAGAAAAATGAATTGCCCTGGAACTGAATTGTCCTGCAGCTTTAAATTAATTTCATTCAGTTGTGAAGTGATGTCAATCAAAAGCGCCATTATATTCTTCTTCCTCTCATCTTCTAAATTGAGACATTTCAGTGCAGGCACTTTCTCTGCGGTTACTGAAACCACTTGTTTCAGCTCTATTCTCCTCTCTGTGAACATCATTGTTGGGCACTGAATAAATGTGTCAGGATTCTGATCATGCTGGGCTCTTAGCTGGTTTATTGTTTATTTGTTCATCACGTGATATGCTTTACAACGCGTGCAATCGGTCTGTGCGTTTCCTGGACGAATGCCACGAAGGCTAGAAAAGCAGCGCCGGTTAAAATGGAAGCGCTCCGTCGGATAATTGAGAAATATTTAGTTTTATCGGTGGTAGGTCCGGGTCTGGATGAGGTAGAAGGTGAAGGGAAGCGGGTGATGTTGAGATCGGGCCCTGTTGTAGCTGAGTAGTGAGAAGGAAACCAGCCTGCATCAGAGCAGTTTTGATGGCGGCCAACAGCCGCCTTGTTGAAACAGGTCCATCACCTCAAAGAAACCTCGTCTTCTTCTTCACTGCCTCTGTTCACCCGTTGCTTACGTTTGTTGGTGCGACCGGTGGAACGGCGTGAAACTTGACGTCGGGACGTGTATCGCGCCGCCCCGGAAGCGATCGCTCAACGACTCGTCCTCATTTCCTCGTGTGCTCTTTGCCATGCGCCAATCTTTTGAGAGGTCACGGGATAATTTCCATGAAATGAAGGACCGTTTGCCATTGGAGCGTCTCATTCTGTGCCCGTTAACAACAGAATGTCAACCGAATACGTTTTGGGAGGACGCCATCGCAGAGGCGACCGCAGGAAGAAAAAGAAGCTATTCTGACACCAGTTATTTCTGCCTCTGTTGCCGTCACTGCCACCGTACTGTGTTGCCACCTTCTGTCAGTGGAAATGAAGGATATCCAGGTCAGGGCTAATAGTCTGCCGCCAGGAGAGAAAGGAGGCTGCGGCAGAAACTGGCCTTGTTAATGCGTGTTTGTATCCATGGGCGGGAGACACTCTGGGATGGACTAACACAGCACTCCATGTTTCCATTACTGGAAAACAGATTCCTCTCTTGGCCCTTCTATTACCTTTGAACAGAACATGGAGCAGCATTATTGCGCCAGATAGACTAAATCAGAGGTGAGGTATAAAAAAAACAACTGGTGTATGAAAGAAGCAACAAGCTTCTTCTTTTTTTTGGTCACACCACCTTCAGCAACCAAAATAAAAGGTGTCCATTAATGCAAATAGTCAAGTACCACACATCAACAGAAAAAAAAAAAATGTTGTTTGGGAGAGGTACCGTTTCAGCGCCTCTTCAAGCCGATGAAGCGAAAACGAGTTGTTTGGAATTGACTACAAGGTGATTTTTGGAGGCGATAAAGGTCTGAATAATCATAAGTCTGCCTCTCATCCATTCATCCTCTCTCACAGGTCCTTCTTTTCTGCTCGCTAGTCGGATCAACGTTATCAGTTTGGCCATTTTTCTTTCGGGTCCTTGGCCGTATTCAGGTGGAACACGTTAAACAGA
This sequence comes from Myoxocephalus aenaeus, assembly GCA_038501785.1. Classification (NCBI taxonomy): domain Eukaryota; kingdom Metazoa; phylum Chordata; class Actinopteri; order Perciformes; family Cottidae; genus Myoxocephalus; species Myoxocephalus aenaeus. The sequence goes on from JBAMJR010000140.1 coordinate 2,980,309, forward strand.
CAGCAGCTGGTTTGTCACGGTAATGTCAACCCAATTCAACTTGTGATTTGTGATTTGGAAGTGTGAAAATCCTTATTCCATTGACGTTTTGAACCTGGGTTCAGTTGAGTAAATATGAAAAACCTTTTTTTTAAAGTGAATCACTTTCATACACTCCTTTTTTATTAACAGCAAAGTCCGATTGAAATAGCCGTGAACATTTTTCTCGGTTGAAAAATAAATGGATTCATCTGCAAATAGTCATTATATTCAGACAGTAAACATATTTATCCCAACCTCGTTTTGTCATTTTAACTACCATGAGACTATTTTTCTAAATAACATGCTTTCACACATGACCCTCCTTCTGCCCCCCTCAGCATGAGCAGTAACACAAACCTGCGCAACGAGATGACAATGGACTCTAGTAAACATGCGGTACCCAGATCCAGCTGTGACGCCCCATTGGGCGACGTGGAGCATCGACGCCCTGCGTGATCCGCTTCCTGCCCGGCGATACGGCGGAGTCCAATGCAAACATTCGGCTTCCCGGGGACTTCCTCTCCGCGTGTTTTGTGTGTGTGTGTGTCATCATCGTAGAGAGCCGCGGCGCCTCATCAGGACACAGATGCGCCCTGATTAAGGGCGAGCGCAGCGATGACAGAACTGCATTAGTGTGATGTATGTGTTGTTAGCCAGCGAGCAGCTAATTCCAAATTTAACACCTGATTCGCACAATGCAGTCACACCTGAGTGCGAGCCAAGATTTACTACCCTTGTCAGACCACTGATGGCTTTTATAAGTAATTTTTCGGAGTCCCCGATTCATTCTCTCTCGGCGGCGCTGATAATGAATTATGATTCTGGGTCAGGATTCAGCTTTAAAGCAAAATTATAGTCATTTTGGAAACTGGGTTGGTGTCAGATAGTCACTTCGCTGGAGGGGAAGCCCCCACCGCCGCCACCCGTGAGGTTTCTTCAAATGCGGAAAACCGCCGTTTGAAAAGACAGATTCATCTTTATTTCGGCAGATGCAGAATGAAGTGGGCCTGATTGTGCACAGACGTGTGTGCACGGTGCAGTCTGGCCTGAACCTGGAACGCACGAGTGCTATTGGGCTTTTTTTTGGGGGGGGGCTTCAAAGCTACAGCGACAAATATTTAGCGATAGAATACTGCGTCCAGGCCGGCTCACTGCAGAGAGGCAGAGAACCGCCTCCTCTTTACGAGCGTCAGATGCCTCTCGCCCTCCACTCAGTCAGTGAGAAACAGATCTCAGGCAGGTGAATACGATTCTCCTCTCATGGCAGCTGTGTCCTGTGTACTTTGCTCTTATTGTCTAATGAGAGATGAGTACAAAATCAAACTCCGAAGATTTGATTTTTTTTATTGGCTCCTTCTAGTCCGCACGTCAAAGAGTCTATGGGCAAGAAACCGAACCATCTGTGTGTGTGTGTGAATGAGCATGAGGATGGGATCCTGATGTGCAGCCTCTCTGGCAGCCGAAGACGTCCGTGTGTGTGTGTGTGTGTGTGTGTGTGTGAGTGTGAGTGTTCCCTCACCAGCAGCCTGGATAGAACATCTAATACGGCGCTAACGGGCCTCGCAGAGACTTCCTTGTTTAATGCTCCTTTCCTGTGATTCATAATGACAGCATCTGCGGTCCTGATGACGGAAAACAAGGGTGCTATTCATGTCGGGCACCGCGGGCTTTTGTCTACCGACAGGTTGTGTGATTTTGAACAGGTGTACGTGCTGCATGGTCCCATCTGGCCTTGTTATATTTCCCAACCTGCTATTTGTCCCGTTTTATACCTCTCGCAGTGAAAGAGCCATGTGCTGGTGTGTCTGTGTGTGTCTGTCTGTGTGTGTGTGTGTGTGTGTGTGTGTGTGTGTGTGTGCTGTTTTTAGTGTTGTTGTTCCAGGTCAGGCTGGTCCTGTATAATCATGGTTGTGTCAGCTGCCTGCCCGCTCATCACTGCACAAGGATACCAGCCTCTGACATTGACCCCCGACCCCTCCCTCCTTCTCAACACACATAAACACATATACACTTCCAGGGTTATTGAACTGTGTGTGTGTGTGTGTGTGTTGGTTTTATTTAATGGACCTGCGTTGGAGCACGGGTGACACGTTTCTCCCTCTAAGAAGCAGCATATGAGCGTATACGTATGATGCTGAACTCAACCAGGTGGTTTCAGTCCAGCAGACATATTAGTTCATTTATTTTCTTGTAGCCTGAAGATCCAGCGGGGGATTCTTACCTAGGGGTACTCGTACCACATGGCGTTCTTCTGTAGTAGCCAGGGTATATGGGAAAAGATAGTGGTGTAGCTCGAAATAGAAGGAATGTCTTTAAATATATCCACATATTTGTGTTAGGAAGAAGAAGGTACATCCATATTGGATCACACAACGATACGAATGACTCTGATCTTTAGAAAATAACAGCAATCAGGTTGCACTGTGCGGTCAGTTGGAGTGAGTGGCAAGATGTTTAAAAAGGCATGGTAGCTAGTTAGCTAGCTGCTGGAGAAGTCACAATTGTTAGCTCAGTGTAATGGACATTTCAAACAGTTGGCTAAACGTAGCTTATAAATGGTGGAAGTAATTAACTCAAAGAAATGAGTAAACAGTGGAGATAGTTGGCTCAAGGTGATGGATAAATTGTTGGAAAAATTAGCTAAACAGTTGATAGTCAGCTCAAATAAACGAATAATTGCTAGAAATAAAAAGAAATCGAAATGTATGTGCATTTGAATTTATTGGAAGTGTTTGTTTGCTGCCGTGTGTGTGTGTGTGTGTGTGTGTGTGTGTGTGTGTGTGTGTGTGTTAGGGTTCCAATCGAGTCTGATTGAGTGTGCAGCTGCATGTCACTTGATTACCCCCCCCAGCCCCCCTTACACACACACACACACACACACACACACACACACTTAGTTATCATATTTGTCTGTGCCTGTTTTTGTCAGTGAATCTGTGTGTGTGTGTGTGTGTGTGTGTGTGTGTGTGTGCGTGCGGGTGTACGTGTGTGTGAGAGGATCTGCCTGAGGACAGCAGTCATGCTCCATTAATTAGCTCAGCAACCTGCTGACTTTCAAGTGGCAGTGGCAAAAAGTCTCTGAGACCCCAGAAGAGGGTCTGGTCCCTGGTCCCTGGTCCCTGGTCCCTGGTCCCTGGTCCCTGGTCCCTGGTCCCGGTCTCCACTGGCCCTGCTGTCGTTGACGCGGGTGCATTTCTACATACATGTATCATGCGTGCGTTGCTGAGCACCTGAACACAACTGGCTTTCCTTTTCTCCTAAAGAATCTCGTCAGATTGGGGAAATGCAATCATAACAAAGTGGCGGCTAAATTGTGTAATTTCTTTTGTCTCGAGAGGAGGAAGAGGAGGAGGAGGAGGAGTTGCTGATATGAAATAAACAGATTTCTGGTGCATGCAGACGCAGGAGAATGTTAAATACTTGCTACATTAACATTTCTAATTCTGCAAAGGCTCTGGTTTGCTGCTACAGCATCTCTCCTGATGGCTGAAGCCCAAACACGAGGGTCAGCTCTGCCACCAGTGATGAATATATTTTTACTCTTTTAAAGAAGATATATTTTTAAGCAGCGCTAGTTTACAGTTTAAGCGGCAGGCGGTGAAGTTCTACTGGGCGGGAAGTCCATTCGGTCCCAATTAAAACTAAGCTTTAGGGTCTGAAAGAAGTCAGATTTTTGCAAAACAAAAACAAAAATTCCCAAATAGCTGCCGCTTCTTCTCGCGGGGCCACATTTCTAAAGAAACACTTTGTTTGTGTTGCGCAAAAAGCTCTTACGGAGTTATTGGTAATCAACATTGTGCAAAATGTGATCTGCGATTTTGTAAAGTATTGAAATGAGATCGGCAAACGTTAGAACACCCAGATCTGTTCACTTCAATAGTGTGAAAGCAGTGATGAATCATACTATAATCATAAAATATATATATATATATATATATACTGTAAAACTCAAACATAGCATACACAGCTAATAAAGATATTTTTGCTTTAAAAAGCTGTTTTTAATCATTTCATTGGCGGATGGTTTCAGCACCGTCTGCAGCAGCGTGTCTTTTCTGTTGACGTTAAAGAGTCTGTCTGTCAGCCACGGTGGCCATCACTTCCTAATGCTATTTTACCCATTTGTCATCCCTCTTCCGATGCTAAACAACGCGCGTTGCTGCTGCTGGTCCGTCGAACGCGTCGCTTCCTGTCTGAGGAGACGCGGCGTCTCTTACCTGAGCGACAGCGTGCCGAAGCTCTCAAGCCGGCTGTGGGCCGAATAAGTGACAGGCGCTGGCGTTTCTCTTCATTTGATATAAGATTAGCACTTTAAATGCTCTGATGGGGAGGCTGTAAATATGTATATATATACATACATATATATAAATACAAATAAACACATTGTGTGTAGAGGTGGTGCTTGGCCGCTGTCTGCTGCCATCAGTGCGGCTCCTCAGTGAGTGCCGCTGACAGTTGAGCTGGCCTGGATGCTGTCACATGTCCTTGTCAGACCACTCAGAGTTAGGGGACGCACCTCGCTATTGTCAGCTTCTATTACCTCTTCTCTCACACACACACACACACACACACACACACACACACACACACACACACACACACACCTACAGTAAATGCTTCAAATACACACACAAACACAGACAAACCTCAGACTCTCTCCTCTGGCTCTGTGCCAGTGGCGCCAGCTCCTTCGAGTTTTGCTTGACACACACACACACACACACACACACACACACACACACTTACACTTCCAGGGGGACCTTGTGACCTTCCCTGTCTGCCCCCATCCTGTCCATGTTCAGTGTCAGCCCTCCCGTTCCATCATGCCTTGAGCTGCCGCCCCCTCTGGGCCGGGATCAGAACCGTCATACCGGGCCTTTCGCCAGCGCTCCCATCTCCGCCGCCGCTCATTCACCACCTACCTCAGAAAGCAGCACCAGCATCGTCCCTTCCCCCCCCCCCCCGCCCCCCCCCCCACGTAAAATCCTCTTTATTTATCCAACATTGGATGCCTGGATGTGCGGTTGACACAACCAGGGGGTGTGCCCGCTTGTCGCCTGAGCTCATCTCAAGACGTCTGGCATCCGGCGTTACTGCGGCACGGATCGGGCTCAGAATGGAATATAGAATGTCTCCTTGTCTCACGCTGACAGCCGCGGTGTCACATGCCGACTCGGGAGAAGTCAATAAGGCTGTCGAGTGTTTCACATGTCCCACCAGTCATCAGATTGGATTTTTTTTTTTTTTTTTTCCAGCTTTAAATCCAAAATGGTTTAAGTTAAGAGTTCAGTGTTTTCTCATTTTGAACAGTCACAACTTGTGAGCGTTGAGCTTGCGACGTGCGGATCGAGTGTGTGCGCTATCTCGGGATGGGATCTACAAAGCCTGCCATCCAATTTCCACACGCTTTATACTTTAACACACACCCACACGCGCACACACACACATTTCTGTATTCCTATTCACTTTTTCCCTTTTTCCAATTCAATAACTTTTCTGGTGGTGTCTGTGTGTTTTGAGCACTGGTCCATAACTTTTGTATGAATGACATTACTGCATGTTCTCACTGCTCAATGGAAGATGTTTGAGTTATTGCGCTGTAGATTTTGATGATCTAGATTTAATGACTTGGCGATGGGTATCTTTTTATACCACATGCTTTAATACAAAGTCATTAATTATATAGTTATGGCTTGAGTAAAGACTTTTTCAGCACAAAAAAGAAAGTGTGCAGGGCGCTGCAGCGGCAGATTCCAACGTCAGCCGCCAACATTAGCATGTCCGGCTTACTAGCTTCCTACGTATGTTAGTAAGCTAACCCGGTGTTACTTTAAAGGCCAGCGGGATTTCATGCCCATATTTTGTGAGGTTACTAATGGCATTAAAAAAGAGCCAGGATTCTGGCTTACTTCAGCATCATCCCTCTGTGTTTACACAATGTGTGTCTGTGTGGAAGCTGCTTGTGTTATTATATGAGAGTTTAAGCCAACGTTAGAAGCTTTGTCTGGCTTTTTAGTGGATTTGGGGGAAGTTGGCACTCGAACGACCACGAACCAAACCAGTCATCCAAGACACATTGGCTAGTCATCATCCTGAGAACCTTTTTCTCTTGTAACATTAAAAGGTGATGTTTACACTCGCACTTTACACAGTTTCTCTCGCGGACACGCCTAACAAAGCACAAATTGCTTTTTTCAAAATCCGCATTCCTTATGTTGTTATTTCGTCAACCTTTTCTCGATCCATTTCCTGAAATCTAATCGCAGCGAAATCAGTTCATGTTGGGTTCACACCGCTGTACTAAACCAGATCCATGCGGCCAATGTGTGACTTGCTAGATAGAGCGAATGCAGACGCTGTCGGTAAACCGGCGAGAGAGAGAGAGAAGCGTACGGACTCATTTCCACTCCATCTCTCAGTATTACAAACACATTTTTTGCTTGAGGTGGACAGATGGAAATGTCTGGAAATTAGGATGGAAATGTATTTGTTGTGCATAAACGCTGCGGAAGCGATGTTTGTCCGTAAACTACCCGTCCATCCCAACCTTCACAGGGATGTCCTTCATGCTGCGGCTGCAGGTGTAATTGACCTGTCACGGCTCTGTTGCCATTAGTTGTGGCGGCGGAAAATCTCCAGACACATTTCTGTGCATCACTCCACTAGACAACATGAAATATGGCCAACAATAGCAGCAACTACTAACAACTCTACTACTATTTGGCAGGTTTGCTTATTTCCAAATTTCAAATCTCTCCCAGACTACTGTACAACACGTGCAAGTCAAAGCCAGTCCAATTAATCGTAACATTCACCCATCTGATGAAAACATCAAGCCGGCATCACCAGAGCTCTGTCTGCGAGGGAAAACATCTAAACAAAGAGTCCATGATTCTTGGCTAATAATATCTTCATCTGGCGGTATCTCATCAGTCATCAGCCATTGCTTCACTTAATCATCGGTGATTTAGCCGATAAGAGCTGGTTTTGATGATTTGATAACAAGTGATATCAGATCCCGGGAGAGAGAGAAACTCGTGTCGAGGAGAGATGTTTCAGGGAGGAGGAGGGGGGGGAGAAAAGAAAAAGGAGAAGAAGAAATACCCCTCAGAGCGACACCACAATAATTAGCATAGCGGGAGAGAGAGGCCGCAGTGCGGGAGAGATAATCATAGAGCCTTAATGTCTGCTGAATGCTATTTATCAGCAGCATTACCCATAGTGGCCTGGCTTTTCTTCAGTTATCTCACGCGGGGAAAAAAAGAGGGGATGATGAGCCTCCCCTCTTGATCCCGAGCCATCTCGGCATGGCGTGTGTATCGCACGCTTCTTTTACGGCATTATATGTAACAAGTTTTAAGCTCCATCCTGTGTTTCCCGCTCCACCTGCGTGTCCTCCCGTGTTCTCTCACACACATAAACACACTTAGAGGCCCCCAGAGGTCCATAGTATCTCGCAGTAGCAGGCAGGCATTGCTTCCTAATCTGGATAAGTGGCCCAGTGCTGCTGCACGTGTTGATCTGTTTCTCCCACAATGCACGTCTCCGGATGGGTTTAATGGGCCGCCGGTTGCCTGGAGGTTAGAGCAACATGGGAGATTTGTGACCTGAAGGGGATCTAAACTGAAACAATGAGTGGGGATTTTTTTTGTTTTTTGTTTTTGTGGAGCTACCCTCCCTCAATGTTTGCTCGTTAGCTTAATCTAGTGTTTTCCTACATTTCCCAGAGTGCATCCTCAGAGGACCTAAATGTCAGTATAAGGAAAAGTATGGAAAAGTGATTTTTTTATTTTCTCGTACTCAAAACGCAAGCTGTCTTCCAGCTGCGCTGATTTCTGGTCTAACGAGGCCACTGTCACCAGGAAACTTGACATCCTTTTCCATAATAGATTCCTCCCCCCACCCGTCATTGTTTGTCAGTAAGTAGAAAGCAGTCCTTGTGCTTTGATTTCAAGTGACTGACACCAGAAAACTGAAATATTGTGTGATATCAGACTCCATTGTGGCCTCGTTTGAAGTGTCTCAACATGATGTCATGTTCTCTGTTTGACCAAATATCCACACAGGAATACGCACATAAAAAAGAATAAAAAAGAAAAGAAAACTGCCGCTGTTGAACGTCGGGCTTTGGTATATAACTAAAAGGTTAGACGATATCAGGCTCTACATATGAAAATGTGACGTATAGATTGATTGATGATTGATTGATCAATGCCGATGTGATGGATGTGTGCAGGACTAGGATATTCAGGGGAATTGATTCCTAGCACCACAAAGGAGACAAAGCGAGCGCCGTGCGTTTTATTTTCTACTCGCAGAGGCCGACAGACGGATGCTTTATTTTAAATGCACATTGACGATGCTTCATGGTACTAAGAGGATGAATCTAAAATACTTTACTCCAACAAGTTTTACATTTCTTTTTATCTATTTGATTGCCATGAAATCCGAACGTTATTCAAGATCCCCAGAGGATGAATGGCTTCGGAGATCTCGGGGCGTTTCACATACAGCACCACCATCCGATAACGTTTCGCCCAATGCTCAGCCTCAGTCGTCGCACATTGTCTTTAATGCTAGTTAGCGAGTGTCATCATGTGCTACCGCACAAAGGTAACAAAGGGAACCTGGTCAACTTTACCTGCTGAACATCAACATGTCAGCAGACTTAAGCTAGCAGTTAGCTCCTGTCACATGTCAGCAGACTTAAGCTAGCAGTTAGCTCCTGTCACATGTCAGCAGACTTAAGCTAGCAGTTAGCTCTTGTCACATGTCAGCAGACTTAAGCTAGCAGTTAGCTCCTGTCACATGTCAGCAGACTTAAGCTAGCAGTTAGCTCCCGTCACATGTCAGCAGACTTAAGCTAGCAGTTAGCTCCCGTCACATGTCAGCAGACTTGCGATAGCAGTTAGCTCCCGTCACATGTCAGCAGACTTGTGCTAGCAGTTAGCTCCCGTCACATCTCAGCAGACTTGTGCTAGCAGTTAGCTCCCGTCACATGTCAGCAGACTTGTGCTAGCAGTTAGCTCCCGTCACATGTCAGCAGACTTGTGCTAGCAGTTAGCTCCCGTCACATGTCAGCAGACTTGTGCTAGCAGTTAGCTCCCGTCACATGTCAGCAGACTTGCGATAGCAGTTAGCTCCCGTCACGTCAGCAGACTTGCGATAGCAGTTGGCTCCCGTCACATGTCAGCAGACTTGTGCTAGCAGTTAGCTCCTGTCACTGCGGTGCCTGAATACAGCCCCACGGAGCTGCTGGTGTGGCTCCACTTGCCGCTATTCTTTTCCACTGTGGGGTGCAGAGTACACATGGATCAGGTCATTTAAAGCTATCTAAGGAACTAAGGTCTAAGGACGTAGCGATAGAATTCGGTGATCTGTCAGAGTTGCTGGTGGTCTATTAACTTGGTTGCGTTGTCTCGTTACACTCGTGAATGCATGCTCACAAATGTAGTCGATGTAAACGCACTCGATGATTCATAATTAATTTTTTGTTAGAAATTAGCTTAAAAGGTCACGTGGCACCACTGTACCGATCAGTCTGTTTCATGACCTGTTTTACCTCTCTCTCTCCTTTCATTAGCTGCCCCCCCCTCGTGTCTCTCTCTCTCTCCCTCTCGGTCCGATCCGCCTCTACACATCATTTATCACTATGAACATTGCTCATTGCTCCCAGCGCAAATATGTTTATTGTTGTCATTCACTCATAGGCCATTTATTTAATGTGTTTCCCCCCCACGCCCCCTTCTTTCTCCTTCTCCACGTCTCTGTTCATTGTAAGGAGCGAGTGCATTGTGGGGAAATCAAACACGTATTTAATGATAATGGCCTGATGTGCGAGTGAATGGAGGGAGATTGGAACAGAACAGCGTGCTGGAAAATCAGATCCCAACATCTCCAAGGTGCAAACATAATAGGAAGTCAAAAAGAATGCCTTCGCGCCTCAGCTGTTGTGAATTCTCCCTTTTGTCAGCCGGGGCCCGGCCATCTCTGCCATTGTTCCGCTTTTTAGAGAAGGAATTGCATTTTTTTTTCTTTCTTCCTCTTCTTCTCTGTGGTTTTTCTCCCCGTGTCGCCGGCTGACTTCCCTCGCTAACCAAGGGGCAGACTTAATTAGGACATTTCTGAGTGATTTATTCACAAAAGGACACTGGCTGTACCTCTGACCAATTCACTCTGAATCGAAGAGGACAATACCTTCATATAATTGCGAATGGCATGTAGGGGTGGGGAGTAAGCAATCAAGCCGCTGGGCATTGATTTACCAAAATGAATTCTGTCTGTAGAGGAACTGTAACCTGTTGGTTTTGCGATGTGTTTTGATCACTCCAATGAAGTCTGAGGGTTGTGGGGAAACTACAAATGACTGGACCGGCAACAGGGACAAAGGCAAGTCCGCTGACATTTCAGACATGTCATTTCCCTCTCTACGGTTCATATGATGCACACTGTAAAAGGATTGAGACGTATTAGTCTGTGTGTGTGCATACTCGTTCCCTAAGATGACATATTGCCCTTTACCTCAACGCACCGCAAACACTCGATCATGCTAACCAAGTCAATGCAAGTCATTACGGCGTTTTGCCCACGCGCCGCAGCTACCCTCGCAAAAAGGGAAAAGGTCAGCATTTTAATGGCTTCGCTCTCCGCGGTAATCGCCTTTTTTTTAGGTTAGAGCCGCGCCAACGAAATGAAAAGACGCCAGCCACCGCGCGTGGGGTCAAATCTGCGGCGTGCCATTAGCCTCGCCCTCCGCTGTGAGCCCCGTGGAACCGGGCGATCCACTGACTCACTCTGCTGCCCATCAGCGAGCGCTGGGAGGTGGGGGGGAGGGGGGAGGTTTTCCCCCGTTAAACTCTAATTTCATCACCATTATCTCAACGTGACTCTTTCCCACCATATGGCTGAAGAGCTCGGCGAATTTTGTGTAGCGGGGGAGGGGGGTTAAGTTCATATGGATATTATATCTTGCTTTCATCGTTATGCTACAAATGTGCCAATTTAAATCACTGTGAAACATTTAACTGCTCCTTTTCGGGGGAAACAAAAGAAAGCAAGTCATGTTCGGTCATCAGCTGCTGAGTGACAGACAAATTGTCGAAAACGAGTGAATCCAGAATTTAAAGGCAAACGCTTGACATTTTGGGTAATGCACTTATTCTTGAACAAAACCGATGAGATGGGAGCCTGGGAGTGTGTTTTATTTTATTAAAAAGTGAACATGTGGATGCTCAGGTGATAATTGCAGTTTGCATTCCTTCATTCCCTCACTCAAGAGTCTGGGTGTTGCCAGATAAACAGGGTGAGATTCATTCCCCCCAAATCTGCATTGGAGTCAAAAAAAAAAAAATGAAGAAAAAAAGCCTAACTAATAAGAGTAAATAGACGAAGACGAGTCCTCTGAACGTAGGGCTCCGCTGCTCCCTTCCTGCTGCAGCTCAAACCCTCCCTGATTGGTTTCAGGAGGCACGCTCGCGCCGATAATCGGCACAAATCCATGCGGAGAATTTCTCAAAGTCCACAAGTGTGCCCTTCAGGGGGAGGAGGAGAGGGGAGCGGCGGCGGCGGCGGCGGCGGCGGCGGCGGCGGCGGCGGCGGCGGCGGCGGCGGCCCCCGCAGTCGATGTTGTTTCCACACTCGCCGGCGCGAGCGTCACGTCCTAATCCTTCCCTCTGGAACCCAGGCGCCCGTTAAACTAGCTGGAATGAGTGCCATGCAGGGAGTAAATGGAGGGAGACGACCGTCCACAAAGGCCCCGGAAAGTGGCTGCTCTTGTAAACGGGAGGATTAGAGGGAAAGAAATCCTCTCCTCTCCTTGCGTGGGCGTGCCCGCGGAGACAAAGGCCCAGTGTTTACACTCTTTCTCTGTACCTGTCGTCCTCCGGATCCGAGTGCGCTGCGTGATCACCCGAGCGCCGCAGGAGTTAGAGCCCATTCCCTCCCTCCCTCCTTCTCTGTTGACCCGAATGCGTTTCAGCAACAAGGAAGTGCTCCGGTACTCCGCTCCTTCATCAGAGCAGAAGCAGTGCAGCCGTTTTGAAAAGATGTGTCCAAAAACTTTCTTTGTTATTTGGTCACGAGTGTCGGATGAAGACTCTTTGCTTTCCGGTCTTAACTCGCAGTGCCGCCCGCCAGAAAAAACGAGGCCTGCGTGGTCGCGGCGCTCGGCAGCTTTATCGACGTGACTGTCACATATAGTTCAGATAAGAGCACCATTTACATGTCTAAGGATTGTACAAAGGCAGCCGATTCATTTTTAAACGCAGCAGGTCATAAAAAAGTATCCACATCTTAGTATATTTTGGCAGGCAAATCAAATGATTTTCAGGATATTCTCCCCTCGTTTCTTTATGATGCATGTAATACATTATTGTAGCACATGAATGAGTTCGCAGTCGATTGCAACTCCCCCTCTGCGTTGTGGAGGTTGGCTCATGGCGTTTTTTTGCCGGTGGCGCTCGCCGTTTTTCTCGCTTCCCTCCTCGTGTTTGCACGCCCCCTGGCGTCTGGGAGCTCTTCCCAGCGTCTGAGCGCGAACACCGGCGAGTTTAAAGGAAGCGTTTAGCAGTTTGCAACCATTTGCATTCCACGCCTCCCGACGCTTGGACAAATGGAGGGAAACGAGCTCTCCAGGTGACACGGACAGGCACGGCTGGAGAAAACAGAGCAGCCCACCGTCTCCACTACCCACAATCCCTCCCTCCCTCCCTCCTCCCCTCTCTCTCTCTCTCCAGCCGGCACTCCGCTCCTTTCTGCTCTGCCCTGTTGCACTTTCACCCTCCTCTTTGCTTTTTTCCCTCGCCTGCTTTGCTGCTCCCATTTGTCCCACTCCCATCCCTCCTCATGTCACCTTCCACTCCTGTCAGTTACAGTATTTCTACTTTTACACTCCCTGCCCTCTTTTTTTTATCTTCTTTCCTTTTTCCATGAGTGGCATTTAAGTGAGGAATGGCTAGAATGCACCCAAGCTGGGGGAGTCATTGTTGTGTGTCTGTTATTGTGATCTATTTAGAGATTATTATTATTATTATTATTATTATTAACTCTTTGTTTTCAGGTCCTGCAGACATGGTGCATTTCTTTATGCTCTTGTCTGTGAGAAGTCGATGGAGCTATTCAGTTTGTGACCCCCACCTCCTCCCAGAAATACAGTCTGGTAATATCTGCGCTCTTCCAAGGTTTTCCCGCTCTTTCACATTTCCCGCTCAAACGGCCGCGAAGCCTCGTTCTCAAATTGAAAAATCACACACGCGCAGCAAACCACCGCTTTCCAATCAAAACAGGCCTTGGCGTTTGGAACGTGGCGTCTAATCAGCGACGCTCGTCAGCCATTGTCAAAGATTGGGTTCCCGAACGTTCGGAGAGTTACAAAAGTATCGTGGAGCGAAGCGTCGAACACATGTTCATTAATAACAAGTCTTTGCTGTAAATATGGAAGCTAATCAGACAAACCTCGCCTTATGAGGTAATCAGCAGAGATGCGTGTGCGTATGCGTGCGTTTGTGTGTGTGATCGGGCTCCCAGGTAATTATAGCAGACAGCTGCCACGGCATCCTGGATCAGTCCCACCTCAACAAGCCGCAGACACACACTTTGACGCACACACACACACACACACACACAATAGGTCCCCTAACAACATGGCGTCATTATTAGCGGGCTGATCCCCAGATTTGTATCGTTTTTTTTACGCAGCGCCTCAGACCAGTTGGATCCAGGGCGCCTCGTGCCGAGCCGATGCCGACGGTTTCCGGCCGATCGCCCTGCCTCGTGTACAGCACAGGAGATGGGGACGGGCCGTCAGAGGCTGGACACACGGGGCGGGACGCGGCGCTCCGTCTTTATCCTCTCTTCTTCCCACACCTGATCTTTCCCTCGATGCACCCTGGTCTGTCAACCCCCCCCCCCCCCGGCTTTCCTACCTCCCCACTGTCTCCCCCTCTTTTTCTTCTTTCTAGTCGGTGCTGTGTTCGCCAGGCTCGGTGCGGTTTCATGCCTGCATGCATCACGGACCCGCTAACAAATTACATAGAGTAGCCACTCTGCTTCCCCTCTCACTCAGCTGTCAAGTGGAGCCACTGAAGCATTTTTCCCTCTTCTCCTCTCCACTGCCATCCCTCCCTCCCTCCCTCCATCTCACTATCCAGTCTTCCCCTTCCCGCCAAGCTTCTTTGCCTGCCCCCCCGCCCAGTTCCTATACCTGCACACCCATCAGGGACGCAGAAGAGATCTCCCTCCCCTTCATCATTCCCCTTCATTCATCCAACCGTCTCTCCATCCGTCTCCCATCACTTCATCTTCCCCCCCCCCCCCCCCCACACACACACACACACACACACACACACATTGAAGATATCTAGCAAGCATTTCTACATTTTAAAGAGCTACATCTATAGATGTTGTCCAGTCGAGTTTGAATTAATTCCAGATTTAAAAGGATATACCAGAAAACTTCAACTCAAAGTCCCTTTTACTTGCCGGGTGCGGCAACACATGTAGAAACAAAATAAACGCAGGTCAGTTAGACCCAATACGGACGTGCTACACATGGTTAGATTTGTTCGATTCTCTACGATTCAATTGTTCCATTCAGCATGTTCTGAGCCATGTGACATAACAAGCTGCCCTTATTCACAAATACGTTCTAAAAGACTTGTTATAGGCAATGAGCATCCAGCTCTTATATTCTTATTATTAAATAACGCTTTCTGGAACATGTGGTCAAACTGTACATACACTGATAACGTGCACGTTACTTCCATCCGACCCGTTTTCCTCAGTGACTCGATGACCTCAGCTTTGGTTTGGTTTTAGAGTTCCAAAGTGTGCAAAGTGAGTTTGTCTCTATTTATTTTAACTCATCACCAATTTTCCACTGCTTGTTTCGAAAATACACAAAACACTGCGCCTCATGAAAGAGTAGAAGCAGTACATTTATAATAACCTTTCTCGTGCCCCGCTGGCGCCGCGAGGTGAGTAAGCACCTTCGTGATCAAGCCCTCACTCAAATATATAATAACTCTTAGCAAATCTTGTGATTAGGCCAGAAATGTCTTGAGGTCAGGTCGAAATCCAGTTCACACTGAGGTGTGTTGAAAATGTCCTTGAAACTTGCTGCGGCGGAAACCCTCTTCAGTCTGCGATCAGATTAGTGACACAACCGACATTTTTTAACATTTTCAGTGAAATACATCTTGATTATATATCTTCAACCCTGTATAACAGATTATGGTTATTTATCAAGTGCTGTGATACCAAATGTAGTCAAACATTCACAAGCATTGATGCTGCTTTGAGATTTTACTCCTTTCTGCTTTGCCCATACTGGATGCAAAGCTGGTTAGTTCTGAAAGGTTTTTACTAGTGCTGTCATATTAGCGCGTTATTACGGCGTTAACGCAAACCAATTTTAACGCCTTCAATTTTATTAACGGCGTTAACGCATTTTAATTTTATTTTCTCGCGAGCACCACGCCGGATGTAGCTCAACAATAAGCAAAACAATAGGCACGCCGTTTGGGCTTGGAAGCTAGGCTAACGTTACGGTTTGAAATGAATGAATGGTGAGCGCGATACGGCAAAATGAATGATAAGACGCTAATGAATCGAAAGTTTACTTTCAAGAAGTTGTCAGATGGTACCCTTGACAAGACCAAAGTGGTATGTGCCTTTTGTCATTGTGAACTGAGCTATCATCGTAGCCTATCCAGTCTGAAACACCACTTGATGGCCAAGCACACAGCTGATGCTAACTCTGCGCCCCCCTCGTCATAGCAGACAAGAATGGATGACTTCAGAAACACATGGACACCACAACGAAGAACAGACTTATTGCAGCCATAGCTAAATGGGTGGCTACTGCGTGTAGGCCTGTTAACGTTGTGGAGGACGAGGGTCTAGCTGATAGAATACGCATCGCATCCAACGACAGGACCTACGAATTGCCTTCGAGAGCCTGACTGCTATGTTTCACAGCTCTCTCTCTCTCTCTCTCTCTCTCTCTCTCAAGCCCTTGTTTACCTGAAATGTGCACTTTATAATTTTATTTTGTACCGCCCTGTTTGGCAGTTGTTTTTCAATAAAATAAAACATTTGCATAAAGCAAGCCAATCCACTTTTTCATGTTGATAAGAGCATTAAAATGAAGAAAGAAAAAATTGAGATTAATCGCGAGTTAACTATGACATAAATGCGATTAATCGTGATTAAATATTTTAATCGTTTGACAGCACTAGTTTTTACACACCTAGGCTTTTTCTTTTTCTTTTTTTGTGCGATACATTTGTTTGTTGATTTCCCCGAACTGTTGTTTTTGTCATGAGCGTTTTCACACAGAGCATGAATATTATGCAGACAAAAAGCAAATGTTTTTTTTTGTGCACTATATTGTGTGTAAGAACTGGGCAGGCTGAGTGGTTGGAAGACAGCAAATTGTATTACTCCTCTCAACCCTGACAAGGCAAACACATAGCGGATCCACTTTTTCCGTTATTGCCTTTCACAATAAAAGCCCTACAGACCATAAGGGAGAACAGATGCCAATTACAAATATATATATATATATATATATATATATATATATATATATATATAACACGCAAAAAGGCAGGCTAAAGACATGGTGACATCCTCAACCCAATTCCAGCTGCAGTTCTCTGGGCTTATTTCAAATAGCAATCTGGCTCTCCTAAGATGTATTCATCAAGTGTCAATGGGGTAGAGGACAAAAACAGCTCACCAACAATGAAAACACTCACGTATTTTTCTTTCCACTTGCCACTTTGAGTATGTCCACTGATTGTTACTAATTATAGGCCAACAATAGGCTACTCAGCAACTGATGTTCCGTTTGATGACCTGTTTGGGGATTTGTCCTGCGATGGAGCCGACATGTGGGCAGTGAGCCCGATAGGTAGATGTCTAACCTGCCACTCAGACACCGGCGCTAAACACAGTGAGCTCTGCCAGTCTGTCTCCCCGGCAGCAGAGGAGCGTGACGCGGCTGTGATTAATCGGCTGACGGTGGAGCCCTGACCCCTGAAGGTCGCCAGGTTGTTTCCTGTTTGACTAGCCACACACACACACACACACACACACACACACACACACACACTTATTCATAACCGTAAACAAGAGCGCGCACACACTCGCAGTCTAACGCACCGCTGCCTCCGCACCAATTCCAGCGAGACAATATCCTGTGTATTTACTGGCCACTGAAGAGCTTTGAATATTTGTGAGTGTCGGGTTTACTGGAGTGATAAGAAGCCTTGGCTTTCATTAGCATGTCACGTCGTCATAATACTACCGCTGCCAAACGACTTGTGACCAAGTCGAGATCATAAATAACCCCCATGAGGGTACTTCAAACTGAAGCTACTGTATTTTTTACAGACCGTCGTTAATTGGTGCATATCCGCGTCCTGAGAAAGACGAAGGCCACACTTTTCATAAAACAAATGTTTTTCCCGTAAGTCATAGCCATCTGGTCTGAGTCAACATACCTAATGCCCTCCTCAACCTTCCCTGGCCTCGGTGACAGTCAAATGCACCCCACCCACCTTTTGATATCGAAGGTGATCCCCTCCTTTAACACCTCCTTAATAGATGTGCACCAATGATATGCATTGCTTTGCACCAGAGAGTCTTCCTCTCTGGGTGCTGGTGGGTGAAGTGGTGCAGGTTGTGACCCCCAAAGCCAGGAACAGAATGGGGGGGGGGGGGGGAAAACTCCTGCTGGTAACCTCCTGCTGGGAAGCCGGTGTTCTCCAATCACCATTGAGTAGGATTTCACAGATACAGGAATAATGGCTTTTCTAATTGTAATTTTTACCGCCCCAGGAATTTCTTTTGCACGATTTGTTCAACGTTTTCCTAAATTCTGTGTTTTACGTTGCAATTTTGACAGTTTTACAATCCAAGCACATTTTGTCATTAAAAAAAGAGTTGAATCAGGTCTTTCCTCACCAGTGTCTCGGGCTCTCTGTGGCTGTAGCTCCTCGCCCAGATATTTAGTCTGCTAAATTATCTGGGCTGTGTCTGGGTCTCTCCGCTCGTACCTTTGAACAGTTCACACATAGTAATTATGCACTTTGTAAGCGCCGATTTGCCTCCGACCTGAGTCTATTGTTGTCGGGGGGGGGCTCCAAAGAAAGTGCAAAAGCAGCATTCAGTTATTGATAACTTACAGAAATACTGCATGCAATAGCCAACCTTAGCGTCCCTCTCTCTCTGTCTAGTCTGCTGGGTACTCGGGGTGTGTCTGGGATGCATCGGCCTGCCCGCTCGCACCTTTGCAGGCGCCGATTTGCCTCTCACCTGCGTCTTTTGTCAGGCGGGCTTAAAAAAAAAGTGTAAAATCAGCTTTCCTAAGTAATTGCTAACTTACAGTAACACTGCATGCAATAGTCCACCTTATCGTCCCCTCTCTCTCTGTCTCACTCTGTCTCTCTTGAGCACACACACTCCGCTAGTGTCAGACCTCAGTCCTGACAATTGTGCTACTATAATGCAAAAAAGTTGGCGCTTTGCGGGTCGCGTCAGGTGGCTGAATAGCGCATAGACAGCCTATAGAAAAATGTAAAAGGACCTTATCGGGCTCGGGGCCAGCTTGTTGAATAGTTCTGCAGTGTGTTCAGAAGTGAGGAATCAGGCCTGGGGATACAGTCACGTAGACGGCAGCTAAATACAGCCTGAGGGGCTCCCCCAACGCCACGGCCCTGAGGGATCATGCACTGCAGTTCACGTTTGCGCACCAGTAGCAAAAAGGTGGCAGAGTTGCTGCCACAAGCACACTGAGAGCAAGACATTCGTTTTACTGCTTTACATCACAATATCTACTGCTGAACAACCGGTGTGGGGTGTGATGATTTTGCATTTGTCTAGTGTTCTTTTCTGCGCTCTTCTTGCCTTCTCTATGCACCGACACTTATTTATTTTAATAAGCTAGAGGCATCACTGTCGGGGTCTGACCTCTGTAAGCAGTCACTGTCATCATAGCGTGTCTGCTGAGGTACAGACAAAAAAACACTAGACGTACCACAATGAGCACAGTAGCTTTAGCATCACTAAAATACCCCAGGAACTAGCAAGCTACTAACAATAAACAATAAAAACCATGTCCATGCATAATTAGTCACCTTTTAAGCATCCAGTAACTTTGACACAGCTCACGTTATAATTTTTTTGCAGAGAATGTTTTCATTTTTAGTAACTCGAATGAAATTAGCAAACTATCTATTTAGCATGGTAGCTAACGGGAAAAAAGAGGCATAGAAGCAATCCTACCATGTCCATGCATAATTACTGTCACCTTTTAAGCATCCAGTAACTTTGACACAGCTCACAATATATTTTTTTTGCAAAGAATGTTTTCATTTTTAGTAACTCGAATGAAATTAGCAAACTATCTATTTAGCATGGTAGCTAACGGGGAAAAAGAGGCATAGAAGCAATCCTACCGTATTTATCAAAGGATAGTTCGATGTGAATAACGCCGCCTATTCTGACGCACACTGCGTGGTACACTACCATGTAGATGCTAAAAGTTCTCTTGGAGATGAGTTATTTCTTTACAATCGTCGACTTTGCTGCTAAATTAAGAGCAGGAGTCATCAAAAATGTAACATATCGCACCGTTCAAGCAAGCGCCGAGGTGTTAAGTGGGAACTGTTGACTGTTATGTGACTCACATGCAACTCAGTGAGTTCCCAGAAGACCCGGCTTCTCCAGCAACACACTCCTACTGAGTGAACTAAATATGTGCAGCGCTGACAGGCCCAGAATCTCAAAAACATTGCCCAGTGTTCCCTTTTGTCCCAAGATGGCCGAGCCTGTTCTGTACTGAGCTGCAGCTGCAGGTAGTAATTACTGATAAGGCCGTGGAAAGTGGGGACAAATGCACTGTATAATCAGTGAGCCCGTCGACAGTGGGAGCCCTTCACAATGGCTTGTAATTAACAAGATAATTGGTGAGAGATGGCAAAGATTTCTTGAGTTCTTCCTTATTTGCATGTCATTTTGCCACCGAGTTCTTTACGACTTCTTTTTTCATCTGAAGGTTGAGTCGCTAATGATACCGTGTCCTACGGTGCGACTCGCCTGTGTTGTGGATACAAACCGAGCGCGTGCGGCCCAGAGAGGAGGGACGAGGCGAGTGTGGCGTGCACCTGTGAACCTCGTAAAATCCAAATATTTGTAGCGTGGAGTAATCTGGAGCAATTTCCTGTACAAGCGGTATTTCGACATTAACTCATCACATTTGTATGCCTATTTAAGCATTATTTTATCCTGTGCGAAAGCCCTGGAAGGCTGTTACTACATCAGAGTTCCTTCTTTTAGTCCCTGAGGACATCTCTCCGTATGTATTCATTAGTGTAATTCTTACAATAACTCCAGTAATGAGTGCTCAGGCGGCTTCCGTTCAAATACCGTTCAGTACATCACACAGTCAGATAGGAAGATGTTTATCACTCCTTTTTCCAATTATATTTCTCCAGATTAAGGTGTCGCGGTGGCACTTGTTTCCTTGACAACGTCGTCGTTATTTCACCCTTCTTCCAAGTACCCTTAATCTGAGCGGATATGAAAACTCTTCATGTGTATTTTTTTCTCCCCAGTTAGCCACACTTGCGCCTTCCGTCCAACCTCTTAAGCCCCATATCGTGGTGTTTCTTTTTTGAGGGACTCAAATGTGAAGTGTGGTTGACGGTCGACTTTCCTCCCGTTCCCTCTTCCTCTCGTTGTGTTTCCCGACCCATTGTGAGTTTGAAGGGGCTCCCTGGCGAATTTCATTCATGGCTTCGGCTCTTACCACGTGGGATTAAAAAGATGCGTAGACGGCATGAACAAACACCGTGTTTATTCGATTTTGGCTCATCAAAATTGAAGGGAAGGAGAGCGGGAGAAAAAAAAGAAAAGGAATCCACCTCGATAAAATGATGAAGCATGAAGGGTGTTAATAATGTATAAGGTTTTCAAAATTCAATTTCGAAAGTGTGCGGCGCTGGAATAAAAAAAAAAGAAAGAAAAGAAAACGCCGACATAGAACAGAATATATATTTGACAGGTGACATGGTTTCTTTTTGTGTAATTGATTTGCTTTGCCATTTGTTTCCCCCCCCTTTTTTCCATCTTTAGTGGGGCATAGGAGGCAGCTCGGGTGATAGATGAACCTGGTGGAGTTAATTTTTCTCTCTCCACACTGCTGGGTAGCCTCCAGTGAAGCGAACGCTGGTGCTTTCATGTGCAAGTTATGGCAGAATAGTAATGTTCCTCACTTACTAAACATGTGCAGTGTTTCCCCGAGGTGTACAGCTTCAGGGGGGGCGGCACGGCGGCGGGGGCGGCGGCGGGGACGGCGGCGACGACACCAACACAAACACTTAAAGTAGTGGTTCTCAAACTTTTTCTGTAAATAACTTCATTTTGTGACTCCATCTGTGCTTTTAGAAATAACAGAATAAAGAAAATTGCAATCACTTTCAAGTAAATCAGATTGCTCCATCGGACATTTTTTTATTTTTAAATTGCAATCACTTAGAACAATGAAAATAAAGTTATATCTGTGCAAAAAAATAACTAATATTTAGTTACTACTAAATAGCTCATTGTGGAAAACAATAAGCTTCTTTTTTTTGCCAAACAAAACAGAATGAGTGCAGATATGTGAGCATCAGGTTGTATCAGTATTAGTGGAGCAGTGAGCCTCTACACATCTTTATAAACGGGGTTGTAGATTTGATACAATTCATGCTCAACGTTGAGCTGAGATCTGTTTTCTGTTTTGAGACACGCAGCAGCAGAAAGGACGTCACGGAGACTTCTGGCAAAGAGACAAAAGTCGGCGAGTCGCGCATGCGCATGCGCAAGCGTAACCTGTTAACGGCATAACGTAAACATTTACCCGAAAGTACAGGCTTTTCTCCATGTATTTATTAATGACTTAGTTTTATATCTGTGTACTTTGTACTTCTGTAATATGTGAAGCCAGCAGCTCATTGTTGGTACAAGACACGAGCACTTTGTCTCTTTCACCTGAGCAGGAGAGCTGCTCCGGGTTCAGGAGAGTTGCTCCGGGTTCAGGAGAGCTGCTCCGGTGCTCCTCACATGAGAGCTGCTGTTGCCATCTTCACCCTGGGAGCGTTTAAAACGCAGATATAGGTCTGCTTTTCACGCGACATATTTTTTGATGCTCTCTGTCCGCTGCTGTGTGCTCAGCGCTCACCTGTGTGTGCGCGCGCACGTGTCTGTGAGCTTCAGGGCGGAACTCCGCTGTGCGCGATGCAGAGCAGAGGAGAAGTGTTAACGCGACCATGTAGAGACCGAAATGACAAGCTGTGTGTGGATAAGATCAATAAAATACGGCCGTTTAGTTTGTTTAATAACAGAACAAGGTGTAGACCGGTTCTATATGAAAGAGAAACTTAAATGACGACTTGTGATCTGGCGCTGTCGAGAAAATTACAGGGGGGCGGAGGTTTTTTTTCAGGGGGGCGCCCCGCCCCCCTATTCTAACGGTAGGGGAAACACTGATGTGTCTCTCAATGTGTATGGATGTCATAGTCTGCTTCATATTTAGACTTTTTTTTCTTCCTGTGACCTTTTAGGTGTTTTTAATTGTGATTGTTTATTATGGATCTAATCATATTTCAAACGTTGTATTAATTGCTAATTAAGTCAAAAATATTAAACGCTCCCTTTTTTTCTGTCTTTTTTTCTTGCCTTCCTCGATGTTATCCTGATCAGGTAAGAACTCTCCTTCCCTCAGTTTGTCTCTGCACAAGTGTCTTTGTGTGTGTGTGTGTGTGTGTGTGTGTGTGTGTGTGTGTGTGTGTGTGTGTGTGTGTGTGCGTGTGCTGTACACATTTCATTTCATGTGTTTCATCATGTCTGACACTTGAGTCCGTCGCTGACCTCTCACTAACAGGCCAAGGGACCTGTGTGCACAATCTCTCTGACATAACCTTCCCCGCAGTCTGAAGAGCAGGTCAGCGGCATGTTGTCATACATCATATGCATCCCGATGTGTTTGTCAGCCGCTAAGAATCATATACCCATAAAGTACACAGCGCACGGGGGGATGAATCACCGTCCGCAGGAAGTGTGTAATGCACAGTTAGCTTGTGTTTTCGGACTCGAACATTATCCTCAAGGTTGGTCTCATTTGGCGTTGAATCATCCTCTCAGTCACCAGTGCTTGTTATTACACCCCTCCTCGCTCACTCCACTTTCTGGAAAAGTTTGTGCCTTCTGTAGCAGCCACAGCTGCAGCGCACACCCGGAGCTTTGAATAGTTTGAGCATTTTGACAATTAAGGCTGAAATAGCACAATGGCAATTGTTCGCGCCCATTGTAATTCCGTTTTGTCAAACGCACGCCTGTAGGTAATAGCCTCGCCGTCTTTGATTTCTCCCTTTCTGTCAATGTTTTTTTTTCTTTCCTCTCTTCTTTTCGTCTGCCTTTCTTTTTCTTTTTTTTTTCTTTTTTACTCTGGAATACTCGTTCAATTTTTACTGCTGTGTGAGACTGAACAGCTTGCGGGGCGGGAGCGCAGTAATTACCACGGTTATGTCAGGCGGAGCTGAGGAACGTAGCCTGGGGAGGAGAAAGGCCACTGTGCGGTGATGGCCCCCCGAAATTAATGGAGAATTGGAAATGAATCAATAGCTAATGAAAATGTGTGTTCACTCTATTACTGCTTTTATGACGGCTGTAGCCTGGGGCGGGGCGCTTTGTCACCCACTACACAGAGCGTGGTGGCGCCCATCGATGTCTCTCTCCCTCTCATCATATTCATCGCTCTTCCTCGCTGTGATTCTATTATTCTGAGCCTTTTCCTGCTCTCAGTCTGCTTCTCTTTGGTACCAAATTAATTGAGGTAAAAAGGCTAGATTTCATATTTAGACAGAATACATTATCATATGGTCAGTGTTACATGTCTTGTAATGAGATAAGCCATTTCTTTTAGTTTGCAGTCATGTCTAAAAGGTAACATACAAGTTGCTGAACTTTCGCGAGATGCTAAAGGTTAGTCATTGACTTCAAATAGTTGATGTTAGACATTGACCTTGAATGGTTGAGGTTAGACATTGACCTCGATTGGTTGAGGTTATGGTTATGTTTAGGATACGTCGTTGGGCAGCGCATCTTAAAAAAGTTTCAGCAAGTTTTCACAACTTGTGGGTTACTGTCTAGACACAACTATGGTTCTCTTAGCCTCCCTAGTTACTGTGTTTATACCTGATAGTGATAAGATTGACTACTAAACTTTGTTAAAACAGCCAGCACCCCCACCAGTTGATCAATATGCATTGAACTAAGGGAACTGTGTAGAGCTTATTAACTATAGTTTTACATAGAACACTGTATGATAAGGAAAATCTCAGATCAGACATACTTTTTTTTTTTTTTACATAACCCAGTTTGCATGTCTATCTTACAGAAAAGCATGCGTAGAAAGCAAATAACTGAGGGTATGATGTTATGGGTTTAATGTAGAATTGTTCTTATTTTCTAACTTTATGTTCGACATTTAACAATGCATGAGCAAAAGCTTTGGAGATGAGGATTAACCGACAAGGTTGGCAAACGCAGTGATTGGACAGTCGCTGTTTGGGGGAGGGGGGTTTAGCGAACAGTCAATCACCAGAATGACTTTCAGACAAAATGAGGTTTAAAAGTCCCATCATGATGAATTCAGGATCTAAACGGAGCCGTCGTCTTTTAACGTTCCAACCGTTTTTGAGAGATCGTCTGCCAAAAAAAAAAAAAGAGGAAATAAAAGCATGACATCTCTGAATTCATCGGACAACGACACGGTCTAAGAAGAAAAAGAGATTTGTGAATAGAGAAGGGGCTCTTTAATGTCACTTATCCAGGTTGTGCTCTGTGCACATTAGTTGACTGCTCCCTAAGGATTCACAGATCATTTCTCTTCCCTGACTTGGTCCATGCAGCACTGCCCTGGGGTGGCTGGTGGCGCGTGACATCGCCCTCCTGCAGACTGCAAACCCTCAGGGCCGCCCCACCCCCCGCCATTCAAGTGAGCCGCCTCACTTCGTGAACACTATGATAGTGTAGGTAAACACTAACTACATTTTTTACAAGGTTGTCATGAACACCATCGAATGTAGCTTCACTACGCACTCCGCCGCAAAACTACCCTGCAGTCCTGGAGAATTGAAATCAATGTAACACAACTTTGACTCGTTATTTACTGCTCTGTCGTAGAATGAAATGTGTTTTATTGTTGCTGAGAGGTGTAAGCTCTTTGAATCACGGATAATTCATCACGTCTGAAGTCGGCTCGCCTACAGAACACTGTGTGGGATTCATTTAGATTCATTTAAAAACAGTCAAGCTATTGACATATTGCTTGAAATCCATTTTTGGTTTTCTCTGCAACCTCCATTAAGCTCGCTTTCGCTGCTGTCTGCTGAAAAAAATAAGTAATTCTTCGAAAATAGTCAAACTGGCAGCCGCAGCCTCTGTCAAATTTCATCCCGCCTCCAGCTGCCGACAAAACTCTGACGCGTGTCTTCTTTGAAAACACAAGTTTCTAACAAGCTGTTCTGTCATTTGTAACGGCAGCGTCATTGTGCCGATGCGGTGGCGCCGCATCGTATCATCATAGGGAACTGGGAACAGCGTTGGCAAAAACTGCCAGAGGGGAAGAAAAGAGCCGTCTGTTATTGGCTGGATCGCAGCAAAGCGGGAGTCAGCGCTATCAACGCAAAACTCCATCACTGACACTGAGTGATGGAATTACACCACTGGTCATTGCGCTTTCAAAATAAATGGTGTGATAAACAGTGTCTCTGCTGGTAGCTGCAAAAATGTCACTAAAGGGAAAAAATCAATATCAATGGATCAATAATCAATAATATGGGAAGCCATTTAGGTCATTATTAGCCTCCTTTTCCAGTGTTTTAATATAGTTTTAAAACACCAGCTGGTGATTATGAACATGGAAATTGCAGATGAGCATTTCATATCCAGGGATTCACATTATATACACGACCACTGACTGTTCCTGTAACAATTTACCCACAATTAAGCACATTCACCAAACAAATACCGGGAAAGTGCACATGCACGTGTTTGCACATGATCCGAATGGTACCGCCTCCGACTCATTTAGAGCGAGTTGTTCTATTTTGTCGCTTGAGTGAGTTTCTTTTATTTATTTTTTCCCTTTGACAAAGGAACTGACGATGGAGCCCAGGGAGGGCAAGGCCGCCGCCGTGCAGAATGTCCGATAATTCAACAGATGATGGGAGGAAGTGGGAAATACATCCGCTGGAGTTGTTGTTGTTTTCCAGATGTTCATGAGCGCTATAGCAGAAAACTGAATTAGCGCGACAGCAAATGCACACCAACACACCGGGGCAGCCAAGCGCAGCCCCGTCTCGACCAGAGGGGTCAAGAGTCCCTCAGGTGATGAAGGTCACCATTCACTGAGGTTCCTAGAGAGAGAGAGAGAGAGAGAGAGAGAGAGAGAGAGAGAGAGAGAGAGCTAGCTTATCATGCCACAGAAAACTGCAATCATCCTTGGAGGCAGATAAGTGAGCGGACCGGTGAGCCTGTGAATACCCTTCACTGCCTGTGCAGGTGGCCTCCCATACCAAGTACAGCACATTAATCCAGTCTGTTAACAAATAAGCAGCCAGGCTAATAGAGCACTGCCAGAGGCTTATGTTTCCACTATTATGGGGGGGGACTCGTTTAATTTGTCTCAGCTTTGGACAGAGCGAGAGGACGGATGGAGGAGGGAGAGGAAGTGAGATCCAATGAGGTAGGACGACGGGCATTGAGGGAGAAAGAGAAGAGGGGAGAAGGAGAGCTGAACGGACAAAGGGAGCTGAAAAAGTGCCCGGTTTGGCGAGCAAGAGCAGGACTTAAACAGCGTTTGTGTAGTCAGCAGTATCGCGCTCAGCCGGCTGTTCTCTATGTGTCTGCCTGGCTGGTTGTCAATCAAAAATGGTGTTAAGTGAACTGCACATAATGCATCTGGAATGATTCCGAGAGACTTGTACGCCAAATATTACAAATGGTGATGAAAGATGATCATTGCAGACCAAAGAGGAGAACATAGTCACTGTGACGTCAGTTTTGAAGCCTTAAGTTTGTCATTTTGTCCGTCGCCATCTTGTTTCTTTGCAACCAGACACAAGAGGGTGGAGCTAAGTACAACCATACACTGAATAAGACACTTTTGAGTGGTTACATTTGCCTTCCATGAACTGAAAGCACATTGGGAAAGTATTAAAGTTTGAGGAGAAAAACACGACAACTGCCAGAATGGACAACGCCGTGGTAGCGACCTGAAAATCACAAGGTTGCCACACCGCAAACAATACCCTGCGTTATGATCTATTTCACTCCAGATGGGCCCATAATGTACAAAATGAACATCATCCTGTATTGAAGAAGACTTGAAACTAGAGATTGAGACCATAAACTCATGTTTTCAATGTTCACTGAGAGAATAAATCAAGAGAGAAGTAGAGTCATTTTCTCATAGACTTCTATTTAATCTGATGTTGCCCCCTGATGGTCATTAAACAGAATGCACATTTAAGGCCTTTCCGCATTGATAAGATCAGGGGCTGTACAAATGCTGGTTGACGACCATGTCTGTGAAATTGTTTGTATTTGCGGCTCTTGAGAAAGCTGCAAGACCAAGCTTTTGGCCAATTCAGAACAAACATGTTTTCACTTGCACTGCATTAGGGTTTATAAGTGAATTATATATATATATATATATATATATATATATATATATATATATATATATATCCCTTATGATTTTCATACTGTCCATAAGTGGACTGTCTAATCTGTAAAGTTACCCGGCTCAGTGATGATGGATGTCTCCTGTGCTGCATTGTTTCCATCAGGATCAGTGAGAGCAGCGCTTCACCCCTCTGCTTCCCTTTAGTCCAGGGGCAGCCACGCTAATGGGCCGCTGACATGCGTTCAGCAGTAATGATCGGCTCCAGGGATCTCCCCTTAGTTTGTCTCAATGACGGGCTCACGCAAGGACAAATCAATAGCCAGCCCGCCGTCGCCACCCGGGTGACCGTTTTCATCTCGAATTTCCTCTTTGATTTGGATGAACGCTTCCAAGCCGTCAATCATCTCATTCGGTTTCCCTTCTCCTTCCTCTCCGACTAAAACGCATGAAACAAGCAGCTGTTTCCTCGCAGTTTTTTTTTTTTCTTCAGGAGTTGTTATTTGAAGTACGTGGAAACGCCAGCGACTGTCTAAACGAGCAGCTAAATGTCAGAATGAATGGAACCAAACGCACTGCAGCGAATGCTCATATTACCACTTATGCCTGGGGGATATTTCTCCTCTCTTCTAATCGCTTTAGCTCAATAGTAATATTGTTTTAATTCATTTTACTGTTTCTAAAGGCAGTTGCAGCTAATTTGCTTAAACTACTGGTGTATTCCATTACAGTAAACCTATTTAGCAAAAGTCTGCAATTGTTAAAAATGTAAAGCTCGGCATTAACATTGCATTAATACAATGTGTGTGTGGATATAGAGTATAGATATATGGCTTGATTTTCAGATGTGTTTGAAAGGAAAGGAAAGTGACGGCCATATTCCCCTAATCTATCATGGAAATGTCTGTGCAAGCTATTTCAGCAATTAGTTGTGGGCTGGTCATTGATTAGTAGTTTCTTTCAGGCTAAAGTAGGGCGGTTAGCAAGCCTCTCGAAAATCCCCTTGTCTTCATCAAGCCTTATTCCCAACTAATGACGTTCATTAGATTACAACTCTACCTCACACGTTTAACAAAAGATTAAATTGGCAGAACTCTGTGGGGAATATGTTTTCATAATTCCCCCGTAATGAGTGAAAGTTAAGGAAATGTGAAGCGCTAAGCAGAAATAAGTCATTGGACATGCTGAACCAGGCCGGGAGGGCCAAGAGCGCTCAAAGAGGCACGTAATGCTGTCGGATAGCCTCCTAAATGAAAGTGACGTGACAACGCTAATGAGACGGCTTCACATTATGTGTGACTCCTGCCTGAGGGACACATTACAGCTGACTTAATGAGAGGAGATATCGTACACAGGCTCTGTTGTATAGTCGAGCGGCGGGAGCGCCGGCCCCGCCGCCGAGCGACAAGCCGCCGCGGCGAGCGAGCGGTTTATTACAGCGGCTGACAGGCCGAGCAGCGGGGAGCGCGCCGGCTAAATGCTCATCGCTGAGGCCGAGGTGTCGGGGGGAGAGAGCGGGGTCAGGTTCTGGTTCATTTACCCAGAAAACCCTGGGCTTAAAAAGAGAAATCCTGTGTGTCAGTCTGGGGGAAATGTCAAAGCGATTCCTGCAGGCAGCGACGGTTGTGATACATTTTCAACAAGAGTTTGAGTACGTTTATTGTGGTTTATTTGATAACGGGACAGTGCACATTAATACAAACGTTTCTGTGCGCCAGTGTTAGCCACGAGGCTATTTTTCATTTTTAGTCCTGAGAGGCAGATGTTTAAAAAACAAGCCTGAAAACAGAAATAAGATTAAATATACAAGGTTATAAAATATTGACGCTTTACAATGCGTGCACAAACAATGAATAGAGTGAGAATATGAAATACATGGTATCATCATTCAGGAGACATTGTCAAGTACTAACAAGACATGCAACACAGAGGCTCACACAATCAACACGCACAAAGCAAATAAAGTGAGGGATAACTATGTTCAAATAGAATATGGACTAAAGACAAAATAGAGACAAGTTAGACACTAAAAAAAACATCCATGTCAGAGGCACATAAAAGCATGCAGAGTATGTGAAATATATAAATCAGTCAGACACAGCTAAACAACAATTAAAGACATGCATGCAGGTAGATGATGGTCGACCGACCAGACGGTGACAACAGACCAACAGACGGCTGACAACAGACCAGCAGACGGCTGACAACAGACCAACAGACGGCTGACGACAGACCAACCAGACGGCTGACGACAGACCAACAGACGGCTGACGACAGACCAACAGACGGCTGACGACAGACCAACAGACGGCTGACGACAGACCAACAGACGGCTGACAACAGACCAACAGACGGCTGACAACAGACCAACAGACGGCTGACAACAGACCAACAGACGGCTGACAACAGACCAGCAGACGGCTGACAACAGACCAACAGACGGCTGACAACAGACCAACAGACGGCTGACAACAGACCAACAGACGGCTGACGACAGACCAGCAGACATCTGACAACAGACCAACAGACGGCTGACGACAGACCAACAGACGGCTGACAACAGACCAACAGACGGCTGACGACAGACCAACAGACGGCTGACAACAGACCAACAGACGGCTGACAACAGACCAACAGACGGCTGACAACAGACCGACAGACGGCTGACAACAGACCAACAGACGGCTGACAACAGACCAGCAGACGGCTGACAACAGACCAACCAGACGGCTGACAACAGACCAACAGACGGCTGACAACAGACCAGCAGACGGCTGACAACAGACCAGCAGACGGCTGACAACAGACCAACAGACGGCTGACAACAGACCAGCAGACGGCTGACAACAGACCAACAGACGGCTGACAACAGACCAACAGACGGCTGACAACAGACCAGCAGACGGCTGACGACAGACCAGCAGACGGCTGACGACAGACCAACAGACGGCTGACAACAGACCAGCAGACGGCTGACAACAGACCAACAGACGGCTGACGACAGACCAACAGACGGCTGACAACAGACCAACAGACGGCTGACAACAGACCAGCAGACGGCTGACAACAGACCAGCAGAGGGAAAGTTCAACACGGACAGATTGAGGACAGTAAGGATTCGTTACGTTCTAGTGAGTTAGACAGATGATCAACCAGCAGGATTCTCTTGGTGCGGGAGTGAGACCCGGAGATGAGTCATCGTTTTTGTACTCCTGGTTCCCTGGTCTCAAAGTCAATGTTTAGTTTTTTTTATGGGTTTTTGGTTAGATGCCTAAAATTAAGTTTAAGATGTTTAATTGTTTTTGTCCTACGGCATAAAATATGTCATTAGATATCTCGTATGCGATCGCGGTGTAGTAAGTGTATGGCCTAATGTTAGCCCTTGACTTGAGCATAACATAACGTAATGCACACGCCTTGATGAATTGACCCACCTTGAAAAAGGTGACAAAACCAAACTTAAAGCCATAATATAACATTTTAAGTTCTGTCTTACGCCGTGATTAACAGTTTAGCTGACAATTCAACTGCTCTCTGTGCTGACATTAAAACTGACAGCTCAACTTCCTACCTTTCGATCTGCTTTCAGCTCTTACCCATCAACTGACAATTCAACTGCCTCCAGAACTTGCATTAAAAACTGTCAATTCAACCTCCTACTGGGCTAAAACATGAAATTCTACATTCTTTCACTTCAACTGCTTTCAGTTCTAATACAATCTGACACCTTATCTCACGAGAAAATAATAACATTTGAACCTGTTTTCAGTGTTTGCACGCTTACAATTGCATCCTTTCCTAGTTTATTTATTTGCCGCCCATTTGTCCATTTGGCTCTGAGAAGAATGGCTTGCTACTTCCCCAATGCACCTGGCATCCTGCAGGAAGTATTGATACATTTCACAAGGACACTGGGGAGAGAGTATTGGCCGTGGCAGATCCATCCGTGTGCAATGTGTTGACACCCGGCTCGCTGTGCGCAGCCGTTGTCTGGTGACGGGGATGAATCTCCAGCATCTATTGACTGGAGAGGGAGGGGAGACAAGAGAAGGGTCACTGGGAGGTGTGAGTGGGGTGAGGGAGGGTATGATGTCTGTCCAAATCTCCACAAGACACAAGTCACACCTCATTAGCAGGTAGTGGAAAGGAGAGCGGCAGTTATGTCTGCCATGAAAGCACCGGCTCACACACACACACATTGACACATACTTCTACCCCAATTACCCCTATCCTGTCCCTTGAGCTGACGGGTTGAGTTATGCTGACAGGCACCCCTCCTGAAAGTGTGTGTGTGTGTGTGTGTGGGGGGGGGGGGAGTCAAAAGACGAAGGGAAAGACGGAGAGGAGAGGAAGAAAAGTGATGGAAGGGTGAAAGCCGGGGGAGTTCAGAGTGGGGAAGAGAGGAGGGAGAATAGACAGAGAGGGGAAAGGGGGAACCACATCACGCAGCACGAGGCAAAATGAAACATGTCTCCCTGTCACCTGCCGCACTCTGTAAATGGATGGCCCCTGCAATCTTGCCATCAGCGACTTATCTCCGCGGCCTCAAAAGTGGGAGGGCGGAAAAAAAAAATCGAGCAAGCCGAAAGAAGAGAAACAAGCAAGAAAATGGTAGAGGGTAGTTTCCACCACCGCAAGCGCACGGTAATTTGTTACAGTTTCCAAAGACAAATATGACAGGATGGAATTACTCTGCCACTACTGAGGTAGTCATTTGCAAATGCCATAAAGTGCAGGTATAAATCTCCAACCCGAATCCACTTAATCTGAGGCTTCGGAGCTCTTCAGCAGCAGCCGTCTTGTCAAGCATGTGTTTATAGTGAAAGGTCTCTCGAGTCCTTTAAAAGAAAGAAAAAGGGTTGTACAGTGGGGATGGAAGTGGCTGGTGCACAGTGGTGAATGATGCTTTCTTTTGATGCCACAGAACGGGTAGAAGGCTTTAGATGCTGCAAGATGATTTTGACAGATGTCCCTTAATCATGGCGGGGCCTTTTCACCGGATTTATGCAGAATGCAACAACTCCAACTATTACGAGGAGAAAGGATTCTCCACATGCGTTTCTTCGGTGCGTGGCTGCCATCAGTACTTACTGATTTCCGACAATATTTAGGAGAAAGTTACGGAAATAAGTTTGATGTAAATGAGGGAACAGTAGACTTGGACTTGAGCCAGACTTACTTTAAATCCTAAAAAAAATTACCGTGAGATTTGAAACATCTGAGATTTAACTTGGAAAGAAAAGTTGAAAGTGAAAATATCAAAGTTTTGACCTGGTAAAATCCTGGAACCGGAAGAGATACATTTTGAGTTGTTCTGGAGCTTTCAGTCCTGCCACATGGTCTTCATCAGCAGATCATTTGCTCAGTAGATGTTGGAATCTAGTCTCTTTTTTTTCTGAGCACATGACATTGTCATCCATGTTAGAAACTTCTATTACTAACCTTTAAAAACCATCTCCTCTGAAACCAATGAAGATTATTGACATGATCAAAAGCTCCAATTATGTTTTTCTTAATAAGTCAAGAATAGACTTTGAACCCCTTGTTTTTAAGACAACGTGGACTAGAAAAAACTAGGCATCAGAAAAAAAAGTGGGAATTTGAACATTGAATAAATGTTACAGACTTTAATTTACTTTTCAAGACTTGTGACATTTTCGGAGACTTGACATTGTGTCGTCCTCAACGGCTTGAGATTGAACTTTGGCATCCCAAAAGAGACCTTAAAACAACCAAACGCTGACTGCCAGTCTGAGTCTGGTGTGTATGCATCACTTAAATTGAGAACGACACCTGCGTACAGTTTCCATCTATCTGTCAACGGGTTTTTATCGTTGTCGCCCCGCAGTCGTGCAATCAGAAGCACTCCTGTGAAGTCGTAAACCGCCTGCCATCACGCCGTGGTAAACATTTCTCACGCGCTGCTGCTAGACAAAGCAAAACAGTGCAGGTGCTCGCCTTTCTGTGGGTATTAACAACGGCGATGAAAGATGATCACACGGCACGCGGTATTATCAGCCCATCAGACAGTGAGTGATGAGTACAGTCACTGCCTTAATTTATGCATTGCTACTCAGTCTTGTCCCTGCTGTTCAGCTCCAAGGATTTTACTTCCACCATGAGGAAGGCAGGATGGAGAGAGCGAGGGAGGGAGAGAAAAAAAATAACTGTGGAAAAAGCGCGGATTTTCTACTTCCTCTGACCAAATCCCACCATTTCAGGAGATTAACCTCGGCATGCGATAAATGTTCGACTTCTTCTTCCCTTCCAATTTCCTTGGAGCTAGAAACTCCAGAAGCCAGCGCGGCATGTAAGATAAAAAATGATCACCTAATTCACTCAAGCACAAAATACATTTCTGGAGAGAGGAGGAAAAGCGGGCAGAAGAGCGAGAGAAAGGGAGTGTCTCCATGTGCACTGCCTCACGTCCGCTGTTCAGAACTCTCCTCAATCAATTATTATTAAATGAAGCACTTATTCAAACGGACCTGTGTATGGCAAATAGGTCGTGGCGCCGTGATTGTCTGTAGAATTTTCTTCTTCTTCTCTTATCCAGAGGGATTAATCGCATTGTTCAGCTCTCCCCGCTACCCATAGTGCACCTCATACGGCAGCTGTGCTCAAACGCTGTTGATTGCTGAAGGTGCCCTCTGCAGATTGCTGCTGCCACTAAGCCATTTAAATGGGGTTGTTAATAAAATGTAGCGATGATTGGCTTCCACTTCCCTTCATCTCTGGTTTGGCAGATGGTTGTCGCAGGACTAGTATTTGGGTTAACCATCGCACTGAGTTAACTTAAATGTTCGTAATCAACATTTTGCTAACATTTTTTTTTATATACATTCTTAAATATTTGTCTTTTTTTTTCATAATTGTTATTTTCAGATTTCAGGGTGGTTAAAAAATAAATATAAAGCCTTCAATAGCACCTCATATATTATTGTTTTCCAGGGGCCAATCATTTTCAGTACTATCAGTACTGTCTGACTGTCTGGTACTGAGGAAGTTTTTGAACGAAATGTGGACAAAATGACAAAGAAAAAAGTAAATCACAATAACTACATAGATGCATGACTACAAAAAGATGGATAACAACTACAAAGAGACACAAAACAACGACAAAGAGATGCACAACAACTACATAGTTGCACAATGACTACAAAAAGATGCAAAATGACTACAGAGACGCAAATGTTGTGCCCACATCCTTTGTAGGTTTGTGTCTCTTTCAGTCTGGGTGTCTTCCTCTTGGACAGGACGGTCGGGGGACCTTGACCGTTGGCTCATGCTCTGTCCTTGTGGGTGGCCAGGACCTAAAAGTGGTTCCTAATATCTCTCTAGTTCAAACGGACATCAGACAGTTCACCAGCACGGGGCTGACATCATAAACAGTTGGTTATCTGGGATTTTAGAGCGTTGTACATTACTTTGTGATATAAAAATAATAAAAGCAACAAAAAAAGATAAAGTCCAATAGTCTTCACATCAACATTTGAGGCTGACAATTGCATTTGCTTTGACTGTCAACATCCCTGCCTTAGTCAATGCCTTGTTGAGCAAACATTTGAATCACTGCCACATGCCTATTCATGTATTTTGAATCTGTCTTTTAAATATTCTTGTTTAGCCTGAATGTGCCAGTGCTCTATCACGGCTGGCAGTCGGCCTCAGAGCTTCATCTAAAGCCTTGATTGGGCAGTTTATTACATCGAGATGTCATCCAAGACATTTCTGTCTGCCAAAGTGTCCCTCTAATGATCCATTAATGCTCTGATATGTTTCTACACCAACTCTCGCCGTTCCTTTAGTGCTGATCATTGTCTGACTCTCTCAAAAAACAAGTTTTGTTCATCTGATCGATAAAGCAATAAAAATAAACCAAACTGTTGTTAATGCGGTGACTGTAGTCAAAGAAGTTGGCGCTTTTCACACAATGGGAAGAAGCTTTCAGATGTGAATATGTAAAAGGTATGATTAGCCGCAAATCACTTCATATGGAGGCGAGGACTGAAGCAATCACATTCGTCTTTCAGGCTTTCCTCTGCCAAAAATACCTCCTACACAATTGAATAATGCATATGGCCAAGTGTTGGACTAATTAATGTCCACCAACCTACCTCCACCATAAAACAGGGTTCACCTGACACAGCGAGTTAATGAGCCTGTTGGTGACGCAGCCACCAGCGGTCTGTTATGGAGGAGGCGATCCGTAGTGAGTGGGTGGATTATGATGGTGATTAGCACCAGTGGGTCAGGAAGGGCCCATTGAATTGTCATCAATACCGGCGAGATAGGATATCATGCTAAAGCAGCGCCGCATGCACCGCGGGCACACGCGCACAGCGCCAGTGGGCAGAGGCATTTGAATATTAACTGAGGGGTGGGAAATACATAAACACTCCATCTTGTTGGCAGAGCCTGTGTGTCTGTCCCCGCAGAGTGTTGAACGTATGCCACGGCTGTGTCGGCCTGCATCCTTGTGATAAAAAGGAAGGAAAAATGACACGGGCTCTCTTTGGCCAGACGCTAACATATTCATTAGTGAGGAATATGACTGACTGGGCTGGTTTGAAATGTCACCGGGCCAAGGCGTCTCCTCGGAGTGATGACCCCCCCACACACCCACACGTCTGTGTCGGACGGAGTCGTAATACTCTCGAGACGTCGGCTCTTTTTTGACCACGCGGCCGGGAAGGTAGGTACGGCGTGTATGAGGTACCTGGAAACTGATTGATCAAAAATACTGGTTCCAGACATACCACTCGAAGCCACAAATGTCAACGTCGCGGCGGCGCTCGAGGAAGAGTCAGCGGGATCAAGTCATTAGGGCTCGTTGGCGAGGAAAACGTTGCGCGTAGATGTGGAGATTTTTTTCCACGTGAAAACTCTGACCTGCTGTTGGGCGCTGTGTGAAATGTCAAGCGGGGTCGCACGGTAACTGTTATTAATATTTGGAATATATTATTCTATTGGTTGCCCAGACTTTACATGTCACTGAGATTCATATTTAAAATGTCATGGTAATCCATCCGATAATTGTTGACCATGAGCCGTAAAATAAATAAAAAATAAAAATCAGTTGTTCTAGTTCTAGCATTTGCTGCAGTTCTTCCAATATTTTTTTTCTAACTGTGCTGTTTGAGATAATCACCAGTTGCAACGCGAAAATAACATCTGCCGACTGTTTTCAGACAATTTATTACGAGTAGTAGATATCGGATGCTTACAAAAGATACCCACGTGTTCCACTTGCAATTACCCCATGATGGTTGACCCAAATGTTTACCCGTGTAGCAGCTGGTATTCATAGTAAATAGCAGCCATGTACGGCATGGATTACAAGTGTGAATTCATCAAGTCAAAGCTGGAGATCTGCTGCTGGAGGGTCGTCCTCCAGGAGCCGGCTTGTGCCGCGGAAACGGCATAAAGTCGGGTCACGAAAGGTCAGGGGCCGCGACGAGCACCTCCCAATGATCAGCACGTCGTGGAACAGAACGCAACGCGCGTCGATACGCCCTCTGCGCCACCGCCGATCCTCAAACGCTCAAACTTAGCGAGCCCTCCCTCCTCCCCCTGTTGTTTTATTCATAGGGCTCGGGTTCATTTGCCAAGTCTTCTGTTGTAGATTTAAGAAGACAAACAGTGTCTGCAAATCCTGCAGCACAGTGTTAGACTAAATGACATTTGGCTCTGCCGCCTGGCTAATCGTAAAGAATACAGTGGCGGATCAGCGCTTAAACCTCGTGTCTTCAGGCAGATATCATGCTCAGTATCGCGGATGGATCCTTTGAAGTGTTTGTTGTCTTCCAGAGGGCCCCCGGAGGAAACACAGCTCTCGTTCGCTCACACACACACACACACTCACACGAGAGAGTTAATGGTAGGGAAGGCATTAAACAACACGCTCCTGTGTGTATTGCTGGTCCCATATTGGCGGCGCTGGTGGTGAGGA
The DNA here is from genome assembly GCA_038501785.1 of Myoxocephalus aenaeus. NCBI lineage: Eukaryota > Metazoa > Chordata > Actinopteri > Perciformes > Cottidae > Myoxocephalus > Myoxocephalus aenaeus. The sequence continues at coordinate 3,018,015 of JBAMJR010000140.1, forward strand.
TCCTTCCACTCCACTGCTATGCTGGCTCCTCAGCAGCAGGATCACACGAGAGAGCCAACAAAAGCATATTAGCACACGCTGCTTAGCACATGCATGCACACACAGCAGGGGGAGCATATTTGACAGGTTAACGCACACACACACCGATAAGCACGTGATCTGTGTGTGGACCGCCGGACGAAAACACAGACACGTTGCATGTTTGTGTCGCTCGAGGCGGGAGAATATGAAAAATAAATATAAATATATGAGAAAAGGAAAGAAGCTTGCCAGGATGAAAAGCGAACAATGAGGGGGAGAGAGAGAGAGAGCTGTGGGATGGCCCGCTTTATCTTGGGTGAGACTCAACTCTGCAGATTTAGAACGAGGTATTGCTCCAAGAAGGAAAAAAAAAAACATTTTTATTTTGTCACGGTCGGCCAATTAGTTATTTCTTGAGTCACATCTGAATGGCTGCCATTCGCCTACTCTCGGTTGCAAATTTAGCCTTAGACATAGAAATAAAAAAAGTCTGTGAAAGCCTACCCGTGCCAACATTGTGTGCTGGCAGGCATTAGCAGCTGTGCGTTATGCTTTCATACACCTAAAAAGAAATAATAATAATAACAAGCTCAGTCTGCGCTCCGCTAAAGGGGTTTTCTCCTTTCTCAACAATTTAGGGTGAACTTAGAACTATTAACAGGTGTGCGCCGTCGTGACACGGGAGTCCCACTAATGACCGGGGAGCGTGGGTTTGGTTGCGCTGTCTCCCGGTAGGAGACGGCGGCGGCCGCCTGTCTCACTCCGTCAGCCGCTGACAAGCGACAACTTTCCTTCCCCTGTTGTTTGTCTGCGAGCGCTCCAAACTTAGCAGCGTCACGGCGCTCACACACAAGAAGTGTCCAATAAAGAGATGCGACACCGGGTCCGGTTGACACTCCTGTCAGGAGCCAGATGTTTGCTAGACCGACTGTGTCTGTGCGCCCGTGTATCATTTTTTTTTTTTTATTCGCGTTCGTCTCCGGGTTGTTTTGACAGCGACAGCGAGCGCTTGAATGTCTTCTAACTCTTTGTGTCTCCATCCATCCGCCCGTCCAAGCAGTCATCTATCTATCCATCCATCTATTCATCACTGTTATTTAATGAGATGGCATTGCTCATCAAGGTTCATTGGCTGTGTGCAGATAAACCCAGATTTAATTAGGCCCCATCAGTGAAATGCCTCGCCCTCGCTGGCGAATCCTCCAGCTTCACAAAATGACGCATTTACATTTAACCAAGTAACCTATGTCTAATTAGTCAGTTAGGGTTTGTGTGTGTGTGTGTGTGTGTGTTTTAATTTGTTTTATGACAGCAGAAAGTTCAGCAAAATGACAAACGGATGTATTGCCATTTATCGCGCATTCTGAGCAGCTCATTATTCCTCCATTTGTTTTCGCCGTCATCTATCTGGTTTTTTGGCCCCCGCGATTTGTACAAGTGAGCTTGTGTAACCGAGCCTAGCGTCGGAGAGCTGGCGCGGTCTGAATGCTCGTCCTTGTGTCCCGACTGGCTCAGCAGTTGCACCTCCAGCCAGTTGAAATCAATGGGGCAGTGGGCGACCGTGGCTCTGTGCGGAGCAGATGGCAGAAGAATGGCCCCTTCCTCCGACTGCGGCGCGCTCTCCAACATACAAATGGGTCGGCCCTCGTTCGCCGGTCCCATAATATCCTGGAGCCGGCGCTCCGGTGTGGTGGAGGAGGTCGTGGGCCACGGGGGAAACGCGGCCCTCTTCGAACACGATTTCCTCAGATCTTGAGGATGATTGCTAATCGGGTGATGAATACTTGAAAGAGAAACAGTGGCAGCTGGTGTCCGGTCCACTTACTGTATGGAGGGGCGGTGTTATCGCCAAACAAGACCGACGAACATAACCCACAAGAGGAGCCAGCGCACAATCACAGTCATACACTGTGTGACGGGCAGCCAGCGGAGTTAGTGACTTCAATCTGTCTCTAATTTGACATTTTTGGAGACATAGTTGTTTGCTTCAGATGGGATTATACTGTACCACTCTCATGTCCATCTGTGTGTACACAGCTAGAACTAGGAGGCAATTAGCATAGCTTAGCATAAAGACCGCAAAAAGTCACACTTAAAACACTGAAACACCGAAACCAGCTGTTTCCCCTTTCTTCCAGTCTTTATGCTAAACTAAGCTAATCCCCTGCTAGCTCTAGGCACATAAACGGGGACAGCTATTAGCTAACGAAACATGTTATTGTATTTTTAAACTTTGGACAGCTACATACGAGAGGAAACAACTAGTCTGGCAAACGGAATACAAATGTGTTATTTCATGAGCTTAGAAGGGCTTTTTTATTTATTTTTGGACTGAACTAGCTGTTTCCGGTCTCCGTGCTAAGCTAAACTGATTTCCAACAGGACGTTTGAGAATTTTCCTCTGGATTCGCCTCGTGTTTAGATGTTCAGGGAGTCGCTGAATGTGACCTATTGATCTCTGGTCCGCCTTATCCCGGTATACATTCAGACATGTTTAATGCAGCGCTCTTTTCCCACCCTTGACCCTTCTGTGGGCTGCACTGCACATTGGCATCAATATTTACACGTGCATAATGAAGCAGAAGAGCGTTTCACACGTCCGCTGTTGATTTATGTCTTCGCCACCGCGGCTGGGTCTTAATTGCTTGACACACGCGTTAGCGTCAGCCTCGCTGTGCTGGATGGATGGACGGCTGCCAGCGCGACTTCACTTTTCTCTGTTTGGATGTATATTACTTGTTGCTTCACTCCTCTTCCTCCTCAACTCTGACTCCCAGTTTCTCTGCCTTCAATCATCTGTGTCCCTGTGTTGCTCCTTCTCTGTTGTTATTTATTTCATCTTTCTCCCAGTTCTTTGCCTTTCTCATCGCATCTCCTGTTTCCTCTGCTCTCCTCTCATCGCTTTCTTCCCCTCGATTGTCTGCCAGAGCAACATGTGGTGCGAGGGGAAGGAAAAAAAAGCATCGTGAGTAGCGGAAAGAAAAAGCACACTGACAAAAGCTCCTTCCCCCGAGTTTGCTTGTAGCGGCAAAAAAAAACACACACACATCAATTACCTCCGTGATTGAACGATGTTAGCACAACTCCGGGTTGAGATGAACGGCGCAGCTCGACGCGACGTACATTTTCCGTGTCGACTCGTGTTTGTCTTTTCCGCGCGCACAGCCTCACCGTCAGTAATTATAGCGCCCTGCCGCTGTCTGGCTCGGCCTGCCAATCAAATCATGAGAGAGTTGTGCGCCGCAAACGCTGCAAACGCAACATCTGTGCAGCGATGGTCTGTGTGTCTGATTCTGAGTGCGGGAGCTCTAGTTGGAGATGAGCTGGCAACGGTGTGAGCGGAATGAGGACAATGGCATCAAATGCTGTTTCTGTTGCTGTTCTCGGCAACGTGAAGTCAAGGGGATAACAAAAAAAATGGGCTACTGAAGGTCAGAGCTGATATTTTCGGATCAGTGTTGACGAAAACAAGAGTTGTGCTTCATATTTAGTATTTCCTATTCCCGTTCTTCAGTCTTTCCAGGAGGGATGAGAAGCTAAAACTCTTTTAAAACCCGGGACACACAAAAAAAAAAATCTGATCCGCATCCGGATGTCAGAGGGTCGGAGATCCTGGCTCGACCGCGAGAAATAAATCGGCTGTGACGGCCACTTGTTGCGTAAGAGGAGGTTTAAAAAAAATAAAAAATAATTCTCGGCCCCTCGTCTCTATACATCGTCGCCGAAACCCACGGGATCCAAAACCACGTCGCTGCAGATGTAATCCACATCTGGACAGAGCTGGATGATCCGTGTGACAGACAAGAGAGGCCTGCCAGGAATGCTGTTTAGCTTTTACAACACACACAGCACTGTGTGTGTGTGTGTGTGTGTGTGTGAAACCTGCCTGTTCTCCCGTTGTCTTGTGGCATGTTTTCGCCTTGCCTCACTTTGTCTCGCTGCCAGTCCCTCCCCTCTTCATCCCCATTTCCCTGTAATCTCTATTTGCATATCCATAGGTACACACCCTCAGATCGTCCCCGACTCTGGTATCATTTCATCCGTTTTGTCTGTTTGCTCGTGTTCCTTGAATGCCGCGCTCGGCGAGGTTGAATGATAAGTAGCTCTCGGCGCCAAGAGGCTGGGAGGCTTGGCACAGATGTCATCTGGCGATATAAAAGAGTTCAGCATGGGTTAGCGCCGTGGAATGCAGGTTTTTTTTTGGGGGGAGACCGCTGTCTGCTTAAAGTGACAGTCGGCGAGATTTGTGGCCATTCGTCAACATATGTGTCCTTCTGCCTTCAGATGCTGCGGGGATTTAATGAGCAGAAGGAGACGCTTATCATACCGCACACAGCAGCTGTGGATCACCGATACTGTAGCAATCACTCACATGCAATTATTGGTAATTGATGACTGATTTACAGACCGGACCAGTTTGGACATTTTGTAGAACTTCTTCATTTGTACACCGCGTTCCACATTATTATGCAAATTACACTTTGCTCAGATTTTCCTAAATAGTAATGCACAGTCTGTCAGTATCATTTTCAAGTCATCAACTGTTAGAGTATAAGTCAAATTCTATTGAACAAACCTCCTAATGATAACAGTATTTTTTTCAAAAATAAAAAACTCAAAATGCAGTGTTCCACATTATTATGCAGAATTTCAGAATTTCAGAGTTTCAAGATATTTTATAGGTTGTAAAGAACAAAAAATTGTCATTTGTTGAATTTGCAGCATTAGGAGGTCATATTTACTGAAATCAAGAAAAGTTTGAATCAAAAACATCTTAACAGGTCAAGTTACATGTTAACATAGGACCCCTTCTTTGATATCAACTTCACAATTCTTGCATCCATTGAACTTGTGAGTTCTTTGATAGTTTCTGCTTTAATGTCTTTGCAGGATGCCATAATAGCCTCCCAGAGCACCTGCTTGGATGTGAACTGCCTTCCACCCACATAGATCTTTTGCTTGATGATGCTCCAAAGGTTCTCAATAGGGTTAAGGTCAGGGGAAGATGGGGGCACACCATGAGTTTCTCTCCTTTTATGCCCATAGCAGCCAATGCCCCAGAGGTATTCTTTGCAGCATGACATGGTGCATTGTCATGCATGAATATGATTTTGCTACGGAAGGCACGGTTCTTCTTTTTGTACCACAGAAGAAAGTGGTCAGTCAGAAACTCTACATACTTTGCCGAGGTCATTTTCACACCGTCGGGGACCCTGAAGGGGCCTACCAGCTCTCTCCCCATGATTCCGGCCCAAAACATGACTCCGCCACCTCCTTGTTGACGTCTCAGCCTTGTTGGGACATGGTGGCCATTCACCAACCATCCACTACTCCATCCATCAGGACCATCAAGGGTTGCACGGCACTCATCCGTAAACAAAACAGTTTGAAAGTTAGTCTTCATGTAGTCCTGAGCCCACTGCAACCTTTTTTGCTTATGAGCTTGGTTTAGGGGTGGCCGAATAACAGGTTTAAGGACACTTGCAAACCTCTTGAGCATCCTACATCTTGAAGTTCGCGAGACTCCAGAGGCACCAGCGGCTTCAAACACCTGTTTGCTGCTATTCAATGGCATTTTAGTGGCTGCTCTCTTAACCCTACGCATTTGTTTGGCAGAAATCTTCCTTATTTTGCCTTTGTCTGAACGAACCCGCTTGTGCTGTGAATCGGTGACAAATTTCTTCACCGTCCGATGATCACGCGCAATTCTTTTGGAAATATCCAATGTTGTGATACCTTGACCAATGTATTGCACTATTTGCCGCTTTTCAGCAGCAGAGAGATCCTTTTTCTTCCCCATTTTGCCTGAAACATGTAGCTTGCTTAATAATGTGGAACATCCTTCTTAAGTAGTTTTCCTTTGATTGGGCTCACCTGGCAAACTAATTATTATTATTACTATTTGGATGATTTCAATCATCCAAATAGCCCTGAGACACAATACCATCCATGAGTTTCATTGAAAAACCAAAAAATGAATGTTTATGACCCTTAAATACAATTTGCCTAATAATGTGGAACGCGGTGTATGTCGGCTCCCTTTCATGTTTTAAAAAGCGTAGCTACCGTTGATGATTTAAAATTCCACCAAAAAAGTTAGCTTCCCTGCTGTTTTTCCATGAATCTGCTCCATAAACACATTTGGGTGTGGCGGTCAATGACGTAAGAGGCTATTGGGCAATTCGGAAAAGAAAAAAACAAAACAAGAAATGTCATGGAAGTCAATCACATGCCGTCCCTGTGCTCGACATCAATGCACCTGCCAGCACCTACTCTGAGCTCTCTATACTATATATTTATATATATATATACAACATTTGACAGGTAGTAATGTTTACACGAGGAACATTTTGGAAATGACTTCAATCTTTACCCTGCAAGATAAAGCCTGATAATTTCAAAGACGGCCGCATTGTTTGCCAGAAACGTACGGACTTACCTTTACCCAGAGCGTGACATCCCCCCCCCCCTTGTCTGGCGTTATCAATGTGCTAAACGTCGATAAGGAAAACATGCATTAGAATGCCGACACACAAGGTAATGATAACCTATGCCAATCCTAATAGACTGTCAGAAATCTTGATTGAAATCTCTCGGTTTTTCCTCGCTCCAAAAAAAATAAGCCAATCAGCATGTCTGCGTGTGCCCACCCCCCCCGCCTCCGTTCCCAATGCTTGCTTTTCAAGGGATGGATGTTTGTTTTGGAATATGTACGTGGCAGGTTTGCAAGAATGTCTTGTTTCCCCCGGCGAGGCTCGGGGGAGGAGGGGTGTGTCCTGTGCAGCTCACGGGGGTTTTGCCCTCGGTGAAAGCGCCCTGACATGCTGTTCCTTTTTATTCTGAATGAAGTGGAGCTCATGAAGGATCATGAACGCCACTACCACCATCACTGTGTGTGTACGGCTCTGTGGGGCTGAATGCTGCCGCCAGCCACGCAAATATAACTGTGTGGTAAATACAAATGCATGTGATGAAATTACAAAGTGATATTCAAGGGACAGTTGGGCAATATGGTGATTGAATAACTCCTCTCTCATATCTATAGACAGTAAATAGGAAACATCCCCAACCAGCCCCTCTAAAGCTCATTTAATCGCATTCCCCCTGCTTCCAGTCTTTATGCTAAGCTAAGCTAAGCTAATTGCCTCCTAGTTCCAGCTTTATACTCAGTCTTCTCTAACTTTTGGCAAGAAAGCACCAAAAAAAAAAAAAAGGCGAGCAAAGACAGGTGTAATGCTGAGAGGATAAGCAGCTTCTACCTGGAAGGATTCAGCATCATTAGCTCGCGGTCAGATTTTGGGCGAAAGAAATTAGAAGCACATGAGAAAAGAAATGGCTTTGAGCGTGTTCCTGTTACTGTTTACTGAAGCCAAAGCTGAAATCTCCTCAACAGGGACTGTTGTAAACGTGCTCTTAATATGGAGACGGCAGCGCTAACAATACCTCTGGCATAAGATAAAGGCCATATTCAGCTCAGCCGTGGTTTCATTTGTTTACACTAATTAAACCATGTTAATTGAGCAGTGGCAAATTAGACATGAACGCAACACTGTTTTTAGAGGGCTACATGAAGTGTATGTATGGACTGTAATTTCCTGATGGTTAGTTTATCGCTTCTCCTCATGAGCTTATAACCCGTCATACAATCTATCACAATACTGTCTCCTTTTCTTTTTTGTTCTTCTTCTCGTGCTGCCATTCACATCAACTCCTTTTGTTTCCCTCCTCTGTCTCGCTCCGTCTTGCTGCTGCTGACTCGGTGAAGCAGGTAAGACTGTTATTAGCTCTCCTTCAGCGTGCGTGTGTGTGTGTGTGTGTGTGTGTGTGTGTGTGTGTGTGTGTGTGTGTTTCAGAGATGGGTTTAGCTGAGATGAGTAAAGCTGGGTCGCATGCTGTCTCTGGTGCTGCTGATATTGCTCCGGCTGTAGGGGGCTTACAGGGGGCACTGCTGAAAGTGAAAGAATTATGACACACACACACACACACACACATATAAAGACACACATCCAATAACAGACAGTGGCCAGCACAATTTACACCCACCATTGACGGGTAACAATTGGATGATTCCTGTGTAACATACTGTAGATCATTGGACCTATAGTTAGCGTGTGACTCCTGACTGTTACCAGACCTTTACCAAACATATACTGTACACACACACACACACACACACACGCACGCACACACACACGTACATACATAGTGTTTGAGCCAGGGAGATAAACAGTGCCCAGCCTCAACGCCTTCTCTCATGATACTGTCTATGTTGGCTGGTATAATGTTTGACATGAGATAAGATGAAGACAGTCTGCTTTCCACTGAAAGGAATTGGCAACAATAGTTCTTTACACACAAAAATGGAGAGGAAGGAAGCTGCCACGTGAATATGCAATAATATTGAGTCTCCTTTTCTTTCTTTCTTTCTTTCCCCACAGCTCTGCTTGGTGGACCTGTCAAATTTCAATTTAAAAAAACGGGTGCCGTACGTTGTAACATTATTTCCCACCATAATAGAAAAGGCAACCTGAGGTTACAATCACATTCCAAAGGTTTGAGGAGTTTTCAACGAGCCGCTGTTATTTCCTAAATGGTAAAGCCATTTCTTTTCTATTATTTATTCCCCCCCCTTTTGTTTCGGCGACGTCGTCTGAAGGTTGCGCGTTGGGGAAGGGGGCCTTAATTAAGATTTCTGTGCCCGGGGCCCCGTTCGCAAGCTGTAGTACATCAGGAACGAGCCGGAGCGCCAGATACAGATCATTGGCTACCGGGGGGTCAAGTCATGTGATTAGGAAGAAAATATTAACATTCTCACCACGGCGACCCTTCTGACTTAGCAATCAAATACGTCGGCGGCGAGGTAAACTCATTCCCGACCCGCGACGGCACACCCAGCGCCAGTGTTTCAGGCCGAAGTGACCTTTTTAATTTGAAAAGAATGTGAAGAGGTCGCGCTGCAGCTTTTCGTACAAAAGACACCCACACACCCACACACACACACACACACACACAAACAACGCTGCTCCTATGACGTATTGATTGAGACAACTTCTCGGGGGAAACATTTGTCCCTCGACCCACGGCCCTAATCCCACGTTCCCGCCTTCACTTCCTTGGCGCCCTCCTTTCCTCGCCGCGAGATGGACGTCACGGTCGCTGATGTGTCAGCGGCGGATAAACCGGTGAAACATTCACACCCTCCGACTGCAGGTTAATATAGCCAATGATTGACAGCTGGATCTCGGTATTGATTGAATCCGGAGTCTGTGTTTCTCCGGTAGCCGTCTCTCTCTCTCTCTCTCTCTCTCCTGCCTCCTCTTCCCTCGCTCCCCTCGCTGTTTGTTTGCTTTAGTTTTGAAATTCCGGCTGGTTATTACACGGAGAGGAGAGGAGGTTATTGCCTGGTGCGAGGGGGCATTGACTCATAGTGGCCGCCGTCGGAGCAGCTCGTCCGTCTCTCAGTCGGCCGCCAGCAGGATGCGGGGGAACGTCGGCCGATCGGAACGGGGCAATGTGTTGGTTTCCACGGCCAAAACGCAGCTCAGGAACCAAAACCCCAAACCAAAAAGAGCAGTTTTCTTCTTTCTTTGACAGAACAGTCGATGCTGTGAGAAATACCCATTGTCGATTTTAACAATGCTTCATTAGATTCAACAAGCGAGGGGCCAAGTGGAGGGAATTGTCATTTAATTCATCACCAGACTGCCTTCATGGGTGTGATTGTAATTGACTTGTTGTGTTGTTTTTTTTGTTGCTATAATGTCTAAAGCCTCTGCATATGCAGAAGATTGAAAAGAAAATAAAACCCACAGAAAGTGAGTAGATGGAAGAGAGGGGGGGGGGGGGGGATCGCTATTAGCTGTTAATTCTGAAACAAATTATGCAATTAGCTCTGGCATCAGGATGTAGGCCATGAGAGAGGACAGCGTAACCTTCATTTGATCTGTTCTGCAGCGAGCCGGGGCGAGAGAGAGAGAGAGACACACACACACACACACACACACACACAGAGAGAGACCCATTTAATAGGAGAATTTCTTTGGCCTGAGCAAAACGCTAACAGTATCCATAAGTGCCACTTTAGCTTCCCTTTGAGTGCTTTTCTTTTTTTCCTATTTATGGAGGGATTTTCATAATGTGTTTTTTTTTTTTCCTTCTTTTTTTTCTTCTCCTTTTTGAGAAATACTCATGTCCTTAAAACAAAGAGGTAATTTGTCTGTGCCTACGAGATAATATTGTCTGGGGAGCCGTGCGATTCGCTGCCCCTGCTTGACAGTGAAACAGAGGGAAGGTGTTGATTTCAAGGTGTGTGTGTGTGTGTGTGTGTGTGTGTGTGTGTGTCACCCCTTAGCGTGTGTGTGTGTGTGCGTGTGCGTGGGCGCACCATCAATAAAGGTCTCAAACAGCAGCAGAACCAATCGCAGCGCTACTTAAACGGCGGCCCCGGTTCTGGCTGCGGATTGGTCGTTAGCCTAACACAATCAAATTTGTCCACAGTGAGGAAGTCATTAATTCTAAGTGGACCATTCATTTAATGTTGTTAGGATGCAGAGAGGCAAGAGTCCCTCGGCATCAGCGGCGTGTGTTGCTTCTCCTCAACAAACAGCCGCTGGATCACGACTCACTTTAACAAGGTTACATAGTAAAGGAAAAAAGAAAAACTGTGGGGAACCAGGTATTTATTGGAGGGGGAGATAAACTCCAGAGAATAATACTTTATGCAACACTTTATTCAGTTTTTATGACCCGCAGCTTGAGCTAAAAATAATTCTGTTCACCGTAATGTTTGAATGGGTTCTCATTGGTTGCCATGTTTCTCCCAGTCTGTGATGAGATGCTCAACATACAGGCAGCACAACACACCTTTCGTACGCCGACACGTATACATGTCACATTTAGTAAGTGCTACCATGTCACCACGGTTACTGGTCTAAATATATAACGCTTTCTGCCGTCTACAGTCAGCAGGTGGATTTATTGGTAGTAACGATGGAGCTCACCAGCATCCGTTGGCACCGAACCGAACAGCTTCGCCGGGAAAGACCCCGCCGGCTCTCACGGTGACCGTTGAGACGTTTCAACATTGGCGTGATGACGACTCACCGTGACCGCCGCGGCCTCGTCATTCTGTGTTCGGATCTCCCGTCCGGTCCGGGGGGTCGGGGTTAGCGCGATATCTCGGGAACCCTTTGAGGGAGTTTCTTCAGATTTTTGCACAAACGGTACAATTCGATTTTTGGCAACGCATTTGCCGATCACGGCGATTTAACACTAACGTCTAGTCGGGTGAAACGATGTGTGTGTGATGACAAAATGTGACGCGCTGGTCCTAGTTAGTATGGAAACTGCTCGGTTTAAATACACGGTACTTTGGAGAAGCGTCATTTCTCCCTGATGACCAAAACAAAACCAACCTGCTTTTCTCCGAGTTTCCAAACAGATGGAAGAAAACTGTCGCCATCTTTTTTTTTGTTTCCCCTCTCTTGAACATGAGCGTGGCACCAATTCATTGCGCCCCGGCCCGTTTCTAAAAGGCTTTGTGCGACACAGGTTTTGGGTAATGATTTGGGATGTTATCAGTGCAGAGCAGGAAAGTAAACAGCGGGCGCTATCTCCAAAAGGTTAGCCATATGTTAAATCAGTGGCAGGGGACGGGGAGGGGGGAGACAGCTGCTTCCACCACTGCTATCTGACACACACACACGCACACGCACGTGAGCACACTCAATGCGCACGGCTGCTGGAATCGTATTGATTATTCCGCGTGCATACGTGTAAAAGAAAATGAAACATCCTGAGGGGGAAAAAAAATAATAATAAAAAGCTGCTTTCCAGACAGACAGACATCATCTGGATCGCGAAGTGTAGCGCAGGCCTGTTTCGGTGACTGTATGGTCTCTGCATTGCAAAATGGCAGACACACACACACACACACACATGTGGGCAAGACATCTGGAGGGCTGAGCAGACCAGTGATCAAAATCAAGCCAACGTGAAAACAAAACAAGGCGGCTATGCAGTGTTAGCCGGCCAGCTGTCTGCAGGAGACTCGTGCAAATTAGTCTCTTTCTCGCAGCTTCCAATGCTTTAATTATATATTTGTGTAAGACAGGGAGGAACATATTAACAATAAAGTAAACAGAAAAGCAAATTTGATAGCCATTTTTATACTTTCTTTCATAAAAAAAATAAATAATGCGCGGGCGAGGGGAGTATTTTGTGCCACGATAATCCAATAATCGCGCAGACTTTCCACAAAATGAATGACACGCATACTTACCGTGAGGCTGCATTTGTGTATTATCATACCGTTATCGTGGCGTTGTCTTTCATGTCCGACGTTTCCACTGATGACTATCTAATTGGCATACAATTTCACACAGTAGAAAGCTCAAAGACTCCTATTATGCACCACTGCTTAATTAAAGTCGCTTTTTTCTTCTTCTTTTCGCACTCATGAAATCCTGTCACAAAAAAAAGTCCTACATGCAGTCCTCTCACGCATAATTGTATTACGAACTGCTTTACATTGTCCCGCTTTAATTCTCAGCCCGCGGCTTACAAATTGTGAAACAAAAGACTCAAGCGTATGTGGGATTGGCGGGTTTCTCAGACTCGCCCTGTGGCGGCGTGGGCTCTGATCATTCCCTCGATAGGCTGAAACACACCCGGTCGCCACGCGTCTCTAAAGTCAAGCAGAGGTCCCGTCTGAGCGTTCAGCATCTCCAGAGGACAAACATGCACCGGACCTTTGTACCGATGCACGTCTTCTAGTGCCGTCACACTAAATCCATGCCTAATAATCATAAATCATCATGAACATAAGTGCGCTTCAGATATAAACAGAAAGTTGCCTGTGAAAATGTTAGACAATTCATTATAAAAAAAAAAAACGACTACAGAGAGAGGTAATTACTAAATGTAAGAACATGAATTAGTTATTTAAAAAACAAACGCCGACCATAAATAGTATCAAAGATGGAGTTGGATTTTATTAAAATCTGAAAAGATATTACTATTATTAGGTGGTGCTTTTCAAAGGTGGGTTATACACTCATTATGGGACCTCTTGGGTTATTGTACTGGAAATGTAACGTCTCATGTCACTAGAGCATAAGATTGCTTATATCATTCTGTGTATATACAAAATAAGTTACTTTTAGGCAGACAAAAAATAAAGCATTTATATATTTTATATATGTATGTATGTGTATGTGTATATATATATATATATATATATGTATGTATACAAAATAAGTTACTTTTAGGCAGTGTATATTGACAAAAAAAAGAAGAAGAAAAAACACTCAGGTCCCTTCAGGAAACAGACTCCACCTCTTTGCCAATTAATTGGTGTGTGTGCAGCCGTCCAGCTTTGGCTCCATCGCCGCTGCTGCCTGCACCAATCCGCCGCGCAGCACACATCTGGCACCCAGCGCATTCACCACTTAGCTAAATTACATTACTTCTAGCCTAGCGCCTCTAACAAGGTGCTCCGTGTCTTTCGCGAGCTGGGAAAAATAGGACGAGAACACTGCAAAGAGACAAAGAAGTGGAGTAGCTAACATGGTGTTAACAATTTGCTCACTGAGTTCCTCTGCTTCCCATTACACACACTTTGCACCTTTTAACCTTGTTAGCGGGGCACGGCAGCGCGCCGCCCCAGAATGCTTGTTCCGTAATTAAGGGTGGCTCAGGTGCTAGATTTATGGAGATTTGCGGGCCTGTGATTAAAATTGAAATTTAATTCTGCTAATCTGGCCGAGGTGAGGGAAGAGGAATATTGAATGTGTGTGTGTGTGTGTGTGTGTGTGTGTGTGTGTGTTTGCGAGGGGGGGGGGGGCGGTTTGGGTGGGTGGCTAGCCACATATCAGTGGGAGATACTTCACACAGGCTGTTCAAACATGGACTTAAAACAGGCTTATCTCCCCAAAGGTTAATGAGGAGCGGCTGGCTGCGCCTGTTACAAATGCACAACAGAGGTCTCATCTTCTACTGCGCGGCGGCGTGTCAGTCACAGAAACACACACACACACACACACACACAGGCTGGATAAGCTGCAGGCATCACAAGCCCTCAGCCCCACTGATAGAATTCTCGTTTCCAATAACATCCTCAGACGACTTAATTACTTTTTTCCTTTTGATGCGACTCACAAGAATAAGCGGACTCCAGATGGAATCTCTCCTTTTTCCTCTCCAGGCCGCGTCTCTCTCTCGCTGTGTTTCTCCGTCCTCGGCGATAGCTGATAATTTAGCTGTGGCATTTCAGACGGCTGAGCATGACTCTGAAGTCCCTTTTTTTTTCTTTCTTTTTTCCTCAGTTGTCACACAGCTTATGGAGCGCGCGGTTCACAGGCGGGATGGGCGCGCCGGTGGTGGTGGCGGCGTGCGTGCGTGCGTGCGAGTGTTCAGGCGGCGCTGAGTACAAATGACATGTAGACCGCTTTTGTTGTCCGGCGTGTGTCCGGCGGTAAAAGTGGAGCTAAATGAAGTCAGAGGAAACACTTTTGTGCTTTTGGACCTCCATGGAGACGGTGTCAAGGACGAAATAATGGAACACAACAAGATTGTGTTGTTTTTTTGTGGTGTATGGAGGCACATATACACACACACTTGCGCTCCCTTGGCATGGCTCAAAGAATATGTGCCCTTTGCTTCTTTGTTTTCTCCGAGCAAAGTAAAAGTGTGCCACCGCAAGACAGAGGAATGTTCTATTTTACCTCCAGGTGCTCCATTTACCGTTCTGAAATAACCCTTTTAATCCCCCTGCGCGGGTGCGTTTTCTTCTATTGTTGCCCCCTCGAAATGAATAGAGGCTCTGGTATTCATCGCAGGGCATTAAATCACGCGGATCCCGGACGAGCACATACTGCAGATTTATGTTGATGCCACTGAGAGGTGTGTTGTAAACGCAGCGCACTGTGTGAGGATGTCTGCCTTGTTTTTCACCTGCGGGGAAGCGAGTGGTGTCTCTGACTTATCGGCACACGGTGGTGTTTAGGCCTGGCAGGGGGGTGTTTGTGTGTGTGTGTGTGTGTGTGTGCGTGTGTGTGTGTGTGTGTGAGTGGGGTTTGTCTGCATAGTTTCGTACAGAGCTAGCAACTGCTCACACACACAAGCTCACAGAACCAGCAGTAAAACGGTTTATTGTCGTTTTTTGTTTTGCTTTGGTTCTGTTTTTTTGGGTTTCTTAATTGATGAACGTGAGACGTGTCGGTAGACTGACTTTGTAATCAGAAAGAGGCAAGCTAGCTGCTTCCCCCTGCTTCCAGTCTTTGTGCTAAGCTAAGCTAAGCTAACCGGAGTGGTTAGCTTAAAAAACGAGTCAGCGTAGTTCCCAACCTTTTGACTCCATAGATCAACCCTGTCTGGTAATTTTAACTCCCTCATCACATTTCCTGCTCCATCCGTGACAGAGAGTATACCTGCGTGCGCGTGAGCGAGTTCTTTAGTTTTCCTCCCCGGGTCTTGGTTCTGCAGCAGCGCCGGCGTCTCTCTGGCCGGGTGGTGGCAGCTACGGAGATGAATAGCCCACTGCTCTCGGCCCACTAAGTAATCCAGCCAATGATGAATCGCTGCTCTCACTGACACCCAAATTGGAATCATTGGGTCCAGGAGCCCAAACTGGGAAACAAAAAACAAAAAACAGAAAACAGAGGGCCTCTGGCGGCGCCGTCTAGTCATCCGTTACCGTGACGCTTTTCCGAGGCCGCACGAGCCCTCCACCTCTTCCACCCCCACTCTGTGTGCTCAAGGCCTCTGATAAATAGAAAAACAAAGGGCCTCTCAGGAATGTGTCACAATGATATCCTTCCCCATCAGAATGGTGCTGATATGATATTAGACCGATCGCTGCAGCCAAGGCCCCTTGTTTTTAAGGTTTTCCCAAACATTTGAGATGCTTTTTATCATTTAAAAGTTGCCCGTGCTCAGTTTTTTTTCTTCTTCCTTCAGAGGCGGCAGCCTCAGTTAGCCCACATTCTGTGAGTCTGCTGGCGACGCATGTAAAACAAATCCCCCAACACAAGGAATGACTTAATGAACTTAATGAGGTTTTCTAATTACAGAGGGAAGTTAGCCCATGTCAAATGGGCCTTTTCTGCCTTCCTTGACACGGATTAACAGCCGGACTATTAAATCCAGCCCTGCATTACAACAGAGGAGAGACTGAGCCACAGTCGGTCATATCTGCTGTGCTTCTGGCCTACATTTCGGGGCCCGTCGCTTCATTTGAAGTGAATGGAGCTTGTACTTTGCTACGGTAGCCTGAGCGAGCCTTGGGCCCCATGTGAACCTCCACTTGAACCCTTCTCAGGGATGCTGAATGGGGAATAAGAACAGGAACGCTTTAGTGTCTGAACCATGAAGGCCGTAACCTTCATATTAACGGGTTTGATATAGAATAGACATTATTTCATGAGTTTGAACTGTTACTCTGCGATTTATTCCCCCGCACGCCTTTCCTTTCTCGCCGTCCTCTTTTTACTCATTCATGCTCTTTGCTCTTTTCTCATCCTATTCCTGTCTCCTCCTCTCTTTCTGACTCCTCCACGGCAGGGAGGAGGATTGACTTTGTCATCATTAACACATCAAAAGAGCCAAGTGTGTATTTCAAAGTCATCCGATAACCGATACTCTTTAATGGAGCACTGGAACAGTAATTAATTTCAAAAAAACATCCCATTTATTTGTTCTGGAAGTGAATGCTCCCGCCAAAGCGGCGTAAATCCTGTCTGTTGCTGCAGCTCAAATTAATTTACGTGTTGCGTCTCCTCGCATCCTTTGAGAATTTAATTATCTCGCCAAACGGGCTCTGGGTGTGTTGAATATACATTCTATCAACTGAGTGGCGCCGAAGCCGGGACGGTGTTGTTCCTCCGTCCTCTCGGTCGCTCGCTCGCCTCGGAAGACGCGGACAGAAGTGGAAAAAGAAAACGGATGAAGTGCGGATAAATATCATTGGGTGTTGAACAACCTGGAAAACCTGGAAAAGTCATGGAAGTTTAAAATGGTTATTTCCAGGCCAGGAAAAGTCCTTGAAAGAAATCATGGAAAAGTCATGGCGTTCATTTACGCCGAGTTTGAAATAATAATAATAATAAGCAGGCGTCTATATAAATGTTTATTCTTTTAATCAAACTATTGTCTCTCGTTCATTTGTGTCATTTAAGGTTTACTGTATGCTTTGGAATTCTCATACAAAATTTTCTCACTTTTTCATGTTTACACCGAGATTTCACAAAATGTTTGGTCATGGAAATTTGGTTTAAAGTCATGGAAAAGTCACGGAAATCCATTGGTCAAAATGTGTATGAACCCTGCCGGTGAGGCGGCCTCAGAATGCCACCCATCTTCACCCAGCCTGTTAGCACACTTGATCCACGTCAATCTGGAAGCCTAAGTGCTCTGGATTTCTCTGAGAGTAGCTTCTGGCGGACGGGCGGCAGACCCACTCGGATAACAGTCGCCCTGCGATCGCCGGCGGATGGATACAGAGCTGTGAGTCCACCGAGCTCGAGCTGGAACAGTTGCCTTGACCCCGTAATGGCCGGTCATGTTCAGAGAGCGGAACGCCGGCGTTGCCCATCTGTGCCGATGCGAAGAGCCGACGTTATTTTCGTGAACGGGTGAGCCGATCAGGTTTAAGACCAGATGGGGCGCAAACCGTCGGACGAGCCGGGACCGTCAACAACAACTTGGAGCCTTGTCGGAGCTGACAGGCGACTCCGTGGCTGTCTTCACATTCAAACACACCGGGGGACGTCCCCGTCTGATCCCAGACGACCGGTAACGGGACCCGTAAGCACGTCGGTTATCGGGTCGCTGTTGCCGATAGCGAGCGCGATCTGATCCTTACGTTTTACGTCAGCTGTCACACGGCTGTTCTCACTCGGGGAGGCTTTCATGCAAAGCAATGCAACCGTCGTCTACTCTCCTCCAGGATTGACCGCAAAAGACCTGATTTATATTCATTCGTCGGATTGTGGGCAAAGAAAAACCTAAACCCAGCAGTGGAGTCAATAAAATGTCGATATCCCGAAATCACAAAGGCTTTACAGTCGTAAAAACGGTATGCTTCTTGATTTTGTATTATTTTTTAAAGCTTAGCGAGAATCATCTCAATTGATTGAATGACATAAAATATGAAAGACACACAACTGAGAAACGGATTCCAGGCTGTTTCTCATATGAATTTCATCAACCTATAAGTTGAGTTAGCGACACATTGCGCTCCTACTCTCTTATTGCATATTGATTCCACCCGCGCGGCGCGGCCGTGTTTCTCTAAATGAAAACCTTCCCTTTGCGTTGTTTCTGAAAATGCAATTCAAATATTAAATCAGGTGTGAGTGATGTACAGGATGTCGAAATATGGCAATAAAAGAGTTACAGCTCCCTGTCATCTTTGTTTTGACAGACGATCCTGGCACAGCACACACACACGCACGCGCATGCAAACAGCCAGACAAACACACACACACACACACACACACACTCACACAAAGTCAGCATGATTCGTTGGGGATTTTCTCACAAATCGGGCCCCCTAAAGGGAAAGAGGCCGGCATAAATCAGCTGGTGTCAGGGCTACAGACACCCACGGCTCCTTATCACCACACGCAGGCGGACACACTCACAGATTGATAGGTAGATAGTCATTCTGACAGGCACGGCGACAGGCAGCCAGGTGGAGAGGCTTACAGCAGCATGCACACGGGCAGAGGGAGGAGGAGGTGGTGGAGGAGGGAGGCGATAACGCGGAGCAAAAGGCAGTGGTTACAAGGACGCGTTCTCATTAAGAACATCTGAAATGATCCATTATCCTTATTATTACCACTTCCGTTCATTCCTCAGCGCGCAACAGGGAGTGCAGCCTGCAGCCAGTTCATGAAATCGTTTACACGTGTGCTTAAAAATACCATTCGCACACTACCCTGGCCGCGACGAGACGAGCTATTTGTTCCCGCGCGACACATGCAGCTCACTGCGACGACGGTCGCAGATTCCCCACTCAGAATTCGGAGTGATTTTCCAGACATCGGGTCTTTTGATTTCAGACAAAAGCAGCCTTCAAAGTACTAGCCGCTGGCCATCCATTTTTGCTGGCTGAAAATGACAGCCGTAGCTCTCACTTGAAAGCTTAACTCGCTCGCATTGCGGCAGTGTGAACGTCCACAAATCCAATAAGGATAACAAAAGACACCACCCTCCCATTCCTTTGAACACACAGCACAGCGCTGACTACAGCCCAACGACTGGATAAAAAGTGGACGTTATAGTCGTGACACCTCCCATTGGTTTGTGGACGGCCGCTTTGAGACTCTGAGTTCGCAATTTTGGCCGCCGCCATCTTGGTTCTGCCCATCTTGGAAGTGCCCATATTTGGACTGCTGGGGAGTGAGGTGGAGACGTGGTGTACGGTTCTGGTAGCAGCAGCGACCTGTCAATCACAAGGCGTTCCCGCCCTAAAGGATCCCCTGCTTTATGGTCTGTTTGACTCTAAATGGACCATCATTTACTAAATTAACGTCATGCTGTATTGAAGAAGACTTGAAACTAGAGATTGAGACATAAACTCATGTTTACAATGTTTACAGAGGGAATAAATCAAGAGAGAAATAGAGTAATTTTCTAAAGACTTCTATACAATCGGACTAGTCGCCCCCTGCTGGCCAGTAGAGGGAATGCAAGTTGAAGGCGCTTGCGTAATGGCTTCACTTTTCAGAACCTGAGGTTACCAAACTACAGCGCCGTGCGCTCTGCTTTCACCACGAGGAGAAACACTAAAGCATTAGTTCTTACAACAGCTGGAGAGGGAAGGGTTGCGCTAACATCTGCAATGCAGGACGGAGTTGTATTTTCTTTGGATGCAGACGGTCGAACTTAAAACCAAGCCAAAGGCCTCACGGCGCTAACGGTACAGGCTGTGAGGACGTAGCGCTCTCCTCCCCTCCGATCCCTATCGCTGCACGGATCTAAACAGACAAAGGCTTGTTTTACTGTCACAGAGCATTTAGGACACACTGTATCACACACAGCGATGTTGGGTAGCAGTGCCAAACTCCATTTGTTTCTACGCATCTGCGTCTACTCGAGCAATACTAAGCTGGTGTTCCATTTCATGGGCTTGTCTGTTTTGGGTCACGCTCCAGAAGATACACAGACAGCGGATAACATCTCTGATTCCATTATTTACTCCGTGGAAGACTTAAACATTCCCTCTGAGGGACGCGTGTGTTTTTTATTTAGAATCGGTTTTCAGCTGATTACACCGGGGATGGTATCACGACACTCTGTTTCTTGTAGTTCACAAACAAGCGCAACCTTAAAAATGACTAAGTGTGTGGTATCCTCCTCGAAATAGCAGCTTTCCACTTGAGATCAGAGTAAATGAAACCACAGTGATTCAGAGCAGACATTTAAGCGAGGAAGCAGGAAGGAGTTTGATGTCTTCCAACTTATAAAACACCTCTGTCGGGAATTATAATAATACTGCGGCTTTGGGGTTGCATCACAGATCTCCTAGCAACCACGCCTAGTGTCATGGAGGTCCCTCGGTGACTCAGCGGTGCGCAAATAATGAGTAAGGACCGGAGAAGGAAAAGATGTTGATTCAGTGTGGGTGTAGCTGAGGACAACTGGAAGTAAATGTAAAACACTGATGATGGTGTTGAATCTTTCTAAATTTAGAAGCAAAAAAAAATAATGTACGCTATAAAATAATAAAGGGACAGTGAACTCCAAAAATCTAAAATACATATTTTTCCTTTTACCTGCAGTGCTGTTCATCAGTTTTTCAAATGGCTTTTTTTTTTGGTACCACAAGCCGAGTGCAATATAGTCCCATTGTTATGTAAGGAGACATCTCGATGGCCGCTATCCCCAAAACTAGGCAAGTCACACCAAAAGAATCTAGATTGATCAACAGCAGTATAGGTGAGAGGAAATATGTTTAGATGTTGGGGTGTACTGTCCCTTTAAGATGTAGATATACAAAAAAAAAGCTTTACTTACTATGTAGGGAGGTAATGGTGCTTATCATCAGACTAAAATATCGTCTTGGCAAATCTCGAGATATTGAACGATACACTGCCGTTTCTACGCGGAAAAAAAACACACACACACACACGCAGTGAAAACACACATTTCTCGCCTCGTCTTCTCTCACGCGCCACAAAAACGCACAAACGTTCCATTTTGCTTTCCCACATCGCTTCCCTCCAGCATTCAGGGAAGCATTGTGGAGGCCCCTCTCGAAATAGATCAGCCCGCTCCGGCTTGGAAAAAAGACGAAAGCGGAAACGAGCAGAGACACCAGTCTCCCCACTAAGAGTCAGGTGTGCCGCGCACTTCAAAGTCAAAGGGAGTCGTGAACGCGGCACAAATGAAGCCTCCGGCGCGCCGATTGAAACTTCCACGTCTCGATAATGACCTCACTCTCCGACGCGATTACTCATCATTCATTCAGTCTCTGCTGCCGTGGTGGGAGACTAGTGCCGTGGATCCGAGGCTCGCAGAAGGTGATGGGGAGGGAGGGAGCGTGAATGAAAGAGATTGTGGAGTAGTTGGGATAAGACTTCATGATGCCCCCCTCAGAATAATAGTCACTTTTACCTCCGTGTGACGTTGGCCTCGCTATGTTTGGCTTCGTTAGCTCCTTTTTATATTCAGTTCAAATGCGGTGTGATTGCTGTGACTTCGTTTGGTGCCGCCTACAATAACACCGTGAGTTCAACCTCTCGTGCTTTATGTCGGCCTGAAAGAGTGACAGACTCCTTTTTCTGCAGCTGAATTTGGGCGTGATTACCCAGCACTCCGTCCCTGCATGATACGGATTCATAAGGTTTTCATATATGTTCTTTAAAGATCCCCTCAGCTTTCACAACGCAGACCAACCAAAATAGTTTCAGAAAAACTAGTTAAAAATGCATATTCATACTACGATTCATCTCCCTTGTGAAAAAAAAATAAGACGTGGATATGCAAATGTTTTTAATTTCAAAAGTTTAACCACACGATGACTTTCCTCTGTAAAACTTTGTACATCCATAATTCTGCAAAGGGAACCTCAAAACGACAAGTTAATCTGACAAGTAAAGGGCATCTCTCACTTTTGTCTGACCAAATTGATTGAAATAGAAGTAGTTTAGCAAGCCCAATATATATATATATATATATATATATATATATATATATATATATATATATATTAGTGCTGTCATATTAGCGCGTTATTAATGGCGTTAACGCAAACCAATTTTAACGCCGTCAATTTTATTAACGGCATTAACGCATTTAAAAAAAAAATCTCGCGAGCACCACGCCGGATGTAGCTCAACCGGAAGCAAAACAATAGGCACGCCGTTTGGGCTTGGAAGCTAGGCTAACGTTACGGTTTGAAATGAATGAATGGTGAGCGCGATACGGCAAAATGAATGATAAGACGCTAATGAATGGAAAGTTTACTTTCAAGAAGTTGTCAGATGGTTCCCTTGACAAGACCAAAGTGGTATGTGCCATTTGTCATTGTGAACTGAGCTATCATCGTAGCCTATCCAGTCTGAAACACCACTTGATGGCCAAGCACACAGCTGATGCTAACTCTGCGCCCCCTCGTCATAGCAGACAAGAATGGATGACTTCAGAAACACATGGACACCAACGAAGAACAAACTTATTGCAGCCATAGCTAAATGGGTGGCTACTGCGTGTAGGCCTGTTAACGTTGTGGAGGACGAGGGTCTAGCTCAGGGGTGGGCAAACTTTTTGGCTCAGGGGCCACATTGAATTAAAAAATTTGACAGACGGGCCGGGCCAGTATCAGATGGATGGAGAGTGTTTGACAAAGGGGGCGTGGCTTATCGCCGTCGGGTCTCTCCGTGAAAAAGAGCTGTCTTTTCCGGTATCGATTATGGAATAAATAACCACTAGTTTTGCTTTATACTTGTTGTGGAAGTCCCAAACATGTCGGAACATGAAACACCCTTGTGTTTGGGTTCATAATATTATCCGTAGCCGCACACAGCTCGGTGAATTTCTCCGACTCCTCCAGGAACTGCGCCGGTCTTATCTCCGTAAAACGGATACCGATTCTGCCATCCACCTTGGAAATAACCACCAGTTCTGCTTTATACTAGTTGTGTAAACTCCACATACGTCGGAACATCAAACTCCGTGGTGTCTGGGTTCATAATATTATCTGTAGTCGCACAACAGCGTCTGAATGACAGCCGCTGCACACACGAAAAGCCTAAAAGAGCGCTGTGCAATAAATAAGCATGAAGAAACATCAACGCTGGTCTGTTGTGGTCATCGTGCTTCGGGAAACTGAACTTGGGAACGGAGAAGCGCTACAGCGGTCTTTACTATAACTTATAATTATTTAAAATAAAAAACTTTTTTTAATATATTTTTTTAATGTTATAATAATTATAATACTCGGCGGGCCGTATATTAATACTCGGCGGGCCGTATCCGGCCCGCGGGCCGTAGTTTGCCCACCTCTGGTCTAGCTGATATAATACGCATCGCATCCAACGACAGGACCTACGAATTACCTTCGAGAGCCTGACTGCTATGTTCACAGCTCTCTCTCTCTCTCTCTCTCTCTCTCTCTTAAACCCTTGTTTACCTGAAATGTGCACTTTATAATTTTATTTTGTACCGCCCTGTTTGGCAGTTGTTTTTCAATAAAATAAAACATTTGCATAAAGCAAGCCAATCCACTTTTTCATGTTGATAAGAGCATTAAAATGAAAAAAAGAAAAATTGCGATTAATCGCGAGTTAACTATGACATAAATGCGATTAATCGCGATTAAATATTTTAATCGTTTGACAGCACTAATATATATATATATATATATATATATATATATATATATATATATATATATTAGTGGGAACCGGGAGCTGCTTTATTTTCCAGGTTGTTGCATTCTGAAAATGTAAATCCACGACCTTCTGCTGACTGGCACCGTGACCTCATTTTTTCCAGGTCAATATGGATATCATTGCTCATCCGCCAGAGAGCATTAAAGCTTCAACACGTGGCGATAGGGGAGACGTGGAGCTTCAGCACATGGGGACAGAGAACATTAAAGATTGCGTTTCGCGATGACACAACACACCTTCATCTCAGTGGCACCGAATCAAAGCAATACAGCGAAAGCCTCTTAATGTGTGTGCGTGGCCACATTCTACCTCTCCATTATTCAGCACTCAGACATTGGTGACAGTTTGAGAACTAAATATACCATCTCTGTTTCCTCTCTCTCTCTATGTCTTCAGTTCTGCTTCACTGTACTTTTGTTTCATGCGACGGAACTTTTTATTTTGATTTAATCTTTGTAACGAGCTGGGCACTAACCCAGCTGTGCAGTGATGTGCTCCTGAATGCAACACGCGAGCAGAGGCCACAGGTTTCTCTGTGGAGGCCAAATGCACAATTATTCAATGAGTCAAAACAGCGTTGTGTGTGTGTGTGTGTGTGTGTGTGTGTGTGTGTGTGTGTGTGTGTGTGTGTGTGTGTGTGTGTGTGTGTGTGTGTGTGTGTGTGTGTAATTTTCAGAATTTTAGATTCTTGTGAAGAATCTTTCAGAGAACATACTGTCTCTCCTGGTTGTGCCAATTCATCTCCCCCCCCCCCCCCCCAAACAAATTCAGTCCATTGAATTACAGGAAGTCATATTTTCCAGCTCTACCCTCTTATGTAGCTCCCAGCTTTCTCTACATGAATTTGGGCAAATTGGAAAATGTCTTTAAGTTACTTAGGCCCCGATTGGGCTAACACGCGGGCGCCTTTTCAATTTACGCGAAAGGTACAACGGATATTTGGAAGATACTGAGTGCCCTGGAACTTTCCAAGTCCCTTTGCAGCCGGTATTGCCACAGTGTCATCCTCCCCTGCAATATTAATGTTGTTCTTAAGTAGCCAAAGAAAGTGCTTGTCGACAGATAAGTGTTTTTTTTTTCTCCCCTTTCCTGAAAAATTGATTTCTGTGCGAGCACCGTGCCATTTACATTTCACTCAAAAGCCCCACTTTTCCTGTCCCCCTTCCAGTCTTCTTTCATTTTATTGTATCTTGGATAAAAATATATCCTAAAAAGTGTCTGTTTATCCAAAGCTGAGTCTACAATACTCCCTTCCTAGCTGCAAATAGCAACGGCAATCTTCCCAGCGAAGCTCTATGGCCTGTAGACTGCTGGTGTGAAGACCAACGCGTCGACCAACTAAACTAGCAGACTGCCGCTTAATTTCCAAGTCTGAACGCATCAACATCAAACAGTTCTTTAATTGACTTAGAATCACACTAAACGTAGAGCATAGAATGAGAAAGCGGATATTATGAGCTGTCAGATTGCATTCATCACCTTCTTTTATCTCCCCCCCCCCCCCAATTCTGGGATTGTGTAGAAAGAAAGGCAGGCTGAGAAACCTCGAGTGGGGACCCAGATATTTACACTGCCATTCATATCAGGGTTGCACAACAAACCAAAGCTTATAGCAGCCGTAGCAAGGCATGGCGGACTTGGAAGGTGGTCTGTTGTTGTATCTTGTGGTTTTATCTGTAGCCGTCATCACCACATCAATAACTCTGTAGGCTTTCAAGTTACGTTGACAAAAAAAAAAAAAACATTCACAAGATAGCCCATTCCTCACTGTTTTAGAAGCTGGTTCTGGATGCTATCAAGAGTTCAGGCTAACGTTAGCCGTTTAGCTACATTTTCATGTTTGCTTAATGAACTACCTAGAAACAGCTGTTTCCCACTTACAGGCGTCATTTCCGCCCCAAAAAATCTGGTCCATCTCTGTTTGAAGTTGAGGAGACGTCGGTCCAGAAACGACAACATATTGTGATATGTACACGTTTCTGGAACACCTGGAAGTGAAAATGGATATTCACCTCTCTTTGGATGTTGAAGGGGAAGCAGTTGCTTCCCACTCTTGTTTTGTTTCCCCTTCGCTCATCTCCCCCCACCTCGCCTTCCTTCCAGTTGTCAGATGGCTCCCGTGAGCGAGTCCCACGAGGCCGGCCAGCCAGCCGGGCCGCCCGAAACTTATGACTAGCCATGTTCTTCAAACATCATGCAGCAACCAAAGCATGGCAGGATGACAGATAGTCCCTTCAATGTATAGTGACAAACAAATTAGTGCAAAGATGCTTCTCGCCGCATACCAGATGTGTTGGGCTCCGTGGTACGGAACAGCCGATGAAAAACTGTCCACGTCCCATCTGTGCTTTCGGCGTGACCATCGGTGCAGCAATTTGTGCTGAACAAAGTAGTGCAAACAGCCAGCCTGATTATATGTGTCATAATGCGAGGCATAAAACACTGCCGGGGGAAGATCACACAGGAGCTGGCAGGTTTATTTGATGAGAGGAGAGGGAGGCTGTTAAGCAGGAAACAGGACGGGGTGCAGTTGAAGTATATTGAATGGAGCGGTTGAATGGATAAGATGCGTATTGAGCTGGCTTATAAAAGGGAAGTAACAAAAAACTGAGGGAAATGAAAGTGTGAAACACACATTTCTTTCAGCCCTCCAAACACGTCAATTGTAGTTCTTATTAAGTTGCAGCCAAGAACATCTCTCCTTTCAGCTATATTTCCTCCCTCACACCATCGCAGGTGTCGCTCTGGGTTCCGGCCCGCCGTCCAGGTCTGAGCCTGTGGCGAGAGCGGGCCAATTTGTGTCCAAACCCCACACCTGCCGATTGACTCCCACACACTTTGAGATTGGAAGTGCGTCAGCGAGGTCTCGCGCTCTCTGCCTGAAAGGAGAGGGCGAAAGCGGCCGCGGCGCGTCCTCTTTTTGCGACGCGTCTGAACACGCAAACACGGCGGAAGCTGGGAGAAAGCGTCAAAAAAAAAGGCTTTCCCCCGAACACGCTGTGGGGGGTTCGGGGGGGGGCCGCACCAGGAAGCACAGAGACGGGGATAACAGTAGGAGGGAGATGAGCAACGACACGCCCCGGAGGCAGAGACATTCCTGACCTGCTTAGTGTCATTACACCGGCAGACTTATCTGGCTCGCTCTGCCTTGTAAATACACTCGAGTGCTTGTTATCAAACGAGCGAGGCGACAAACCTCATCCAGGTTTGAGTCCCCGGCTTCCTCCCCGCGCTTGTAAATGAGTCATTCTCATGGATGGCAGCCTGCATTAATATTCCGTTAAGAAGGGAAGCGAGTGCGCATTAAATCCGCCACTTATCAGGTAGCGATCGTGATCTGTGTGGTACTTTGAAGAAGAAGGAAAAAAAGTAAAAATAATAATAATTTTAGGGGCAGGGAGGACGGCGACAGCATATGGAATTCACGTCTATATTTCTCCTCCCATCTACAGGCCTCGCATTTCAACATGTTAATTTTTTTAGGATGTGTTCTTGTACTGCCCCTCTTTTCACAAAAAAGGCCTCCACTTCCAGGCGCCGTTGTTCAAACGCCGCCACATTAGCCGCTAAAAGCTTTCGCGGGACGAACGCAGAGACGCCCCGAAGGCAGCGCACTTTGGATTCGAGGAGGCGGGAAGGAAAATGCAGTTAAAAATTCATTTTTTTTGTTGCATGGGGAAAAAGCATCCTTTTTTTTGCTCACCTCGGGCACGGGATAGGACATTAAAAAGCTTTCATCGTGACAGCGTTCTCAAGTCCCGTCCTCGCATTGAGAGGCCCTCAGAGGGGAGCGCTTTGAGGGGACGCGAGCGCCACTAGCGGGCGGCGTGTGTAGCGCCGTGTGTGTGTGTAGCGTGTGTGTGTGTAGCGGGCGGCGGCGTGGTCGACATGGGGCCCCCCCTCGCCTCTGTGGCAACACAAGCCGTCACAGACTCTGAGCAAGTTCCTCAATGACACTCAACCGTGTCAGCTCGACCTCTCCGCCGGGTCGGGAGAGCACTCCGTGTCTCGCTGTCGGAATGGAATAGCGGAGGGGAAAAAAGAAAGGATAAAAAAGAAAAAAAAACGTGAGAGAGAGAGAGAGTGGCATCACATTTCCCCCTGTGCCACAATATGATTAAGCGGTTCAATGTCCACTGGAGTTGTTCTGCTTCATACGCTCCACAGCGGGGTGCCGTGTCGCATTCTGCTGCCAGCTCGGAGGAAAGTGGCCCTCGCTGCCAGCTGCCCACGAATTCAAAAAGGCTCTGAGTCGTATCTTTTATTGTATCATACTACAGCAGGTAATATTACAGTACGTGATGCAGCAAAAAGTTATATATTACAGCAAAATGAGAAGAAAAGTAGAGAAAAGATTTGACTTAAAGTAGCAAGAGCCACAGCAGAATGGCGTTTTGACAATAATCAAAATGGAACAGTTTTTGCTGCACATATACTGAGCAATATGTTGAACTGCAATGTATGATTTCAACCGCACAGTAGCCTTCAGCTTGTGGGAGTATACTTCACTATTATGTGCTCAGGTCATTTCGAGATGATGCCGCTTGATTACTTCTTGACAAGTGTTGTGAGAATAACCAGTTGAGGAAAAAAAAAAAAAACAGCTGGAACTGGCGCCAAAGCCGGCCTCCATTGTCCGTCTACATCTAGTTAATTATAGCTCCCTCTGAAGAACGGGCTCGCCGCTGCGACTGCATGGCGGCACGGACACGAGTGCCGCGCGTCTCGACGTACATTTCTGTGACGAAGCTCGTGTTCCTCACAACGCGGACGTCTGCACGGGAAGACAGCGTTCAACCAGCCGCACTGTCCTTGGCACCCACGTCCACGGGAGCAAATGTAAAGCAGATGGCCCGCTGCTCTGTCCTCACGGACGCTAATCAGGTGCTGGATATCCATCAGTCTGCGCTAATGCGCGCGCACACACACACACACACACACACACACCTCTTTTTTTACTCCCTCTATCCATCCAGCCCCTCCTCCACCCACTGATCAAGTGTAAGTTCATTCAAATTAAGTAAAAATGTTTTGTTTGCTAGTTCGTTGTGATAAAAAAAAGAAAAAGGTTGCTGAGTCACAAGTCCCTCACACACAGGAGCGCGTTTACACATATGCGCGTCGACGAGGTGGGAGAAACCAGCATCATGCCGGTAATTATCACCGTGTGGTCGACGTGAGCGGGTTCATAGTTTGAATGTGCAGAGATTGCCATGTTAATGTGTTGTCGTAACTAACTTTTGGGCTTTGGAGCTCAAATTTGAACGCCTAAACTTTAGCATTGAGGAAAAAGTCTGGGTTGCCTCTCGATCCCCTTTACCTGCGCTCAGCATCGCGTCCTCCTCTCACGTCGCAGTCCCCTCCTCCCTGTGAACACTCGAGGAGAGAGGAATCGAGGACACTCGACTTCAGAGATGCTCTCGTCTCTCGGGGCGAGAGCTCCCGCAGGTGTTGACATGTCTGCGGTGGCTTTTGATGCTCTGGAGTTTGTATTTGCACATATATGTGCTGTCCAAGCCCCTTTCTTTTTTCTCTCTATGTCCTGCATGTTTTTCCTGAAAATGAACTGACTGCTAAATGGCAGGATGAAATCTTAGCATGCGTGGACTTATATTCTTTTTTTATTTTCACGTACAGGCCCCGGATGTTACGAGTTCAGAAGTTCGAGAGAGAGTCGGTGATTTCCCCTAGCGCCCGTTTCAGTCGTGTCTCCCGTCGCTCATCTGACCCATTATGCTGAGCCATGGGGAAATCTGACTGGGCTCATTACCCTTCTCCTCAGAACTGATACAGGAAGTTTAGAGAGAGAGAGAGCGCGCGAGAGAGAGAGAGACTCTCCTCCAGCTCATTTTGAATGGACACCATCACCAGTGTTGTCACTATCAGGAGTGCGTGGCCATCTGCCAAGGCGCTCCCTATCTAACCTGTTCTCTCTCCTCTGCCTTTCCCGCCTTTTGTGCGCCGGAAACAAATGAGGCCGAGCGCCGCGTCCCGGTGCAGCGGGGGGATGGAGACTATTGGCATGCATTGTCTCATCCGCTCGGCCGGCTGGCGAAATAAGAAGGGCCGGATGACAGATACCGTGAAGGGCACGTAAGGCGGCGGTGATCGGTGGGCTCTCGGCTTTGACAGGGACGGTTGTAAATTCAACTTATTTGCTTAAAGAAAACTGATATCACGTACGGTCACTTAGTTGAGGTTATTTCATTTTTTTCCACTTTTAAAAGGTCGCCGGAAGAAAAAAAAAAAAAGGAAGAAGAATCAAAGATAAAATCGATAGATATCTTTTTATCGAAAGACATCGTTATTTATCATACTGTCTTGGTACTAAATATAGGAAAATAGAGACAGTTTAAATTGGTACACTTCCTTAATTACTTCCAATGCATTGCTAATAACCTACAGAGACTATTCAGTGCACAGCAGGTCACCAAAAATGTAAAAGTTCTCTTCAGTCAGCATTCAGTTGGGCCAATATGATTCATATTTGCTTGGGTATTTGCATTTTGCCTTTTAATTAGTATCAAATTACATCATTATTTGTTGGAAACATACTTACATTTCCAGCAGGGCATTGTTGATGACTACTATGTGTCAATTACTGTCCATGTGTGATGTTTCTAGCGCCGCAAAACAAACCCGCTCCGCCGTCGCCCCGCAGCATCGCGAGCTGTGTTTTCACTCATAAAAGGCAGAAAGTCTGCTGTATCTCTCTTTGGAAAATCAATCACGCCACACATACTGTAAACTCTGAACACAAACTGCCTCTGACGTTATACACAGCTCACCCATAAATCAGAGTGAAGTGTGTTTGTGCCGGCGCTTCATAAAGCTATCAAAAACCGATCAGAGGTGGCATTTGGAGGATGACCTCTAAACTGCACTGCTCACCACTGCGCAGTTGATTCGGCGTCAGAGTTATTGCAAACATGATGATGTTTTCTACTCAACAGCTACTTCCTGAGACATTTGAAATGAACTGCGGCCCATTGAAAGTGAGAAGAATTGGTTTGTTTTGTCACTTTGAAATGATGCAGACCTGAAGAGCTCTATACAGAAGCGCTGTATTCTGACTGAACTTATGAGAAATGCTCTGAATACAGAATAAAAGGCTCTATTGAGGCTTTCATTCAGCCCAGTGAAGGTTCTCAGACTGGAGCAAGTGCATAGAATTAGTTTCCCCTTTATGTCATTGGCCTTTTAGGGGGGGTAGTGACTATTGAATTAATTGCCATGAAATTATGCACAGTCACGTTTCCCAGACGGATGTAAACTGTAATAACTTTGGTTATCCATTCACTTTTCATCTGGCGCCACCACCAGGCCAATACTTTGTTTGTACCCGCAAAGAAACAGCCAAAATATCCTTTCCTGTCATTCTGAGTTTGAAATAATGAATATGCTTTTAAAAGAAAGACGCTCAAAATATAAGCAGGCATACATACAGGCATCTATATAAATGTTTATTCTTTTAATCAAACTATTGTCTCTCATTCATTTGTGTCATTTAAGGTTTACTGTATGCTTTGGAATCCTCATTGTTAGTTTAAATACTACATTTGATCACTTTTTCATGTTTACACCGAGATTTCACAAAATGTTTGGTCATGGAAATTTGGTTTAAAGTCCTGGAAATCCAATGGTCAGAATGTGTGTGAACCCTGCACTCGGAGATGACGGAGAAACAACAAAAACAAACACACAAATCCTCCTGTTTCCTTGAAGTAACGTGGCACTAGTTCATCTTCCTTATGAGTCACGTAAACGACCGTTGACACAAAATCCACTATCGTTGGTCGGCTGCAGACTTTGAGACGGCAGAGAATAGCCGCTGGTCGCGCTGTACAAGTTGCATTCACACCGGAAAGTGAACGCCAATTTCAATGCATTTGCACCTCGAGGTGTGAATAAGGCCTCGTCTCCCTCTTGGAAGTCAGTTGACCCGACGGTACATTTATTCACATCGGCACTAAATAGAAAGAGAGACTTAAGCACAGTGGCAGTTTTTTCTGGCAGGTTCAAAAGGGCCAGTTAGCCATACATGCATCCAATTAACAGAATACTTATCACAGCAAAAAAAATGTTGGTGACCAGGTGTTAAAAAGCTGCCACTCACTGAACTGGGTGAGACAGATAAAATGGCTTGTGAAGGTCTGACTGGGGATGAGCAAGATTTCTGTTGTTTCTCTTCTCAGATCTCCATTCTCGCCAGACGGAGGAAGTAAAGGAGATGGATAAAATATCCGACTGCCCTCTCTGAACCTGTAGATGTGTGTGTTGTCAGCCTCAGTTTATTCTCTAAGGAGAATTAATTAGCTCGTGCTCATATATTGTGCACACTGCGCACATCTGGTCACACCGACTCGTGTCTTATCGCCCAGTGACTAGAAGCTGTTGAGTGTGTGGACCTCAAGTATACATTACAGTCCTTTCAGGCCGCGGTGTGAAACTCCTGTTTGTTAATTGCCTGCAATTTCATGCTTGATGTGAGCATTTGTCTTTCACGCTACAAAAAAAAAAAAAAAGCGGTATATATTTTGTGCCACAAACGCGACTAAGATGTGCTGTACAAGCCAACACCTGTAATGTTGCCCCCCGCCTTGTAAACACACATGACCATGTTTTCACACCGCTAAAAAGGGCCTTCAGGACTTTAACAACAATATAGACTGATTAGAAAATGGTCCGGGTAATGACCTTGTCGGCCGAGGGAGTCATTTAGCGCCAAATTGCTGCTTGTGTTGGGCTTCAGTCCGTAATTAGGTCAGAATGCAAATGCTTGTATTGTGATGCCGGCCCGCCAGGACTCAGTGTTTAGAGTGTAGCCATGTGTGTCAGAGTGACTCATTGAGACCCTCTAGTGCTGCTGAGGAGGGGGAGGGAGAGGGAGAGAGAACGAGATGGAGAGAGAGAGAGAGATCTCACGCTCTCATCAAAACATGTTTTTTGCACTGTAATGTGTCCTCCGTCTATGCAGCGTTTTAGCACATGGCATTAAGTCCTGCTCCAGGAAGAGAGGAGAGGAGGGGAGAGGGGAAAGGAGAGGAGAGGAGAGGAGAGGAGAGGAGGCGTCTTGACCCCCAGGCTCGCCCTCTGGCCTTCACACACCTACACATGGCATTAAGTCCTGCTCCAGGAAGGGAGGAGAGGAGAGGAGAGGAGAAGAGAGGGGAGAGAAGAGAAGAGAGAGGAGAGGAGAGGAGAGAGGAGAGAGGAGAAGAGAGGGGAAGGGAGAAGAGAGAGGAGAGAAGAGAAGAGAGAGGAGAGGAGAGAGGAGGGGAGAAGAGAGGAGAGGGGAAGGGAGAGGAGAGAAGAGAAGAGAGAGAAGAGAAGAGAGAGGAGAGGAGGGGAGGAGAGGAGAGGAGAGGAGAGGAGGGGAGAAGAGAGAGAAGAGAAGAGAGAGGAGAGGAGAGGAGGGGAGGAGAGGAGAGGAGGGGAGGGGAGGAGAGAGAGGAGAGAAGAGAAGAGAGGGGAGAGGAGGGGAGGAGAGAGGAGGGGAGAAGAGAAGAGAGGGGAGAGGAGGGGAGGAGAGAGGAGGGGAGAAGAGAGAGGAGAGAAGAGAGGAGGGGAGAAGAGAGGAGAGAGGAGAGAGGAGAAGAGAAGAGAGAGAAGAGAAGAGAGGGGAGAGGAGAGGAGAGGAGAGAGAAGAGAAGAGAGAGGAGAGGAGAGAGGAGGGGAGAAGAGAGGAGAGGGGAAGGGAGAGGAGAGAAGAGAAGAGAGAGAAGAGAAGAGAAGAGAGAGGAGAGGAGGGGAGAGGAGAGGAGGGAGGGGAGGAGAGAGAGGAGAGAAGAGAAGAGAGGGGAGAGGAGGGGAGGAGAGAGGAGGGGAGAAGAGAGAGGAGAGAAGAGAGGAGAGAGGAGGGGAGAAGAGAGGAGAGAAGAGAGAGGAGAGGAGAGGAGGAGAGAGAGGAGAGAGGAGAAGAGAAGAGAGGAGAAGAGAAGAGAGAGAAGAGAAGAGAGGGGAGAGGAGAGGAGAGGAGAGAGAGGGGAGAGGAGAGAGGAGGGGAGAGGAGAGAGGAGGGGAGAGGAGTGGGGAGGAGAGGGCGTCTTGACCCCCAGGCTCGCCCTCTGGCCTTCACACACCTACACAAACTCATTCTGGCTCATCTTCTTCCTCTAGCTTTTTCTTCCCCTACTGCATCACCTCCCCCTTATTCTGTCCAGCTCCTCTCTCTCTCTCTCTCTCTCTCTCTCTCTCTCTCTCTCTCTCTCTCTCTCTCTCTTTTATTGATCATTAGCTGGTGTGTGGAGGAGAGATGGGGAGGTGGGTTGTAATTAAGGAGCCAGACTGGTCTGTCAATTCTGCTCAGCGCTGCATGGAGTGCACCAGACCAAGCGATGGCCCTAATAGGGCTTCATACTGTAAACAACACGCACACCTGGACAGCAGCAGGCCCCGGGGAGGAACAGGAGAAAGCCACTGTCGACAAGTTAGCACTGATAAAGAAAGGAAGTTTAACACTCAGGACTGTGTGTGTGTGTGATTTAAAAGGCCTTGATACAGTCCAACTAAACAAAAGAAATACAATACGCATTGCTTGAAGGTATTTATATTTTCATGTGCGCGTTCACCGTGTCATTTTAGGATTTTGTATTCACTGGCGGTGAGTCGCTTCCGTTAAAACCGTGAAACCAAACCAAGTGAAGATAGCGCTTCAGTGTTGCCCGTCAGAGAGCAGCGAGTTAGCTTTCACGAGCAGCAGCAGTTTTCAGGACGGACGTGCATTGTTTGCTTCAAGATAAAATCCATCGACTGTCAGTCTAAAACTTGGGGGCGGAGCTTCGCATTGCTGACACGAGCAAGCTATCGGATGGATACAAGTGAAATGATTGTCCTTTTTTAACATGTGTTTTTCTTTGAGATGTGACCCGATAAAATTCACACATTTTCTCTCCGATACGTACGGAAGTCACGAGGTCGTGTACAGACAGTGTACAGCTTTCTTCACAAAGAAAAAAAAAACACACTACATTTGACCTGAAATCATAACACACTATATTCTCTCTTTCTAATATCGGTGTCACATGACTGCTTTCAGAAAATATCGCACTGCTCTGACAAAAGCATTGATAGCAAATGTTCTGTGAATTTGATCTAATTGTTTCAGGGTCCTCTAATATCTCTGATGACTGCAGCACTTGAAAGTTTGCGATATGAAATAACTGAACAATTTTAGGGGCGTCGACCATGCTCATGATCAAATGTCAAAAGCATGCGATCTTTCCCTATGAGCAGGTGACATCCTTCACATTTAAACAAGTTTGCCCGGTTAAAGAGAGTTTGCTGAATCTTTGAAGGAACACAGTACAAACCTCACAAAAAAAGGATTAGGATGAGAATGTTCTTGCATGAGGCTCAGTGTTTATTTCACTTCATGTCTTTTGTTTGATTGTTCTTCACGAGGCCTTTTAAATCCTCCGTGTGTGTGCATGTGCAGGCTTTTGCTTCCTGATGTGGGCGCGCACTCGCCCTGTCGCCCGCGTTGGGCCTTTAATCGATAAAACTATCAAAACATCTGCCCTCTTGTTGACTCTGCTTGTCTCTTGTCTCTCCTCCAGAGAAAGGCAGTATGCTGTCAGCATTGATCGCCCCCTTCAAGTACATAAGCCCTGGGACCAGCAGCACCGAGGACGAGGACAGTTTAAGTAAGCCGCCGCCCCTTTTCCTTTCTCTCTGTCAGCTCGCTGCGCTAATTCCCTCGCTGGCAGGCCTAATATGGAAATGATCTGTCTGTCACCCACATAATTAATTATTTGGGAAACGGCGTCTTTGATTACGCACGGATGTCAGCGTGTGTGTTCAAATCTGTATTATCTTTAGCTCTTGAATCTTAGCTGTTGAGTGTGATAAATAAGTCATTAGATAGGTACTCGCATGCCTGCGTACACTATCATCTACAAATCTGCCTCAGCCCACCCCTGAATGTCAGCACTTGATCCCAGCCTCCCATCCCACCATTAACATTCCTGTGGCGGGATCTGAACACCCCATTTTTGTTCATTTCCCATCAGAAATGCAATACGCCACCACTTCCCCGTAACTAGGTTTGAAGAGCGTATCACAGCTGTTCAGGCTTTGCTCTCACAGAGGACAGAAGTGTGAAATAAAGCGGGCTACAGACATTTTATCCTTTCACGGAATGTCTGCCACTCGATGTGATCCCCACCCCCATTACAAATAGGATTGATGCTCCGCATTGGCCACGGGGGCCAA
Organism: Myoxocephalus aenaeus; assembly: GCA_038501785.1. Lineage (NCBI taxonomy): Eukaryota > Metazoa > Chordata > Actinopteri > Perciformes > Cottidae > Myoxocephalus > Myoxocephalus aenaeus. The sequence goes on from JBAMJR010000140.1 coordinate 3,054,146, forward strand.
TGGTTCCCACTTACGACACAGATTCAGAACCAATTTGGAGGCATATTACAGAATGATTTGGCAGATAACGTCGCCATTTTTTGGGGGGGGATTTGTGTTTGGATTTTAAAACACTTAAATATGATGGAGTATGAAGTGGGCTCGGCTCAGGGAGATGATTGTAGATTTGTTCATTACCATTTCATTGTGTATAAAGTGGCTCAATTTTGCCCGGCAGATTTTTCCCTTGATTCGTTTTGTTCAGCCAGAGGATACATGTGAGAGTCATGCAGTAATAGTTGCTTTCCCGCCCCCCATCCCCATCTGTTTTTTTTAAATATATATCACTTTGACATTTGTATTTCAGGCACCAGCAGTGCAGAGGTGAAGGAGAACCGAAACATCGGGAACCTAGAGGATCGCTCCATCGGATCTGCAGAATGCCAGTCGATTTTCTGCTCCGACTCTGCAAGAAGCGGCGGCTCCGGTCTGAAGAGGAAGCGGCCGCTGGAGGAGGACAACAACGGGCACTTGTGTGAACTCCGCCTGATCTATAAGAAGCTGACCTGGTCCGAAGCGCCAAAGAACGCCTTGGTGCAGCTCAATGAGCTCCGGCCGGGCCTGCAGTACCGCATGGTGTCTCAGACGGGCCCGGTCCACGCTCCCGTCTTCGCCATCGAAGTGGAGGTGAACGGGCTGGCCTTCGAGGGCACGGGCCCCACGAAGAAGAAAGCTAAGATGAAGGCCGCCGAGCTGGCCCTCAAGTCCTTCGTCCAGTTCCCCAACGCTCCTCAGGCCCACCTGGCCATGGGGAACATCTCAAACCCTTCGGCCGACTTCACCTCGGATCAGGCGGACTTCCCCGACACGCTCTTCAAGGAGTTTGAATCTTCGCCGTGCTCCGACGGCCTCTCGCTCTGCGACTCGGCGGCAGAGAGCGAGCTGCTGTCGAGTGAGCTCCTGAGACATGGACGGTTGCTCCGCCACACCTTGGACCTGATGGTGCAGGCTCAACAGAGGCTAGGTGGGATTGTTCCCGAGCCAGAGGCCCCCAAGAGTCCCGTTGCGTTGCTCAATGAGTTCCGGCCGGGCCTGCGCTACGCCTGCCTTTCGGAGCGAGCCGAGGGCCGAAGGCTGCGTAGCTTCGTGATGGCGGTGCGCGTGGACGGCCGTATATTTGAGGGCTGCGGTCGCAGCAAGAAGCTGGCCAAGACCCAGGCGGCCCAGTGTGCTCTTCAGGCCCTCTTCAACATCAGGACGGCCCCTGAGGGGAGGACAGGCCTCAAAGCCAGCAGGAAGAGCTGCCCTCATTTACCCCAGGTGAGTACAGACACATCCCCAGCGCCTGTCTTCTGCTAAGCTTTGGCAGCTCCTCCACTTCCTACAGGGGCCTGTAATGACCAAAACAGCAGGCGGGAAACGAAAAGCCAAACACTCTCCAACAAGTAATTAAGGAGGAAAGGCGATAGGAGCGGAAAAAAAGCAGAAATAGTGGCAGCATCGATAAAGCAAGCTGGCATTTACGTTGAGTCAAAAGATATGGGTCCATATCGTGAAAATACAGATGTGTGTTCTGCAAAGCCTGGTTTCTTGAGTAAACAGTATCTGTTTTGTTGGACTATTTAAATAGAAAAGCGTGTAAATGTAGGTAATTATTGTCCTTGTGCCTCTGACACAAGCGAAATCTGCATCGCCACCCAAATTAGTTTTTTTTCCCCCTTGTATGTGTTTGTAGAGCTGTAATTGGGCGAGTTTTGCAATTTTGCAAGATCTCCTGTTTCCTCATGTGTGGCATCACAGTGTCTACAAACATTAATTCAATCTGTTGCCCAAAGGAGATAGAAAAGCAAAGAGCAAATCGACAAACAAACCACCGAGCCCAATCCAATGCTCATTTACCCAAATATGTAAATAGCAATCAGAGCCAGGAAACTAGTTTTTGGGAAACTTGAGGAAATTGGAGAGCCTAAAGACATAGTGGCTGGATTGGCTGGCACTTGTTGACAGCCATTTTAAAACTTCATTTCAGCTGAAGAATTTCATCGAAAAGTAAAACTGCCCTGAGAAGATAGTCACACTGACTTTAGTTGTTTACTATTGTTTGCATGGAGACCTCACATCCAAGCTGACCAGGTCACTGGCAGTTTGGCAGCTGGAATTGAAACCGTAGATGTCTTCTCCACTGTCCCGATGCAGTGTTGAAGTCTTGAACGGGGAAAGAATTAAGCCCCTCCATCCACACAGCGCACATCCAAAGCGTCCTTTCCCGAAAGTCTTCCCTTGAAGCCTTCTGTTTGACACGCGCGCCTCCATATTGTGCTCCCGCGCACCCTGCAGGGTACGCGTCATATCAACATTCTTCTCCCAGCCTTGAAGAAATAGACCGGCGAGGGTGTCCTTCCCCAGAGCACGACATCAACCCAACAAACCTGCACATTTGCCTGGGAGAAACTGTTTTCTCCCCGCTGCCACGGTGTCTAAAAGGATTTTAAGAGGATTTGCCTCACCCGTTTAGTTCCAGAAAGCACTCGCTTGTGGAAATTTCTTGAAAGTCAGCCGTGCCGTCTGCCAGGCTCGAGAGGCATTTTATTTGCACTGGTAAAGGACAAAAGTGCACAAAAATCACGTATGCGTGCAGGCATAGGTGTGCGGGAAGAAATAAAACATGTGACCTGGCATGCGTTTGCGGATATGATGGGTTACATGTCTGAACTGTTGCGTAATGTTCGTGCGAAACACCCTCCAGCTCACGAGCGCACACATTACGTTCACATGCGAGCCAACCCCTCCTGCCAGCCGCTGATTGCATGGGCAGTGGTTGACTACACTGCAGATGTGAAGCGTAGAGCGGGGGGTGGTTGCCAGCCGCAGCCTGAGAGCAATGCAAATGTTATGGTGTTATGCCAAATTATGTGTGTCACATTGATCCGTTCTCTTTTCCCAGAATTTCCTCCGGCTGTACCTGTTGCAGTATAAAGCTTTGTTGAGAAGAAGTTAATGGCCCAAGACAGTATAGAGCATCAAGCCCTGCCCTGACCATAGAAGTATAAGGTTTTATCAGACATGACACGGTTGTTTCACAAGATATACATATTTGTATTTGTTGGTTGTTATAATTTGTAGAAAGAAAAAAAAGGTTTCACCTGTGAGGCCAAACCTCTTTACCGTGTTGCTCCTAGCTTAAAAGAGTTCAATCTGTGGTATTAAAAATCTTCCAAATTAATTATTTTACCAGACCGTATAATGACTTTGTAACAAATGCCAAACTAAGCTGAGCATTGTTTACCTTGTTTGAGCAGAGTGACGTCACCCATTGGGCTGCGGGTTTTGAAACCTCGAGTTCGCCATTTTGGCCGTCGCCATCTTGGATTTAGCTTTTGTCGCCATTTAGTTTTTTTGCAACCAATGAACGGAAGTGACCATATTTGAAGTGTGGAGGAGTGATGGCGTGGTGGGGAGCCAGACATAAACTCATGTTCACAATGTTTACTGAGGTAATAAATCAAGTGAGAAGTAGAGACATATTCCCGTAGAGTTCAATACAATCTGACTTATTTTTTCAAACGGACGCGCCACATCCTGATGGCCATTTGAAAGAATGCAAGTTTAAGGCACTTCCGCGTTGGATCCCCTTTTGAGCCTGGTTTTACCGTTAGCATCAGCGCTAGACATAAGTGACTCAGAGGTACAGTGATTAGTTCAAAGACGACGTCCAATAAGGCAAAAATTTGGTAATCTGTGGTAAAAAAAAAACAGGGTCAGAGGCAAAGCAGAGGGTCAGGACGGCTACTTCCTTCTTGAAAGAATACGTGGGGACGCAGGGAAGAAGAGGGATTCAACTTGAATACTGTATATTGATGGGGGGAAATGAACGTAATAGGGGAAGACAGGGCAGTAATATGAGGATATTGCATTAACTCAACAGAGTGGAACATAAGGATGAGGAGTCCTTCAAACTTAGCTGAACAGGATGACTCGTAGCTTGAGAATTCAACCCCCCATGAAATATTTAAACTCCCGAGGACGCCGTGGTGGTGTATTCGGCTTCACATACATACGAAGGAATAATACAGCGGGAGTGACAAGAGAGGCATACTAGTGCACATCCACACAATGCAATATACTTTTTCACCTGCAGTAATACAGCCTATACTTTCCTCTATGCCTCCCACGCTCAAGTCTGTGGGAATTGACTTTTAACAATCATTTCAGAAATGAGGCATCGGGCCACACTGCGCTTGACATTAAAGAGCTATTTATCTTCCAGCAAGGGCTTTAATTTTTCTGATTCCTTAATTTAACCTTTATTCACCCAGGGAAATCAAATGAGACTGCTTTCTGCAGAGATATCTTGCCTTACACTGACTTCACTCTACTTATTCATAGCTGAATGATCGGCCCAGTACCACCACAGCCATCTGCATTAAGCAACTCTCCCAGGGCTGAGTCCAAGGCCAGGTTTAAAAAAATAAAATGTTTTATCATTATTTGCAATGAGCATCGCTGAGCATCTATTTAGCATTTAACGCTGCACATTTTGAGCTTTTTTTTTTAACCACGTGTTAAATGCTACCCTTGCTTTTTTTCAATCACAGTGGAGGAGGGGCGGGACAGACAGGCTTCCACAAAGACTTGATCCAATGTTGATCTGTGTATGTTACTCTCGTCTTATTGTGTAGCGCTGTGGTATAATAAAATTAATCTGAATCTGACCGATTAAAACGATGGCCCACAAAATTAACTTATTTACAGTGGCGTGTCCGTCTTCTCTCTCCGTACGTCAGTCTTCCCTTCAACCAGAGAAACAGTTAGAGCAGTGAAGAAAAACACCGTGACTCCAAACTGCTCTCAAGCTCTCCCAGCTGGGCGTTATCAGAAGAGCGACGGGTGTTTCCAGGTGGGGAAAAAAAATAAAACGCTTTTGGTGGTCACGTGGCCCTTAGTGCCATAGGGAGTTTACTGCCTTGCTCAACAGCACATGTTCAGGGAAGCACAATACTCCGAGCTGATCAGGGGATTCAGTGAAGCAGCCTTCTGACCACGAAGCCCAGTTCTCTAAGGCATTGGTTCTCAACCTTTTTTGAGCCGCGGCACATTTTCTACAATAAATAAATCCTACGGCACACCAACAACCCAAAAAGTTACAAAATCACATTGGAGCATAATACAGCATATATGGTCGGTAATTATTGTGCTACCTACTGGCATGGAACAGTATTTCATTACTAGGCCAGCCACTATATTGCAGGCTCAGACCATCAACAATGGAAAATGATTTGTGGCAACTAAATAATATTTATTTGGACCAATTAAGTGAAATTGGACATTTTCCCACGGCAGTGGTTGAAAATCACTGCTCTAAGGGACTGTACACAATGATTGGAGAGAGGCTGAATATTATATTCTATAAGAAAAAAAGAAAAAACAAGACACGCATTAAGTATATTTTCTTTTGATCCTCACTTTCATTTCATCTGTAATAATGGTGTTGATTGGTTAAAACATTTGACCTGTTTGGTCCAGTTTAATCAAACTCCAGTCCGGTCTCGTTTGGGCCGGCGTGAAAGCTGTCAGTCAAACCCTGAGGCGGGCCGACAACCCGAAGCCGGTTGTTTCCTTGATTGGGTCAAACGCTGTAAAACTGCTGTGCTTGTATAATGAAGTCCTTTAGAAAGTGTGTGACAGCGATCCCACAGCAATAAACCCTTTAATCATGTACAAGACGCCACATGAGTCTCATGCAAAGGGTTATTTTCAGACCTGTCCACCTCGTCATTATTCATAACATATGGTGGATTTGCATTCTGATAATGCTGAGAATCCGTTTAAATCCGTTATTTCTGATGATGCAGGATGTGAATCGCCGAAACTGCCTATTCAGCAAGTTACAAGTCCCCTGGGTTCGTTTGTAATAAGGCCGTGTGAACAGGATCCCGGACCAGAACTAAAATGCAACAATGTGACATATTTTTTTCTCTCCCTTGGTTCGGACCAAATGAAGCGAGCTACAGGTGTGAAAGGCCCCTCTGTCTTCATTATTAGTCCGTGAGTAGGAAGCTGCTCTTGAATCGTGCCCGTGGCACTCTAGTTAGCGGGAAATGTCTTTGCCCTATTAAAGCCTGCACAGTGAAGTGAGAAAGTGCAGCAGTAATCCTGACACCCATTTCACCAAGTGGAATCATTACCCCACTGTTCAGGCCTTGATTGGCCACTTAATCTCCCCTCGCCGCCACAAAGCGCCGCGTCGTTGCCAAGTCAACTGAGACTTGTGTGCAGCTGTGTTGGGGGTCGGAGTCCACGGGGAGGGACGGTACGGAGGTCAGCGGGTCGGAGTGAGGTCCGTTTGAAGAGGGACACGTGCCGGACGAGGATCCGGGTCAAAAGGGAAGAGGCTGAGGGGAGAAAGCATTAAAAAGAAGAAGAAGAAGAAGAAAAAAGCCAGCGTGTTTGTCTTGTGGTTATTACGAAACATATGAAACACGCCAGAGCGTTTTAATTCCTCATCACATCAGATGGGATCAAATGCGACTGTAAATTGCCTTTTTAAGTTTCTTTTTCGGTGCAAAAAATGAATTGATTCAGTTATCTCTAAACGGGAACCAACGCGGATGGAGAAGGATACAGACCGGTCAAGTGGAGTAATTTCCCCGCCTCCTCCTCGGCAAATTGAATATGATTTCAGACACGTGAAGGTGACCCCTGTCAGCCGCTGAGCCTCTCGCAGATTGTTTTCTTTGTCTAATCTCTCCCACTTCTAATCTGTCTCAATATAAACAGCTGTGACAGGCTGATCATTAATTAATATTGCCACAACAAATTAGCAACAGCGATCGCCTAGCCAAGCGCCCTGTCTAAGATAGAAATCCACCAAGTCGGGAGAGGGAGAGGGTGTGAACAACACATTAGAGAGGAGTTGATTAACAGCTTCGGAGACCTTGCAGACAGTGTTACCGCCTCAGTATGATGGCGACGGATACACACAAAGTGACAGCTACCGCAGCAGACTGTAGCCACGGGTTCAGCTGTGATCATCGGCATAAGTGGTGCAGCGCAAATTGACTGATGAAACATCTGCATTCATCAGTTCTTTCTGATTCGCTCAAACAAGATGCCTCCTGCAGTTGAACACTTCTAGATTGGTGTTTCAGCTCCTGGGTTCTTGTTTTGGGGGTTTAGTCGCCAATAATAATGACATCGCACTCACCGCGGTTATTGCTGAGATTGGAGGACGTGGAGATTAAGCTGCGCAAATAGTGACACAAATGTTAAGCAAACCTCAAGGTTAAGATAGATTAATTTGGAAGAAAAAACTAAGGCGATCATCGAAATGGGCCTTTAGAAACATCCAAGATAGTTGTTTTGACTTTTTAACGTCCTGGTTCAACTTTGAGCCACCGGATTTACCATAGTTGTGCCTCATAGAGAAACCTGTACATTTTTACTTTAACATTTACTTGTATTATTATTATTAACATTGTATTATATATATATATATATATATATATATATATATATATATATATATATATATATATATTATTATTATTATTATTATTATTATGTGTCGTAGTACCATGACCAATTAAATAAAATATACAAAGTGATTACCGTACTTTTCGGGTTATAAGCCGCTACTGCCTTCGGTCAGTGTCCCCGACAGCTCCCCGCTGTAGCCAGCTGGGGCTCCTGCTAGCGCTCCGTCACTTCCCCGCTAACTTCTGCTAGCTCCCTGAAAACCACCGAAGGTAGCGGGACCAGGCTCGACACCCGACTTGGGCAGAGGGGACGCGGGCAGTAGCAGCAGCAGCGGGCAGTAGCAGCAGCAGTGGCCGGTAGCAGCAGAAGCGCTAGCTAGCAGCGCTACTAGCAGCGCTAGCTAGCAGCGCTACTAGCAGCGCTAGCTAGCAGCGCTACTAGCTTGCTACAGCGGGGACACTGATCAGCCGTAGGAGCGGCTTATAACCCGAAAAGTACGGTAACATTATCTGGTTAAACTTGGACCATATATGAGAGTCGATTTAATGGTTGAAATAATCTTTCACGAAAAACTGCCAATTGTTCCCTTAATTGTTCCTGATTAGGACTTGCTTCACTATAAGAGAAGCACGTGGGGAAAGGGTTTGCACTCTTGTATCCTGGCTGTTCATAAAGCGTAGAAGAAGCATCAGCGGGTTTCATGTGCAAAAGCCGACAAACTGGAATACTGTGACGAAAAAAGTGAGTCTTTAGGCCAAAGGCCTAACAGACAAACAGCAATGACCAATCAGGAGAAAGGAAGTTAGAGGCAGGAACTCATCAGCCACCTGGGTGTGATCACATGACCTACAAATGGATACCAGATTGAATACATAGACAATACATATGTGTTTGCTCACACCTATGAATGAGTATTTTAATCCATATGCAGGCATTTATTTACACAACAAAAACCAAAAGCAACAGATGGGCTGACTTGAATTAAGCAACAGATGTGATGCAGTACGCCGATGTGAAGGAAAACAAGAAGACAACTCCTCATCAAGACCCTCAGGATATACAGTAGTGTTTTCATGGAGAAAATAAATGCATTTTTGATCTACCTCACCACGTCTTAATGCTTTTGTAATCTGCTAAATGGCTCAGAATGTCTCTGTTTTATATGATTGAACATTGAATAATTTTGCGTTTAGGACTGTGCGTCAGCCATTAAGAGCAAGATGCCACGCGTGGGCTTAAAGCATTGTGAGGAGCATATTTTATTACTTTATGGTGTTTTATAGCAGAAGCAATTCATCTATTAAATGAGAAAATAATCACCAGATTAATGGATAATGAAGATAATCATAAGGCGGCCTCCCACAGTTAGCATGTTGAACTTGAGCGAGACACTGAACCCCAAGTTGCTCCCCAGCTTCACAGCAGCCCGCTGCGTTCACAGCAAAAGCGTTGCGAATTTTTTGTGCGAGTAGATTGCATGCAAGGTCAATGCAAAGTCAATGGTTCCGAACAACGCAAATTTTCACCGCTAAGTCAAATTTCATGTATGCATTACGATTGTAAAATAAGTAATAATAAATCCTTTAAATTGGTGTAATAGTGATACTCGGAGTATCCCTACCTAGTACTCAAGGGTGATGCTCAAGTCCTAAAAGGTCCCAATAAATGAGATTACAAGGCAAAGAAAAGTAGACTATAGACTACACACTAAAGGTGATCCTCGTGAACCCGAGAGGTTGAAGGAGATAACATTAACAAATGATGTGAGCACATAACTTTAGCTTTAACTTTAGCTTTAACTTTAGCTTCATCTTTAGCGTTAGCTCGCCTACGTTAGCTACTGAAGTTAACCTGCTTGTATATATTAGATCATATTTATTCCGTGAGTTAGTCACAGTGTGGGCTCTGTGTAGCTCTGGCAGCTTGATGGAGAAGCAGCAGGTTCATTACTTTTTACAATGTTATCGTACCTGGAAAAAGTGGCAAATAATACCCCATTTGTAATAAACTGGAATAATCACTAGTGACACCGTAACACCAGTAGTTGTTGCTTTAATTTAAAACTAATCCGGATCTTTGACCTTTGTGCATCCATAAAGTAGCTCATTACAATTTGTCACTTAGCGTACAATAATAATTGGAGCAAAAAGCCAGTGTTTGCTCCTGAACTGTCAGTCTGCCCTTTCAGCAGCCACTTACCTCATCATGTGGTATTTAAAGAGGAAGCAGCATGGGAGAGTGGAGATTTGTGTGTGAAATTACTGAACAATAATGTTTCCCCCGTCTGAACGGGAGCACCCTGTACACGGAAAGGTTAGAATCATCCTCTACCGTCTAATATGTATGCAAAATATGACCTATGAGGCTGCAGGCTGTTGAATGTAATGTACCACGTCAGCATGCAGCTTTGAGGGAAAATCCCTTAGCAGGGAGGAACTGAAATGGAGTTGGTCGGGTCAAGTCACCTCGGATACACGGTAAAACGCCCCTGTAATCTATTCCGAAGGAGCAGGGCGCCCCTGTCTGCTCCTCTGCTCGCCACACAGTATCTGGCAGGCCGAGGAGCAGAAGTCTTCATTGTTCGTGACAATCCTCCATTCCTCGCTTTGCCTCCTTCGCTCTCTCTCGCCTCCTTCCCCCCTCCACAGCCCTCTAGCCGTGAGCCAGAGCGCGGCCGTAATCGTTTCTGAAGAACCTCTCACACTTCATTAAAAGCATAATCAAGTTCATTACAATTTCATAGGCGTTCAGGTACCAAATGGCTCCCGATAAATCATGACTATTGGTCCTGTGTGGCTGGCATGTGTAGGTTTATCTCGGGCTCTCAGGCAGGAGAGTGGATGAGGAGGAGGAGGAGGAGGAGGAGGAGGTGGAGAGGTCTGGATGTCTGGCCTTTAAATGACCTTCCAGCCTGGAGCAATGGAGCGTTCTGTCATACACGCTGATGGAGACGTGCATCACAGCTGGGAGATCAGACGTACAGGAGGCCGGTCACCAGATGTGGCACCGCAGTACCGTTTTACTCAACACGCTGTTATAGATGAGTGCTTATCTTTAATATACTCTGTTCTCCATCTACTGTGCTCTCGTGAGGGAGAGGGCCAATATTTATACCTTGAATATTAGAATTGATATTTCCATTAACAGCGTCGTATTGATTGAATTATTTCAATTTAACCGACGCAGCTTTTCTAGTCTGTACGGTCCAGGAAGCACACCGACCAATTACATGCGCTCTAAACCATCTCATGTGACGCTACTCGGCCAATCACATGTGTGTATTGACGATAAGCGTCACCCTCGACTCAAGTGCCATCTTCCACTACGAGACGAATCCCAAATCTGTTCCCATTCACATCCGAAATGAAGGCACAGAAAAATAAACCTCAGAGCTCAATAAGATCAGAATCCTGACACATTGATCCACTGCCCAACAAAGTTAACAGAGAGGAGAAAAGAGCTAAAACAAGTGGTTTAATAACCACAGATAAAGTCCCTGCACACTAATGTATCTTATTAGAAGATGAGAAGAATATAACATTGTGGCTTTTTTGATTGACATCACTTCACACTTGAATTAACTGAATTTAAAGCTGCAGGACAATTCAGTTAAATAAGTCACATTCTCCAAAAAGGTTTCGGTCATGTATTTGTTTTCAATCGTTCAATTTTACTTGAAATGATAGAAGAACATGTATGTATCATTAGAGTATATATTATTTATAATGAATCCAGTTCAATTTGGAATCTGTAATAATAAATATTGTTTAGATATTATTCAATTTAACTTTCTTTATTTGATTTTACAATCAGTTGTCTGTACAGACCTTAATACAGCTGTTAAGCTACTTCAATGTATATGACACCAAACTTATAGCGCAAATGAGACATTATTGTGATGTTCTGGACCTTCTCTCTAACTGGACCTCTCTGCTTAATCCAGGGCTATTCAATTCAAGTTCAAACTGTGTTATATTGATCATGTTCACATTAGCTGACACTATATCACATTGCCTCTCTTCTGGCTCAGAGGACTGAAAGTCTTTTTCAGGTTTTTCCACCACAGGATCTTTCCCAGAGGGACCAAGAATCTTTTGAGAAACTCAGGAACCACATCTCCGTTTCAACCAGAGGCGCCAGCGACTATATTTAGTTCCTGCACGATAGTTTTGGGTGACGAAAAAAAGTCCCCAGTATTTCCTCATCATACAGGAAATATCAGAGCGTAATGTGTCGGGGCTAAACGCCGCTGATGGGTCAAACACAGACGTCAGTGCTGCTTCAACTTGTGTACTGCTGCTCACCAGAAACAAATGAAACAAACATCAAACACTCAACAGATCAACTACTTTGGAGATTTCAGTCTTTTTCCCACCTCTGCATGTATTATTTTAAGTACTTTCACAAACACATTAGAGATCACAGCTGCTTTTGAATATCACGTTCCAAAAGCAGCTGTTGTTGTTGTTTTTTATGCGTTATTGCTCTAAAATGTCTAAACTTCATGGTTCTGCAGTTGCGAGCGGAAAAACACAAATACCAATGCGGATAAAATACTTTTAATTCTTGAATTTAGCTCCTCTGGTTCCATAGATCCTGGAACTGTTTGGAGGTAAGAAAGCTGTTAATTGCTTTCTGTGTTTAAACGAACATGAGTCATGCAGCAGACGGCGGCCTGAGAACGAAGCATTTCTTTTCCATATTACCTCGTTGCACATTGATTCCTTTAGTAAGTGGATGTTATATCTGCAGCAACATTTTCTGTTCGTGGAGAGCAGAGTGTCTATTTGGGGAATTTGCAAATGCTGTGACAGGAAGCGTTGGTCTGACTGTGGGATGCTCGCCTCGGTACATGTCAGAGCCACAGTTAACCTTTGTTACATTTTAGAAATGTCATGACAGGGTGAGACAGAGGGGACCCTGTCATGAAGTCAACAATCTGCAGAGAAGCAATGAGCTGTTCACTCTTTAGATAATCCAGCATCTTATTTGCAGTGACACATATTTCTTCCATGTTCTTTCTATCATAGCGGCTCGCCTCCTGATCATAAATGAGTCCGTCCAGATATCGCAATTAGTCGACAAATATGCTGATGATTCATCAGCCACAAGACCATTTTATATCCCCCAAACGAAATGTCCAAAATATCAGTCCTGCTCCGCTACACACGCACACGTTGACTCGTCCCTCTGCACCTCCTCGCGCGCCTGGCTGATCGCTCGGACCCTCTGGGCGTCCCAAACCTCTGAGGATCTTCTCCCGAGGGTTCCCTCCCCTCGCGCCTATCGCTGAGGAGACGGGCCTTGTGTTGCTGACGCTTGGCTGCGGGATGGGACATGAGCCGGGGTGGTGTTGTTGTTGTTGTTGTTTTTGGGGATACGTGTGTACATCAGTCTGGGGATACGTGTGTTGATACAAATAAGTATTATTTTTCGATCACATCTGGAAAACACATCCTCTGTTTGTGCGTCAAGTGAGACGTGATTACGCAACAACTTATCGACAATATAGAAAGTCGTGACAGTTGTTCTTTAAGAAAGGGCCTGGTTACCTGGCAACCGCTCCAGCCAAAGAAATAGTCTGGCCCATGAGCCCCCTTTTACACTTTGTGTGTGTGTGTGTGTGTGTGTGTGTGTGTGTGTGTGTGTGTGTTTTTACACATTTGGGGTTTTGTAGTTTGGTCAGAGCCAGGCGAGTCTTAACGCTACGCTAAGCTAACTATCTGGGTGTACAGACTCAAGAGTGGTGTCGGTATATTCCTTTAAATACATGAACTCTGGGCCAGTTAAGGCAGCAGTAATCGTCTCCGCTGTGTCCACGCTGCTGCGCACCTGCATCGTGAAAGCCATAAACATGTCTCACGAGCCCATAATTAGTGGAATACTGGGAATAAATGTAATGGCAGTCGTACATTTTTGTCTGGATTAAATTACCCCAAAGATGGAGGAAAAAAAGAAGCAAAACATCTGTTACCCTGTCCTGTTCTCTGGGACTGAGCCGTGCCTCCCTCGGGGGAAAGGAAATGGGAGAGGCTGGAATAAGGTGTATGTATGAGAGAGAGAGAGAAAATGTGTGTGTGTGTGTGTGTGTGTGTGAGTGTGTGTGAGGGATGAGAGGCAGGCAGTGGGGGTGCGAGGGGAGGTGAGGATGGATGGAGTGCAGTGGCAGGAAAGAGAGGAAAAACCTCAGCGGAACAAAAGACCTTCAGGATTAATTAGGCGTCAGATTGGTTGCAGGGCACAGCGGGAGGGAGGGGGGAGAGAGAGAGAGAGAGAGAGAGATGTATAGAGGTGGGGGGAGAGAGAGAGTTTAGCATTCTGGGAAGACCTCATGTCCTCAGCCCTCATATTTCAACCTGCCTGCCCATGAGTATACAACAGCCAGCTAGTTAAGGCCTGGAACCACTGTCCATCGGGTTATGGATGGAGCCCCTTCCACATCTCCATGTATTTTCATGTTATCCCACTGGGCAATGAGGTCATATATGGAACGCATAATGTTTACATGATGGTTTTCAACCCCCCTCGTGTTTGTTAGGGTTCTCCCCGCATATTCTGTAAATGCGATAAGGCGTGCATGCCCATATATATGTGTGTGTGTGTGCGCGTGTGTGTGTGTGTGACGTTGCAGGGAAATAGGCGCGATATTTCATAGCATTCATTCGGTGCAGCAGCATTTCTCCTTGCCCGAGTTCCCTTTCGCGATAGCTGAGCCCTGCCAAATTAGAGGACTGCGACTGCACGGAGTAGATGCAGCTGAACTCTTCCTGAACTTCTTACTTTCCTCTTTCTCTTTGTTAGCTTTTTTTGTTGTTGTTTTTTAGTTTTTGGTTGTAACCATTGCTCCCAGAATTGCTGATTCGGGTCACAGGCGTCCCCTCTAGATTTGAGAGACCCGGAGCTGCCTGTTAATACCGTCTCTGTTGTCATTGTCACAGAGGGGATGTTTCCTTTGCGACCTTTCGATGGCGCCTCGTCCCCTTTCCGACACAGGAAGTGCTGAACCCTGCATGCAGATGAGCAGCGGGGGCCGCCGCGACTCTAATGTCTTCGCCCGGCGCCGTCTCCTCGCAAAGCACTTAGCGGATCAAATAAGGAGCCGTTCTGGAGGCCAGAGCAAAATCATGCCCTTAGAGCGTTTGTACCAATCATCCACACCATCATGGTGGCTCCGACGCACGGCTGCGAGATACCTCGGCAGCCTGAACTTTAGAACAAAGTCACCTGGCTAGATTAGTCATCCGATTGGCTTCACAGAGCGAGTGATAAAGCTTTGACAGCTTTAGTTATATGGAGGGGAGGGGAAAAAAATATGCGGCTCACAGCATGAATAGTTATGATATGCTTTAGTTAGAGCCTGAAAGGAGAAGTTTTCCGTTCCCGATGACTTTTAAGCTTTTAGACTAAGAACTGTTTGACCCAGCTCGATGTACTTATCCATCACACGCGGTAAAAAGATGATGAATTACTAATAGCGCCAGCAGAGTTGTCCTCACAGTCGTGTATAACTTCTACCGCCAGTGTGCACGCCTTTAAATACATTCATGCCGTTGCTTTAGCACCTGGTTGTGCGTCAGCAGGTACATAACAAATCCATTCCCGCTGCCCTGTTTCCTGTCTCGCCGTCCCCGGCTGACTTTTCCAGGGCCCGTTTTTGGGACCCTACTGAGCGGGATGATGAACTAGCACTGCTCCCGCTGATGGATAAATGAAACGCCGTGGTTGCAGACGGACGCATAAAGGTTAACAAGGCGAGTTTTATGCACCGGAGGCATTAGCAAAAAATAGATTCCTTTGTGTGAGGAGGCTTTCAGTGTCACTTTTCACCTACAATAACAGGTTCATACATATAGCAGTGAAGGTGAAAGCCAGAGGAAAAATAAACAGAATTTAAAATAATAATAAAGCAGAGGGAGAAAATGTAAATACAGAAACATAATGAGGGGTTAGTCAGGTGTTAGCATAGTGGGGATTTTAAATTTTTTTATAAAACTGGAGCCGAAAGTTTCCTTTTTTGGCGAAATGGTCCTATTTCTTCAAATTGAAGTCCTTATATCAGCTCTGGTTGATTTGTCAACGCCCGTAGTTACTGGGGTATTTTAAAACGACAGCAAGCGAGCAACTGGTGTACTTGCTTATTATAGTGCAGCCAAAACATGTTTCGACAAATACGTCAGTCAATGATCTGCTTTTGTACATCATCCCAAGAGACCACGATCTGATTTCATGTGGTGCAATGCACGAGTAGCATTAGCTCGCTAGCAGCTCTCCGTGTTGTTCCTTTGATATCTAAAACTGATCTGCTGCTTAAAAGCACGCAGAAAATGAGGTTGCAGATGCATTTCTGTTAAGCACCAATATGTTTCCTGTCACTCCTTCACAATAAAGGTGACCCTGCGCTTTGCTAGCTTTTAATGTGAAATAGTGGCAGTAGCTGCGTTAGGTTAGCATTAGCGGTAACTTTTTTTACAATTCAGATATCGATCAAATAAAATGACACGTGCATTGTTTCCTGTGATTGTTGACTATTTGATTTCATGAATATAATAAGTATTGTACTGCAACTTTAAACTAGGCATAACATGAAGAATGCATTGTCACGACAGAAAATGGAGAAGTTGACGTTTTGGGGAAACATGGTTGTCACAGGACTAGAACCAACGATCTGCCAGAGGAACACGGATCACGCTGGTATCAGTGTTCTCATCTCATCGCTTTGTCCCATGCATTATTTGTAAGGCCTTCGTCTCCTGCGTCATTTTACCTGCTGTTCTGTAAAAAAAGTCAGTGTTCAGCCTTGTGACATGCCGCACTGCCTCATGTCAGTCTTCTCAATCGCCCACAAATCAGGTGTCTCTCTTAGAGGTACGCATGAGCCCACGTGCCCGTACAATGTGCCGTCACCCAAAGATATAGACATATATGCACAGTGCACTCTACTCTACCCTTTCTCCCTTTTCTCCTTTTGTCCATTTCTCCCACTTGCGTTCCCTTCATTTCTCTTCTCCACAACAAACCTAAAGTCGAGCATTCTCCCCTCCAAACCACTTCGCAGAAATACATTTACAGCTTTGGCTTGTTTCGATGTGGCAGCTACTTCCCACAAAACAGTCGGGCACTCCAGCAGAGCTGGCATTCAGTGCTGTTATCAAAGCGGTCAAAGAAGATGCGTCCACATATTGTGAAGGTGGAGAGACGACGATCTCCCCTTTCTTCAGACGAACCCCTCTTATTTGCCCGTTTCGGTTTCTTTTGTCGTCTTTGTTCTTTTTTCACCTCGCTCTCTCACATAGCAACGCAATGCACCACGAGCGGCGGTGGAGGTAAACAGCTTGTTAAATTCCCTGCACAATGCTGAGTAGCTTGACACGCATTCGGGTAAAAGTACAACATGCGCACACGTACGCACACCATAGGTACATAGACCTTGTGTGTTCTTTGCCTTTCTTTTACTACTCAGTTTGATATTGACTCTCCTTTTAGTCCATTGTCATGCCTCTCCTGCTCTCTCCACTGGCCTTACTGCAGGGGCTTATGAAGTGTGTGTGTGTGTGTGTGTGTGTGTGTGTGTGTGCACTCGAAAGGTTCGGCGGAAAAGAAAAGGTGACAAAAGGGAGCATGTGCAATTGTTACAGTCTATCTGGGGTTCTGCTTACTCTGCAAACGCCACATGATGGATTTTTAGTAAATGTTAAAAGAGCAGGGGCCACAGACTGATTTCTCCGGCACGCTCAAAAGCCTCTCGCACGCGGTTATTTGCATTCATTTCATCCCCGGGCTGTGAAGTGCATATTATATTGTGTCGAGAAGGCTGTGTGTGTGTACAAGGTGGTTGGCGGGGAGAGGGATCATGCACTGTTTAAGCCTCTTCTGTCAGGGGATGTTTGTTAGAAGCCACATTCATCAGTGCAGAGAAAGGAAGAGAAAAAACGCAGCTATTTTCTCCAAAGGGCAGGTGTAAACTTATAGCGACTGTACAACCATATCTCCGTTGTTGGGAGAAAAAGCTAACATCACTAAAATGTCAGCGGAGCAGCTCTGTGTGTGTGGCGTCTGACATCCATGCATTCAGTTCATCTACGGGCATTAGAAAGGTTGTCATTAGCCCCGAAAGGTGAACTTTCTCACCCCACAAAGGAGCATGAAATATGGCGATCGGTGAATTCAATGTTCCACCCGACATTGATCGTTAAACAGCTCACTGGTTCACAACAATACACCTGCATGAAGGGTCAGGAGCTAAACGAATACTTTGAAGGGTATGAGCAGATACACGTGCGAAACAGCATCCAAATAATACAATATTCATCATTAATAGCTTTGAACGGTTTTCACCAGATTTGATGTTCAGTGCAGGATAACACTCTGCTAATGTTTGACACCTTGCATGAGTTTACAACAGACAGGAAACTCACAAGCTGAGAGTTAGGGACCGTCTCAAAAGTGCATGCACGTCGGCCAAAATAGCGTTTCTTATTCTTTTACAACAACTTTCTCATTTTTGTTCATAGTCACTTGACCCGTCACGTGATTCTCCTCTCATTGCATGCACAATATTCTTAAACATATATTATTATAGCTTTTGTGGCCCTGTTCTTCCTCATTAGTCATATACTCTTCAGACCAACGGTACACTCATTTGGGGCCCCCTGCATTGTATACACCACCTCCAAGAAAAATCATAAAATATGGCCCAGTGCTGTGACTTGTATGGTCAAAAACAGCAAAATGAATTTTACAGTGACAGGTTAATTTCAATGATGAATTTGAGGTTGTTTTTACTTTACTCTGATGTCAGATTACACCCCCATGCCAATAGGCTTGCTAAATAACCAAGCGATTTAGCTTTTTCGTCCTAGCCATTATGGCAAACTATTCAGGCCCGGGCGGTTGGTATTTGTCCCGGTACGCCAGATGGCCAGCACTCCACTGGATAGAAGTGAAAGCAAACCAGCAGCTTTCTCCAGCTGCCTCGTCTCAGGAGATAGTTCTGGAGATTTTTGGCATTTTGTGCACTGCAATCCGATTTGCCCATTATATTGGAGAGAAGGCAGACCTTTCTCCAACACTCCATTCACACCAAAACAATCTAGATTAATAAGTAGCTCTACAGGCTCAACATATTTCTGTTTATTGTCTCACTCAGCTATGCTAATCATCTAAGGCAGGATTGATTGGAAAAAAGTTACAAACAGGATTTTAATCTGAATAAGAATGGATACGATCTTGAATTGTATCACATCCTGCCTCCATAAACACCAACACAATCACACACCAAAGGGCCATTAGCTCGCTACCTCTCTCAACAGTCTCCATTATTTGTACCACTCTCCCTCGTGTCATCGGGGCGCCCCAAACCAGCACAACATTGACATTTCCCTGTGATCCCTTGTTGACTGTTAGGAATTCAAAAAGAGCACCCAGAGCTATGAATCAAATGTCAGCCGTGGCGCTGTGGCGGAACCGTATCAATACCTGATGATGTATGGCTGGCTGTAGGGCCTGTTGGCCACAGCAGCACCCACAGACATGACACAGGGTCCGGTCCACACTTAGTCACCAGCAGAAGGAAGGCCGCGGGATAAATGACTCCTTCAAAAAGCCAATGGACTCGAAACATCCAGCTGGAAAAGTCAAATAGCCTTGTACTCAGTCATCAAAACTATTACTTTTCTTGAAACACAGAACAATAATAAGTCAGCCGACAGATTTAAAGGCATACTTTGCACCATTGTGGCAAAGTTGGCCCCCTCCTTAACGGCTGGGCGAGGCCATAGAGGGAGAGAGGGAGCTAGAGCAGCGTATTTTTACGGTTACGTTCTAAAGCTCGATGCATTGTGCCGCGATGGCCTGTCTGCGATCGACACACCGACAGCAGCGCGCTCCGCCAGAGGGTTCCTCGGCGTCAGACGGCGAGGGACGTGACCGCGGGGCGATATTTGACGACCTGCAAATGAGAAGGGCGCTATTGGCTGACGTGGTGCCCGGAGGCGCCGTGCTGATTCCCAGAAGCAGGTCACGCTCTCTGCAAAAACAGACGCTGCGATATACTTCTAGTGGGTCATAAGTGATGGTTGAGTTGGATTATTTTTGTATTAGCCTATTTCTTGTTTATTAGGATAAAGTTGCATATTATACCTTTTGAGATACAGGACTTACTTATTTAAGATGTTATTATTTTAACCATTATATGATCAACTTTGCTCTGAGTTAGTTTTTCTGCATGAGTATATTCGTGTTGGCGTCCTTTGAGCCGGGGTGTCGTCCCGCAACCACAAGGTAGCCGATTCGATCCCCAGTCTCCCCATAGCTCACATGTCGAAGTGTCCCTGAGCAAGACACTGAACCCTAAAATTGCTCCCCGGGCGCCTCTCCTTAAGATACCAAGGATGGGTTAAATGCAGAGAATACATTTCATGTATGTACTATGACAAATAAAAAGGATTTCTATTTCTATGTTGCATTTGTGTACAGTAGTGAGTCTGTTGTTCAGGCGTCGCACACTGTGCTCGACAAGGAGACAGAAAAGCATCTGAAAGCGCCAGTGTTCCCCCTCGTCTGCGTCTCTAATCTCCGCGCCGGGAGGAGCCGCGGCGCTTGGCAACAGACGTTCCCGGGCGCCTTTCAAAAAGGGCGGCGGCGGGGGTTTGAAGTCTCGCTGATTGCCGGGGTCGAGCCCGCCAAAAAGAGCCACGGCGGTATCTTCAAGAGCAGCAGAGACGGAGGCGCGGCCACCGCATCTGGGCGGAGGCCGGCACAATCGCCCCCCCCACCCTTTGGAGAGGGAGCCATCGCTTCAGAGGCGCCGTTTGAACGGCTCGGCTCTTTCAAGACATGAAAAGCGATGCTAGATCCTTCCGTCCTCCCAAATGTTTAAACGCCGCAGCACATGTCGAAACAGCAACCACCGTTTTGTTGTTGTTATTATTTCTGTGGGTTGTGCTCTGACCGGGTGGAAAGAAATATTAGAATTCACTGCTGGGCGACACAACATGCCAATACTTTACTTTTATTCAAAAGTCAGTGACTCTCTTATGATGGAAGGCTGTCTCTGACCACATCTAGTGAATATTATTTGTTACAATGGTTGTTTAATTTCACATATATGCCTTCAAGAACCATACTAGTGTGGTGTGGGGGGCTTTATTCACTGAGTTCAACCTGAAGGAGTCTTTGGGGACTGCTTCGAGCTGACCTTCATGTTATTCCAGTGCTAATAAACAGGTGTGGGTGCGATATATTTGCAAACCAGAAATCAGTGACACAGGAAATCCCCCAGTATTCATAACTGTTGACTTTTTTTAGGCAACAATTAGTTGCAGTTATTGGAGCGCTTGTGACTCATAAATCTCTTGGGCGGCTGTTCAATATCCTTACGAGACTTAAATGATGACAGATGTGCAGGACATTTTCAACTTCACTATGTGATATTTGTACACAGTATATACAACGTCTACCCTGACTGATGCAGCAGACCACAAAGGTGGGAATCTCTTCCCTCTCTTCACTCTCTCTCTCTCTCTCTGCTGAATCGTGCAGATTAATGGGAGTTATGTGAACTGCCCTCAGGGGCCTTTGGAGTGGCCGCCTCCTCCTCCTCCATCTCCATCCTCTCTTGGTCAACTACGTACTGTAGATGATAGACTTGTTAAATCCTCATCGCTGACCCTCTCATCTCCACCTCTGTCTCCATCCAGCCTGTTTCCCTCTCTAAGTGCCTGCCTGTCCGTCTCCTCTGTCTCTCGGTCTCTCTCTCTCCTCCCTTCCCTCCGTCTCTCTCGGGGGTAGGTCATGTTATCTTTTCGCAGGAGTCCCTCTGCTGGCCTTTGGTGCATAATGTATAAAGCCGCTGGTGTGTGTTTTACACTGTGCCTGACATTATTAAGTCGTTTCAGGCATATCACTGCTTTTATCTCCACCATGGAGGTTAATCAGAGGGGATTTATACCGGAACGACTTAGACGCGCTCCAACCGTCGTCACCCCGAACCGTTTCTTTTCTCTTTTTTTTCCTCCTCTCACGCTCTCTGCCCTGTGAATATTTTAAAGGCAGATTCAGGAAAAGGATGTTTGTCTATCAGTCACTTTAAACTTTGAACAATGGCGATTCCTCAGTGATGCGTTTAGGAGCATGATGCAGCCTCGAAAAAATACAAATTTACAGATAAAACAAAACCGTACGCACAGGAAACCACAATTCAACATAAGTGCATTTCTAAATTTCTCAGTGATTAAAATACGGCTGATACGGTGAAGGTTATTTGGGGACCTGGCAAGCGCGGTCTCCAGGTTACAACCACACCAAATATGTCCACACACACGGGCCAGGCCCCGATAGCGTCTATGTTGTCATAACCGGTGGTGCTTGTTTGATCAGATGAAGCGAATTTAGGCCGATAATGAGTTTTTGAGTCAGTCGCGCTTAACATCTGCGATCGGTGGTTACGATTCAGTGGCTTCAGTTCGTTTTGGCTTGAATGTCGGGGTTCCATTTCCCAAATTAATGTTTGGATTTAGGCTTAAGAGCATTAGTGGCTTTCAGCAGTTGTAACCAATCGGGGGACATATGAGGTTAGCTGTGACCAAAGTTTGGGTTTTTATTTTAGT
Source organism: Myoxocephalus aenaeus (assembly GCA_038501785.1). Taxonomy (NCBI): domain Eukaryota; kingdom Metazoa; phylum Chordata; class Actinopteri; order Perciformes; family Cottidae; genus Myoxocephalus; species Myoxocephalus aenaeus. Next base: position 3,076,207 of record JBAMJR010000140.1, read on the forward strand.
TTGATGTTTTCTATGAACTACTGGACATTGGCAAAAACATACTTTCTCATTTTCTTTTTTCCAATATTGTGGCGTTGTCATAACATTTCTGATTGTTTTCTGATATACAATCCAAATAAGAGTGACAAGCTGTCATTTAAACATGATTTGACATAAGACTCTCAAGTGGGGACATTTATGATCTCACTTGGCGTGAAATTGACTTCTGCGTCTCCTGCGACTGCATTTAGTCTCTACGCATATAAACACCAAGACTAGAGTAGCTTGTGTAATATTTACCTTGATCTCCATTTTTGAATATATTATTGTATCATATTTTTGAGCAGCTATAGTGAAAGGTCACTGGATCACCAAAGAAATTCATCCTGAGGGGACAGGAATTTCTGTGCCAAATTTTGTTGTGAACCATTAAAGTAGTATCACCAATGTCTGCAAGATTCATCCTCTGGGAACTATGAATGTCTGCGCAAAATGTCATGGCTATCCATCCAATAGTTGTTGAGATCTTTCAGTTTGGGCCAAAGCGGTAGACCAACTGATGCCATCTCTAGAGCCCCGCTGCTAGCATGGCTTGTGTATCCCAAGCTGTCTGAGGTCTTTGTCACTATTTGGATTTACAGTTATGATTGTTCCTCCCAGAAGAACTGGGCCACAGGGATTTATTATGACCCCAAGTCGAGAATAGGAGAGAAATAATGATCCACTTCTATGTTTAGCATCATCGCTCGGAAGTATTGTCCTTGATTTTTGGATGAGGCCATCATTCTTGTGGCAGCTCATCCTAGACTATGATCCTTCCCACATGCACCAGGCCTGTCGTCTTGGTCTCCACCGTTTCAAGTCTAATGAGGAATCCCTGCGGCTCTGCTTTGCTTTTGGAAACCTGTGGCGCAGCATCCCATCTCCCCCGCCTCACCCTCGACGGGGAAAGGAGCTTGGACGAGCCGTGGTAAAGACAGATCAATGGCACATTCTCTGTCCTTTGCTCTGTCTCTCTCTTGTGCTCCTTCATCTGCCTTTGCGTTCTCGCTCTCCAACATCAAGCGTGTGGTTTTAAAGGAAAAAGACCTCTTCTCACGATGACGGCGGCCGCATGGTGCACCCCGGCTGCCTGATCTGACTGACAATGCCCCGCCGCTCAAGCGAAATGTTGGACACGGACACGCGCACGCACACACAAAAATCTGTTCCACGAGCTGCAGGGCCATCTGGCCATCGCACGGGGAAAGGTTGGATGTAGTTGGAGGCGAGGTGCTGGAGTGTTTCACAGCACTCCCCAGATTTGTACACAGTTCAACTTCGCTGTGTTGCACTTTGTTGTCATCGCATGACACCACGGCAACTTTGCTGTCAATGAAAAAGCGAGACAACAGAACAACCACTGACAGAAGATCGGAGTACGCAAGCACTGGCATATCTTTTTTTTCTTTTTTTTTTTTCTTCTCTGTGATACAGATCTGGAGGACAGACAGAAGGAGCAAAAGATTTAGGAGTGAGAGTGATGCTATGTGTCATATGGAGAACAAACAAGAGAAATCTGTCTCGCGGCAAGGAGTCTGGCTTTTTGAGAGTCTAAAAAGCCCCCAGAGGCAACGCTTCCACCAAATGAATAGATATCCATTTTCAAAAGACTTGTGTTTGGCGGCAGGCGAGGGATGGGGAGAGGGAAGGGTGGGCTGTCGGTGGTGGAGGGGGGGGGGGGCTGAGATATCTAGGCAGAGGGCAGACACTATTAAAACTCGGGAGAATGAATTGTTAAATACCTCTATAAAGAAATATAAGACATGGCCCCGTTTTTATGCTGCCTGGGCCGCTCTGCAGGCGGGTGATAAGGTGGTGAGGGTGGTGGGCTGAAGCGTGCGTGTATGTGTGTTTTGCTGAGGGCGGGGTAACAGCAAGCCCACATCAACCCCACCCCCCCGCCACTCTGCACAGGAGCAGCGATGTTCATGAAGGAATGACACACATGGACACACACAATCAACATGGCTGCCTCAGTTTAACACTGCATGTTTCACCAAATTAACTGAGGCACAATGTGTGGAGCATATGGAGAAGGTTATGGAAGGCCTTTAAATGCAATCACTATGGAATCTTCAGTCATCATTTAGGGCCTTCATGCTAAATAATAAGTAATACAATTGAGCATTTCCTCCCAACACACACACACACACACACACACACACTCGTACCCGTCACCCCTCCCAGCATGCACAGACTTCTAGGTCAGGCCACAGCTGAGAAAATTTCCCCATTGACTTCAGAGGGAAGGCAGCAGGAGGATTGTTGGTGACATTCCACATTACCTTGGAGATAGATGCTGAACTGTTTACGTGCACAACAGTTAGGGAGGGAGTGTGGGCGAGGCAGGTAGTGAGGGATGATGGACAGATAGGAAGGGAAGGAAAAGGTACTCGTTCTATTGATTCCTCAAAAATATGAATTACCAGAACCGTACAACACACCGAAAGATTTTTACTCCAGCCATGTGGTTGTTTTTTTCTGTTTTGTTTGAATTAAAGCACCTATATTTTATATACTGTGTATACTACGACTTTATTGTAGCGAACCAACTGAGGATGTCTCTGCAGCGCCCTTCAGCCCTACGGACCCTTTTAGCATCTTTTAGCTCAGTGCTTTTGTTTTTTCAGCCCACAACTTTACTGTTTTATTTTTTCAGACTCACCACTTTCTGTTTTTAGTGGAAAGAAACGCTCTGATAAACCTACTGTACTTATCCAGCACAAACCGGCAGACGTACAAAGTTAGCTAATAAGCTAGCTAGTGAAATGTGGTCATTTTCCTGAAGAACTCGTTGACTCAAAAACTGAGCTAAAAGGAGAGTGAAGTTTCAAATTCAGGTAGCCAGAAACCTGACTCCAAATGAATACTAATGTTGCTTTGAATTTGCTAGCGTTTGTTTGCTAGCAGGTTCACCAGCACAGCGTTGTGTTTATGCTTGTTTCGCTGCCTTTATAGCAGGTTTAAGAATACAAAGCAACTTTTTTGCCTCGATATATTCATGCAAATGTAGCCGTTGAATTTCTTTTGCTGTCCATTTTTACCACAAACAAAGTACACGCTGTGTGAATATTAGCTGTAGCTAGCTAGATAGCAACCTTTATAGCTACCATGTCTGAGCAGGTCGCTCCTGTGTGTTGATTGTGAGAACTCTGACAATGACTCAATTAAAGGAAATTGTCTCTATAAACAACTCTTAAATATAAAAAATATAATATAATATTAAAAATGTATTCTATATACCCATACCAAATAAATGCTACCAATAAATACCAGAATTATATTTTGGCCAAACACAGAAATGCCCCAGTTCCATTTATCATTTAAAATATCTGATATGTCTGAAAGCTGTTTGGTAAATGTCAAAAACACCAGATGAGGGATAATTTATGCACTTAAGCAGCAGGCTATAGTACCAGCATTTAAATGTTTGCCATTTAAATGCTAGTAACTAACAACTACCAGCATTACTAACTAACACAAACACAAATCACATTTATGAAATACGAGCAAGACAGAAGCGTTGCCATCATGGGCTCTTATTCACACCACTCCCTCACCAAATCATTTGGTTAAACTGATCAGGGATCAGATAACATGCATCAAGTCAGAGCATCTTCTGGATGAACATGCATGTTTTAATCACTTTACTGAGAAGAAGGATGACATCTCTAATGCTTCTTTGTTGCATTTACATTTAGCTCCTGGCACATGAAAGTGTATCTGGGGTCAAAGGTCAGTGGATCCGTTTTAAGGTATCTCTGTACTTCAACACCTCATCTTCATTAAGGCTGATTGTGGTATTTCTGCGATATGTCTCATCCCTTGTAGCAATAGCAGTTTACAAAACAAAAAGGGACTGCCGCTTGTTTTCTCCACTGTGAGGAGGCCCAGAGGAGCTGAGAAGTAAATTGGTCAGAACTAATGCAGGAAAGACACCAGGTGGGGTGAGTGACACAACAGCCACTACAGCAGTTTCTACCTGAGGCGTATTCCTCAGTGGAGCTTACATCAGTTACCGCGAGACGGATTTTGAAATTCCCCAACGTAGCTGTATGGAGCAACGTTAACCTTGATGCTCATCCAAGAGGAAGCATGCCGGCCCTCCTCTCGCCGCGTGGCAGGTCGCACTGATGTTCTGTCTGATGGAGGAACGAGATCCTTGGCCCCGTTTTTCTGCCACATTAGGCCCACACTGAAGGTGGCACTCAACTCGCCCACTGAGGAAAGAGTGTGTGTGTGTGTGTGGCAGTGTTAAGAAAAATGATGTGGAAAACTATGTGAGGAATGAAGGGACAGGCAGATGTGCGTATTGAATTATTAGCTGATCAGAGAACGACAGAGAAAGCGGAAGGAGAGTATTTGTTGCTAAGGGAACCACAGCTGTAAATCACAGCCTATTTTCCTTTTGTGTCAGCTGATGAAGATTATGTTGTTTCCCCCACTCACGCTCACAGGATGAGGAAATTATAGGCTCTGACTCACTGTTGGCTTCTTAGTCCTGGCACATCACTGCCCTCTATCACGAACTAGAACAAGAGAGGGAGACAACGCCGGAGGAGGAGGGTGACGAGCAGTGGCGGCTGGTGACTTTTTTTTGGGGGGGGGGCGCAGTTGGGCGGCGCGGTTTAAATAGCACTCCACAAGGAGAAGAAAAGAGGTTTGGAGTAGAATATTCTAAAAAACAAAGCTTTATTTCAAGAAAACACAGTGCTCAACACTGTCCAATAACAACTATCAACAAACTGTAACTTTGGGCATGAGAGGTTCAGAGCAGAATGCTTTAAGAAACATTCAATGTGGTGTCCAGAGCAACTTAGCATTCAAACTGGGGGCCCTGCAGTAAGGTGGCACTGGTGAGGTGGTCTTTGAAGGCAAAGCGTTCCCTGGTGTGTCCAAGTATGGTGTCACAAACCTACAGATAAATATATAGAGAGAGACAGAGACAGTAAGATAAGTTGTGGGGAAATATCTACTACAAACAGGCTTCATACTAAAGACAAAAAACTATGTTTTGTGTGTCTTGATGGCTCAGCAACATAGACAAAAGGCCAGGAGCCACCTTGATGGCTGTAGCTATGACACACACACACACACACACACACTAACTTGTTGGGGGTTGAATTGGTATTTTAGATAAAGTTATAGCCTGATATGATATCCACCCAAATCTAGCAATGTCCAACATGTGTTCTGCTGTGGGAAAGATAAAACATTAAACTCTAACACAGGCATCTGCTGATTTTGACACTCACCTCTGCAGCAATCCTTCAAGCTCATCTTCCTTCACAGCCGGCGCTTCCTCGGCTGCTCAGAGCCACTGCACACTGAGCCTCCAGCTAGCAGCTCCGGTTAGCATGTAGCTTGGTGCATGTAGCTTCACTGCTTTGCTGCTGAATATTTAAATCCGGACGTTCGGGTCCCAACTCTTTCAGCCTCTTCTTGTCAACATCTGATCGTGGATTGAAAGGTGTTTCGCGTAGAGATACCACAGAGTTTTCAGTCGCCATACTAACATAATCAAAGTCTCTGCTAGCTGTGTTGCTCGCGTAGCTACGTGGGAGCTATATGGGGTGTGAGGGAATGATAAAGGTCTCTGATTGGACGAATAGTCCAACCACGTTGCAATAAGAAACGATGTCATTGGCTAGGGCGCAGATTCGTGCGCCCGAAGATTCACGTTTCATCCGCCAATGAGAAGCTGTCCTTGCCGTCACGAGGGTGAAATGTTTCATGGCTTTCCATAGACACACATTTGGCCGGCGCCCCGAGAGGGGAGGGGCTTTTCTCAGTAATGATGAATGGCGATATATTATATTTAACTTAAGTGGTTGTTGACAGGGGCTTACGGTCTCCCACACACATTTAGCGCGTCAACACGGTATATTTCTTATTTAAATTATTTGATATATAATGTTTTTTGACAGTATATATTATTTTATTTTTTTCTTCTTTTTTTTTTTTCATGCAAAATTTTAGGAGGGGCGGCGCCCTAGCGCCCTCTATTGACGCACCGCCACTGGTGACGAGGAAGGGTTGTTGAAGGGAGGGGAGAAGGGGAGGATTGAAAGGTGAGACCAGAATCTGAAGAGTCAAGCACAAAAAGATGGGAAGGGAAGGAGAGGAAACGTGAGTTAAGAGACGGAACAAAGGGAGAGGCGGTGGGGGAGGAGGTCGGAGGGAGGGAGAGAAAGCCGGGCCGTGTGCCAGGGTCTATTCCACCTTTGCTCTCCAGGCCTTTCTGAGCTGCCACCTTCTCTCACCTCTGTAATGTCATCAATGAAAAGGCCTTTAGGAGGGATGGAGGACTTGACACGGGGTTCACACTGTGACCGACACCAGCTGACGCTGTCAAGCCAAGCAGGGTTCTGTAAGAATTAATTGGATGTCACTTTCAGGTACGGCGTACAAGGCAGGGTTGTTTTTTCACATTTGTGTGACTCATGCTCCTAGATTCAGAAAATTCAACATTTGGGCTGATGAATGATCTCAAAACCAGGCTGATTTTTCCTCGCCTTCCTGAAAAGTTGACTACAAGGAGGTCCAAGACGTATTTGTCAGTATGATTAAAGAGAAACAATCCATTGATTTTGAAAGACTTTGGTGATGGTGTTCTATGTTTCCCCGACATACACTGCATTGAGCAGGACTCTGCTGTTTTTTCAGACTTAACAATTAGTTTATTCTATGAAAAGTTCGAAAAACAAATGCTTGTCACAATTGATGTCCTGTTTTGTCCAAAGTTATACCATTTAAAATGATATATTGTTTTAAAACAGAGCAAAAGCAAAGACAAAAGCATGTTGGTTATTTTATTTTGATGGACGACTGAAACAATTAATTGATGATCAAATTCATTCAATTCAATTATTAAAGATTCTCCCTCAGTGACTATGACGAGGTTTTTATTGTGTCCTAACAGCTTCTACTTCAGTATTTCATGAGATAACTCACTTTTACGCTTGCGATCCTTTTGTCACTGGTCTTTCTTTTTCTTTTTTTGTTGCAAAAGTTGAATACCTTTGTGACATAAATTGACCTCTGAGCGTCCTCGGTCACACTGAGTCTTCTGAAGATGTGGAGAATCCACCGTTCTGTTCATTCTGTCCCCCGTTGCTGCAAGACTGACTCGGGGCTCTTGGACAGGACGGATCGCTCGGGCATAAAGAAAACAACACGAGGCTGACGACAACTCTTCTCTTCCTCTTGTCCGTCTCGCCAGTTGTTAAGGAGGTACACTCATCTCGGGAAGGCGACCTGTCACAAACCCGTTAGAGCTTGATAAGGCGCCGTTGCAACTCCTGGAAACAAAGTGCTGAAAGTTAGTCACTGTCGACTTTTTGCAAACACCTCATAATCCTTTTTCTGTTCCATTCCCCCCAAAAAAGGCTTCGGGCTGGCACAGGCTGGAGCAAGATATGTAATATCATACACATGGACACACACACCACAAGCTGTGAGCGCGTCGACCACCGGTTCCAACTGTGAAAGTATTTCACAGCCCCGACGAGGGCTGTAATGTGCAATATGCTCACTTGTTCAGTCACCCTCTCTCTGTCTTTTTTTCACCCTTAATCTCTCTCCTTCCCTCTCACTCGATGCGTCCTTCACCCTGGCATCTGTTGACGTCCTTTTAGCTACTGGGGCCCCAATCTGTCAAAAGAGGGCCACTCTGTTGCCATCTCCTGGTGATCCGTTTATGTTCTACAGGTGGCATGAAGCTCTGCTCGGGGAGTAAGTCCTTAATTGCCACTAAAGGAAAAAGCCTTAAAGGTCGGGAGAGTGGTGGAAATGATCCACTTTTGTTCAACAGTGTGTATTTAAAGTAAATGTGGGGAGAAGTGTGAGTTTGGCCGGAGAGATCGGTAGTAAATCAATTGCTAAATCCTGAACAGTCGGCTTTTTATCCCGTGAAAGACTTGAGTCGAGTAAGTGGTGAATCCAGTTGGTTGCTTCGTGGCACAAACAGGTTGTTTGCGGCGTTAAACTGGACGCTGTGCTGTTCATGCTGTGCGAAGGGAGCGGCTGATCTCAGATGGTGGAGGAAATCGAAGCCAGAGAGAGAACAATGGAAGAGATTGAGCTGGGACAAGTGTCAACATTCTCTTTGATTAATAATGCATGTCTATAGCATATGAGGCGACCTATTAAACCAATGAGTCTGCACAACAATGGTTGTGTTGATGTAAAAATACTGATGTCATATACTACATTTGCGTGGGTTTGGTAATTTTCGTAAAAAATTACACATCACGGTCAGATAATGTGAGTGACAGAAATAGGCAATATGTAAGTATACAGGAAACAGTTTAGTTTTTTCTTTTGGGGCAAAGAGTTACTTGACGACAGGCAGAAAGCAGTGTTTTACTGCCCTCTCAGATTGAAAGTTTCAAGGCTGCTCTACCACAGCCAGCATCACTGATGGTAAAGGGGTTTGTGGATAGATGGTGTCATATTTAGTGTATGTGTTGTACAGCCCTTTGAATAGTGATTTTGGGGGCCATACAAATAAATCTGACTGGACTTCAACAGGTGAAGGGGGAAAAAAGAATGAGACCAATGTGAAACACTTTGTCAGGGGTGAAACTGGGACTGCAGCGATTTATTATTGCTCTGCAGCAAAGATGAGGGACTCGCAGGAAACCAAATAAAAAAGTAACAGTCAAAATGTAAGCGTCAGAGGTCGAGTCGTTATCACTTCATGTAGTGGGGCTCAAGCTCCACAAAATACTGGGTTGTACGTTTCTCATTGTGCAACTCAATAGCATCTTTCACTTCAAACTTCTGTCTCTGAGATTTTAATTGTTCAAAGCTCTCTCCATAGCAACAGAAGACGTTAAACAACTGTTTTCCCAGGCTGCTAATAGCAAGGTAACCTTTTGACGTGTGCAAATAATTAAAACGAAAGCAACATTCCTCTATAAAGACATACAAAATATATATAGATATATACAAATATACAGGTGATAAAGTTTATGCTCCTTTTGGTCATCTTAACCTTTTGTAGTGGTGAGAATGTGAAGTATTAAATCCACAGATACACTATGTTGAGTGATAGTAGGAGACTGTCAGTTTGGTGCCGGGTGAATAACAGGGGTGTACTTACCCTGTACATAAGTCAAAAAAAAATGTGTTCCCTAAAGGCAGACTGTGTGCAGACTGAAATCACATCAATTCCTCACCTCTAATAGTGGCCTTTACGACATGAAGTTATCCATATTATATTTTGTGTAGCAGTCTGTGCAGTTTTGTTTTTGTTACAACACGGCATGTGGCAAACTGTCATTGTTTTTACCGAACGTGGTGGGTCGTATGGTGGCGTTGGAAACTTAAATATTATGATTGACAGAGAATGACTGCTTTCTACATACAGGTAAGTTGACCTCCGGGTCGATCTCCCAAAGAAAACGAATTCACAGCAATACCTGAACAGATTAGGGAAGTGGAATATTACACAGCAAAATTAAAAATATTTAAAAAAATAAAAATCTGAAGTCAGTCTCTATAGATTGTAAGTAAGTAAGTAAGGTTTATATTGTTAAGTAAGTAAGTAATTAAGGTTTATATTGTGTTTAGTTGAAATTAAGGGAGCGATTGTGTTTTTCAGGTCTTTGCCGATTCAATATTCCACTTGGTGAGGGAGAAGTACCGGTCGTTGGTGGGCGGCTGCAGTCCTGCGCACGCCCGACACAAATCCCTGGCAGGCATCGTAATGACCCGAGGTATGGCAAATTTCATTGACTTTTATATATCACTTTGAATTATTGAAGTGGTGCAATATAGAGAGAATGAGTGAGGGAGGTATAAACAAAAAGTAAGATGGGAGAGGAGAAATAGGAAGGGGATGGAATTCTAGATTAAGATGGAAATGATAAACTCAAGGTGGGAGAGAGAGAGAGAGAGAGAGACTCTCCAATCCTTGCTGTACCTTGCACTCGTGCAGGAGAATATACCTTCCTGATGAATTATTGACTATTCAGAGTCTCTGAGGAGAACGCCACACGTCTAGTGAGTGTCAGTCATCCCCACTGCATGCTGGCCGGCTGGCTGTGCTCAGGCAGCTCCGACAGGAGTTCCTGATGCCACAGCGGTGAAGTCTTAACTAGATCAGCCCAAAACTTAAATCTGAAACCTGAATGAGTGACACACTTAAGGAACCGTGAGGAGGAGGAAGCTTCTCACTGCTGTTCTCCTTGCAGCGGGAAACAATGAGTTATTGCCACACGTTGTGGTGTTTGTGCACCGTTACATCAGGGCCTCCCACGCACACGCACACACACACACACACACACACACACACACACACACACACACACACACACACACACACACAAACACACTGACCCATACAGTACATAGAAACCGTGACTCACTCCACATCTCTTGTCACGCAATACGGGCACATGGTGCTCACAGACGGTAAAGCCCAGAATCTTCTGGCGTGAAACGTGTAAACCAGTGGTTCTCAGACTGTGGGGCGCGACCCTCTAGTGGGCGCGGAGGTATTACAGGTGGGGCGCGATGGGGTGATGCTGTTTTAAATTTTATTATTTATTTATTTTATTTTAAATATAGAATCCTTTATTAATCCCACAGTGGGGAAATTATTCTCCGCATTTTACCCATCCTTAGTAATTAAGGAGCAGTGTGCTGCTGTGAAGCTCTGGGGCTTCAGTGTCTTTGCTCAAGGACACTTTAACATGAAACTATGAGAACAGGATGAACCGCTACCTTGTGGTTTCAGGACGACCACTCTCTCCATGAACATGTTAACTTTACATAGTACAACAGTACAAAGGACACGGACATAAAACGTCATTAATAACTACATGGCGTAATGCCTGCACTTTCGTGGAAGTATTTACGTTACGCCGTTAACAGGTTACGCTGCGAATGCGCGACTCGCTGATTCTTGCCGTTTTGCTAAAAGCCTCAGTGAGGTCTTTTCTGCTGTTGCGTCTCTCAAAACAGAAAACAGATCTAAGCTCAATATTGAGCATGAATTGAGAGCGGCCATATCAAATCTACAACCCCGTTTATAAAAGATGTGTAGAGGAAAGCAGCTCACTGCAGCCACTAATACTGATACAACGTGATGCTCACACATCTGCACTCATTCTGTTTTGCAGAGGTTGAACGTTATTGTTATTATCTTGAAAATATATTCAATGCAAAACAGGTTATTTGCAGCCACAATAAGTATTTTTTTTGCCAAATATTAGTTGTTTTTTGCACAGATATAACTTTATTTGCAATGTTCTAACAAAGTGATTGCACATGTTATTAGTTATTGTCTGATGGAGCAATCTGGTTTACTTGAAAGGAATTACAATTTTCTTTATTCTATTATTTGAAAAAGCACGGATGGAGGAGTCACAAAAAGTTGGACCATTTTGTTACAATTTTGTTGGGGCGGTGGGGCCCGAACATTTTTCCTCCTCCAAGGTGGGGCGTGGAGCCAACGATCACTAAAATACATAAACTCTGCCGACGCTTATTTAAACGGTACAAAAACAATTATATGACGTCCAATGGATTCTGCAACTTGTATAACTCACTCATCTATGTCAACCGAAATTAAATACCTTTTAGAATTTAGAATTAAAGTAGAAGTAGTTATATTTTGGGTTAACAAAAACATGTAAACATGCTATTGGGCTTGACCTAATTTTAGCTGTTGTTATTTTTTTTTCTAGTCGTTGGTGTTAGCTAGCCAAACATGTTAATAAATAGCTTAGCTGTTGTTCTTTTGCTCGCTAAGGTGAGGTAGCTGAGGAGGATTGTAACATTCTTGGTAGCTTAACATGTTAGCTAATATAGGGTGACCAGACGTCCTCTTTTTCCCGGACATGTCCTCTTTTCGAGACCTAAAAAAAGTGTCCGGCAGGGATTCCAAAAACGTCCGGGATTTTGCTACGTGCGGGAAAATAGTTATTACTCCCTTACAAGTTTTGGAAATGGTATCTCCCTCACGTTCCACCTTCTTGCGCAAGCTCTGACTGTAGAACTCGATATGCAGTGATTGCGGCAACAACAACTGAGCTGGTAATGCCATTCAGTTTATGCCAGATTATATCGAGCCAGTGTTGTGGTTTGGCATAAGCAAATACAATAAAGGTACTCTGGTCAAGTAGCTGAATACTTCTATTAAGCGTTAACATTGGGCTTCCAAAGGAATGCTCACCCATTTGGCATATTCCAAAATACTTCTAACCCCGAGAAATGGAACCAAAACTATAACCAACAGACGAAGCAGCTTAATACAAAATACAAAAAGGACCATACACACACAAATGTTCACAGGTCTGCACATGTGGAATCCTGACACACACACACACACACACACACACACACGCACACACACACACACACAGATGAGTGTTATCTCCCTGTGTGGCTGCAGCCTGTGGGGGTGCAGGGGGTCAGTGTGGAGGGATTGGTATCTCTGCTGTCTTTGGAGGGCTGCAGCTCATCAGTTTATACTTCAGTGAGACCGGCACTCATCCTGACCTAATCCAATCCCTCTCCTCTCCTCTGCCTCCCAGTAATTGCTTCTGTTTGTTTATTAATAGCGCGCGTTATCTTCAGAGATCCAGACGGAGGGTTGCCAAGTATTTGCAGTGGCGCAGCAGCAGCAGCAGCAGCAGCAGTGCTGTGGTGGCCGGCGTCCACGCATGCAGTCAGACACCAAACTTGACAGGAACACTGGGGAGTCCTGTTCTCTCTCTCTCTCTCTCTCCCTCTCTCTCTCTCTCTCTCTCTCTCTCTCTCTCTCTCTCTGTGTCTCATGCCTCTGCTTTTGCCTCAAGAATATTAATCAGAGTCCGTCTTTGAACCGCAGACAGACAGCGAAACCCCCCGCCCTCGCTGGAGTCCCGCCGAGACAGTGGAGCCCCAGCCTGAGTGAGATTAGCCTCGCCACCAGGCTGAGAGTTTGGAGACGACCGGCAAAAATAAACCTGCTAGCACACATTGTGAAATAGTGTGGAAAATCTCATTTGAATCGATCTGAGATAGCATTGGGGTGTTTGGAGATGGTAAACAGTGTTCAGATGTGTTCAGAGACGTGAAAAAATTGCGAACGTCCAAATGGAAAATGCTTAAAAAGACCCCCTCCTTCTTCCTCCTCCTTTCTTGTTCACTTGTTTGTTGGATGGGATGAGAGAAGCTTTTTCTGAGGCTTTTTTTTATTCAGCAGGGTGATGAGACTCAGAGTGGAGGAAAATACCACAGGGACTCAAAGAAAGAGATGAGAGCAAAGGGTTTCAAACAAGTTGATTACAAATGACGACTAAGCTATGGTTCTTAGTCTGCATATCCTTTTTCAAACAGGGATTTTTCTCTGCTCTTTATCTGGTTTTCCGGCTGCCGCAAATTTTAATGTTCAATAATCACATCCGGCAACGAAACAGCTTGCTAAGAGGCAAAGAAATTAACAGAGATGTGCTCAGGGTGTGTTGAAGCAGAGAGCGAGAGAGAGAGATTTGAGAGCTTCAGCAGCATTTCACAAAGACATCCTTATGTGTTCAGAGCAGTTGCCTGTTAAAGCTAATACAGATTCAACAGGGGGCAGACTCTGCTCTTGCCAAGGTTTTACATTTTTTTCCTCAGCAAGTGTAGAGCATTTCAGAGATTTTCTGTTATTCAAACGACACGCACTGGATGACATTCACTGTAATCATCCAACATCTTGTGGTTAAGAACACATGAAAGATAAGATGTATGGGGCTCAACCTAAATGGCATGAAGTAAAGTTTACGAAAACGTGACCTTGAGAGCTCATTCTGCTTTGAAAGAAAATGTTTTGATAATTATATATATATATATAAATAATGGGGGGCTTTTAAGATACTACTTTACCCTGTTTTATAATCACAGAGATTAAATAGATTCATATAATAACTTTGCTGTGTTACTACTCACAATCTAATATTGTATAATATGTTATTGGATTATTATTATTATTTTATTATTATCTATATATTGTACCTGTAAACAGCATTTTAACCTCTTAGCGTTCCTGTAAAATGTTCCTAAAACGCCTATCCAGTACTACCCAAAGTAAATTGCAAGCTGTACCATTTGGAGTAAATGCATGGTTACTATTTTATATGCTGATTATATTATTTGGGTTGCAAAACAATCTAAGTTATTATTAATTGTATGTTTTGTGTGCAGTATGTTGTATATACATCAAGTAAGAAACCAGTAGCTGTCAAATAGATACAGTGATGTAAAAAAGTTCAATATTAACTGAAGTGAGTGAATAAAAGTGAAAAAAAATGGCGGTCGGGTGCAGGATGTCCCGTGTTGTTCTGGTGACTGTTCTCACTTGTCCGAGGTTACAATTTAAAAAAAGTACCGGGTACCGTCAAAAAGTCAACCAAAAAAAGGAGCGAGTTAAGTTTAGCCAAGCTGTACGATTTAGAGGAAATGCATCATTGGAGGAAGCGGCCTCAGAACCGGCCTTGGTCCCTGTGTGCTGCACTATGGCTGCCCATGTAGTGGAAATAATTATATGTTTCGAGAGGAGAACTCAAAGGATCCAATCAAATATCAAAAACAAACAGACAAGCAAACAGAGTTTCTCTGGTCAAAACAAAATGTCTCCGCTCGTTTATTAATGCTTGCGCAAGCAGGGAGAAATCCCAACAGCCACGAATCATCAATGCCTGTCAGGGTCTCTCACAAAGATTATTGCTAAAACAGTCAGTAATATACAATTTCAGAGGACCATCCCCTCACGATCCATCTCATTCCTGATTGGTTCTCGTTAGAACGAACACTGTGTGTCCCATGTCAGCATTTTCATCAGTTTCTCCTGCGTGGTTCGTGCCTTGAATGTTATATAAAACAAGTCATTAGCCTCTCAGAGCTTTCATCAGCGTACTTTGAACGTTCTGTAAACAGGTTATTAGCCTTAGAACCAGGTTATTAGCCCCTCAGAACCAAGTCATTAGTCCCTTGGGGCTTTGATCAGCTAGCATGAACCTGAATACCTTCATGAACCTGAGAAAAACATGTTTATCAGTCGTTAATTATTGATCTGAGCACATCTTATTGAAACATCAGTTACATACAGAGATTTGTGTTTTAAAATACAGCATATAGATATTTTCCCATCACACCCACTGCTACTAAATTGGTAGGATGGCTCCATTGCAAAGGACACATTTTCTCAAGAAGAATAATGATCTCCAACTTGACCATAAAAAACTGTATACATTATTGGGTGCACAAGCCAGGTTTAAAGTTGCCCGACAGCACATGTGCCCTCATTGGCTGAGCTGTGAGGGTTCAGCTAAAAAAGCGGAGAGAGGGTGGTGTGACTTTGAGCCTTCACTGCCCTTTTTCCAGTTAGAGCGACAGCTCCTCAAAATGTCTGCGTACGTCCCTGTTGGGTTGGGATTCCTGTCTATTTTTAGTGGATCTCCACCAGTGTGGATAATTAATGTCCTTATTAGCATTCCTTTGGTACGCTACTTGTTACAGTGTGTTTCATGCCATTAACGTACCCTAACATTTTTATCATCACCATCTAAATCAAAGTGAGATTTCTCTCCTATAAAAGATAGGGGAACATTTTGGTCCAGCATCGCTTTAGTATCGTGCGTGACAAATTAAAGGGGCACTTCACCATTTTTACACACTGTAAGCAATTAACACGTCATGAAGACTACCATTAAAGTTGTGAAAACCGTTACATAATGTCTTCAGGGGGCTTTCCAATGTTTAACAAAGAAATACCCCTGATGACATCATCATTAAATCAAAATACACACTACCAAGTTAGTTAAACGTGCGCCTCCGTCATATTAGAGCCCATTCTGCATCGTCTATATTCTCAAACCCCATAAGAAATCATCCTATCCCACTAAATGTATCAATTCTAATGTGTTGAAGCAGGTAACCTGATGTTTCCGCATACAGCCGGCGTTGCTCCAGCCACCTCGGCCGCTAAGCCAAACAGTCCCTTCTGGAGCCCGGCTGCAGCGCTGTGTAATGCGGTGTGTGATGCAGCCTGGCGGTGAGACGCCATCCTGCCAACATGCAGACAGAGCGAGTGAAGAACCAGTGTCGCGCGGTGGAAGTAATGAAACGTGCAGAAGCGCTCAAGTAACACATTTTCTGGAGCTGTCTGACAAATATGACGACATTAGTAAGAAAAGGAACCGGTTCAGCTAAAATATCCTAATTCTTAGCTTGGTCTTTACTTCTCTTAGCAGAAACCAGTGTCTGGTTTTAACGCCCTGCTCTGTCAGACGCTGGGGTCCTGTGTGCGTGACTCCGTGGCACGTGGCTCATGGCACAAGGGGCAATCAATGGCACACAGCGCAGGTGTGTCAGGCATAGTTATGTGACACAGTTGGAAGCAGGGGGAGATTATATTTAGTCAGAAGTGTTGACACCACACATGCCTGATGAAATGAACCGCAGTTCCTTTTTTGGAAAGCAGCACGTCTTTGCCCACAGCACTCAAGCGATTGTGGGATGGATGGAGCGGCGTGGACTGGATCGGCCACCAGAATCCCCATGGCTGAATTATATGTTGAAAATAAGTTAAACTCGCCAACTTAGCCTACAAATAAGGCTGGTAATAGCTTGAATAGTGTGTGTGTGTGTGTGTGTGTGTGTGTGTGTGTGTGTGTGTGTGTGTGTGTGTGTGTGTGTGTGTGTGTGTGTGTGTGTGTGTGTGTGTCAATCACTTGAACTTGATTGTAATTTGCAAAAAATCCCTTCAATAATTGACATGGAAATTACACTCCTTTGCTTGATTGACACACACACACACACACACAGGGGTGGTCATCCAACGTGCACCTCCGCTCCATGCGCTGCCACAAGGTGTGTTTATCTGCTGGGTTGCCATAGTGAGGCGCCGTGCACTTTGTTTTCCTGCTAAAGGCCTCTGACAGCATTGTGCGCTGAACAGTATAGGTCAGTTGCCATAGTGAGTAGTTCCAGGTCTCAGTCTGTGATGTGCATGCATTTTGACAGTGCCGTTATCGCGGGGTGTGACATCTTTGAATCACCAGTAACAGATGTATTTGTGTGTGAAGAGTGCCTCAGGCCTTTGACTCCACTCTACCTTGTTCCTTTTGACCCTCTCTCTTTGTGTTCCTGTGATGCAGCTGATTATTCCTGGTTTAAAAACAGCACACTGCCTGTGGGGCTCTCTCTCTCTCTCGATGTGCGTCTCTCTCTCTCTCTCTCTCTCTCTTCCACTCATCTCTTCTCCCCGTCTCCTCTCTCCTGCAAACTGAAGGCAACCTCAGTGCCAATTTCATGGCAGGGTAGTGAGCAGCGCAGCAGAAATTATCCACTGCAAAATTGATCTAAACAATCGCAAAGTGGAACGGCAAGGGAAAGCAGGAGAATGAAATTGGTTGAGTCTGTTACCTTTTAGAACTGGCTTTATCACCGAGAAGGAATCGGGGTGCATTGCTTACAGGGAATGCCAATCGTTGAACTCACGATATCGAGATTTTTTTTATTTTTATGGCGCCGCGCCGTCATAAATATTGTATGTTTGCTGTGCAGCAGCACAGTGTGTTTAGCATAAACGCACCGCTCCTCCATGAGTGATATCGACAACAACAAAAAAGCTCCGTAAAGATGCGTTGCGTTTGATCTCGGCGTTGATGGAAATCATTATCTCGCTGTCGACACGTTTGATTAATCACTGCACACATCGGCATGCACAGGGTGATGTGTTTCTGAAGCTGTGCACGCAGTATATGCATCATTCTTTTAATGACCTCTTTGCAGCCCGACAGAGGTGTGATGTGAGTAAAATGCACGTGAATAAATGTTTGATTAATGACTCACTACAGGCAGCAGTGAACACGGACCTTTGTTATTTAACACAGCAGCATTTACTTCTTCTGAACTCAGTGCCCTTAATTGTTGCTTTGAAGCCCGTTTAAACATTTGATTTATAAAAAGGATAGATTCAAGTCCTGAAGACACAGAGGGCTCTTATCATTTCTAACACTGGCAGTCTTTAATGTAGGGACAGTTTTACTCAGAATGAAGGATGTAGGATGTCCAACATCGTGACAAAATCATTTTTAAACAACATATTTATATTAACAATGGATCCCATGACTACTTGTACATGAAAGATGCCGCTGGTGCTGATGAACCCTTGGATAGTAAACTCTATGGAGCATTATAGCATCTTTCAGCTTATTGTTTTGGTCTTCAGGCCCACAGCTCTTCTGCTTTGGTTCTCTCTCAGCGCTCAGTGTGGTTGCAGGTCTGCTTGCTAACAACTTAGCTCTGCTGTCTCCAAGTAGCAAAAGATATAAAAAACACTTCAGGTTTATGAATTATCAATGAAATAATTCATCAATGTCATGAAAAGGTTTGATTATTTGTTTGATTTTGCGTGTCAATGACTTGAAACATGGAGAAGTGAGGCCAATCTGGCCACTATTCTTTGAAAAAAAAGTATATATATATATATAATGGATATTTAATGGATATATTGATATATTTAAGTATAAAGGCAAAAATAGGATACAAAAATGTAATTTACTAGACAGTAATGTTTACTTTGATGTTGTTACACAAGCTCCAAATGGTACGGTACATTCATTTGAGATTTTAGAAGTCCATACAACATAGTTTTTTTAAGATAAATATAATTTAAAGTTCTCTGCTGTAGTTTGTAAAAGTAAAAGTTGAACTCATTCCACCCTACTTTAGTATTTCCTTTCTTTTTCTCTCTGCTCTTTTCCCCCTCAACTGCCCACACACACACACACACACACACACACACACACACACACACACACACACACACACACACACACACACACACACACACACACACACACACACACACACACACCACACACAATCCTCCCTCCCTTAACTTTTGCCTCCTTTGCCCTCCTTCCTATTCCTCATCAGTGGAGGTGTCAGGACTCCACCGCCGCAGTGCCATCTGGGCCGAGGCTGATAAAAGCTCATGTGCCGGGCCGGCGGTGCCTGCAGGTCTGCCAGAAGCCAGCGAAGCCTGACTTTGAGAGGCGATGGGAGAGATTTGTGGCAGCCGAGGAAGGAACGGCATGCCTTTAACGTGCTGATCCAGCCTCTACCCCCTCTGCACCACCTCTGTCTATCTGTCAGTCAGTGGGGCTCTCGCGTGGCCCTGCACTGGCCTGGATCCTCACGGAGGAAAGTGTCTTTTTCTCAAAGGAAAAGCAACACATCACAGGATGACTTTGTGATCTGTGATCTCTCTCATAGCTTATACTTCATGTCTCACATTGAGAATGTCGCTCCAGTGACCTCTTTAGAAGCTTCTCTCGTGCTGTCCAGACACAACTGGGGGGGTAAAGACTTTAATTTGGGCCCCGTTAATCTGGCTGACACAACACCAGAGCTCATTCAAAACACCCTCCAGCTAGGAAGATTAGTATTTTACCACTTTCAGGTTGGTAGAATAAACCAACCGAAAATGGAGGTTTCCATAAAAGCAAAGGAGAAAACACTCCTCTTTCCTAAGAAATTAGAAATACCTCAAGGTCAGTCGGTGAGTCAGTGATGGTCGTTCTGGAACATCCCTCAATCTTTGCTGCAGCTGTCACGTACTGTAGATGCAAAACGGTTGCAAAAAAAGGTGATGTGAATCTCTGTGAAATGGGGCACGCCGTCACTCTTGTGGGTCAATGCTGGACATGTGACAGATACTCATTAAGGCCGTTTAAGGGCACCGTTTCCCGTGGGTCCATGGTATATAAAGAATTATCATATTTATTTCCAGCAGGGAGACCCATGGAGTGACCGCCCTGCCTCCAGTTCCACTCAGAAGAAGCAGCAGGATAGCTTTCCTTTTTATGTGGAGAGCAAGCCCGGCTCTCTGCTGGCTTCTCTATGCCTTTTGATTGGCTCACTTCAATTAATGTTATGGATGCCTCTATCTCCACTTGCAGAGGACTCACCAGGTTTGCCTCCCAGAGGATGAATCGCTATCTAGTCCTCCAAAGGCGTTTGTAAAATGTACTGAGGCCGTAGAATAGCCTCCGCTTCCCTTCTCTCTGTCAAAAATAAGATAGATGTAATCTCAGCCCAAATTCTCAACATGTTTATATCCAGGGAAATAATCTGCTTCAATCCATATTTGTTGGTGTTCAGCCTTTCAAAAAACAAAACTTGCGGGTTGACGAAGGGTCGATCTGACCCAGGAGAAGATCGCCCAGTTTATAGGTGGAGGCTCTCTTCACTCCTAGCATCCAGCTAATCCTGGCTGCTGCGGCGTGATAGCAGCTTCTAAGAGACGCTTACCCATGCTGCTCAGAGACCTGTGGTTATGGAAATAACACAAAGTTATCTGACGGAATGACCTGTTTTACCCGGTTTGCTTCTTATGTTTCCTTTCTCCGTTTCCCTGTGTGAGCAAAGTGTACTCTCCGCCTTTACTGAACAAATTAGAGACTAACTTCAGTCTGTGGGGTCTATTTTTACACCCATTGGTTGCGTTGTATTGTCTTTACTCTGTTTTAGTTCGACTTATATTTTCCTTACTTCCTGACTTTTATTGTATGCTACTTCACTCTAAAAATACCACATGCATTGATTGGAAACGTTTTATGCAAAGTGGTGTTATGCAGTGTGTGAAATACCCGGTGGCAACCCGCCCACCTAGTGCTCCAGTATTATCCTGAGGTCCTACACAGACGCAATACGACAATGTACACAATGTTATGGATGCAAGGCAAGGGAACCGGGCTGTAAACACTTGCCAAAATATCACTGAGGCTAATACCGTTGATAAAAAGGCCTCTCACACAACTAAGAAGAGGAGAGACGACGTCCTGCTTTAATCGCGGTTCTTACCAAAGGCTCTGGGTCCAATTTGTCCACAGGGGGACTAACGAGGTCCTCAACACGACGTGTGTCCTTCACGGCGAACAAAAGGATGTCTTGCGCTCACTGTTTATTTTGTTTAATGCTTTTTAGTTTGAAGAAAAACTTAGTTGAATTAGTAAGCTTTTTAAAAGACATTTTGGTGACAAATAATCCCCCGTAATCCAGACACTTTTTGCCACAATTATGAAGATGTTATTATGTATTCTGGAAAGGTCCTTGTGGCAACTGAAGCTATGTTTTATAGAACATTTAAGTTCGTCGCCTCCGTCCCATACACACATACGGGATGGATGAAATAAGTCTTGGCTACTTCTGTTTGATTTCTGGAGCCAACAAGTGTGGGAAGTTCCATGTGTGATTTTATTCAGGTCCTCCTCCTTTATCCTTTATGTGTAAATATATTACAAATAGATAAGTTATAGTCACACTTATTGTCTGAGAACTCTGGCTTCTCACCAGTAGCGGCCTTATGTTTGCTTATTTATTTTATTTTATTTAAACCTTCATTTAACCAGGAGAGTCCCATTGAGATTAAACATCTCTTTTTGGAGGGAGACCTGGCCAAGACTGGCAGCAGCATAAAAACACAAAGTTACAGACAGAAAACACAAAAAACAAGACAAGTTAAAAGAAACTAAAGGCTAAGAGACAGTGACGTAACAGAGTCAATTTAAGAAACATTTACATGTTTGGGAACCTGCCTCTATTTCATTCATTCTAGATTTAAAAGCAGTCAGTGGTATCAGTTCTCTGAGCTTTAAAACTTCTTCTTGTTAATTTTAGCCTTAAAACTTGTAAGTCTGTTTTCATCCTTTGTGGATGCGAGTGTGTGTTCTTGGACCTCTTTCCTAAAGATGAAAAAATCCCTCTCTCTCTGACACAGAAAGGTGAGGAAGGGCATGTAGCAGGGCTGCTATTAACCTCTTGGATTAAGGGCTCAATGGAACGTATGACAAGAGGAATAAGTGTAACATTTGTCTGTCTGTTTTGTCCAACAGGTCTGGACCTGAGACACGCCCAGGTGGTGGCGTTATCCACGGGCACCAAGTGCATCAACGGCGAGTACCTGAGTGACCAGGGACAAGTGGTCAACGACTGTCACGCAGAGGTCACGGCCCGCAGGGCGCTTCTACGCTTCCTCTACTCTCAGCTGGAGCTCTTCTTGAGGTAATACGTCTATCTTCGGCTGTGTCTTAAAGAATAAGTCTCGGTGATTGTTGGTCTGGAAGGCTTGCTCATTATTAAAATATCAGCCAAAAACCCAACACAAAGGGAACATTTTAATTAACTCTGAAAATAAAGACAACCCAAAGAAGTTTAGTGTCTGATCACAGGCGCTCTTAAACAAGCAATTGATTATAAAAATAGTTGCACATTTACTTTGTACCGTCTGAATTAATGACTCATTCCAGCTTAAAAACCAAAGTTCATATTGAATAGCCTTATATGTAACTGTACAGCTGCTACAGTTTCTATCAGGATCATCAGGTTATGATCATCACCAGCGGTGGAAGAAGTATTCAAATCCTTTGCTTCAAGTAGCAATGCGACAGTGGTAGAAAAACTCCCTGAGAAGTATTACAACTTGCATTCAAATTGTACTTAAAGCAAACCTCTGCCACTTTTGAAAGAAGAATTAACAGATTATTCCTTTTATACATAAAAAGTTGAAATCATTTGTAATAATAAAACCCCCCCCTTGCTCAGTTCAGTACAGTCAGGGACTTAAAGACCGACTGAAATTAAATGGCTTTTTTTTTGGGTCTGCTACAGCTTACCTATCTGCTCTGTAAATCCTGTCCTGTGTTCACCTTCTTTCTTCCTTTTAGTTATAAAAAAATAAATATCAAACACGTCTTTGACTACAAGAAGGGATGACTAAATGTGACCTTAGTTGGACTTGAAAGGGGGCAGACATTACTGGGTCAGTTAAATTACCTTTGAATCCTCTCTATGTTTTAGCATGAACCGTCATCCTGTTGTCTTATGGCCACGGGGGGTCAAGTGACACATGAATAGTATTGAAAATAAAGCACCAAAACCCATGCAAGCCGAATTTGACTGTTGCGTTGAGATGATTTCACCTATTTGATATGCACTCTGCTGTTGGCTGGTTTGATATATTGCAATGCCTCTTCACGATGATGATGATGATCAGGAATTACAATTTGAGTGTAAACCTTTTTATTGCAGCATTAAGTTGGTCCAATAACCATAAACAGATTTTACAATTCCAGTATATGATGTATACATATGTATATATGTATAAGCATAGAGTTTAATTGACCGGCCCTCCACCTGATGCAGCTATTTGAGTCGGCCCGATATCCGCTATCGGTATCGCCGCATCCGGCTTCATGCACTTTAGTTTCCAAGCTGCCTCCAACTACTTCAACTTGCAGTTTATTGCATTATGCATTACAGTGTGCTTAACAGCGTTAAATATCTAATTTGTTGTGACCGCCTGCTTCCAAAGAATACTCTCTCCTCCTTAATAAGCTCCGTGGAAACAGCTCTGCTTTGGCCACCAGAGAGCTTTCAATAATTAACTCGCTGTATGGGTGCTGTTCTCTCCAGCTAACTAAGCATACTATCACAACTCAACTGGTTCAGCTCAGGGTCTCGGCGGCCTATTGGTTTTTAGCACTTTTTTAAATGTACACAGCGAGCTCTGGTGCACACAAGCTCACCAGGATTTGCACCAGTCTCCAGACTTCCAGTCCATGAGCATATAGTGTGTGTTCGGGCTCCCAGAGGAACCCGGTGGCGAGGCTGATTCATCAGATAAGTGGCTAGAAGTCTCGATCGTTGAATGTCATATTTGCATACACAGCACTGACTTTTTGTCTTGGCACAATGCTGGGTGGCAGGTACAGAGACTTTGCAGCTGAGTAAAATGGCTAATGGGGAAGATAAGTCATAATGAAATGACCAAACAAAATGCCAGAACTGCCATATTTACGCTCAGTGAAAGGACATCGGAGACAGAGGAGAGGTTATATAAAGAGTGCAGCCGTGCTTTGCATTGTGATGCATAGTTTAGGTATGCCGTGTGTGTGTGTGTGTGTGTGTGTGTGTGTGTGTGTGTGTGTGTGTGTGTGTGTGTGTGTGTGTGTGTGTGTGTGTGTGTGTGTGTGAGAGAGAGAGAGAGAGAGAGAGAGAGAGAGAGAGAGAGAGAGATGAAATCCTTATTCCTGCTCACAGCCGAAACAACGACCCAGATTTTAAAGTTAGATTATGTGTCTCCATGTCAGCCATAATGCAGGTATTCAGCTTATTTTTAATGGTTGGACAACTTTTATAAACTCCTGGATTAGCTGTATTAAAAAGATATATATATACCGTACTTTTCGGGTTATAAGCCGCTACTACCTTCGGTCAGTGTCCCCGACAGCTCCCCGCTGTAGCCAGCTGGGGCTCCTGCTAGCGCTCCGTCACTTCCCCGCTAACTTCCGCTAGCTCGCTGAAAACCACCGAAGGTAGCGGGACCAGGCTCGACACCCGACTTGGGCAGAGGGGACGCGGGCAGTAGCAGCAGCAGCGGGCAGTAGCAGCAGCAGTGGCCGGTAGCAGCAGAAGCGCTAGGTATCAGCGCTACTAGCAGCGCTAGCTAGCAGCGCTACTAGCTTGCTACAGCGGGGACACTGATCAGCCGTAGGAGCGGCTTATAACCCGAAAAGTACGGTATATATATATATACAGTGTATATATATATATATATATATATATATATATATATATATATATATATATATATATATATATACAGTCTATATATATATAGTTTTCAGACGTCTGCTGTAACGTTTTCTTGAATGTTTGTTTGTTATATTCAGCCATTATTTTAAGTCGCCCAGTTCTTTTGTTGACCTTCATGTGTTTCACGTCTCCGACACAAAGCACGCGTGGACCACAGGTTAAACTCACTCTCCCTCTTTCCCTGGAGACGTGTGGGCAGCCTGAGTAATATCCAGGAGTCGCGCGTGACAGCAGGAGAATGGCCGGTGTCCTTCTCTCTCCGTCCCTGCCTCACTTCATCATTGGAAACAAAAAAAGTGGAAATCTATTTCCGATGCTGTGATGAATGGCGCTACCTTTGTCATCAGTCTCCCTTTTGTTGTTGTTTTTTTTCTTTCAGTCAAAGGCCGGAGGACTGGGAGGAGTCGATATTTGAGCGGCACAAGGAGTGCGGCTACAGGTTGAGAGACAACGTCCATTTCCACATGTACATCAGCACCTCGCCGTGCGGGGACGGGAGGCTCAACTCGCCCTATGAGATCACCACCGACCGTAAGACAGCGGGCCTTTCTGTTTCCTTTGTCTCATCATAGGTTGACGATGCCGAAGGGACATCAAAATAATACTCGCCATGCGTTCCTCTGTAATGTAATCACTGCCATTTTCTCTCTCATCACTCATCAGTCAGTCTCTCGGGTTTATAAAGAGATCATTTCCCCTGGCCCTGCTTTTTCTTTTTCTTATTCTCCAGACGCTCTCAAGAAGCCGGCGTCCTTTTCATGTCACATCCCGTCTTTGGCCCCTTTCAGCCACGCTGTGCTGACGAGATGACATTTTATTGCTTACCCACTGAAAATAAATTGTATATTCATTTAGATGGTTTGCCCAGCATTTTTTTTCTGGTGGCCTACGAGTTCAGAAATGTAATCTGGACTGCGGTTTCCATCAGTGGCATGTACATAATAACCCCCCCACCCTTTCATCACAGACTGAAGCTGCTATTCAGCTCTCTGAATATACACCACAGTGCATGGGGAGATTTTCATGAAACCAGTGTGGATGGAAATGCTGATGCTGTCACCGGAGAAGCCTTTGAACTTGACGTTTGTGGTCATTAAACCTCTTAAATGTTCTGCAGTGCGCTCTCAGAGATTAGAAAATGACTAAGTACCTTTTCCTGACTGTTCTTAAACATTTCTGAGCTGGAAGTCGGGGCTTAATTTTTTAGCTGCTGTCACATCAGCCGAAGCAACAGCCATGCAGGAGGAGAGAAGGAAGCAGAGTTTAAGCCGGGAGAAGTAAGAGGTTATTAAAACAAAAACCCTGATTATTTATGTATACTTTGTCACAGTATTAGGGAGATATCCGTATTGTAATTTGTAGCGAAAGCAAGAAGTATGAGTGTTTGCTTCTTCCTGAACGTGTGGAGTTTCTACTTCTGATACTGTGCAGACTATTTATGAATATCGTGTACTTTCATGAACAATATTGCTGCTCGTCGAGCTCACAGATCAAGGGGCTGTGCTCCTTCCCTCCAAACCGCAGGCTGCTCCGTACATCCAGTCAAACGCTGACTTCATTAACAATTAGGCAGTCAACGGTCCCAAGATAATACATTTAATTCCCCAAATGAAGCCGTTAACCTCATTTAAACTTTTGCTTTGAACGGGTTTGCAATGTTTGTCCTTTTGCTGGAAAACCGCACCCGTCATCTTATTCAAATATATAATAATAAGTAATGTCTTATTGTTTATCGGTCTAACATAATATTGGATAAACATTTTATTTTTTTAATTACGTGGCGCTAGTTACACCAATAATTAGTCCTGGAGAACATCCCTAATTATACAGAGAATGTAACGCTTAAGGGCTAATGTGTACTATATAATGGATTCTTTTATAAAATATATAAAAAGCAATGCTGGGAAAAGGTCGACTGCTTCCACTTTAGTTTACCTGCTGTCTTTGTGGCCTGGTGCATTTTGGGGTAAATTTGATTAGAAGTCTACAAAATGAATCTTTGCCGCTTATTGATGTGATTAGATCTGGAACTGCTTTGTGTTATTTAGAAATAACAGACTTCATTAATAGCTAATTAGATTGGCTTCCCAGCGTAGCCGTGTAATAAGAAATGACATAATGGAGACTGATGAAGCTCGGGCTGAGCTCGCATTGTGTTTGTGTTGGCAGTGCACAGCAGCAGACACCTCATGAGAAAGCACCGCAGCCACCTGCGGACCAAAATCGAGTCGGGCGAGGGGACGGTGCCGGTGCGGGGT
Organism: Myoxocephalus aenaeus; assembly: GCA_038501785.1. Lineage (NCBI taxonomy): Eukaryota > Metazoa > Chordata > Actinopteri > Perciformes > Cottidae > Myoxocephalus > Myoxocephalus aenaeus. The sequence continues at coordinate 3,103,125 of JBAMJR010000140.1, forward strand.
CGGGGTCCCGTCCAGACGTGGGACGGCGTCCTACAGGGCGAGCAGCTCATCACCATGTCCTGCACCGACAAGATCACCAGGTCAGTGCTCTCGGGCGTCGCCTCCGGGGCGTGACACGTGTCGGGTTCCACGTTTTTGTCATTCTTTATGTTCTCAATCAAAACGCTCCCTTCATATTGTTGTCCGCCAAGTGGGTCAAAACAAAATTGGAGCGAAACACCTGTCTGCACTGCTGTCGTACTGAACCACCTGCAAACTGGTTTATACCTGAAAGAGCCTCTCTTGGCCTGGAAATGTAATCTGGGGTTCCCTGTTGTCAGATAAAACGCTGTCCTTGTCGTCTTTTGTGCAGCTTTGATAGTGGACGACATAAACGATGCTACTTAAGTCTTAACGTTGAGGAGCTCAACAACACCAGCGGCGGTACGTTTCTCATTTGAGCGCTGCAGTTATCAGCGCCGAGATCGTGTCGATTTTATTGTACAAATCACAAACCATGTGATCATTACATCCTCTCACCCAGGACGTCTCTGGCCTACGTGAGAAGAGAGCGGCACGCGGATTGATTGAGGGGTTAGCTTTATTAGGAGATAAGCTTCCTTATGAGAAGGAGTGATCCCTGTTTAAATAAAGCCTTTTCAAAATGTGCTTCATGAGCCAGGTAGAGGTTTGTGATATTTACCTTTGGCGCGTCTGGGTACGTAGGTGCATGTTTGTGTGGCCGCGCTGCGTGTGAAACCCTTTGTCGTTTCAGGTGGTGAATATTGATTTCCAATAAGTAACTCCAGCAGGTAATCCCGTTCTAATGAATTAGTGTATTGCGTACCACGTCGTCGCTTTAATCTCCACACATTGTTTTAATCTCCACATCTGTAGGGCTGACTCTCCTTCGGCGAGGATATTAGTCACACAACTCCCCCTGTGCCCGTGCCGGGAACCGGCCTCGGGACATGCCAAATTGTAAGGACAAGGTTTCTGCACTGGGATTTCACGACAATATGCTTTAGGTTTACTAGCAGGTTGGTTTTGGGAAATATTTCCATTATTCCAGTGCAGTGTCAGAGTAACAGAGGAAGAGAGAGAGAGAGAGACTATGGAGCCTGTTTATGTTCTTAGGTTGGTAATGTGTCGTCCGCATGTTGGCAAGCCTGCGCGGGACAGACGGCAACGCTAAATGAAGATAGCTCTCCCGCCTCCGTTTTCACACTGTGCTCGTGTGAGGAGTAAAGGCATCAATGTGTACACACACCAGAGCATCTTTACAGGCAGAGGGAGACATCTAAACACACACACACACACACACGCACACACACACACATGCACGCATAAGGCTATTCCCTTACTGACTCGTTTCTGTAAATGTTCTAAATTCGTAATGGTGGGGCACACTATTAGAGGTGATAACTTATGATTATGTATCTATGATTAGATACATTATATTATTATTGTAGCTGTTCACACACTTTGTGTTTAAGCAGGCTATTTGTTTTTTGACCATTTGCAGAATATCAGCTTTACATGGAATTCTGTTTTGAAGACAGTATATATATATATATATATATATATATATATATATATATATATATATACTGATGTATCAACAAAATCCTGTGTATTGAATGAAGCAACGGTATTTTTTTAGGCTGATGAATTCAACTTTTGCATGAGAATTTGTTTTTGTTTGTTCATAAGTTATACTCTACTACTACTACTACTGTGAGGCTGTACTAAGGCACAGCGGCGCTTTTACCGAAATACTGCACCTAAATTCTTAAAATGTCAACGCTAACATTCTGATATTCGGCTTTTTCAAGATGAACTGCGCCTCGCCTTGAAAGCAGACGGGCTCAGGAGTACACAGGGAGCAACAGAATGATTCACTACTACTTGTAGTTCGCAGACCACATTTAGATTTTCTATATATTTGATTGTAGATATATATTTACACATATGTGGAAATGTGTGTGCATCTGGCTTTGTATTATATCCTTTGTTTGGTTTATGTCTGTCGTGTAAAACACTTTGTCGTTAAGTATTATATAAATAACTAATTCTTATTTTTACACAAGATATGTTTAACATATTAAAACATGACACCAACAGCCAACAATCTACCGCCAAATAATGCAATTACAACAGAATAATAGGATTTTCAACTAAACATGGTGTTTAAACTAAGAGCCAATCAGCTCTATGATCAGGCGACTGGCAGGTGTTTCCCATCATGCCCTTGGGTCTTGCAGTCCCCTCGACCTCTAACACAGTCGCCATCTTAGTTTGGTGTGTTAGCATGCTAACGTTTGCTAATTCACATTACCCCTTTATAGGGCACTCATTAAAATACTTTGTGAGGAAAATGACCATGTATGGTTACTCAGAGTGAGGCTATATATATTTTATAAACCAAAGTACTGGACAACTTTGACCTGACTGGTGCGTCCATGAGTGATTTAAATATTTCAAACTGGACCACACTAGCATCCCTAGAGGCAGCATCCCCAGCACACAATGAAGGTCCTCAACAATAGTAAGTCTTTAGTCCCACCCTTGATGTTGCATTTTGTAAGATATCTGAAATCGATTTTTAATATAGTCTCAGTTTCTCTGCCGGTACAGGAACTAAACCCATGAATTTAGCTTACTAAGCACCGCACTGTGCCAACTGAGGCATGCGGGACTACAGCTGAGCCACTGGGGTGTGTGTGTGTGTGTGTGTGTGTGTGTGTGTGTGTGTGTGTGTGTGTGTGTGAAAGGACTGGCACCAACACACACACACACACACACACACACACCTAAAGGGAGAGAGAGGTGAACCCTTCTCCTGTGGAGCCGCTGTTAATTTGACCAATTTGATTCAGTTGGCCAGGGCTGAAGATGGTGTGATTAAATCTACCCAGGTCACCAACAGGGGTGAAAGCAATTACTTTACAAAAAAATAGAGTGACGGGGGGAGGGAGAAGGGAAGGGACACCCTGCTCCTCTTCCTTTACCCCCACTCCTCCATCCCGCCAGGCTGGACGGCAGACGCGCTCTCTTTGCTCCGCAGCCTCCTCTTTTTTTTTTTTTATATATCTGTAAATGATGGGTGGCCGTCGTTAAAGTGAGTGGGTCACCAAGGGCCAGTTTATCAAGGTCAGGGTGGAGGGTGGAACTGAGAGCAGCTTAGGATGGAAGACACACACACACACACACACACACACACACACACACACACACACACACACACACACACACACACACACAGCTGCAGTCTTATAGTGATCCCCTGGATGCTCTTCTTGTCCTCTGTCACACTCATTTTGCAACCTCCCATTACTTTTTTATTTCCACACTTCCTTCAGCTCCTGCACATAATTACAGTTAGTTCAGCCTTGACCATAAGGGATTTTAGGATCTTTGCTTTTATCGTAAACATTTCTTTGATAATGGGCAACGTCTCGCCCCATCATTGACTCACCTGGTGATCATCGCTGTGTTTTCTTAAGCCGGGCCCTATGAAGCGCCTTTTGCTAATATTTGATTTGAAGTCGACAGCTGGATTTAATTGAGGGGCCTAAATGGCTTTCATATAACGATGATGTTCTCCATTCCACTGCAGTTTTATGCAGATGAACATTACTTTAATGGTCGGCGTTTACCGGGGGAGGGAAGAAAGGATAGATGTGGAGAGACGGAGAGAGAGAGAGAGAGAGAGAGAGAGAGAGAGAAGAGGTCTCTCCCCTCTCCTCTCTTTAAATTCACACACCCGAGCCAGATGGCTGTCTTTTCTTGCATGAGATTAGAAGATGTTTCTGATTCACGGTGTCGCTTTCTGGGTAAATTAATATTTCAGGCTAAACTATTTCTATTTTGGTGGGAGCACTGAGTTTGCGTGTGAGCGCTCCCCTGCTTTTCGTAACGAAGCTCCCCCTCTCTGTCGGAGAGGGGAGGACGGATCCCGCGGACAGATAGCGGGCAAAGCGCGTACAGAGGCCGCTGATGTCGATTGACTGCTCGGAAAAGCCGCAGCGAGTGATCATTAAGTCGTCGAGAAAGCAAGGAAATGCCGTAATAGCATCCATGATGAAGAGACATTGATTAACAAAAAGAACAATGATCTTAAAATTAGTGGCATGATGTCGAGCCTTTGATTGCGGCTCACATGAGTTCATTAGTCCAGTGAACAGCTCTCTCTCTCTCTCTCTCTCTCTCTCTCTCCATGAAGGGCAGGAATAATAATAAACAAGGTAATTATCATTTTCCATCCATAAATTAGCATCTGCTGCTTAAATAGTGTGGAGTGGGTCTGGGCGGTAGGTGGCACGCGACCAGCTGGCTCCAGCATCGGGCGGGATTAGCCCCGCAGTGATTTTGTGTCACACGTGGATCTCCCAAAACAAATCCGGAGGTGAGTGCGTGCCCCTTCGCGTTGAGAGCAATCGACGGGAGCTTGCCTGCAGCGCCGCGCAGTGCATTAACCTCGACGGCGCTGATGAATGCTCACACGGTAATGTGTTGTTCCACGGCGCGAATGCTGATGGACTGACCTTTGGCAGTGTTGTTGTAGGTGGCGGTGATGGTTTGCGTCGCTGAACCAAAGGAAATGGGAGAGGAGGACGAGGGTGTCCGTCAGATTATGCGTGTGTGTGTGTGTGTGTGTGCGCGTGTGTCTGTTTGTGTGTGTTGTCAGTCCAGCAGCTATTATTCATCACGTCCCACATCAAGATAATGATCAAATTGTCTCTACCTGTCATTGAAGCTCTCACATGTATCTATCGCTCTCTCTCTCTCTCTCATTTTACCCTTCCTATCTCTCCTCCTATCCCGCTGTGATTCTATCTCTCTTCCCACGTATTCTTCCCCCCCCGCCCCCTCCCAACTGTTGCCTTCCCTCCTTCTTTCCTTCTTCCATTCCTTGATGCCCCTCCTCTCTCGACCCTTCCTTCCTCATCTACTTTTCCAACCATTGCACCGCTCTCTCCTTGACTTCCTCTCTCTCTCTTTGCCCTCACCCCTCAGGTGGAACGTCCTGGGCCTGCAGGGGGCGCTGCTGAGCCACTTCCTGGAGCCGGTGTACCTGCACAGCGTGACCGTCGGCAGCCTGCGCCACACGGGCTACCTGGGCCGGGTCCTGAACCAGCGGCAGGAGCGCCTGGGCCCGCTGCCCGTCACGCACAGACGCAACCAGCCCATGCTCAGCGGTACGACCGCAGCACTGTGCATTCACTACAGCTGCCGCTGTGTTGGAGGGCTCTCTGAAGCGCCAAGATGGGGAAATTGTGCCGATTTTTACGTCGAAATTCACCAAAAATGTCAAACTTTGTAAAAAAAAAACTGATTTACACCGCGATTCCCTTGAAATGACGTCACTTCTGCCTGAGATCCATGTGACCCTGCCACAGTAGATCGTGGCTGGTCTCAAAAGTGATGTAGAATTTGATTTGATTAGTGATTTTACAGCATTTAATCGTTTGGATATTTTTTTAAAGACAGTAGATTTGAGCAAGAGCTGCAATTTCGCATCACAAAATCGGCGATTCACACATCCAGCCGATACGGAGCAGCATTATCATTCATGAGTCGTGTTTGTGTCGCCGGGTGAATGTGAGTCCAACATCCACTTTACTCTTATCCCTGTTGCCCTCTACCGAGTTAGACGGAAAACACACTTAACCAGGAATTCACAGGCTAATTGATCTGCTTGGATCTATTTTTCGGCTCTCAAGTGGTCCAGTGAAAGTTTGTTTCCTCTAGTTCTTGATACTAAAGCTAAACGACAGACTGTTCATATCTCCACGCTGCCTTTAAACAGTGAAAGAAAAGCCTCTTTGTATTTTCAGACGGGGACATAATATATTATAGAATCAATCACATCAGATCACAAAAGTAACAACCTAGTCCCCTCCACCCCACCTCTCCACACACACACACACACACACACACACACACACGCTTGACAAACGCATGTACCCCTGCTTCTCCACAGTTACATTGTGCCAGCCAGACAAGCAACAGCTATGAAGTTGTCTGGCACGTCTGCCTCCAGGGCTCCACTGAGACCTGGAGGCTTTCGTTTGTAGCGAAGATGAATGCTGGAAGAGGATCTGAATGACACCCGACTTGTAGAAACTGCATCAGCCATCACTTCAGATCTAGGCCAGCCGGAGTGGCTGAGCGACAGAGACGCACAACGATGTAGGGCACATTGTGTTTCCAGGGATCTCTAATGAGAACACATGTCTGTGTAAATATATCTATTCTGTTTTTGCTGTTTTGGGCGGAGCGTCTCTTATCAATATAGTGTACTCTATAGTGTTAGTTTTTTTACGGGACAAAAACACGTAAATCAACGACTCTTTACCACAGCGATCTAGCGAGTATGTGCAAATTGAAAAAAATTATCTTTATTCAGGCATTTATCAAATTTAAGCTTTCCTTTATCTACCATGCAGTAGTTAGCTTCCTGTGTTAGCCGATGCAATGGAGCAGCAGCCAATAGGACATGCACAACGAGAGCTCATATATTAAACCGTACTGAGCTCATTAATTAAAATGGAGGTGCAAAATAAGAGAAAGAACTAAATGAAATAGCATGATGTCATTTGCTAGCGTTTTCCTCCTGTGCTCTCCATTTGTTTGAGTCACCAGCGTCTGATGTGTATCTCCACATCTACCATACTGTCAGCCTTCAAGTGTGCTTCCTGAAGGGCATAGGAGCTCTTTGCATTGCGGGGCTGCGCTCCGGGTAATAGGGTGCCATGAGGATGAATATTTTGTGAGGCCTATCCTCATCAAGATTGATAAATGTACTGAATTGTCCTCTGGTGATGATATTTGGGACAAATTTATCATTGAGTCGTCCGACCACGGCCTCAGCGAGCATTTCTCATGATTTGTTCGATGGCTCTTGGAATGGAGTCATTTGAGTTGTCTGGAATGGAGTTTGGGGTTTTTCGATATTACGGGCTGCAGTTAATATTTGGAGACTTGTGCTCAGGTACGATCCATTTGTTCATCAATCATACTTACTTATGATATTACGTTATTCATTCTAACTATAACAAGCCATGCAGTAAGTACATAATTATTTTAATGACTTAAATAGCTTATTTTTTCCCCAGAATAGATGCTGCAGAATGTCCTTTACATTATTCTGAGTGTTGAGGGACATCGATAGGCCCTCTACCTTCAGACGTCCTCTTTCGGTCGCCTCCTCCCTCAAACGCTCGGCCCTCCCCTCTAACACGCCTCACAATGTGTGTTTTCCATCCCGCACCTCGAGTAGCGACGGCCTGTTGAAGGGTAGAAGGGCGAAGGGAAGGGAGGAGAGGAGGAACGGTGGACCGACAGTGGAGATGGCCCTACACCAAATCAATGTAATCACAGCCCTTATCAGACAGCCATTCAATCTGAAGGGAGCTCGGACAGAGCGAGAGAGAGAGAGACATGCTGAGGGCGAAGAGAGGGAGACAGCAAGGCAGGATGGGAATAAAGAAAGAGAAGTCTTCGGCTGCATTCAGATGTCTTCCCCCACCGCCTCCGTCCTTTCATTGGCTCTGATGAGCTCCCCGGCTATTGTGTGTCCAGGGTTATTTAAAAGAAACACCCCCAGAGGAAATTCCCGGCGATCGCAGGGCCCGGTCTTATCACGCTCAGACAAAGCAGCTACACCTGAACCCCGAGGGCCAAACACATCGACGGGCCGGCTCGTCCTTCACTCTCCTCTTCCAGCGCTTCGTGATTCGAAGAATCCGGACAACAGTCGGCACAGGAAGCAATGACGATGACAGTTTTGCAGTTCATTGAGGATGCAGCGACACCATGCTTTGTTTCACATCACAATTTTTTAATTGTAAGCCCTGAAAACAGTGTGTAGTGTCACAAAGTCATGCATCAGACCCATGCTCCACGCTTGCTGCTATTGAGCAGGAAGCCCGTCAGGACTTGGGTTGATTGTTGAAATATCCATTGGCCTTGTAGGACTATGTTGGAGAGCTGCACACCTGTGAGGGCAGAAAGTAAACATCATACATATTGAATGCATTTGAGATTGATTTTAGCAGTTATTGGTAGGTGGACTAGCAACCTGTCAGGCTACATCCACACTACTACATCTCCATGTACGTCTCGTAAGCTGTTATGAAGCGATTAGCTTATTTGGTTCTGCACAACTATTGTAAAGTTAACAAAGAACCTGCAAAAGAACAAAGTGCGACAGGGACTTCAGCCACCAGCAGAGCTACGAGTGTGAGAACAGACAACAACGAAACCGAGGGGAAACGAGTCGACCAAATTCATTGACCCATGATCTAGTCAACTTTGAAGTGTTCATTTTAAAGTAACTTTGAAGTGTGAGAGAGAGAGAGAGAGAGAGAGAGAGAGAGAGAGAGAGAGCCTTGTAGCCCTCACCCTAACTCTAATGCCGTGTTCACACCAAAAGAGTTGCGAAATATTCACGCGAGTAGATTACATGTTAAGTCAATGCAGAGACGCGAATGGTTGCGGAAAAGCAAATTTTTCGCCTGGGCAGAACTATAAAGCAGAACTAGTGGTTATTTCAATGGTGAATGGCGGAAATAGTAAAGCCCAGCGGAAATTAAAACTGTTTTAAGAAATCCGCGCCCCCTTTCCGCCGCGAATGGTTGCGAAAAAGCGAATTAAACACATTAGTCGAGCGACTACAGTCAGGCGAAAAAGCATTGCGATAATTCTCAACTCCTTTGGTGTGAACACGGCATAACCCCTAATCCTATTTATTGTTTGAGTTGTGTTTAGAGGTTGTACATGGGGATTGTATATTATTGTAGCCCTGATTTCTATGTTTAATTTGATACCTACATTTTTTTTTGGTGTGTTTTTTGGATTCATACCATGTTTGTTTCTTGATTTGTACCTTGTGACCTGATATAAAAGGGTCCCCTAATTAACTGAGTTTGAAAAATACAACTTTATATATATGTGTGAGCATAAAGAGGAAGATCTTAAGTATCAAGCATGACCTTTTATTATTAAATAGAACAATAATACCAATCTACTTCCTGTTTACACCTTCCCCCGTACGCCCAGTGAATGTGAACAGTCACGTGATTCAGGCAGGTCAGTGTGGACGGAGATCATTTAGAAAACGATGCTGAAACGCCCGCGTGGACAAAGATGGTTTTCATTTGAAAAAACCCTGTTTTATCCAAAGCGACTTACAATAAGTGCATTCAACCGTGAACAACAAGGTTGGAATTTTTGGATTTCTTCAGGTCAATGGACAAACAAACAGAAAGCTCTTCGTGAGGAAGTAGCCGCAGTCCCATCTCACGCCTCTCCCGTGAATGAATTGCTGCCTCTTACACAAACATGGAAGAAGGCCATCTTTTCACACACCAGTTGCTTCACCACGACTCCTCTGCTGCTCCACCCACACGAGGACCCCTTTAGCACTGCAGGGTGGATGCAACGTGTCCACGTAAACACACAGGCTGTGCTGTGGCTCCACAGAAGCCTCTCATATAAAGCAGGCGGCGGGTACGTGTACTGTACCGTTATGAATCCCATAACCAAAAGGCTCTAATTCTGCCTCTTTCATGTCTGCCAAACACTTCTCAGAAGACACATTGATCAAGTCTTCATTGAGGGGGAAAAAAAAATCAAATTGGCTATTACAGAAACAGAGGAGTCAAGTCCATTGAAGGGATGAAATGAGCCGTGAATGGAGCGAGAGAAAGGGAAGAGGCAGGATGGATAGGGGGGTCTTTTGTTCAAAGAGGTGCGTCTCCACAAGAGAGAAGAGATGGGTAATAAGAGACTTGGAGGATTGTTACCGTGGCAGGCAATTCATTCCGACTCCAAGGAGCTACAGAAAAGAAGAGCTGAGATTGGTGAATGGAAGAGTGAAGACAGGGAAATGAGTGTGGCAAGGAGGGAGATGATCTGCTGGCATGTATTGTGGTATTGTACATGGGGTATTGTACTATAACAAGCTGTCTGTCAGACGGGGAGATCAGAGGCAACTGTTGTTCACCCGTCGCACAGAATCTGTCTGCTGATTTCCTGCGAAGGTACCTTTCAAATCCCATGAATATAATGAAGTCAAGGGAAAAATCAAGACAGCGATTCCTTTAGTGAAGACAGTTTTACAGATTTAGAGTGGATATAGTGTTCAAGCAGATGCCCAGATGCTACATGTTAACTCAGCTATTACCTATCCTGGTTAACAGATGAGCAATGTGCTCTTTCCTGTAAGTCCTTTCTTTTCATTAGTATTATTAGAAATATGCGTATTTTGGGAAATATGCGTATTTGCTGGCCCAGAGTTGGATGGAAAGATACCACTCTCATGCTAAATATGGACATGCAGCCAGAAACTGGTTAGCTTAGCTTAGCATAACTACTGGAAACAGGAGAAAAGCCTTCTCATCGTTTCATTCGCCCCGAATGTAATGATGGAGAGAGGACTGAAGGCTTTTACAGCGAACTTTACATTAAGGACAGCAGTCCACTGTTCATTGGGCTTACACCGCCACATAATGTATTTTGAATTTTGTAATAATGTGCCTCTTCATCACTGCAGGCCGGTTTCCTCACTCCCCAAGTAGTCTGTGTTCAGCATCTTCTGCTGCCTCGGGCCGTCGAGTGTTTCTGAACTTCAAACATATATTTCCTTATTCAGAATATATTGGTGAACTGGCTTATATGAAGCCCCGACGGTGTCCCCTAAAGGACATTTTCCATTTCTCACCCTGTTCATCATCCTCTGCCAACACCTGTGCTCTCGATGCAGACAGCTAATTCTCTACACAGTCACCTCCACTTTCCCTCTACCTCTGTCTCTCTTTCTCCTTCCTCGACTGAGCGCTTTGTGTGCTTTTGCTAGCGAGGCTAATTATTTCAGAGAGAGAGGGAGGGAGGGGCTGGAGAGACAGACAGTCCAGTGTATGGGAGGCTGCGTCTTCTTGACTGGAGACAATGTTTGTAGCTGGTAACACTCAAACGCTGTTAACGGCTGGGACTCGAGAGCAGACAAGCATTCGCACAAAGGCAGGGACATGTTGCTTGTATGCTCAGTAGCCCTCCCTCTCTCTGAGGGTGCATGAAAGCGTCGTACCGACAGCCGAGACTGAAGGAAGGGTGATGGAAGGTTAAACGAAACAACAAAGTGGCTCATATAGCTCATTTCCATACTTGTTTTACTCATGTGTGCATAACATTTTGAAACACTTTTAAGAGGGGTTTTGTTTTACAAATAATATCATTTGGAACCGGTTATTGAACCCAGCTGAAGTCAGCCTCTCTGAAAGTCCTTCCTTCCCGCTGCTGTCAGGCTGCATAAGAAGCTGAGCTCACAGTAGAACACTTTAATTATGTTCATCATCTGGTGCAATATGTAATACATTTAAATACTTTCATTTACTGTTTTTACTCCATCTGTATATTTAATATTGCTATTGTATTCTTCTTTACTGTTTTTTTTATTACGGCTTACTGTTTTTTTATATTACTTGATTTTCTTTTACTTACTATGTGTCTCTTACTGTGCAATGCTGCTGTAATCCTGCAATTTCCCCACTGCAGGACTAATAAAGGATTATTGTATCTTGTCTTGTCGTCTCCGTAGGGCTGAGCACTGCGGAGTACCAGCAGCCGGGGAAGGCCTCGTGTGTGAGCGTCAACTGGACGCTGGGTGACGCTCAGTTGGAGGTGGTCAACACAGCGACCGGGCGGAGGCGGGACTCGGGGACGCCGTCTCGTCTCTGCAAACACGCCCTCTTCACCCGCTGGAACAGACTGTACCGCAAGGTGAGGGCCTCCACGGGCCAGGTAACGTCATGGGCTGAGCTAAACGAATCAACGGGGGGAGAACAAATGAGAGGGATGTGTCCTTCCTCCCAACAAATTATATTTTAGGA